>OY720420.1:67110355-68360355 GCA_963082815.1 Melanotus villosus
ATTTTTTACACTGCTGAATATAGCCAGAATAAACAGTTACATCGTACTTCGAGCTCAAGGTATCTTAACTCTCCTAGGTAGGCTAGATTTTGCACACGGCACGATCATCCCGGATGTTGTCGCCTACGTGACGTCACAAGTGGAAAGCACCCCGTTCAGCTGTTGTATCGTTTGTCGGAAATCAAAGATAATCAAGTCTACTTTTATATTGTACAGCAAATTACTACAAAAATATTAAACTCTAAACAACCAAAACGGTGTTTATCGGCACGTTGTTTCTCTGAAAAACTTTCTGACCGAATGATGACAGATTCCACTTGTGACGTAGCCGTACCTCCCCTCCGACCGCACGCGTCCCGCGCCACGCTTCTCGTACCCCAGTAAGCTAGCCTACCTAGGAGAGTTAAGATACCTTGTTCGAGCTAACATGCCAGACTATAAAGATGCACGACGTATATATTTGAAAACATTGGCGATTCAAGACCACATATGGCAGAACGTGCTTCAATGAACATACTATAACTACTAAAATTACAAATTAAAAAAAAATTGGCACCACTATCAGTGGTTGAAGAAACAGACGAACGAGTTGAAGACTAGGAAAGACCCAAGTGCAGATACTGTCCACGCCAAAAAAAAACAGGGAGACCCATATTAAATGCTCTAAATGTCAAAAAGCGATTTGCAGGGAGCACACAGAGTATTTTTGTGTTGTGTGCGCAATCTGATAGTGACAAACTGTGTTCCTACGGGTTTTGATAATAATTATATTTAGAAGTTTGTTTTATGTCTTTTTTTACTTAAATAGTTAATTTATAGTTAGTAACTACTGTAAAATCAAAATTATAGTTTATAATAAAACTTATTCGATGCTTTATATTCTATTTTTTAAATTTAAATCTCAAATAAGCAGATAATCTTTACAGGTGAGAGGAACGCTCACCCGCGGGCAACGGTGTTATAAATCAAGTCGCGGGTAACGCAGGGTTAGTGTTTGGTTCATCTCAATCTGTATATAAATTATTCTTGAAATGCAAGCCACAAACTTTGTAACTTTGAGTTTTAGTTCCTTTGTCACCATTATTCCAACTCCTTCTTTACTATCATCTTCTGGTTTGACTCCTGAGTAATATACGTAAAGCATATCCATTCATCATTGTTTTTCTTCCTTGATCTTTCTTTCGGATCCTGCTTAGGCCTAATATTTGTGTTTTATATTTTTCCATTTCTTCTTCCTTGGAAGTTAGTGATTTAATATTCCAAGTTCCTATTTTGAATTTTATTTTTCCTTCTTCGTTAACTTTCATCTTTGCCGGGTCTGTCTTCTTTTTTCCGTCCATTTTTATTTTTTGCTATGTTTGACTTTCTGCTGTGTCTCCATCTGATTTCTTAGTGAGCCTCTCTTTCTTACTATTTTCTTCAAGATTTCTAAGAGGTCTGGTTGATGTTAGGAATACTGATTGTACCCATTTGATATTCTTTTCCTTTCTTTTACCTTTTTCTTTTGTGTCATCTTCTTTTCCTTCTTGTTCTGATTATTCCAGTTCGTGTTCTTTATCTTCGATGATAATTTTATTGTATTTTATGTATGCCTTCATTCCTTATCTCATTTAATTGGGCTCGAGTTTTTTCCTTTCTTCTTGTTCCTCTTTCGAGTAATCTTCAAATCTTACTTTGTTTTAAGGATTTTTTGACTTGTAGTATTTTAACTTTGTTCCTGTATGTAGTTAATTTTACTATTATTGGGCTATTTTCTACTTTCTTATTTATTTTAAACACTCAATCCAGCTCCTACTCTTTTACGGTGTTTTGGAGTTTTTCATTGAAAAAATCAAAAATTTTCTTTTGAAGGTTGAAATATTTTATGCTTAAGGGAGTTTTGATACCATGTACTTCTTTTAACTTCTTTTTAAAGGTATTCTATTTTCCTTTCTTATTTCTATTTCATTCCATTCAGTGTCTGACTTTAAGATTTCAAATTTTGAGTCTGAATTGGAAATCCAATTCATCGACCTGAATATTTTCAAACAATAATGGTAGGTCAGGTAAGGTTTCGCTCCTTGGGGAAATAACTTTTGATTTGTTAATAATAACAACAAATATTGCTCACAGAAAAATATTAAAAAATAAAGCCAAAATTAAGTATAACTGTTTACTGTTCATTGTATGTTTTTGATGAAATCCATATTAATATATGTAGATTTAAATGACACCTCAGTAATTTTATTGATTTTTTAAAAATAAATAATAAAGTTCTGTAAATATTTTATAGTGTAAGTTGCATAACGGAAAAAATTACCTCTTATACCTTCGTAAGTGCAATAGCTGCAACAAACTGTTGCTATAGTTTATAATCGTATTTAAGTAAAAATAAGTATGTACAGTTGTGGACAGAAAAAAATAGGACAGTGTTTTTTTTCTAGTTTAAAATGGCCCCTGTGTTGTAATTTGATTGCAAGTCAATGGACGCATTCAGGGACGCTCAGCTGCTTAGCTAAGCGGTAATTTAGTCAGCTTATGCTAAATGTCAGCAAACGGTATTTCCCTGAATGAAACGTCTGATAGTAAGCCATTTTGACAGTTTATTTGTTTTGTAAGGTTAGGTGTTACTTTCACTATTATGTAATAAATCAAAAATTAAAGAGATTATGGCTAATTATCTTCAAATTATGGACTATGTGTACCAGCTCACCCTAATTAATATGTTTTTATTCAAATTATTAAGTTTGTGTGTTTCCCGTTCCTTTTTTTGACACCGCTGACAAAGTCAGCTAACAAATTATAAGCTGAGCGAATTTCTCAGCGGCTTACTGCGAGCTTTTTCACAGCGTGTCTGTTCAGGGACTTTGCTAACTAAGCGCATCAGCCGCTGAGCGTCCCTGAATGCGCCCATTGTGACAAATTAATGTCATAATTATAATAAAAGCCAAAATCAAGTTACTAAATTTTATAGGATAAAGTTTACTTGATTTTTCGACTTGTCCTATTTTTTTCTGTCCACAACTGTACATCAAAGTTTAATTTTTGTAAATAGTAATAATAAAACCACAAATAAAACAAAAAATTAGTAGCCAATTTATTATCCTTAAGTGATAACCCACCTTTCAATTTTAAAATTAAATGGGCCAACGTTAACAGAATAATACCTACCTGTTTTTTATTTATATAGCAAATATGTAAATAAACTGATAAGAACAGGAAGGTCGATAAAGATAAACTAATGCAGGAAAGATTAATTGGCTATTTGTATAAATTATGATACGAGACTAACACGAACTTGTTAAAAAGAAAGTGCTACAAATAAAACTGAAATAATACCTATTTAAATTAAATAATCTATAATACTCTCAAATAGCAACATCTAGAATATTGCTACAATTAAAATCTAAATCTAAATAAAGAAAACATTATTCATAATTTCTGTCACGCCATATTAATCATCAAGGCACTTAAAAGCAACATGTATCTCGAAAACTTTTTTTAAATTGGGTCAAATATATAAAACATTCTTGTAATTAATTGAGCATTTTTGTTTTTTTTTTAAATTAATCCTAAATTTCGGTTTGCTTTATGCAACAGAATGTTTGTAGGTATATAATAAAAATTACTGCAATTATTTTCAAGGACATATTTCACTAAGGAAAGTTCTGTATTTTTCCATTAAATAATAAAACTGAACACAATAATAGGTTTAATTAGGTAACTCTAAGCTATTGCATTCCATCATGGTTTTTAGACAAACAATAAGCCGTTGAAGAGATCCGTTATTAGGTCAACTAAACCTCTACAGGGGAAAAACTATGGCATTCAAAATAACTATTAATAAGTTAAACATACCTGTACATCACTCAAACGTTCTTCTTGTCTTCGTAATCTTGTTACTTCAGTACGCATTTTTTCGAGTTGCTGTGCAGTCTCTTTTAATGTGGCACTTTTTTCGGCTAGTTCTTGTTCTCGTAAAAGTATTAAATGCTTTATTTTGGCTAATTCTTGTGTTTGAAAATTTTCTATTTGCTCTTTATCTTCTCGGTGTTCTACTAATTTCTTTTGTAAAGCTACAAATTGATTAGGTTAATTAAAATAACAACAAAAAACTACTTTTAAATACCTTCGGAATATTTTAACGAGTCTTTAAGAGTGTTAATTTGTTTAAAGGCATCTTCCTTGTCCTTCTCTAGTTTTTGTATTTGCCTATCTTTTTCTTTAAGAGTTTCTTGCCATTCTTTCGTTTTTTCATCTAGTTTATGTGTAAATTCGGTTTCAAGTTTTGTAAGCCTTTTTTTAAGATCTTCCTCATGTTTTATGGGGTCTGTTCCAAAATCTTCTTTATTACCATCTGAAGATACAACTGAGTTAATGCTAGAAGTTGATCCCTGTTGTGAACGGCCCCGAAGTGCTTCTATTCGCTGTGCTGTGGATGAAGTTATTTTTGCAGTTAACTTAGATATATCACTACCAGTTTCTTCGCGTATCTTATTCTTTAATGAAGCGAACATTATTGGATTTACAAAGTTAAAACTTCATAAAAATTGGGCAGCTATCAAACCTGCCCTTATTTTACTAAACAATTTTACTGGTATTACTGACTATATATAACGATATTTTTAAAAATCGATGTCTCATGTTACACATGCCAATTAATTTAAAATTTAAGTTAATTAATAACGTTAACACGGTGTTTCATTCACTTCTGCTTTAAAAACCTAAAAACAGGTAGACACATCACAAGTGTCAAAAGTGACCGATAGTTTATGGTAACTGATGGATTACAAAAATCCCTAACTCATATAAAATACGTTTCAAACATATAGTTCGACAATAATATGTAAACCTTGTGTCAATTATTAGATGCTGCCTTTCTCTTTTTGTAGGGGGTAAGGATATTCAAAGGGTAAAGGTAAATGTAAGGGGTGCCACCAAAACCTAGTCACCTAAATGCCAACCTCAACAAGGCCTACTGTATCATTAGCGACTTCGTCCCTATAAGGCCACTCCACTCTGCGTTTTACAAATTTTTTGACAAGACCGGAAACTACTGCCCCCTTTATGAAGCTATTGTTACTATTATAACTGTCAACAGTGTATTACAAATGTCAGCTATTTGTCAAACAATTTATTGAAGGTAGATTTTCGTTCAAAAACTTTTAATGTGTTCAAACACACAAATAATACTTTTATCGAGTGCAACAATTCAAAGCACTATTTACCTAAACAGCAAATAACTCCTAATTTCAGTATATGTATTTATAACTTGAACACTTTTCAGCTAAGTGGCTTAGTATCTAAAGGTGCATTCAGACTCAGAAATTTTGTCCGGAAAGTTGACGGAGAAATCTAAACGAACCAATCAGGAGGTGTGTAGAATTAGAATCGTAAGAAGCGGTAAATTCTACACGCCTCCTTATTGGTTCGTTTAAATTTCTCCGTCAACTTTCCGGACAAAATTTCTGAGTCTGAATGCACCTTTAGAATTTTCTTTTCAGAAAGTCAGTTTTTTTTCAAGCAAATACCTATCTGAATTTGAAAGTACCGATTTTGGTGGGGCAATAATTATCGTTGCATATAAATGAGTTTTATGGTCTTGGTAAGCCAACAAAGCGTTTCTCGTTAAACTTGGTTACAACAGTTGTATATAACACGACATCTTTTGGTACATCAAATATGGCAAGGTCTGTCGTACCAAGGCCCGCTGAATTAATATTGCATATAAGACCTGCCCACTTTATTTAGCCAAGACGCAATTAGAAAGGACGATAGCGCCATTTGAGGTGAACTATACATTTCTCCCTTAAAAACGTCGCCTGCGTTGATTAAAAACGAAGTTTATAAAGCCTGCCGAATAGCAAAAATGGCCATTATGCAAATTTTTGCCACTGCTTGCTTGTGGCGCTATTTATCCATCGTTGACAGCTGTCAACTGGCTTTGCTTTTTACGATTTACAACAAATACGGGTTATTGGATGTTTAATATTTAGTCCAGAAAGTGTATTACAATATAAATTTCAATTTTAGACAGGTTTTCAAAACCTTATGAGACTGTGTAAAAAATTAACTAAATAAGAGCGTAAGAAGGGTGCAGATACTTACTACTTTTCCTCGGCACAAACCAAGAAAACTTTCGAGGGATTGGACTGGTTATTTAGCATAAATATAAAACTAAATCTGTAGAATTATGGCAAGGAGGGATGCAAAAAGACATTTTTAGAACGTACTTTTTGTTGTATAACTAAACGAATACCCAAAAATTAACAAATTTAAATTAGAAATACAGCTGTCAGTGAAAGGATAAGCAGCGCCACGGAGAAAATTTGAACTAGTCGATTAACTGTCAAAGCGGGAAGTTAGCAATTCCGAAACTCATGCAGGTGCAGAAACTCGCTGCGCTCGTTTCTGTAACGTGCTGCATTCGTTTCGGAATTGCTAACTTCCCGCACTTGTTATGAAAATAACTATTTCTTACTTCTTATTTTCCGTAACAAACGAATCTAACGTAATATATGTAAGCCAGCCCTTAAGAACCACAGGGCCCCTAAACCTTGCAGGCCCATAAGCTTTGCTTATTCTTGCTATATGGTAGCTACGCCACTGGCCACTGCTCTAGATATAATAGGGGAGATATATTTTATTCTTTGTTTTAAATTTTTAGAAGTATTATAGTTCAGTTCTTTATATCTATATCTATATTTTCTCTGTCAAACTTTAAATAAAAAGTAATTAGTGTTATTACTGGATGCAAATAAAAACAAACGATTAAGTATATAACGCAGAATAACGTGCCGTATATTCGGCAAATTCGATATTCCAATGTTTCTTTTGTCGTAGAGAAAAATGTGCAAGTACATAATACAAATCAAAAATAATTCCACACCTGCCTACCAACACCAAATATCGAATTACGATTAGTCACTGGACTCATTTGGATTCAAAACTTTGTCGATATAATTGATTGCTTATAACCAAAGAGTTCCAACGATGATCTGGACTGCTTACAACCGAAGGGTTCAAACGACGATCCGGATTCACTTGGAGCGATTCAGAAATAAAAATCAGAATGAATCCGAGCGGATCTACCCATCTCTAGTGTCGGGATAAATTTCTATTGATAAATTGATGAGTTTAGAATTCCTATACAGCTTCCAGCTGCACATAAACAGCCCACAGACGATACGACAATTCGTTGTAAAGTATGTTCATTAAAAAAAAAAAAACTCCGAGTGCTTTGAAAATTTATTTTAAGTATGTCTTAGGCTGTATGTTACATTTTAAAGTTCGACAATTTGAGGTTAAGCGACACTTGAATGCCAGCCGAAGAGCGATATGCAGGAATTAAATTATGCGGTAAGATTATACCGAAACGAGATGTGGTTATCAATTGAAATTTAATGATGAATTGGGAATATCTCAGAACGTTACACAAAATTGCATATACGGATTAACATTTCTTGTAAAACTAACACGGTTAGTACGATTTCAACTAGTACATCCTTTCTTTCGTACTGTAAACAGCTGCTTATTCCGTAATTTCGCTTTCCGTATATCCCTTATAAAACTTCCTTAAAAATACATGCCCTAAGACTGGACATGCGCTAATTTTCCAGGAATTGCTGGGAGTTTTTTTTTAATGAACATACGTTACAATAAGTCCTAGTAGTTTAGAATAAAACCGTTTTAGACTTTCTTTCCTACAAACTCGCTAGAAAGGAATTTATAAGTTAAAAAAAAAGAAGTATTTTCTAAAGAGACTTTATTTATTTAAACAAAAATTTAAAATAAACTAGTCCATATGCGTGTTCTTTATCTGCTGCCCATATTTATCGTAGTAAAGAGCGGTGGGAACATTCCTTACAGGAACGGCTATAACTTCTGTTTGCTATAGTGCTATATTTTTAAGGCTGAGTCACTTTTAATCCCAACTACTCCTTTAAATTTGTATCAGCATGAGTACTCTTATGCAATTTCAGTGAGCTTTTATTTACACTCCTGTATTCACATAAATTACAGGCAAACGGTTTTTCTCTAGTATGAATACTTATATGTTTTTTCAGATCGCTTTTAGTTACACACTTGTATTCGCATAAATTACAAGCAAATGGTTTTTCTCCAGTATGATTACTCATATGCAATTTCAAATTTCTTTTAGTTATACTCCTGTATTCACATAAATTACAGGCAAATGGTTTTTCTCCGCTATGAATATTTATATGTTTGTACAGATTGCTTTTAGTTTTACTTTTGAATTCACAAAAGTTACAGGCAAACGGTTTATCTCCAGTATGAGTACTCATATGCACTTTCAGATTGGCTTTAGTTGCACCCTTGTATTCACATAAATTACAAGCAAATGGTTTCTCTCCAGTATGGGTACGCATATGTTTAGTCAGACAACTTTTACCTACACTCCTGTATTCACATAAATTACAGGCAAACGGTTTTTCTCCAGCATGAATATTCATATGCGATTTCATATTGTTTTTGAATGCACTCTTATGTCCACATATATTACAGACATAGGGTTTATCTCCAGTATGATTACTCATATGCAATCTCATGCTGTTTTTGGTTATACTCCTGTATTCACATAAATTACAAGCAAACGGTTTTTCTCCAGCATAAGTACGCATATGTTTATTCAAACAACCTTTAGCTATACTCCTGTATTCACATAAATTACAGGCAAACGGTTTTTCTCCAGTATGAACCTTCGCATGCAATTTCACCGAGCTTTTGAATGCACTCTTAAAACCACATGTATTACACACATGCGGTTTATCTCCAGCATGATTCATCATATGCAATTTCAAGCTGTTTTTGGTTGCACTCCTGTATTCACATAAATTACAAGCAAACGGTTTTTCTCCAGTATGAATTTTCATATGCAATTTCAACTTATGATTAGTTGCACTCCTGTATTCACATAAATTACAAGCAAATGGTTTTTCTCCAGTATGAATTTTCATATGCAATTTCAACTTATCATTAGTTGCACTCCTGTATTCACATAAATTACAAGCAAACGGTTTCTCTCCAGTATGGATACGCAAATGCCGTTCAAAATGGCTTTTATTAGTAGTCCTGTATTCACATACATTGCAAATAAATGTTTTTTTTATTAAATGCATAGTTTTATGAGTTTGAAGATTGGATCTACAAGTCGTCCTAAATTCACAAACGTCACATGTAAAACTTTTCCCTTTATTTTTATTTTGGTTATCCACATCAAAATGATTAACTGAATCAGTTGTTTCAACTTTTATTTTATCCACTTCATCTGCACTACTCTTAATAATTGCAGTTTCTTCTTTCGTATTCCATCCAAAGTTTTGGCTAATATTAATGTTAGTTTCATTGAGGTTATGTTTTTGTTCGGCTTTGTAAAGACTATCATCACCGAATTCACTTTTTACATCGTCCAAGTAGGGTTCGAGTTTGATTTCTTCTTTGACAATATCCAAATCAAAATCATATTCGAGGTTGCCCTTTGAATTTATTTCAGCCATTTTTTATACAATTTCCTGTAATAATACAAATGTGAAAGAATATTACTAACAGCATTTGGTAACTAATGACTTACCTGTGATTATTTAAAAATAAATATAAAAATGTATCTCAGCACAACACAAAACACCGTGTCACTCAGCAGATAGTAATAATCACAGAACATTAAACCCTCAGTAATAATCGAGTATTCTCACTGGTAAAAGTGGTAAACACGTCCTAAACACAACAGTAAGCAACAACAACAAAATGCCGGCACAGCGCACAGGTGGTAGTAGGTATAATCCATTCAGAAAACTCCTGTGACATAAAAGTCACCATGTGTTGGTTAATATGAAAATCCCTATTAGGCTATTAAAAACTTTTAGATTTGAGATTGGTGCACCTTTAAATTTAAATTTAATGGTTTTGTTTTTTTTTGTTTTCACTTTGACACTTAAATTATTTATTATTCAAGTTACGTTTTATAATTCATAATCTTTAGAGAAATGGATGAACAGAAGCACCAACGAAGTTTATTATCAAACTTGTATTATTAATAAAGCCATTTTTACCTTGTTCTACTTAATTTTACGAAAATGACAAATGATTTATCATAACCTTACATTTCAGTTTGACGTTAAGTACATTCACTAAAAAAGTTGATAGGTTCTGTACATAAAGTACACTCCCAAATTTTCATTTGACAGCGTAAACGTCACAGGAGTTTTCTGAATGGATTATAGTAGGACACTCAAAGTTAACTTTTGGAAGTGGTTATTATATCGGCAAACCACAATAATTAATACCAATGTAAGGTGTGTCCCAAATCTTTCCTTATCAAGTAGACATTGAAATTAAAAGCTTGCAGTTCCTAATTCATGAACACAACTATAATTTTGACAAATATAGTCCATTTCACTTTTAAAAAACCACCACCTGTTGAATTATGTTGGCAAAATAAAAATTACCCTAATATTGCGATTTTTGAAATAAAGGGTTTGGCATTATCATTTGTCAGATTTGAATTAATTTTCAAATTCAATAATTTGTCTAACATTTTTGGAAAAATGGGACGTAAGAAACGCAATTTATTAGATCGAAAGATGAAAAATGCGTTAGTCAAATGCTTTGAAGAGTTAAAATATTTGGCACCAGACGTAAGTGATAGACAGATTCACGAAAAATTAGAGAATATTTTTTCGGTGAATACAAATCATGTTCCTTTATTTACAATTTACAATTTCCGAAAACAAGTATCTCGTACAATAGTAATAAATATTTTAAATTTAAATAAACAAGGCGAGACTCTTGTTGCATCACGGCAGAAGGGCGAGATGCATACATGGAAATTGACGAAGCTGAAGATACGGATTAATTCCAAACAGTTTATTTTCCCTTCAGTGATTGCGTTATTGTTTGACTTTTCATTTTTGCTCTGTTTGTTTTTGCTTTACTGTTGTTACTTGTTAGACGTCCTGTTTTGGTGTTCTAGTTCTCTACATTAAATAAGTTCCCAAGTGTCAATTGTTGGCATTGTTTGTGCATAGAGTCCTTAAAGTGTGGCGCTTCAGTTCTTACACTGACCCTTCTCTATGATCTAAAAGGTTTATTTAAAAGAACTAGAATTACTTATTTCTTTAACTTACTATCTTACAGCACCCCAAGATGAAGCAAAATGAACCGTATAATGATATTATTTAATAATTTAATACTAGTTACAAATTCTGATGTACAACGTGCAGGGCCGTCTTTAGCCAAGTGGGGACCCAGGGCGTTTAAAGAAATATGGGGCCCCTTTTATTGAAATTATAAGCTAAAAGCTAATAACAGTAGGTAAGTGTACCGCGAAATAGTGTCGTCACCTAGATCTATGCCATTTCTAATCACCTTGTATAATTGTTTGTGGTGCCAATATAATAACCACTTCCAAAAGTTAACCTTTTTTATAAAGTGTTCTATGTTCTGTGACCTGTGTGCTTCTGCGCCTTTTTTCTCTTATTGCATACTGTTGTGTTTAGGACGTGTTTCCAATAAGAATACTCAATAATAATTATCCACTAGTTGCATAGTGTTATGTGTGTGTGCTGCGATACATTTTTATAGGTATGCATTATGCATAATATTTCTAAAATAATCACAGGTTAGTCATTTCATTAGTTACCAAAAACTGTTAGTAATATTCTTTCTGATTTGTAGTATTATTACAGGAATTGTATAAAAAATGGCTGAAATAAATTCGAAGGGTAACCTGGAATATGATTTCGATTTGGATATCGTCAAAGACGAAATCAAACTTGAACCCTTCTTGGACGATATAAAAAGTGAATCCAGTGATGATATTCTTTACAACACCGAACAAAAACATAACCTCAATGAAACTAACACTAATATTAGCCAAAACTTTGGATGGAATAGGAGGGAAGAAACTACAATTAAAGAGAGTAGTACACATGAGGTGGATAAAATAAAATTCGAAACAACTGATTCAGTTAATCATTTTAATGAGGATAACCAAAATAAAAATAAAGGGAAAAGTTTTACATGTGACGTTTGTGAATTTAGGACGATTTGTAGATCCAATCTTCAAAGTCATAAAACTATGCATTTAATAAAAAACCCATATATTTGTAATGTATGTGAATATAGGACTACTTTTAAAAGCCGCTTTGAACGACATTTGCGTATCCACACTGGAGAAAAACTGTTTGCCTGTAATTTATGTGAATACAAGAGTGTAACTAAAAGCGATCTGAAAAGACATACGAGTATTCATACTGGAGAAAAACCATTTGCTTGTAATTTATGTGAATACAGGAGTGCAACTAAAAGCTATCTAAAATTTCATGTGAAATTTCATACTGGAGAAAAACCATATGCTTGTTATTTATGTGAATACAAGAGTGTAACTAACAGTGATCTGAAAAAGCATATCAGTATTCATACTGGAGAAAAACCATTTGCTTGTTATTTATGTGAATACAAGAGTGTAACTAACAGTGATCTGAAAAAGCATATCAGTATTCATGCTGTAGAAAAACCATTTGCTTGTGATTTATGTGAATACAAGACTGTAGCTAAAAGATATCTGAAAAGACATATGAGTATTCATACTGGAGAAAAACCATTTGCTTGTAATTTATGTGAATACAAGAGTGTAACTAAAAGCAAGCTGAAATTGCATATGAGTACTCATGCTGATACAAATTTAAAAGAGTAGTTGGGATTAAAAGTGACTCAGCAATAGAGTATTTAAAATTAAGATAATTGTTTTTTCTTGTTTTGTGCTACACTGTAGCAAACATAAGTTATAGCCGTTTCTGTAAGGAATGTTCCCACGGCTTTTTACTACGATGAATCTTATGTCAGCAATGTAGAAAACTATTCGTTGTAACGCAAAAAACTTGGAAATTTATTAACAGTAACGGAAGAGAGCAGTCTATCTTACCAAATAGTTTCACATATAACGGTATGCGTACCGATACCGCTAAAGATGCAGCAAATTTATTAGCTGACTTCTTTAAATCGACATACCAATTAATTGACCCTGTGACAATTCATAAACAATCTGTAAGTGAATCAGGATCTGCTTCCTTAACTTCCATTCAGATTTCTATTGGTGAAATTTTTAAAGAATTAACTAACATCGATATCTCAAAAGGGCCGAGACCTGACCAAGTACCAAACTCCTTTTTGTATGCTAGTCGTTACTCAATTACTCAACCCCTTTGGTTATTATTTAACAAATCCTTGGAACAAGGTATTTTCCCTACACAATGGAAGTTGAGTAAGGTAGTTCCTATTCACAAAACCGGTGCTAAAGATGAAGTAACCAACTACCGCCCAATTTTAATCTTAAACTCCGTCGTGAAATTATTTGAAAAAATTGTTACCTCGAAGCTCACCTTTTTCGTTAAGAACACTATAAACAATAATCAACATGGTTTTATACAAGGTAAATCAATAACTACTAATTTAACAAATGTTAAAGATATTAATAACAAGTTTGAAAAAGGGTCGCAAGTTGATGTTATCTATACTGACTTCAGTAAAGCTTTCGACAAGGTGGACCATAAAATTTTATTGTCCAAGTTACGTTGTCTGGGTATAAATGGACTGTTACTGATTTGGAATGCAAATTACTTGTTTGAACGGCGACAATATGTTCAAGTAGGCTCGGAGATATCTGAATTGATCAAAGTTACGTCTGGAGTCCCTCAAGGCTCACATCTAGGCCCACTTCTATTTGTACTTTTAATTTCTTATATTTTGCACTTTTTAAAAATAAATAATAAATAAATGGAAACACGTTGTAAATTTTTGTTTTATAATAGTTCTCTCTATTAAACGGACATCTCCCATAAGGGAACGCATGCAGCAGCCGAAAACGCATCCTACTACAGAAATTGCAGGCAACAGAAAATTCAAACTACAGAAAGTTCAAACATTAGAAAGTTCAAACACCGGAAGATGCATACCACAGAACATTAAACCTTAAAGGTTTATTCAGACTCAGAAATTTTGTCCGGAAAGTTGACGGAGAAATTTAAACGAACCAATCAGGAGGTGTGTAGAATTTGAATCGTAAGAAGCGGTAAATTCTACACACCTCCTGATTGGTTCGTTTAAATTTCTCCGTCAATTTTCCGGACAAAATTTCTGAGTCTGAATGCACCTTTAAGAAATGAAAACTCCTAACTAATCGTTGGCAACACGACAGCCATTTTATATGCTGCTGCACCCTGGCGAACCTGTGGCTAATTATACGAAAAAGTGGGGGGTATTTGAATGTACTACAATGGGTATCCCTTAGGTTTAACTTATATTTTTAAGGATTACTACCAGTTTTAAAAATGGCATTGTTTACGAGATAATAATGAAATATTTAATATTATCTGATAAACTTAATGCCATTTTTTAAAAACAGGTACCATGAGATCGAAAAAAAAATGATTCTGAGCAGGCCTTGACTAGTACAACACGATTGGCAAGACTGATTTCAAAATGTGGCAGTAGGTTAGAGGTTTATAAATGTCAAATAAATTAAAACACAAAACAGTATTTATTTAGGGAACAAACTGAAAACTAAGATGAATACATGTTAGAGTAGGTGCTCAAAATGTGATCCTTCACTAGTATTACAACGATAAACTAAAATAATTCTGGAAACAAGATTGCAAAAGTGACTTACATTTGAAATGTCACTGTAACATTATAATTCATAGGCATTCTAGAACCAGTGTAACCAATCGTGTTGTACTAGTCAAGGCCTGCTCAGAATCATCTTTTTTTCGATCTCATGGTAGTACAAATATAGATTATTAATTTAAAAAAATACATAAGATAATTATTAATACTAAACTTTTATTTAAAAACAACAACAAACAAATGCCGGCATTGCCGGCACAGGTAGTGGGACACTCAAGGTTAACTTTTGGGAGTGGTTATTGTATCATCAAAACAAAATAATTAAGACCAATGTAACGTGTGTCCCAAATCTTTCGTTATCAAAGTTGCGTTCGGATATTAATTTTGGTGCAGGTGCAAACGGTACAGAGTGTAGGCAGAACCGGTGCGGTGTATCACGGTATATTTAGTGCGCACACCATCAGAGTCAAATAGTCAATATTACTCGAACGCTCTAGGATACTTCGTTCTAGCGGGAAAGGCATAAACATAACCTATTTTGAAGTACGCAAAAGTCTAGTTTACGTAATTTTTGTAATTGATTGGTGCAATTCGAAGTACTATGGAAAGATCTAATAGAGTTACATTACTGTCGGTATGCAATGATTTCAAACATTTTTATTATGAAGTCGACGACAGTGATAAAGATGATGTAGAAAAAAATTATGGTTTTGCAGAAGATATCGTACCCAGCATGCCAAACCATCAATTTAAACTGCATTTTCGTATATCTACATTTGCACGGCTTCAGATCAGGCGCGGATACAGGCTTTCGTTTAGGGGGGGGTGGCAATTTTTGTGTGATCTTACCTATCTTCCACAAAATTCGTTCTAAACAAAAAATTTAATAACATTTTAGTTTGTTATCCATGTAATACTTGCATTTGAATAATGCTTCGGTCGTGAGTCAGGGGGGGGGGGGGCAATTGCACCCATTGCCCCCCCCCCCGTATCCGCGTCTGCTTCAGATTGATTGCTGAATGAATTATTACATTCACTACATAGAAATAGAAAATTATTCGAGTTTGGACTTGCCATATTTGAATTTCTGCTACGTGGTTTTTAATTTTGGTGCAGGTGCAAACGGTGCAGAGTGTAGGCAGAACCAGTGCGGTGCATCACGGTGTATTTAAGTGCGCACACCGTCAGAGTCAAATACTCGAACGCTCTAGTGTACTTCGTTCTAGCGGGAACGCGAAAGTCCAGTTTACGCAATTTTTGTAATTGATCCGCGCAATTTGAAATACTATGGAAAGATGTAAGAATAACATTACCGTCGGTATGCAATGCTTTCAAACATTTTTATTATGAAGTCAACGACAGTGATGATGATGTAGAAAAAAATTATGGTTTTGCAGAAGATATCGTACCCAGCATGCCAAACCATCAATTTAAACTGCATTTTCGTATGTCACCATCTACATTTGCACGGCTTCAGATTGATTGCTGAATGAATTATTACATTCACTACATATAAATAGAAAATTATTCGAGTTTGGACTTGCCATATTTGAATTTCTGCTACGTGGTTTTTAAAAAAACTTGTTTTCCCGCCTCAGATACGCTCTTGCACCGAGTACACCATCAAACGACCACGGTGTGCGTGGGGCTACACTATCTACACTTTACGACCCTGCACCGTACAATCCCGAACGCTTACCATTTTCGCACTTTTTACACCGACAACATAACCGAACGCAAAAGTGCATGTTGGTGTGCTTGGTGTAAAAAGTGTGGAATAACCGAACGCAGCTAAGGTAGACACATCCCGATATTTCATGGCCCTCAGTACAGAAAGAGAAAACGCATCTATTACTCAACCTAAAAAAAATTCGTTCTGTCAAAGTCAAAATATGAAAAAATATTATTAGTTAAAACCGTTAAAACCTATCTTTATGTTATAATAAGCTGAGGAACTTGCAATATAGGTGGCAGCTAGTAAATGTTTTTATTTTCAATTTCATAAGGATAACAATTATTTCAAATTCCACGCGCTTTTTCCTGAGTGCCGCATATTTTTAGGTTTCACTATTAGACTTCCATCTCACTCTTTCCCAAATTCGACGTGCATGTCGTGGTCCATGAGATATCGGGATACGTCTACGTTCAGAATTCCAAAGCCACCCATTTTATCTAAATAATTTTTGTTCATATGGTATAATAACCACTTCCAAAAGTTAACCTTTCTTATAAAAAGTGTTCCTGCAAAGATAGGTATATGGTCTGTGATATGGTCTGTGCTGCAAAGACAAGTACAGCAGTGCTTCTGTGCCATTTTTCGTTTTTTCTGTTATTGCATACTATTGTGTTTAGGACGTGTTTCCAATAGGAATACTCAATTATTATTATCTGCTAGTTGCATAGTGTTTTGTGTGTGTGCTGGGATACATGTTTATAGGTATGTATAATATTTCTAAATAATCACAGGTTAGTCATTAGTTACCAAACACTGTTATTAGTAATATTATTCTTTCTGTACAGGAATTGTATAAAAAATGGCTGAAATAAATTCAAAGGGTAACCTGGAATATGATTTTGATTTGGATATCGTCAAAGAAGAAATCAAGCTTGAACCCTTCTTGGACGATATAAAAAGTGAATTGGGTGATGATATTCTTTACAACACCGAACAAAAACATAACCTCAATGAAACTAACACTAATATTAGCCAAAACTTTGGATGGAATACAAGGGAAGATACTGTAATTATCAAGAGTAGTGCAGATGAAGTGGATAAAATAAAAGTCGAAACAACTGATTCAGTTAATCCTTTTGACGAGGATAATCAAAATAAAAATAAAGGGAAAAGTTTTACATGTGACGTTTGTGAATTTAGAACGACTCGTAGATCCAATCTTCAAACTCATAAAACTATGCATTTAATAAAAAAGCCATTTATTTGTAATGATTGTGAATATAGGACTACTTTTAAGAGCCATTTTGAACGGCATTTGCGTATTCACACTGGAGAAAAACCATTTGCTTGTGATTTATGTGAGCACAAGAGTGTAACTAAACGCGATCTCAAAAATCATGTGAGTATTCATACTGGAGAAAAACCATTTGCTTGTTATTTATGTGAATACAAGAGTGTAACTAAAAGAAATTTGAAAAAACATATGAGTATTCATACTGGAGAAAAACCATTTGCTTGTGATTTATGTGAATACAAGAGTGTAAGTAAAAGCGATCTCAAAAATCATGTGAGTATTCATACTGGCGAAAAACCATTTGCTTGTTATTTATGTGAATACAAGGCTGTAACTAAAAGATATGTGAAAAAACATATGAGTATTCATACTGGAGAAAAACAATTTGCTTGTGATTTATGTGAATACAAGGGTGTAACTAAAAGCAATCTCAAAAAACATATGAGTATTCATACTGGAGAAAAACCATTTGCTTGTTATTTATGTGAATACAAGAGTGTAACTAAAAGCAAGCTCAAATTGCATATGAGTACTCATGCTGATACAAATTTAAAAGAGTAGTTGGGATTAAAAGTGACTCAGCCTTAAAAATAAAGTATTTAAAATTAAGATAATTGTTTTTTGTTGTTTTGTGCTATACTGTAGCAAACACGGCTCTTTACTACGATAAATATGGGAAGCAGATAAAGAGTTTACACGCATGTGGACTAGTTTATCTTAAATATTTGTTTAAATAAATAAAGGAAGTCTCTTTAGAAAATACTTCTTTTTTTTAACTTTTAATTCCCTTTCTAGCAGCTAGTAGCTAGCAAACATAAGTTATAGCCGTTCCTGTAAGGAATGTTCCCATGGCTTTTTACTATGATAAATATTACGTCAGCAATGTAGAAAACTCTATTCGTTGTAAGCCCATGTAAGGTAAAAAACTTTTGGAAATTTATTAACAGTAACAGAAGAGAGCAGTCCATCTTACCAAATAGTTTCACATATGCGTACCGATAGCGCTAAAGATGCAGCAAATTTATTAACTGACTTCTTTAAATCGACATACCAATTAATTGACCCTGCGACAATTGATAAACTATCTGTAAGTGAATCAGGATCTGCTTCCTTAACTTTCATTCAGATTTCTATTGGTGAAATCTTTAAAGAATTAACTAACATCGACATCTCAAAAGGGCCTGGACCTGACCAAGTACCAAACTCCTTTTTGTATGCTAGTTGTTACTCAATTACTCGACCCCTTTGGTTATTATTTAACAAATCTGTGGAACAAGGTATTTTCCCTACACAATGGAAGTTGAGTAAGGTAGTTCCTATTCACAAAACCGGTGCTAAAGATGAAGCAACCAACTACCGCCCAATTTCAATCTTAAACGCCATCGTGAAATTATTTGAAAAAATTGTTACCTCGAAGCTCACCTTTTTCGTTAAGAACACTATAAACAATAATCAACATAGTTTCATACAAGGTAAATCAATAACTACTAATTTAACAATTTTTAAAGATTATATTAATAACAAGTTTGAAAAAACGTCGCAAGTTGATGTTATCTATACTGACTTCAGTAAAGCTTTCGACAAGGTGGATCACAAAATTTTATTGTCCAAGTTACGTCGTCTGGCATAAATGGACTGTTACTGATTTGGATTGCAGATTACTTATTTGAACGGCGACAATATGTTCAAGTAGGCTCGGAGATATCTAAATTAATCGAAGTTACGTCTGGAGTCCCTCAAGGTTCACATGTAGGTCCATTTCTATTTGTACTTTTTATAAACGATCTTAGCGATGTTATTAGTCATTGCAAACTTCTGCTTTATGCGGATAATGCAAAACTTTTTTACAAAATAAAAACGACGCTAACTTATTACAAAAGGACTAGATAACTTAATTTCGTGGTGTGCGAAAAATCACATGCTGTTAAACGTTGGAAAATGTTCAACCATAAGCTTCTCTTTAAAACGAATACCCATTGAGACCTCATGTGATTAATGATGTAGTATTACCAAAGGTGTTTACTATCTGCGACTTGGGTGTCACCTTCGATACAAAACTTAGATTTAACAAAGACTTGAATTTCTAGACCAACTTTTCTTTTTCAAAGCATTAAATGGCCATATCACATCTCCCGAAATAGTTGAAAAAATTGGTTTACATGTACCCTTCAGAAATTTGAGGCACTCTGAAACTTTTTTTGTCGCACCCTCTCGATCAAGACTTGCTAGATTGCCAAGAAAAGCTAACTTTTTGTCACGAAATATAAATTACTTCGATTGTTTTCTTGACTCTTTTAAATCAAACTTGTACAGAATTATTTGAGCTGTGCTAACTGTGTTAAAATATATTTTTATTATTATTTTTTTCTTTCTTTTTTACGTATACATATTTCAATTGTTTATTTACTATTGTAAAAAGGGAACCTCTCCCGTGTAATGTATTAAATAAATAAATATGGGCAGCAGATAAAGAATTTACGTGCATGTGGACTAGTTTATCTTAAATATTTGTTTAAATAAATAAAGGAAGTCTCTTTAGAAAATACTTCTTTTTTTTTTAACTTTTAAATTCCTTTCTAGCTAGTCTGTAGGAAAAAAAGTGAACGACATGTCTAATCGATTTTATTTCAAGCTGGTAGTAGGATGTATCGTACAACGGATTGTATTGTCTGTGGGCCGTTTATGTTTGTCTGAAAGCCGTGTACGAATTCTAAACTCATCAATAGAAATTTATCCCAACATATCAACACTAACCTACAGTTTCTGAAATATTTCTTTGATTATGAATTTGTATAATTTTAAAATCAAATCAAAATTTTTCAGTGGCAGTGCATCATCATTTAGAATCGGTAGCCCCAACACCTCAACAAATTGCTGAAAAAGATGGTTTAATTTATGTTGCAGGTTGTATTTCAAAAAAGTTTAAAGAAAAGAATCCCAATTTGTTACTTATGAATCGGTAAATATAAATATACCTGTGGCTGGTGGTTCTTGTTTAATAAATAAGACACAATTTGATAAATTTAATTTAAAGCGACTTGTGATAGATGATAGAACAGAAAGGATTAGATCCGAAAAAATTCAATATTAAATTATTGTTAAGGGTGCGATTTTGGGAATAGAGAAGTACCTCTAGAAAAGGACAAATAAAAACTACTTCATAAAGTGGTGTCATCTGTATGCGATTCTAAATAATAGCCACTTACTAGTTTTGGTTTGCATACGCGATTGCTGGACTTAAACCGTTAGAATTGAGAAAAATTTGTACCTGCACTTGTCAGGATTAAATTTATGACAGGAAGTCGCCCTTTCAAAAATCGTAAGTAGTTGCCGCTGGTTCAGGTCACAGAATATCTGAAATTTGAGATATTATTCTGTGTCCGGTCGTCGACCGCAACGTCTGTTTTTGTTTGTTATTTATATTTGTGAAAAAAAAAATCATAAAGGCCCAAAAAATTAATAAACTTTTCATCAATCCAAAAATTTCTATAAATTTATCAAAAATTCTTATAATTTTTAAGCTGTTTATAAGTAAAACGTAAATATTTTTTTCAAACAAATAAATCCAAAAATGCCTAAAAAGTTAGTAGGTACATCCAATGTGTTGTCAATCTATTTATACTGAATTTATCGAGAATTTTAAACTTTAAATGCACTTTTTAATATAAGCTAAAAAACATTATCAAAAGTTAGTAAACACTCCACAAATTTCTGCCAAATTGATTTGTGTTATCAACCGATTTATTCTAATTTTGAAATTTTTGTTTGATAAAGATCAAAAATTCCGAAAATTGTGCAATTCTCCTGGCTCTTTTGAATTCCAGTAAGACAATTGGAGCAGAGTAAAACCTAAAAATTGTTGGATTTTTGGAAATCGTTAATGAATTTCTACAAAACCTATTCTTACTGAAAGATAATCTTAAGCTACTTTAATGAATTTTAAAAATTCTTTCAATCAATTTTTAATGTCCCAAAACACCTAATTTGCAAATTTTCAATTACATATACTCGTATACTTACTAAAAGTTTGTTTTAAGAAACATCTAATCGACGGTCGTCGTGATAAATTAATTTTAACTTGCAGTTGTAGGGCTGATCGTTCCATCTCCTAGTAAATTTTTTATTTATTTTTCGTCGTAATCTATGTTAACACCATTCTTTCCTCAATAAATAGTTATATATTTATTAAATAACTTATTACAAAGGTAATAATTTTTTTTGTGAAATGTTTATCAATTAAGAAAAGTAAATAATAAAATTATTAATAACTGATAATAAAACGACTGTCGTCTTCTTCACAATTTAAATGTTTAAATTTGATTAAGATACTCCACTATGAGTAATGAGTATGGATTTTAACCAAAACAGAGTAGGTAAATAATAATTATTCCGCAAGGAATATTTGTATACTAAGAGCTATGCTAAGACTAATCAATGTATTTTTACCGTCAAGAATCATTTGAAACTGCAAAAAATATCTTATCAGTGTAATATATTTAAGGTGACCATAAATATTTGGATCGAAAACGGGACATTTTTAAAATGTATTTTTATAACACGAAAACGGTCACCACAGTTGTTTATTAATAATATAAACTACATAATATAAACTAAAAATTGTAAAATTTCAGACAGTCCATCTCAATTTTAATTTTTGTTGCATCACTAATCTGAAATTAGTTTTAGGGTGCGTTGATTGGTTGGCTTGGCGACTTTATACTTCGTAAGCCAGTTCATAGAGGGTAACATGTCATAGCATCTGCTACAAACATTTCGAAAGTTTCGGAATACGTGAAAAATTATGGAAAATATTATTGCTTGTTAAAAAACGGGACAAACGCCCGTCCCGATGTAATTCATTGGGACAACGGGACACACTTTAAAACGCGACGTTTGGTCCTCGGTTTGTTCACCTTAAATATATTTCGTAAAAAGCCTAAAAAAACAGAACGGGTACATGTCACGTCACTAGGCCAACAGCTGATCTCTTGTGTAACAAGCAGCGGTTAGATTTGTATGCACCGATATATGAATTTTACCAAATTTTAATTGTTATTGATGTTTGTGTGTCTGTATACGGCTTAAGCAATACTAGAAAGGAAGTACTTATTACAATATCAAATCAATTTGATATTTAAACAGATCCGCCAATATAATTTTGAAATTGCCAGTTACCTACTTCAAATTTCCCGCGGTTAATTTTGATATGAACGTGATTGAGAACGTTGTCATGCATTAGAAAGATGATTGGGGAATATGCCTAATTCCTTCCCCTGCCCTCCGTATCAATGAAATGTGTAAAGTGTAAATGTTCAGTAGGTACTATTGTTATTAAGATTAAATATTTTACAAATTTGATATTGCGTTTGAAGTTTTTACGCGCCAAAATATCCTTATTAGCGTATTTGGGGGCATAAAATATTTTTTTCACTACTAGTATTAGAAGATGTCATTATTGACCTTATTTTCGAGCCCAGAAGATGAATTTCTCTCCTAGTGGTCAATAATTTTTTATTATTGACTACTGGTTAATAATAGAAACAAGTGCTATGCGCTCAGGTGCCTATTTTAAATATGTTTTACCCAAATGTCAATTGAAATTAACCTCTCCCCTTGTTTTCAAGCAAGGCTATTTGATTTTTGTGGATATTTAGAAATAAATATACGCATCTGTCATTTTATTTTTTATTTATGTAAAAATGATTAATTAAAAGGAATAAAGGTGCTAGTAGTGAAAAAAATAGTATATAAACCACGGTAGAGAAGACTTTTCTCAGCCTCACAACTTATTTCCCTCCATGCTTCGCATGTCGGGAAATAATACTGCTCGGCTGAGAAAAATGTCTTCTCTACCTTGATCTATAATATACTATTTAATCTAACACACAACTTTATTAAGTAATTGCACCGGAAAAACAATGCAGGCTGGAGAAACAGATATACAGCGTGGAAATTAAGTAAGGAATCAATTCGGTAACTCCGTTAATCTTTGTGATAGAGACGAAATTTAAAAGACGTGTATCGATTAAAATTACAGCGCATCCGAAATAGTAGTAATTAACGTCACAAGTCCGGGAACTCATATTTTACAGTACGAGTGAGATGTTTAAAGACGAGGCGACGAAAGGAGCCGAGTCGTGAAACTCGAAAATTCTTTGTTTGTTTTACAAATGAGCGCTTAGCTGTATGATGCATCCAAAGATCCAAAGGTCCCGAAGACAAGTACCTGCTCTAAACGGGGAGGGAGAGCAGAATATCTAAACATTCACTGTCTCACACAGGCTATCTTTTTCTCTTGGTTTGACTACCATCTACAAGCCGATCACTACATTAAAAATTTAAATATTAGGGTAGGAGCTGTTAGATACAGGTTTGTATCTGCGATTAATACACCATGCGGATACAATTTCCGGCGGTTTTAGAAATTCCTGATATTCATTAAATCTACTGTATAAATTCTCACCAACCATGTTTTAAACTTTTGTCAATATGCCAAGGATTGTCGTGGATGTAATATTATTAAGTATTATATTACCTTTTACATTATTATGATAAGGTAGAGGTGACTGAAAAATACGTCTTTTTCAGTAATTAATATTTCATTTTCAGCATACTCTGTTTCATTTAAAAAATATGTCATTACAATCCTTAAACTCCGTAGATTTTAAAGGTAACTTTGTTTTTCTTCTAAGTAAAACCGTCTAAACAAAAATTTAGAATCTATTCAGGCATGTTTCACATATACAGAATGCGTCTAAAATCGCAGCCTTAATGAAATCGACAACTAAACTAAATCTTGGGAATGATATAGTAGAATTTACGCTGGATTTCACTAGTTCTCGAAGTTTTAATAATAAATCACGTTCTTTTTTTAATAATATAATTAATGTATCTATTACTTAATATGTTACAAATTTTTACAAAGCACATAAGTCTTACCAATTACAGGTATGTACGGGGTACTGCAGCCAACGAGCCAACTGACTCAGCCCTTTTGTTAAGTTCAAGCGGCGCACGACCCCCCAACGAACAGGGACGTGCCATATCCTGGCGCCAAAACTACCACACTTAAATTTGAATGTAATGGCGCGCGAACATACACCCCGCCTTGAAAGATTGGACTTTCAATGAAAATAAAGAAAATTGAACAAAGATATTAAACAAACAGATAAACAACATAAAATAACCACAACATTCTAAAAATACCTATTAAAATAAAGTAATCAAATTAAACTAATTAATGTTTCTCAAGTTTTAGTCACTGCTAATTGGTAATGCGCACACCTTTGAAACAGAACGTTTCAATTCACTTACTGCAGTTTTGACTGACACTACGCGCACCACATCAATCCCGGGGTGTAATTTCACGACACGCCCTAACACCCACTTCATAGGAGGTTGGTTATCATCCTTGATAACAACTAAGGTACCTACTTTAATATTTGGACCCCTTAGCTTCCAATTCGAGCGTTGTTGGAGTTCGGAGACGTACTCCTTGGACCACCTTGTCCAGAAATGTTGCACCATTTGCTGCAGGCGTTGATGTAATGACAGCCGATTCTCTGGTACTTCCATTAAGTTTTCGTCGGGTAAAGAGACAAGTGGTCGCCCAATTAGAAAGTGAGAGGGAGTAAGAGGAAGAGAATCGTATGGATCTGTACTTAAGGGTGAAAGAGGTCTGGAATTAAGGATTCCCTCGATTTGTACAAATATCGTATATAACTCCTCGAAAGTTAACAAAGCATTTGCCAAAACCCGCTTTAAATGATGTTTCACGGCCTTTATGCCAGCCTCCCACAGGCCTCCAAAATAGGGAGACCTAGGAGGTATGAGGTGCCAAGATATCCCTTCAGTTTGCAGGGACTCGAATAATTCTTGTTTCGAATCAGTTAAAAATTGATTGAGATCCGAAAGTTCTTTGTTGGCGGATATAAAATTAGTGGCGTTATCGAAATATACGTGTGCTGGTCTTCCACGTCGCGATGCAAAGCGTCGCATAGCTGCGATGAAACTATCTTTATTGAGGCTTGTTACTAATTCGATATGAATAGCTTTTGTAATTAGGCAGACAAATAAACAGATGTAACATTTGGACGTTTTAGATCCGCGACCTTTCCTGTCTTTGACGATTAACGGGCCACCATAATCTACGCCGACTGATTTGAATGAAAAATCTGAACTTACGCGATGCTCCGGTAATTCACCCATTAACTGATTGGCGGATTTTGGACGGGCGCGAAAACAGCGAATGCAATCCCGTACCGTACCTCGCGCTATGTTTCTTCCGGAAATAGGCCAAAACCGTTCTCGTATGTTGGACAATAGGAGCTGCGGCCCAACATGCAATAATCTAATATGCTCGCGCCTAAAGATCAACTTGGTCAAATGATTATGATTATCAAGAATGATTGGGTGCCGTATTTCATATTCAAATGATGTATTGCCTAATCGACCGCCTACACGTAATACGTCGTCTTTGCCGATAAACGGATTTAGACTGGCTAACCTACTCTTAGGATGTAGTTGAGCACCCTTTTTTAAGTCGCGGAGTTCCGTTGAAAATGATTCCCGTTGCATGCCCTTTAATAGGCGGACCAGTGATTTCTGCGATTCGGCAAATGTGATGGGTTCGAAGACGCGATTCGCGTGTTAGCTTAAACAATTATATTTGAACCGAATACAATACGCTGTAATCCTTTCTAATTTGTCTAAATTTGAATATTTGCTTATATCAAATGGATTATGATCCCCAATAACCAAAAGGGAGTTTAGAATTGGACGCAATTCCGGCATTTCGTTATTCGAAAGAAAAGCATTTTGGGTAGGCCAATAAATTTCATTTTGGGCTAACCGGTGAGGGCCCTTCCACCAAATATTTAATTTCGTTAATTGTTGAGGAATTACACCTCTTGATAATAAATCTGCAGGATTTTCCGCGGTTGGAACGTGTCTCCACCTGTTAGTGTTGGTTAGTGATTGTATCTCGACTACACGATTTGAAACAAAAGTCCTTAAAGAGGATGGCGACGTATTTATCCAACTCAAAGCTATCGTCGAATCACACCAAAATGTTTCCGTGCTCAAATTAATGTTCAAGGAAGTGCGAACCTTGTCCACTAAACGGGCTAAAACTAAAGCGCCGCATAACTCAAGCCTGGGAACCGTGACCTTTTTTACCGGGGCAACTTTGGTTTTGGAACATAAAAGGTTCAGAAAAACCTTACCGTCTTCGTTTTCAGATCTTAAAAACACGCATGCGCCATAAGCTAGTTCAGTGGCGTCCGCGAAACCGTGCAGATCTATTTTAACGGGTTAGGTACAAATAGCATGGCGAGGTATCGTTAAATAATTTAAATTAGTTAAATCGTCCCTAAATCTGATCCATTTTGTATGTAGGTGCGGAGGTAAGGACTGATCCCAAGACAAATTTTCCGCCCATAAATTTTGTAACATTATTTTAGCCGTGATAATGCACGGACTCAAAATACCTAACGGATCGTAAATTTGCGCAATGGTTGAAAGAATACCCCGTTTTGTAACAGCATTTATTATTATCCGTGTTAATTTTATAAATTAATGTGTCGTCAAAGGATGACCACGACAGTCCTAGTGTTTTACTAATTTCCTGAGATCCAAAATCTAGTATTTGATCGGACAAGTGATTGCCGTTCATTTGCGCAATAACCTCGGGCGCATTGGATTTCCATTTCCGCAAAGCGAAACAACCGCCTTTTAAAACATGCGCTACCGTTTTAGCTATATTTATTAACGCTTCCTTATAGTGTTCGCGTCTGTCAGCATATCATCCACGTAGAAGTCATTTTTTATTATATTTGCTATATCGGGAAGTGACTGTTGACAATCAACTGCTAACTGATACACACATCTTATTGCAAGGAAAGAGGCACTTGCGGTTCCGTACGTAACGGTGTTCAGTTCATACGTATTTAAAGGTTCCTGCGGGTTCGATCTCCAAAATATTTTTTGTAGTGACCTTCGCGATGGCTTTATTAACACTTGCCTATACATTTTTGATATGTCCGCTGACACTACAAATGGATATTGCCGAAATCTTAGGATAATTGCTAAGAGATCATTTTGAATTGTAGGACCTACTATTTGGGTATCATTGATTGAGATACCGCTGTCTGTACGCCCCGAACCATCAAAAACGACGTGAAATTTGGTCGTCGCACTTTCTGCGCGGAAAACGCCATGATGAGGCATGTAATAACTAGGATTAATATTGTCAGATTCGCTAACGATCTTTGACATATGCCCAAGAGATTCATATTCGGACATGAATTCGCGGTAAAACCTTTGCAATTCTTGGTTTGACTGCAATCTCTTTTCTAATGAAAGAAAGCGACGCTTGGCGAGGTGGCTCGAGTTCCCTAAATTGGCAATTGAATCTTTAAATGGTATTTGAACAATGAACCGACCGTTCGCGTCCCTGCGCGTCGTATTAATAAAATGCGTTTCGCACCGCCTTCTTCCTGTGACCATATTTTGTCAACAGTAGGTACACTCTTCAAGTTCCCAAAAGTTATTAAGTTGGGTATCAAGACTCGATGAAAAATAACATTTGCTTTGGGTTATTGGATTAGGATTAATTGGCCCCGAAATAATCCACCCAAATAGAGTTTTTTGAAAAATCGGTTTATTCATCCCCAAATTTATTCTACCCACTCGGATCATGTTCCAAAATAAATCTGCCCCTATGAGAATGTCGATGGGACCCGCGGCTAGAAAGACAATCAATGACATTGTACAGTGTTACTCAAATACCCAGATTATTATTGAATGTTGAAGTTATTTATATATGTAGAAAACAATGGTAAATTTCAGTAAGCGTATGTTTAAGGTGGCAACAAACAATATACATTATATGACTCACTTCAGTATAGTTAAGAGCTCTCTCGTATTTGTTGCGCCGGTAAATATTACTTTTAATAATTATTAAGTTAAGTGTGGAGTTCTCTTTGTATTCGCAAATTGTTAAATATAGAAGTTTCACACAAAAATAAAGACTCTGCTTTCTTAGGTTACGGGCCCAGACACTTTGTAGTTGTTCTGGTGTGTGTTTGTGTAAAGTTTAAAAAAACGAGGTTAGATACTCTCGGTAAACACGTGCACAAGAAGCCGCGAATATGGAACATAACGGTCAACTGCCACTGTTAAAATTAAATGGGGAAAACTGGACAGTATGGAAATTCCAGGTAATGATAATATTAAAAGGACGAGGTGTATTTGAGGTTGTGGATGGTAAAACTTCGCGACCAACAGAACCCGCCGAGGAAGTTTCTAAATGGGACAAAAACGACGCAAAAGCTCAAGAACTCATAGTGACGAGGATGGACGAAGGGCCACTAACACATATATTATCCTGTACTTCATCAAATATGATATGGGAGAAACTGAAGTCTGTTTACGATAAGGAATCTGTTGTAAGTATACACCTGCTACAACAGAAATTTTTTCAGTTACAATTCGTTGAAGATTCGGTATCGGTCTATACTTCCCAAATAGAGGAAATCAGGAATAAATTAAAGCAAGCTGGGGAAGACATTTCTGATAAAATGGTAATAACCAAGCTACTGATGGCTTTGCCAGACAAGTACAAACATTTTAGGTCAGCTTGGGAGTCAGTACCCATAGAGAAGCAATCGTTAAAGGAGCTGACATCAAGACTCTTGATAGAGGAAGAACGAGTCAAAAATACGGAGGAAGTTACAGCACTGACTGGAAGTAGTAAGAAAACCTATGTTAAAGGGGGTGAACGAAAATGTTATAACTGTCAAAAGGTAGGGCATTATGCCAAAGAATGTTTTAAGAAGAAGGACACCAAGAAATGCACTTACTGCAAGAAGACTGGACATGTGATAAATAATTGCTGGTTCAGGAAAAACAAAGATGAAAAGAAAGACAAAGAGGACAAGTCTCCCACTGTTAATGCATTTATAGGAGATTCGGCAAATGTATCGTTTGTTGATTGGTGTTTGGATTCTGGAGCTACTGAACATATGTGCTGCGATCGAAATATGTTCACAAGCATAACCGAAAATAACTGTAACGTGAAAGTAAAAATCGGCGACGGGACAGTACTAGAAGCTAAAGGAATTGGCAGCGTTACGCTAAATGCAAATAACGGACATACATACATTAAAACGTTTTTATCAAGTGTATTGTATGTGCCTAATTTAAAATTCAATCTGTTCTCAGTCGGTTGCGCCCTCGATAAAGGTTTTTCCATGATTTCGAACAGTGAAAAGTGTGAATTTGTCGATCAAAAGGGCATGATTAGAGCACGAGCAATTCGAAAGAATAAACTTTATCATATGGACTTTAAACCGTTGAATGCAACCATTCGAACTACTGAACGTAGCTCTCACGAGCTGTCAGAACTGTCATTCACCGATGCGAGTGGTTGTGAGAACCAAAATCACGTCCCAGTGTGTCAGGTTATAACAAAAATTGAAAAAGCAAGTATGTGGCATCAGAGGCTGGCACATCAAAATCTGAAGCATGTGATTAGAGTGTTAAATACCAATAACATTCAGTTTTTAGATGACAGCCAGGATTTCAGCTGTGAAAGTTGTCTTGCGGGAAAACAACATCGAGGTCATTACCCTCCAAGTGAATCTAGGGCTGTTAAAATGCTAGAATTAGTACACGCCGATGTTTGTGGGCCTATGGAGGTAACGTCATTGGGCGGAGCTCGATATTTCCTAGTAATCAAGGACGATTTTTCGTCATATAGAAAGGTTTATTTCTTGAAACATAAATCGGAGGTAAGAAAGAAAATAGAGTTGTTTATCTTAGAATCAGAAAGGGAAACGGAAACGAAGTTGAAAGTTTTTAGATCGGACAATGGTCTTGAATTTATAAATAATGAAATAAAGACTTTGTTCGCAAACCATGGGATTCTCCACCAAAGGACCGTCACGTACACTCCTCAACAAAACGGGAGGGCTGAACGTGAAATTAGAATCCTAGTCGAAGCAGCTCGCTCCATGATTTATGGAATGAATAAAAATATGTGGGCCGAAGCATTAAATACGGCAGCATATGTGTTAAATAGAACTGGCACAAGCTCAGTTAAAGATAAATCGCCTTTCGAATTATGGCACAATAAGTCTGTAAACTTTCAGGAGTTTCAACTGTTTGGAATGAGAGTTTCAGTGCACAAGCCCAAAGAAACAAGGTTAAAGTGGGATACAAAAAATAAGCAAGGTATATTTGTTGGCTATGGCGAACAAGTTAAAGGTTTCCGAATATACTTCACAGATAAAAATAAAGTTGAGCTTCATAAGGATGTAATCTTCCTACCTGAAAAGGAATTAAATCAAGAAGCAATAAGGTCTGAAGTAAGCTCAAATAATAAGAACAAAGAGGAACGTAGTTATATAGAAAGCATGAAGTCAGACAGCGATAGTGATATACGAGCTGATGACTCGTTAAATAACAACAGTGAAAACTTCAATGAGAGTGAAGGCTCAGATTCCGAAACCACACGCAATGACTTAAATAATGAAGGAAACTCAAGGAGGTATAATTTACGGGAAATCAGAAGACCACCTCTCAAGTTGGAGGATTATGAAACCAGTATATTAACTATCGGATACGACGAAGAACCTAGGACTTATGATGAAGCCATGCAGAGTAATGAGTCACAAAAGTGGAAGGAAGCCGTGATAAAGGAAATCAGGGCACTTGAAGAAAACCAGACGTGGGTAGAAGAAGAAAACATAAGTGATGTGAAAGTTATTGAGTGTAAGTGGGTGTTCAAAAGAAAAAAAGGTGAAAGCGAAAGTGATATGACATATAAAGCCAGGCTGGTGGCACGAGGTTTTCAACAAACTGATGTATCGCATTTTGATATTTATAGCCCTGTTGCTAAATTACCAAGCCTAAGGATTTTCCTAGCGACATGTAATTATTTAAATATTCCAATTTTTCAGTTGGATGTATGTAGTGCCTTTTTAAATGGCAAAGTTGATGACGAAGTATTTATTTCATTACCAAAAGGTTTTGAATATAAAGAAGGTAAAATACTTAAACTAAGGAAATCCTTATATGGCTTAAAAGGGTCACCTAAACAATGGAATGCAACTTTTAACAAGCTTATGTTGTCATTAAAATTTATACGATCAGAATATGAATATTGTTTATATGTTAAAGTTACTGAACATTGTAAAATTTACATTTTATTATATGTAGATGATGTGTTATTAGCCGGTACAGATGAGAACGAAGTTAGAAGGATAAAACAAGCTTTAACCCAAAGCTTTAAAATGAAAGATTTGGGCAGAATAAAACATTTTTTAGGTATGCTAATATCACAAGACATAAACAAGGGTAAAATTGTTATAAATCAAACGGCATATCTAAGGAACGTTTTGATAAAATTTAATATGCAGGATTGCAAACAATGTTCGACCCCAATGGACCGCAATTTTAAACATGATTTATTAAAACGTGAGAAATCTGAAAATTCAGAAATTGAAAATCGATGTCGGAAACTCATAGGGTCACTCATGTATGCGATGCTGTGTTCAAGACCTGATCTATGTATTTCTATAAGTATATTAAGTAGGTATCAAATCTGTGCAAGTCAAGATTTATGGCAAGCCTTAAAACGGGTTTTGCGATATGTACAGAGCACGTTGAATTTAAGTGTAGTGTTTAATGTCTCAAATGTTCCGAAATATATAATAGGATTCACAGACGCTGATTGGGCCGGAGATGGTGTAGACCGAAAATCTACTTCGGGTTATGTTTTTAAAGTACTAGGTTGTACAGTGTCGTGGGCTTCAAACAAACAATCAACCGTTGCTTTATCAACAACAGAGGCTGAGTATATAGCACTCAGTTCAGCAACCAGTGAAGCCTGTTGGATTAAGTATCTTCTAAGTGATCTAAATATTGGATGTAACAAAGATGTATGCGTAAAATTACTCACAGATAGTCAGTCCGCTATCCGAGTTTGCCAGAACCCAGAGTTTCATAAAAGGCTGAAACATGTAGACATCAAATTTCACTTCATACGCGATAAGATAAAAGCGGGATACATTTCCCTTGGCTATCTGAGTTCTGACAAACAGCTAGCAGATACGTTTACGAAACCCCTAAGCAAAATACCTTTTGAGATGTTTTGCAAAGAGTTAGGACTTGAAAAGGTTGGAGATTTACCATTGAGGGGGTGTGTAGAAAACAATGGTAAATTTCAGTAAGCGTATGTTTAAGGTGGCAACAAACAATATACATATATGACTCACTTCAGTATAGTTAAGAGCTCTCTCGTATTTGTTGCGCCGGTAAATATTACTTTTAATAATTATTAAGTTAAGTGTGGAGTTCTCTTTGTATTCGCAAATTGTTAAATATAGAAGTTTCACACAAAAATAAAGACTCTGCTTTCATAATATATTTATATAAGTACACTATAATAAAGGTTTATGTTGTCTTTATTGGCGTTTTAATGATTGACATAAATCATTTCATTCATACCTACGATAATGAAACAATATTATGTTTTTATATATTTAGTTTCGGACGTCTTTCATTATTAGTCTAGATAAAATAGGGAGAGATATATTTTATCCTGTATTTTAAAGTTTAGTTTTTTTCAGAAGTATTATAGATTATAGTTCACTGCTTCAACTTCCTAGTCCTTTTTAAAAACAGCCGCCCCGCTAAACTAATATTGACTAACTTCACCAATCTTTGACGTACCAATTAAATAATAATAATCCACATAAAAACCAAATTCCAACACCACTTTAAAATCAATCCAAATTTATTTGCGATCTCATTTTACATATTATAACCATTTTTTCCGACAAACGTTTAGGAATGTTACTTTTTCTACTCCCATCATGGAAAGTGGGCTTTTCAGACTTCGTCTCCATAGATACGAGTATTGAAAATAAGTGTTTGCCGAACAAGTGAAACTTGCTTGCGGACTGTCGTTCGTGCTGCAAACTCCTATATCCTATTTTGAGGGATTTAAGATGACAAAATGCAAAAAAATATTGTGTACAACTCGTATGAAAGCATCTTTTTTTCACTTGTTTGATTGATGCACTAAGGCTTCGCCGTCGTTTATCAAACTTCAAACTCATGAAAAAAAGTATTGCTTTCATTACTAGTTGTACAATAGCTATTTATGCAACGAGTTGCAAAATGTTGGACTTTTTATTACCAGGCGTGAAATTGTTCGTCGAGGCGAAGCCGAGATGAACAACACGCCATGTGATAAAAAGACATGTTTTGCAACGTGTTTCATACAAGATTTTATCCAATTCAGATAACAAAATGTAAATGCCACATCTTCTTAAAAAAGGAGTTGGGTCATCGTGATAAAATGGGAGCATATTTTGTAACTAGTTACAAAATGAAACACTTTTCGCAACTCAAATCATCTTTTTGTAACTAGTTACAAAATGGGAGCATATTTTGTAACTAGTTACAAAATGAACCACTTTTCACAACTAAAATCAATGTCGAAATGTTGACATTTCGTAACTGAATTGGATAAATAACTATTTAAAATGTACATCAAGATGCCAAATGATATCTAAAAATAGTTATTTACCATAATTAAATCTACAACACAATTTTAAACAATCAACCTTATAAATTAACAACCTGAAAGTATATTTTTCTAAAATTTTTTTTATCAAAACAAACCATTATTAACCACCTGTAAAACATAACATCTCAATATTTTCTCTGTCAAACTTTATACCGTGAATTTATCTTATTCTGAAACATGCAAAGCGCACACATACGTTTGTTGCTGGGGCGACGTAGTAATAATAACATCACCGTAGTAATTAAATGACAGCAATGTATTGGAGCGTGTATTTTATTTTGAAACATAGGTTGTCAAAACAATTATTATTAATTTCAGCTTGTTATCTAAATGTTGGTTTATTAAAAGTTAATAAAGTGCTAATTGTAATTATCCATAAAGAATGTATAGTGTAGAAGAAAAACTGTTATTAGTGAACTGGTATAACTCAAATATGAGTTTGAGAAGAGTAGCAGATTTGTTTCAAATTACATATCCAGATCGTCTAAGACCCAGTCCAGCTACAATAAGCAGGTTTGTACAGAAGTATAAGAATACTGGGTACATCGTTCCTAACCATAAGAAAGAGAATATACCAAGATATGTTATTACTGATGCCAAAAGAGATGAAATTCTACAAGCAATCGAGAACGATAACGTGCTCTCTACAAGAGCTTTGGCACAAACTGCAAATGTAAGCAAATCTGCCGTTCATAAACTACTAAAACGAGAACATTTTAAGTCGTATTATTTTCAAAACCATCAGGAGCTAATTGCGAATGATGCAGAAAGAAGAATCAACTTTTACGAAATCATGATGGATAACATTAATAATGATGACACTTTACTACGCAGAATTTGCTTTACAGATGAAGCAACATTTTATTTACATGGTGAAGTTAATTCACAGAACTGCCGTTACTGGAGTAGACAAAATTTGCACAGATACCATTCCACAAGAGCTCAGCGGCCACAAAAAGTTAATGTTTGGGCTGGGATGATTGGAAACCATATCGTAGGACCGTTTTTTATTGAGGGCACTCCTACAGGAGAAAGATATTTAGAATTGTTTAAGCACAGAGGCCCTCATCGCCTTAAATTTTTGTACCAGCATGATGGCGCGCCTGCGCACAATTCCCATATAGTCAGAACCTTCCTAAACCAAAGATTTGCAAACCGCTGGATAGGACGTGGAGGAGAAGTAGATTGGTCCGCAAGGTCACCCGACCTGTCTCCAAACGATTTCTTTCTTTGGGCATGTATCAAAAATAAAGTTTTTAATGGAGAACCTCTAAACAATATTGACCAACTGAAAAACAGAATACGAATGGCTGCAAGAGAAATATCCCCTGAGCAAATACAAAATACGATAAACGATTTTTACGATCGCTTAGTATACTGTTTGGCCGTTAATGGCGGCATTTTTGAACATTTGTTAAATTAGTTTTTAATTTTGTTCTATTACCTTAAATTTAATTTTGCTATGTATGTACTTAATTTCTTAAATTTTGTTTCATTACATTAAATTTATTTCTTTCTATGTACCTAATTAATTTTTTTAAATTTTGTTCCATTACTTTCTTTCTCCTATGTTTCAAAATAAAATACACGCTCTGGTGCATTGCTATCATTCAACTGTTGCGTTGCTCTGGCAACGGGCCTATGCGTGTGTTTTGCATGTTTCGGAATAAGATAAATTCACGGTATAAAAAGTAATAGAGTAGAGCTACTACTAAGTAATTAGTGTCATTACTGGATGCAAATAAAAACGAACGATTAAGTATATAACGCAGAATGATGTGCCGTATATTCGGCAATTCGATATTTCAATTTTTTTTTGTCATCGAGAAAAATTTGCAAGTAATACAAATCAAAAATAATTCCACACCTGTCTCCCAACACTGAGTATCGAATTACGATTAGTTACTGGACTCATTTGGATTCAAAACTTTGTCCATATAATTGATTGCTTCCTACAACCAAAGAATTCCAACAACAATCTGGACTGCTTAAAATCGAAGGGTTCAAACAATGATTCGGATTCACTTGGAGCGATTCAGAAATAAAAATCAGTATGAATCCGAGCAGATCTGCCCATCTCTAGTATGTATGTATTGTCTGTAACCTCTTATACGTTTCAGTGTAAAGGCTGGTGCGTTAATGTACGAGGTTCTACGGGTGCAGTGCACAATCCGCTCCGACTCTACGAGTTACATGATTGGTGCGCCATTTAACACCTACATACTGCACCATGTGTAAAGTGTAAGTGTGTGTGTAGTGTAGGACCTTGTTACTCTTCCCCTTAGGCCTGTATTCTGAGGAGAGCGTCGTTAATTAGGTGCCCAACGACAAATGGTCACCAGAACTCGATACCGACCTCCAGACTGCAGGAAAATCCTGCGTATCAGGAGATTTGAACCGTGGACTAGCGCAACGCTAGCCTGACGCACTACCACTGCGCCACCCTGGCTGGTTAGTATGTATGTACAAATTTATAATCAAAGAAATATTTCAAAAACTGTAGGTTAGTGTTGAAATGTTGGGATAAATTTCTAGTGATGAGTTTAGAATTCGTATACAGCTTCCAACCACACATAAACAGCTCACAGACGATACAACAATCCGTTGTACAATACGTCCTACTACAAGTTTGGAATAAAATCATTTAGACATGTTGTTCACTTTTTTTCCTACAAACTAAATAGAAAGCAATTTAAAAGTGAAAAAAAAAAGCATTTTTAAAGACTTTATTTATTTAAACAAATATTTAAGAAAAACTAGTCTACATGCTTGGAAGTTCTTTATCTGCTGCCCATATTTATCGTAGTAAAGAGCCGTGGGAACATTCCTAACAGGACGTTGTCAAAAACTTAGCAACTGCTATAACTTATGTTTGCTACAGTGTAGCACAAAACAAGAAAAACAATTACCTTAATTTTAAATGCTCAATTTTTAAGGCTGAGTCACTTTTAATCCCAACTACTCCCTTAAATTTGTATCAGCATGAATACTCATATGCAAATTCAGATTTTTTTTAGTTATACTCCAGTACTCACATAAATTACAAGCAAATGGTTTCTCTCCAGTATGGGTACGCATATGTTTATTCAGACAATCTTTACCTACACTCCTGTATTCACATAAATTACAGGCAAAAGGTTTTTCTCCGCTATGAATATTTATATGTTTGTTCAGATTGCTTTTAGTTACACTTTTGTATTCACATAAGTTACAGGCAAACGGTTTATATCCAGTATGAATACTCATATGTAATTTCAGATTTTTTTTAGTTATACTCCTGTATTCACATAAATTACAAGCAAACGGTTTCTCTCCAGTATGGGTACGCATATGTTTAATCAGACAATCTTTACCTACACTCCTGTATTCACATACATTACAGGCAAATGGTTTTTCTCCGCTATGAATATTTATATGTTTGTTCAGATAGCTTTTAGTTACACTTTTGTATTCACATAAGTTACAGGCAAACGGTTTATCTCCAGTATGAATACTCATATGCAATTTCAGGTTGTTTTTAGTTCTACTCCTGAATTCACATAAATTACAAGCAAATGGTTTCTCTCCAGTATGGGTACGCATATGTTTATTCAGACAACCTTTACCTACACTCCTGTATTCACATAAATTACAGGCAAACGGTTTTTCGCCAGCATGATTCATCATATGCAATTTCAGACTGTTTTTGGTTGCACTCCTGTATTCACATAAATGACAATCAAACGGTTTTTCTCCAGTGTGAACCCTCATATGCAATTTCACAGATCTTTTGAATGCACTCTTAAAACCACATGTATTACACACATACGGTTTTTCTCCAGTATGAATTTTCATATGCAATTTTAGATTGCTTTTAGTTGCACTCCTGTATTCACATAAATTACAGGTAAATGGTTTTTCTCCAGTATGGATACGCAAATGCCGTTCAAAATGGTTTTTATTAGTCGCCCTGTATTCACATAAATTACAAGAAAATGGGTTTTCTCCAGTATGAATTTTCACATGCAATTTTAGCTTGTCTTTAGCTACACTCCTGTATTCACATAAATTACAGGTAAATGGTTTTTCTCCAGTATGGATACGCAAATGCCGTTCAAGATGGTTTTTATTAGTCGTCCTGTATTCACATAAATTACAAGAAAATGGTTTTTCTCCAGTATGAATTTTCACATGCAATTTTAGCTTGTCTTTAGCTACACTCCTGTATTCACATAAATTACAAGCAAACGGTTTTTCTCCAGTATGGATACGCAAATGCCGTTCAAAATGGCTTTTATTAGTAGTCCTGTATTCACATACATTACAAATAAATGGCCTTTTTATTAAATGCATAGTTTTATGAGTTTGAAGATTGGATCTACAAGTCGCCCTAAATTCACAAACGTCACATGTAAAACTTTTCCCTTTATTTTTATTTTGGTTATCCTCATCAAAATGATTAACTGAATCAGTTGTTTCGACTTTTATTTTATCCACTTCATCTGCACTACTCTTAATAATTGCAGTTTCTTCTTTCGTATTCCATCCAAAGTTTTGGCTAATATTAATGTTAGGTTCATTGAGGTTATGTTTTTGTTCGGCTTTGTAAGGGCTATCGTCACCGAATTCACTTTTTACATCGTCCAAGTTGGGTTCGAGTTTGATTTCTTCTTTGACAATATCCAAATCGAAATCATATTCGAGGTTACCCTTTGAATTTATTTCAGCCATTTTTTATACAATTTCCTGTAATAATAGATACAAATTTGAAAGAATATTACTAACAGCATTTGGCAACGAATGACTAACCTGTGATTATGTAGAAATAAATATAGAAATGTATCTCAACACAATACAAAACGCTGTCACTAGTCAATAGCGGATAGTAATAATTGAGTATTCTCACTGGAGTCACTGGAACACAAAACACTATGCAACTAGCGGATAATAAATAATTAATAATAACACGTCCTAAACACAACTACGCAACAGTAATCAACATATTAGATAACTAACAATAACTTATAATAATAGTCCTGGTAATCAACAACAAAAAAAGTACAGGTAGTGGGACACTCAAGGTTAACGTTTGGAAGTGGTTATTATATCGGCAAAACAAATGTAGATTATCTAGGGGTAAAAAACACAAACGAAAAAGAAGTGATCACATAACAATCAGATACGCCACGTTAAAATAAAATTTGGCAGGCAGTTTTATGATTAGTTTGCATTCGGTTGCCAGTAGTACTTGCCAGGTGAAGTACTTGGAATCATACAAATCAGCTGATTCCAAGCACTTTAGAGCCGCGTCTGCTCGTGCTAAGTTGGCGCCGCCTGGTAACCGAATGCAAACTAATCATAAAACTGCCTGCCAAATTTTATTTTAACGTGGTGTATCCGATTGTTATGTGATCAGCGCAGATACTATCAAATAGATATAGTCGATTCTCTCAGTTGTGTCAATTTGCTGGAGGAATTTTACAACTTAGTGGTGGATTATGAGATTTAAATACAACCATCATAAATTTAAAAGTTTTAAAAGCAAACTCTTCTGTGTTCAGGTATAGCTGTAAAAATGTTCGAGTATAGGTACTTGTTTAAAAAAGATATAAAAATGGAAAAACATATTTTTTGATTTGAAAGAGAGCATACATAAGTTTCTAAAAATATGAATAATATGAATCATTTCACTCTAATTGAACTTATTATAGATGGTTACAAGGTATGGGTATGAGGTTATGGTATAGCTATTTATGCAACGAGTTGCAAAATGATGGACTTTTTATTACCAGGCGTGAAATTGTTCGTCGAGGCGAAGCCGAGATGAACAACACGCCATGTGATAAAAAGACATGTTTTGCAACGTGTTTCATACAAGATTTTATCCAATTCAGATAACAAAATGTAAATGCCACATCTTCTTAAAAAAGGAGTTGGGTCATCGTGATAAAATGGGAGCATATTTTGTAACTAGTTACAAAATGAACCACTTTTCGCAACTAAAATCATCTTTTTGTAACTAGTTACAAAATGGGAGCATATTTTGTAACTAGTTACAAAATGAACCACTTTTCACAACTAAAAGCAATGTCGAAATGTTGACATTTCGTAACTGAATTGGATAAAGGTATTTTTCAAAATTTTAGAAACGATTGTCGTCAGTCACTTAACATCAAATAATCCGATTTTGTTCAAAAAAGGCATTGTTACTACATTTAAACCCTATAAACTATATATTTTCGGAAAGCAGAAAAAATATGCAATTAATGGTATCATGGCCAACTACGACTTATATGTATTTAAAAAATGCCAACTTTATGTCATAACTCTTAAAACATGAAAATTAGAAGATATCTGGATTGACTATCGTATTCTACTTGAAAAAGTGCCTGTAGAATGTTTTTACCGTTTTTGGATATCTTCAAAACCAAGACAGTTATTTGAAGTTTTCGATATGGCCAAATTATGAATTTTGGGCTATCTATAACTAAAAAATAACAAAAGATAGCGGAATTTTGTTTTCGGGACTTGAACTTGCATCAAAAAAGGGCCCTGGACTCCGACATCAGTTTTTGCCTATCCCTGATATTAAGGGTAGGTACTTCCCATTTAAAAACATCGAAAATGGGCCACCCTGTACTCCCACTACTTCTACAGATGTGCAAGCTATAGCATTGCCAGAAGAATTACAACTTAAAATTAATTCTAACAAACCAATGATGCAAATGATACCCAGCCTTTATTCAGCATCTGTAGCTTTCCTTGCTGGATACATAATTATGAAATTACAACATAAAATTACTTGCATAGCACCTCTACTTTCTTACACTATTCCAGGACCTTTAGTAGGTACAACTAATAACTCTGCAGAATCGTGGAAATTTAACATATCCAAATGCATTATTCGTTGGGCTTGTCAAGAAAATAGCAGATCTTACACAAGAAGCTATTCACTTTTTAAGTGTTGAAATCACCTGCCAACAATTCAAAGATATTTTGCGACCTTGTTTGCTTAAGAACTGTTTAATTGTATGTCCTGCACATAAGATGGAAATATGTGAATTAATTGTTATGATTATGCTGAAGCCAAAATTAGACAACACTTGTTTAGAAAAAACTGATTCTACATATATTATAAAAAGAAAAATAGTTGATAACAAACCTCTCAGTAGAAGTTTTAAAATTATAAAAACATTGATATTTATAGTTATCTGAACATTTTAATAAATACATTTTCTTTTATAACGGATTAATAATTTTTCTAAATCTGTTAAACTAGATTTATTTAAAAATTCTGCACGATGACCCATTGAGCCAGAACTGGTATTAATACTTGCTATAATAATAATGTAAAAGGCCAGGGTGGCGCAGTGGTAAGAGCGTCAGGCTAGCGTTACGCTGGTCCCAGGTTCGAATCTCGCTGGATGCAAGACTTCCCGGGGATCGGTATCGAGCCCTGGTGACCATTCGTCGTTGGGCACCTAATTAACGACGCTCTCCTCCGAATACAGGCCTAAGAGGTAGAGTAACAAGGTCACACACATACACTCCACATTACACTCTACACATGGTGCAGTATGTAGGTATAAATGGCGCACCAACCATATAACTCGCAGCGACGATTCGGGTTGTGCATTGCACCCGTTAAAACCACATACGCTAACGCATCAGCAAAAAGCCATAGGCCTTCAGGCCTGAAAGTGCTGTACATACATACATACATAATAATAATGTTAAAAAAATAATAAATTGAAACGTAACTTTTTAAAATTTTATTTTGAAAACATGGTTAAATAAAATTAAGCAATCAAAAATAAAATAATATCAATTAAATAAGTGAAGCAACCAAATAATAAACAGATCATTTAAAGGAGCATATAAGCATGTATCTATTTAATTTTTTTTCTTCTTTCTAGTAGGAAATAATTTTAATTCTCCCGAATTCCAATCACAGCACCTTATTCACATTAATAAAAATTCATTATAAAAATGCACTTTTTTAATAATAATAATGTAAAAATATGTATTTAAGTTAATATTTTCCTCACTTGCTAAAAATCACAATATTTTAAAATTCTTATTTCTAAGTGTATAAAATAATTAAGTAAGTAGAAAATTGACCGTCAAAAAATAATACTTTCTATAAAACTGAGATTAGTAGGTAGGTCCTTATGTTGGCTTCCAAATTTTAATTTGATGATCTTCTCCTCCTGTTACTATAAATGCTTTATTTGTAGGCATATCGACTACTCTAATTGCCCCTAAATTAGAAACATCATTTTATTAATTATATGTTAATAAAAACCAGAACTTTTTTACCTTCGTGAGCTTTAATTTGATGTAATAATTTAACCTCTACGATGTCCCATACGTACAACGTTCCATCTTCAGAACCCAATAATAATAAAAATTCTAACCACTTTAAACAAAACAATACTGACTGCAAAGTTTTAGTATATAATGCCATTCCTGTACTTATATCAATGACTTGAAATATTCTGTCTGCTCCGCAAGATACTAATTTTTGCCCTTCAGGACTGAAACTTACTGCCTTAACGGAAGATGTATGTGCGGTAAATTTTTTATGCAAAGAATTATTTGCAATGCTCCAAATATAAATTTCACCATCACCTGTGCCGGTAGCTAAATATTCATTTTCACTACAACGGAAGCAGTAAGTGAAAATACCTTTTCATGTTACAAGACTTACGGACTAAAACATAGGCATGTAATATGAGAATTGTGATCTAATTGGTTTTGTAGACATTGGACAGGTTTAATAACACCGCTGCTGGCAATGCTCTTCCATATCTTGACCGTGCAATCACTACTACCGGAAGCTAAAAGCTGGCATTTTTTCCCCCAGGCTAAACAAGTTACTGCGTCTTCATGAGCTATTACGCATTGAGTTACTTTACCAAAATCCAAATCGTACAAGACTCTGCAAAATAATCGCAATAATATAAATGTAACGGCTAATAATTAATAACTTACATGTTATTATCAAAACTACCTATAACAAGTACATTCATGTTAGGCAGTTGTATACAACTACTCAAAGGCATATCCCCAATATTTGCACTTCGAATCTGTCTATTTTGTGTTAATGAAAACACCTTTACCTTTGAATCATAACCGACTGAAATTATTTTATTATTATTGTCCGCTATTAAAAGTGAACTAACAATGTCTTTATGCGTATTAAATACAGTTTCAAGCTTCAGCGATGCAATATTTTTCCAAGGATCACTTGTATCTGTAAGGTATAAAAATAATTCCTCCACACCCAAATATTTTTATAGAAAACAAATTACCTTCAGTTACATTTTCTGATATAATTTGTGATGGTTCCACCATAAGTTGTACGCCTGTTTTTCTTTGGGGATGAGGTACTTTAAATACCTGTTTGGGGATTTGTCCAAATTCCATTATTTGAACTTCTAAGGCATGTCTTTTATTTAGATCACCCACTGCTTCTAAATCTACATTTCCCTCGTAACATAAATAATAAAATACTGGAAATACATAATTTAGTTGGTACTACAAGGATGTATATGCTTTTCTTACAATTCATCGCTTTTTCGGCTTCATCTCCTCTTTGTTTATAACCAAATATAAGATCAATCCAAGAATGTAAATTCTGTGAAACATACTCTGATTCTAAAGCATCACGAAGTATTTTTACAAAATGATTAGGACTTTCGGCCCACGGTGGTAGCGCAACATCACTAACTTTAGTTCCATCATGACGAAAACCAAAATTAATTCCCATAGTATTTAACAAAAATTCGCCTCCTTGTTCAACATTAAAAAATTCTGGAATCAACTCCTTAAAATCTGACATATTACTAAGACAGTTGTTGTAAACATCTGCACAAGAATTGAACATTCGATCCGAATGATCAAAGCGACCATTTTGAAGACACAAAACATAATGGGGGTATTGTCGTACCAAATAAAAAAGAACAAATGCAGGTGTAGAATAATGAGATCCGTATATAAATTTGGGGATTGACATTTCTTCATAGCGTTCCATTAATCTGTGTAAACGTATGTCATTTAAAGCTCCAACCGGTTTCGATAAATCTCTATAGACCTGGGGATTACTTAAATCCAAAGTTTTGCTTTTATAATCAGATATGACCCATGGAAATACTGGATATTGAGTTAGATCGTTGATTGTTCTGTCGGCTAAACTAAAGTTATAAAATATGTATTTTAAGGATTAACTTTCATTTTTGTATTTACCTACCTGTTAATATATAATAAATAATCATAATTGGAAACATAACCATTTTGCCACTGTAAGGTCATCACATCTTGTTCAATTTCGCACAACTTTAATTCCGACTGCAGCAGAAGATTTGCATACAAATTATCTCTATCTGTTTGTGTTCGAAATGCCAGGTATATGTATGGGACAGTATTATTTTCGCTTGAGTAAATTTCTAAACCCTGAAGAGGATATTTCGTTAAATATGTAATTAGTAATAAATAAAAATTAAATTAAATAATTAAAGTATTAAAACAGGCAAATCAATATTAAAGATAATTATGCACATTTAACGTTAAAATACTGACGTCGGAAGGTGCGTACATAGAGCTAATCAATGTAACAGAAGAGATCCACTGGGACGTTATAGGCTTGGAGAAAAGATAATTGAAAGTAAATACGAATATAAATATATTTTACTATGTTAGTAAAAGCCGAGACAGAAAAGAATGTCACAATTATCGAGCCATCACCTTGCTGAATGTTACCTACAAGATTTTATGTCTGCCTTTTCCTTTAATTTTGTATTTATTAATTGAGCTAAAACTTTATATGTACTGTTATAGTACATATAGTATATATGGATATTGGTCAATAATTTTCAGGTGTAAGTTTGCAGCCTTTTTTAAATATTGGGTTTATTATCGCCATCTCCCACTCTTTCGGTAGCGTTTTACTTCTCCAAATATTTATTAATAATTCATAAAGTCTTTCCAGCATTTCTTTACCCGCATATTTAAAACATTCCGCTTCTATATTTTCTGAGCCTGCTGCTTTGTCATTTTTCATTTTATTAACTACTTCCAGAAACTCATCCTACGGAGGATGCGGAAGAAGAGAAAAAACAAACCTTCTACGATACTTTAGAAACAACTCTAAATAAATTACCAAAATTTGATTTAAAGGTAATAGTAGGAGATCTTAACGCCAAGATTGGCAAGGAAGAAAGAAATAAGGGAGTAACAGGAACAGAAAGTTTACACGGGGAAACAAATGATAACGGTCAAAAATTAATAGATTTTGCTGCAACAAATAATTTTGTCATAAAAAGTACAATGCTTAAGAGAAAAAACATACATAAAATGACATGGTTAAGCCCGGATAAAAATACGCGCAATCAAATGTTTTAGTGCAAAAAATTCAACAAAATTGTATAAAAAAGTAAAAACATGCAGGGGCGCAGACATAGGGGCAGATCACTTCCTAATCAAAATAAATATGAAGCAAGAACCACCAAATTTATTCAGAAACAGAAAAGCTATAGAAAACCCAATATATAGAAAAGTATTAGTAACAGAAGAAGCCAGAACAGAGTACAAAAGATATACAGAAGAAGAAACACAAAGCATGCCAAAAGGGAGAAGCATAAATGAAGAATGGAAGAATTTAAAAGAAGTTATAGGAAAAAGTAAGGGAAAAGTGAAAAACATACAGGAAGAAAAAGTTAAAGAATGGCTAGATGTAGAGTGTATGGAAAAGATTAAACAAAGGAAGAAAATCAGGATGCAAATGATAAAAGAAAACACACCGGAATTACAATTACAATATAAAAAAGTAAGAAACGAAGCGCAAGCAATATGTTGCAAAAAGAAAAGGGAATTACATTATGTAAAAAATAATATAAAAAACCTCTATAAAAATGTCAAAAACGTAAAGCAAGGAAAAAAATAGTAATACTCTAGCATTAACAGATAAAAACGGTGAAATCTGTCTTAAAGAAGAAAAAATAGTAAATATATGGTCAGACACTTACGAAGTCATTTTTACCGATAAAGAAATGCATAACACAGTAAACAGAAGAGAAAAGACAGAAAATAGAGAAAACATAGAAGAATGTCTCTTATACGTAGTGTTTAATAGCTGTGTGATTCCTTGTAAACTGGAGAGCATAACTATAGCCCCACAAGTATTTTTTCTGATTTAATTAATTAAAGTTAAAATAACTCAAAGTTGGCTTTAGAGACTATTTAAACAAACTCTAAAAAATGCAATAGACAAAGTAAAGTCAATTACGAGAACATGTGATCGATTTATTACAATAATTTAGAAATCTGTTGGTGCGTAACTATAGCACCACCGAAAAAAAAACGACAATTTTAAAACACAGTTAGCCATGACCGGTACGCGACACAAAACAATTACCCACTGCCATTAATTTGTAATGCTTTACCAAAAATGCCTCGAGGAAGTTACCTCTCCGATCTCGAAAAAGGTAAAATTTTGGCTTTGCTGGATGAAAACTTAAGTCTTCGAGAAATTGCCAGAAGAATTAACCGGTTGCGTAAAGTTGTAACAAATTACTTAAGAACCCAATTCAGTACGGAACGAACAAGAAAGGAGGCCCAAAAAGGAAAATTTCGCCTAGGACTCAGCGAAGAATAATTGCTTCGACAAGCAACAGTTTGAAGAGTTGCAAAAGAATAGCTCAAGAATGTGAAGCAAATGTCTCACGATGGGCAATTCGAAGGATTTTAAATAAAAACGAAAATATCGTACGTTAGAAATTAACAACAGCTCCAAGACTTCTTCCTCGTCATAAAGCAAGTCGATTAGAATTTACTCGTGCGAATATGAACTAAAATTGGGAACATGTAATTTATCTTTTTATTATTTATTTTAAAATTGTAGTTAAAAAAATGTTTTAGTTTATTTTTTCCGATGAAAAAAAGTTTAAACTAGACGGACCGGACGGATTCAATTGTTATTGGTGAGATCTGAGGAAAGATCCTCAATAGTTTTCGAAACGCAATTTTGGAGGTGGCACTTTCATGGTATGTGGTGCTTTTTCCAAGGAAATAATTTTAAGTATGGCTTTCCCATCAATGCGAAAGAACAGCAGGAAGTCCCTTGACGTTCTCGAAGCGCATCTGATACCTATTTTAAACGACAATGACGATAGACAATGGATATTCCAACAAGATAACGCCACGATACATGTTAGCATGGAATCTAGGGCTTGGTTTGAAACCCAAAATATCGAATTACTGGGGTGGCCGTCCTGTTCCCTGGATATAAATCCCATTGAAAATCTCTGGGGAATATTGGTTCGACGAGTATACCCAGATAATAAGCAGTACTCGACAATAAATGAACTGAAACGTGCTTTGCAAGATGCTTGGATCAATTTAGAGCCAGAAATCTTAAATAACTTGGTTGGCAGCATGGATTCAAGAATTTTCGAGCTAATTAGAAAAAATGGAAGACCAACTCATTATTAATTGCTGATGGTTTATGTTTTTATTTGGCGTTAGTAAACTGGTGCTATTGTAATGCACCAATGTTTTGTTGTTTTTTGTTAATTATTTGAATACATTACTTACGACTAATTTAGAAATCGTTCATTATTCTCCATCTACCTTGCCTTAACATTTCCTTAACCAACATTAACTTATTTTAAATAAAACTATCAAATTCTTCGAAAATGGTAGTGGGGCTATAGTTATGCTCTCCAGTGTATTACCTGCGGTGCAACAAACTTGGTCGCTAAACAAAAGTGCGGAATATACACTACGTGTAACACAAAACAAAATGGAGCAGTCAATACTAAAAATACGAGTAAGTGACAAAGTTAGATTAGTTGCAATAAGAAGACATCGTGGAAAAGTGTAAGTGGCTGAAATGGATTTGGGCTAGCTATGTCATGAGGTTAGAAAAAGAAAGATGGACCAAGATAGCAACTAATTGGCAACCAAGGAAAGGGATCTCACTACCAACAGAAAAAATTGGAAATCCAGGGGGAGGCGTTTGAAATAACACGAAATATTTTCTAAATGCTTGTGGCAAATGTCTCAATATTTTTTAGTTTTATTGCGAAATTAATTTCAGGCAAACTACCCAAATAAAACTAAAAAATCAGGTGAAATACTTACAATATGTCGTAGTAAAAATCTTCGTTTGACGATTCGCTTAATACTGCTTAGATTAATTTTTAACACAGGATACTATAAAATAAAAAGCTTAAATAAAGGTGCATTTTTAAAACGATTAGTTACTAACCGTTTCTATATTATTATAAGGCTGAAAAAACAATCGAGCAGTGGATAATAAAATCCTTCCTGGGTTTACTACAAGTGGAGTTATTTTATCGGCTTGGGTTTCCATAACAACTTTCTCATATAAATCCAACCACAAAGGATCAAAACTGACTCTTGCTTGTCTTGAATGGACTATAGTAGCGATCTTAAAATATTTTCAACTTTCATAAATCTTGGAGAATATCAACTTAAAATAATTACCATATCTGCTTGTTCGGCGGCTGGTAGAGTACTAGCTCGTTGAAGTTGACAAATCCTGGGTAAACAGTCCATTATACTAGCATAATTTAATAAGAACAAAAACCTTGCAGATCCACAAAATTGATATGGTGCAATCATATTTCCTTCTAACATTTCAACATTTTGTTTGCAGCTAACACTTAAAACGTTACTATTATTATTTAAAAACTTAGCATTACCCTTAAATTGTTCTAAAATTGTGCACTCTTTTAATGGAATTTTAATAATAGGTTTGTTTAAATCTTTTGGATCGAAGACTAACGATTTCGAACACATTTTTAGTCTACCGGATTGTTTTTTCATTTCATATGTTTTTGGAGTTGTGTCGGGAGGTATAAGGCTAGCACTAAAATCCTCGAAATAAATTTCTCCTGGTTCCAGTAACAGCAGGGAAAATCTATTATAAAATAACATTAGGAATAGGTTACCGCAAAATTAGTAAAATAACTTATTTACCTTCCTTTCTCCATTTTTCTTTAATAATTAAGTGCACAGTATCAAATGAACTTAACAAAAGATTTAATAAAATAAACTACATTACTTATTTACAATAATAAATAGTAACAAAAGCACACGGAAAAACCAATCACAAGTTTTAAAATCTGACAGCTCCCTCATTGAATGACATGCATGGCTACATTCAAAGAGAGAGTGTACCATTGGCAATGTGTTGTTGCATTCAGTTACAACAGCATATTGCGGGGTAATTATAAATTTCTCATTTTAACTGATTAGCACTGAATACTAAACTTCGGCGTAATTTCCGTTGCTTTAGAAAACTTTACTAACATCAAAACACTAATACAATATTAATTAATATTATTCCCATCTATCTATTTTATTATACGAGATACGAGACCTAAAGTGATCCAGTCGACTAATAAGACTGGACTATTGTAATATTTATACATCGCCTGCGTTGATTCAAAACGGGGTTTATAAAGCTTGCCGAATAGGGCCGTTTGACAGTTAATCGACTAGTTCAAATTTTCTCCATGTCGCTAGTTATCCTTTCACTAACAGCTGTATTTTTAATTTAAATTTGTTAATTTTTGGTTATTCGTTTAGTTATACAACAAAAAGTACGTTCTAAAAATGTCTTTTTGCATCCCTCCTTGCCATAATTCTACAGATTTAGTTTTATATTTAGGCTAAATAACCAGTCCAATCCCTCGAAAGTCTTCCTGGTTTGTGCCGAGGAAAAGTAGTAAGTATCTGCACCCTTCTTACACTATTATTTAGTTAATTTTTTACACAGTCTCATAAGGTTCTGAAAACCTGTCTAAAATTGAAATTTATATTGTAATACACTTTCTGGATTAAATATTAAACATCCAATAACCCGTATTTGTTGTAAATCGTAAAAAATCAAAGCCAGTTGACAGCTGTCAAAGATGGATAACTAGCGCCACAAGCAAGCAGTGGCAAAAATTTGCATAATGGCCATTTTTGCCAAGGCCCGCTGAATTAATATTGTATATAAGGCCTGTCCACTTCATTTAGCCAAGACGCAATTAGAAAGGACGATGGCGCCATTTGCGGTGAACTATACATTTTTTAAGGGAGAAATGTATAGTTCACCTCAAATGGCGCCATCGTCCTTTCTAAATTGCGTCTTGGCTAAATGAAGTGGGCAGGCCTTATATGCAATGTTAATTCAGCGGGCCTTGATTTTTGCTATTCGGCAGGCTTTATAAACTCCGTTTTTAATCAACGCAGGCGACGGTAATATACAAGGTGTCTTTCTTAGCAGCTTTATTTTCTGTGCAACTAGAATGCACTGTAGTGCAACAGTAGGCCTAAATTAAGACATAGGTAACATAAGATAATGCATGGACGTTTAATGAGACCCCTGTGGTTGCATTTTTTTTGCACAGTTTACTTATTTCAGGTTCAATTAATAATAATTGCAAATGAATATCTGGTTCTGCATTTAAGCGGCTTCTGTATTTTGTTTTGGTACCTGTATAGGCGGAGAACTCCGCTTCACAGAGATATGTAATTAAGAAAGGCAGTGTAATACTAATTTTGCTTTCTCGGACAAGATTTTGAATTCATCTTGTAAATGCAGCCAAAACTCCGGTAGACTTTGGTTTTGAACGTGATTTTTAGTTCGTTGTGAGATGTCAAATCTATGTATGAGGATCTCGTATTCCGCTGAGTTTAAGCTGGATGGTTTTTTGTTCACGCTGAACACATTCAGTAAGGTGACCATACGTACTGGTTTTACCAGTACAGTACTGTTTTCTTGGTCACTGGTCCTGGTTAGTCGTAAAATGTAACCCGTACACAAAATGTATTGTTTTAGGAACACAAAATCAAAAATTATTAATTTATCAAAATATTCAGTTATCAATCTTTGAAAAACCAATTTTAAATCAATCTTATTATAATTTTTTTCAAGTTATATTATATTCTACGACAGCGACTATTTGACTATTACTCAATTACTCATGCTGTCTGACCTATTTTAAATGTCCTGGTTTTAAATTGGAAAAAAATGGCCACCTTAACATTCAGGTAGTATACCCATTTAAAGTCATCAAGCACCTTCTTTTGAGCTATCAGAAAATAATGTTCAAACGAGTCTTTCAAAGCTTCGAGATGCGCCTGAATATTTTTCAGTATTTTTTCTTGAACCTTGATGTTATTTTCATTCAAGAAGCTTTTTGTAAGAGAGAAGCAATCGACCTTTTCCAAGCACTCCAACCAATACATAAGTTTCCTCTTAAAAGAAGACACTTTGGCGTTTGCATCAAAAAACTGTGGCAGTTTTTCATTGCAATGATAGATTTATTTTGCTACAACTGTCGGCCAAATACGCCAGTTTGCACACCTAGTCTTCATCATTTAAAACCGTCGCCTATAGAGCGTTATTATGGTCCATCAAAAATGCTGCTACCTCTACACGCAGTTCCATCAAACGTGTCAAGGCGTTTCCTCAAGACAACCACCTTACATGCAGCAGGATGAACTCATGATGGCTTCCCATATCTTCACACATTAGTTTGAAGAGCCTGCCTTTAAGAGGTTGCGATTTTATATAGTGATTCTACTTTTTGTTTCTTACCCTTTAATTTCATTCAACTTTTATTTATTTTATTTTCCTGGAGCGGCCGCGCAGCTTCTGGGAAGAGCACGCGGAGCCCTTAGGGCTCCGCGGAGCACAGGTTGGGGACCACTCTCCTACAGCATATTTAGTTGTTCTGGCCCAACTTTCTTTTATAACTTCATCGATAAGGCAAATAAACAACAGTGAACTCAATACTTCTCCTTGTCGCACTCCATATTTGTTATTAAATTTTTTTGATGGTTGCATGTTCTAATCTTGTTATTTGTTTTTCTATATATAGACTTTTAATTGTTTCAATTATATTACTATCCACTAGTTTTAGTTTATTCTCTAAGCTATTCCATATTTTTTCTCTACTGATCATATCAAAGGCTTTCTTCATGTCTAATAAGAAACCCAGATACTTATACATTATCTCCCTTTTGTATGAAAAATATACGTTTATGTACCTACACTGTGTGCTGGTCTAAAACCACTCTCTACATCTGTAAGTTGTGTTTCTATAATTTGGCATGGTTTATTTCCCAGGATTATCTCGTAAACTTTAAGGTCTTTATGTATGGGCACTATAACTGCCGTATTCCATTCCTTGGGTATACATTTCTTTCTCCAAGCTAAGTTTCTTAGGCGTGCAAAAAGGTAGCATTTTACATACCTGCCGTAGAGATAAATTACTACAAATTAGAAATTTACTAGTGTTGGGATGTTCTTAATTAATAATTAGGGTAACGGGGGTGAATGGCGGCCCCCTAAGCAGTTTTTTGAATTGTCACTGCTGTCGGCGTTAAGATGTTTCGATATAGGAATAAATAAATAGAGCATACACTTCTGTGAAATGTATATATTTATTTTAAGTAAAAAAAACCGTAATACAAAAATTCTAATACAACTTAAATAAAACTCTGCACTTGCCGGAATTAACCGCGACTTGGGGGTAATTGCGGGTGGTCTGAGTGGTCACAAACATAAGCTTTTTTTCCCTTGATTAGCACATGCGTTGTGTGCCCATTGACCACAGACAGTGCATCTGATCCAAATTTCAGATTTTCCATACTCTCCGCACACAAGGCACACGTCGTGGCCGGTATTTCCCGCATTTACAGAATGAACTTAAATCGCCATTCATGCAGATTATGCTGTAGTTGTATTAAAATCTGTCTAATTTTTCTGTCACACGCACTTCAAACTGCAGTTTGATTAAAAAATATTTATTTAATACATTGCAGAGAATAGTGTACATACTTTCAAAGATAACTAAAACTTATAAGAATACTACTGTTGTTTTCAGATTTTTTTTAATAACTCGGCATCGTCGCCTGCGTTGATAAAAAACGGAGTTTATAAAGCCTGCCGAATAGCAAAAATGGCCATTATGCAAATTTTTGCCACTGCTTGCTTGTGGCGCTAGTTATCCATGGTTGACAGCTGTTCAGTGTTCATGGCTCCATGATGGCAACCAAGGAGAATAAATGGCAACTGAAAGTGAAATGCTATGAGCCAAGGAATGGAATGCCACCTGCCGCACGACCCTCCCTCTCCTAATAGCCGAGTACTAGCCTTTCCAAAAACACTTGCTTCCCGTGCCCCACCTTGTACTAAAACTTCCTTGTATTCCCATCGCCGTACCCGTAGGTACGACCTTTGTAGCCGAGGGTTTATGCACGTTTATGCATGTCTATGTGCTGAGTGTTATTTATGTTTATAGGGTTTTTTCGTGTTCTGTGCTTGAGTGTGCTGTAGCCATTATTGTGATTGTGATACCCATTTTAAATTCCGGGCGTTGGGGTGCTCTGGCCGAAATAACCTGCAGGTTAGTCACTAGTTACCAAACGCTGTTTTATACTCTTTGTATGTGTGATTTGTATTAATTGTATTATTACAGGAAATTGTATAAAAAAATGTCTGAAATAAATTCAAAGGCTAACCTCGAATATGATTTCGATTTGGATATCGTCAAAGAAGAAATCAAACTTGAACCCTACGTGGACGATGTAAAAAGTGAATTTGGTGATGAGATCATTTATAATGCCGAACGAAAACATAACCTCAATGAAACTAACACAAATATTAGCAAAAACTCTGGACAGAATATGAGGGAGGAAACTGCAATTGTAGAGAGTAATGCAAATGAAGTGGACAAAATAAAAGTTGAAACAACTGATACCATTGATGCTTTTGACGAGGATGATCAAATTAAAAATAAAGGGAAAAGTTTTGTTTGTGACGTTTGTCAATTTAGAGCGACTAGTAGATCCAAACTCCAAACTCATAAAGATATGCATTTAATAAAAAGGCCATTTATTTGTAATGTATGTGAATATAGGACTACTCATAAATACAGTTTTAAAATGCATTTGCGTATCCATACAGGAGAAAAACCATTTGCTTGTAATTTATGTGAATACAAGAGTGTAAGTAAAAGCCACCTGAAAAAACATAATATGAGTATTCATACTGGAGAAAAACCATTTGCCTGTAATTTATGTGAATACAGGTCTGTAACTAACAACAAGCTGAAATTGCATATGAGTAATCATACAGGAAAAAAACCTTTTGCTTGTAATTTATGTGAATACAAGAGTGTAAATAAAAGCAATCTGAAATTGCATATGAAAATTCATACTGGAGATAAACCATTTGCCTGTAATTTATGTGAATTCATGAGTATAACTAAAAGCGATCTGAAAAGACATATGAGTATTCATACTGGAGAAAAATCATTTGCTTGTTATTTATGTGAATACAAGAGTGTAAGTAAAGACAGGCTGAAATTTCATATGAATATTCATAGTGAAAAAAAACCGTTTGCTTGTAATTTATGTGTTTACAAGAGTGTAACTAAAAACAATCTGACAAGACATATGCGTATTCATACTGGAGCAAAACCATTTGCTTGTAATTTATGTGAATACAAGAGTGTATCTAAAAGCTATCTGAAAAGACATATGAGTATTCATAGCGGAGAAAAACCGTTTGCTTGTACTTTATGTGAATACAAGAGTGTAACTAAAAGCGATCTGAAAAGACATATGCGTATTCATACTGGAGCAAAACCATTTGCTTGTAATTTATGTGAATACAAGAGTGCGTGTAAAAGCAATCTGAGAAGACATATGACTATTCATGCCGATACTAATTTAAACCAGTAGCTGGAGTTAGAAGTGACTTGGCCTTAAAAAAGGAGCATTTAAAATGAAGATAACTACTTTTTTTTTGTTTTGTGCTACACTGCAGGAAACACAAGTTCCAGTAGTTGCTAATTTTTTGGCGTCGTCCTATAAGAAATGTTTCGACGGCTCTTTACTACGGTAAATATGGGCAGCAGATAAAGAATTTGTGCCTATGTGGACTAGTTTATCTTAAATATTTGTTTAAAAAATTATAGGAAGTCTCTTTAGTTATAAGTTTCAACAACATCTGTGATCTAGGTAGTATCGTTTATTGTGTTAGTACCTACAATTTCAAGCGTTATATGTATTTGTGAAAACATTTTCTGTTTGTGGAAAGGTTACAGCAGCTGATTTCTAAAGTTAGTTAGTTGAAAGCATGACGGCACATAATAAAAGCTTGGGTGTTTCTGAGCTAATAAGAGCCCTTTCTTCAAAACACGGTTGGCATATCTAGCTATGTTTTGGCAAAGTTAGTATTCTGTCTGTAAAATTATTATATTATAATACAAGCACACCCTACAATTCTTTCTTATTACTTTTCTGCTAATTTAAAAAAAATGCTTATGTTTTATAATTGGCGTCCATAACAATCACTTAGTATTTAGGGTCAATCGGGGTAATGGGAAACGATTTTTGCAAAGTTAATTTTGAGTTTACGTAGCAGGACTATTAAAAGGAAATAAAAATTGATTGTTGGTATATGTTCACCTCTGTCCCTGACCTGCTAAAATAAATTGTAAAAAGTGATTCCCCCCGAAAAGGTTATTAAAAAAATTTTTTTTTCGTCGTTTCCAATTAACCCAGGCGCGTTTCCATTTCCCCTAGATTTTTGGGGGAAATGAAAACTATTCGTCACTTCATACTTAATATGTATTCATACGGAGATGGGGTTAAAGAAAACATTCTGCTGCATTTTGTGAACACAAAGCTTCTTTCCGTTTTATTTTATTTTTACTAATAAGCGAATAGAAACATTTTGTAGCAGAAGGTTCGATTTGTCAGGGTTAGGATAGTCACCAAATGGATTAAAATTCAACAAAAAGTTTATTTAAAGAAAATAGGAAACATATAGAAACGGTATTTTAATGACAGACTAAGCTTAGTTAAACATCTTAAAATAAAAAGAAACAGGTTATTAAATATAAAAGAACTGAAAACATATTCTTAATAACCACTACGTACTAATCACTTCTAACAAATTAAGATTTCTTTAAACCTGTTAAAATTTAATAGTTTTCGACAAATGAAAAAATGCGTATATATATAATATTTCATCCGAAGAACTTGATAATCTCTTCTTCTTTGGTTTCTTTTTTAATGGCTTTTCATTAACAATTTTGGTTTTCTTCTTGACTATCTTCTTTGGTTGTTTCATCTTCTTTTCCTCAGCTTCCCTTAGGCGTGCAATTACTTCCTCAGTTGTTAAGACTTCTCCGTATTGGAGCTGCCTTAGAGGAGGTGTTGGTTTCTTCAGGAAACGCGTTTTCAATTGCCCCAGATTTGCGTTTTCATTTGCCCCAAGCAAACGTTTTTATTGGGGCAAATGAAAACAGCCAACTACTCCCGCTACATTCATTTGAGCGACCTAACTAACTAGCACCATGCAATTACAACATTTGTTCATCAGAATGTGGGTTCCGCTAGGGCAAAAAATAAATTTGGACGGACAAACAAAATATCTCCCTAGGAATATCGGAAATGGCTGTTAAATAATTCTGAGGTGAAAAATATAATTAAACTTACCTTGATATCAAGCGTGCGTTTACACTTTATAAATGCGTTGGAGTAACTAACGTATCACTAAATATGCATACTGCTAACTACAAGGGAAAAAGCGCGGTTTTTTAAATATATTCGGATCATGTTTTCATTTACCCCTAGTTTCCCATTACCCTGATTGACCCTAATAAGACAGTTGAAAATTTTTCATGAATATTTTAGTCTAGGTATCTACAATTTATTGTAAATATAGGTATCTGCATATATTTAAAACTCTTACACCAAACAGATGTATAAAAATTAACAAAATAAACACATTTTTGTTTGTATGTTTTATTGGATTTTTGTGGGATTTCTATATTTATCGAAAAAAATATTTTGAACTATACTAGCTTTATAAACAGCCGCGTGGCCACATTACTCATTATTGTTTCATATAAAAGTGTATGCTACAGTAATGCTTAATGATTTTACGTAAAGTGCAGGTTTTTATTTGCAAAGATTTAATGGTTTTAATTTTGAAATAGTGAACTTCAAAACCAATCCAGTTATGCCAATGGCTCTAAGTGGCACTTCTAACGTGGAAATGTTTCGATTATTCTATTGTTGATTTATTATTATTATTTAACCACTCTCTTTTTATTAGTTTATGTTTTTTTGTTTGAATCCTGACTGATTCTAAACAATATTAGCTATCGGAATGCAATTTTTACCAGATTAGATACCAGAATTATACAATATATGTAAAAAATACTGAGCTAGAATGTATACTAAACAAGGCTCTGGAATGGGTAGTGGAAAGATGAATATAGGTAGGACATAGCTTTGATCTGCAATTTTTTTTATATGTGACAGCCTACAATTACTAAAAAAATGAAGTACTTTGGTGAATCGAGGGGTCTAGAATTAAAACCGGTAATGTCTGCCAAATCATGTTTTGAGTACCTAATCGTAAAAAAAACTGTTATCATCTTAAAGGAGCAAACTTTAGTAGATTTTCTAGTGTCATCATATAGGTGGCACTTTAAAAAGCCTTTCTGGTCTGCTGCTATTGACTGCTATACCTGGTACTAGTAGGTATTATTTATAAAACAACTTTAAAGTTTGGAGATAACGGTTTTTGATTCTATAGCTAGTTTTGTTTCCCAAATGATTAAAGATAAGTTTATTTCTCAACTAGTAAAAAAATAATACAGAATGACAACTAAATACCCACTCTTTATTTTTCATTAAATTGATCAAATAGCAAACAAAAATTAACAGTCTTATTCTTAAGAAATAAAATTAACCTTGAAAATCTAAATAAAAAAGATTAAGAATATATTGTAACGAATTGCGTCAGCACACGTGTGGGATCATATTCGTCATCTGCCGAGAAGCTTCCACAGCGGTCGACAGTTACTCATACTCGCGCGACTAGTGGAATTTTCTGGAATGGAGTTCTGGAATATATAAGGCGCGACCAAACGAACACGGGCAGTCTAATCCAGCCTACATAAACCGTCGCGAATATTATGTACGTCGGTAAAGTAATATAAATATACGTGAATAGTTATAAATAAACAAACTGTACAAATAAATTAATTAGTGTTACAGGTTAATATTAGTGTTGTGTTTAGTGTTAAGTTGTTATTTCGTGTTTCTTCGTTGCTTAATAATTTTAATATTTGTTAATAAATAATTCACACAACGAACCGAAGTTTTAAATAAACGTTTTAAAACCGTTACAATATTTTATATTTTTTTAGTTTAGGCATAATATAAAACAAGTTACTCCAGAATGGATGACATTTTTGAAATAAATTCGCAAGGCTCCTCCGTAGGTATCATCTTCAGTAATGTGTAATTTCTTGACTATATGGGATTTGTTCATGAATAGGTACGTTTTGCATAAAATTCTAGTTCTTAGCTTCTTTAATTCTTGCCAAAATGTTTACCCAATAGATCGTCCACATCTTTAAGTTTTAATCGGTTTTAATGGATTAATGGCTACTTTATCCTTGATTATTACTTGAGGGTTTATCATTCAAACCGTTCTAGACTTTTTTGTTATTGCTTTGTAAATGGAAAGTTGGTTATTATAATGCAGCACACCCTTGATTAAAATATTTCCTGTTTTAAGTTTTTTAAGTAAAGTGCCATCCAGCAGGTGGTTTCAGCTAGGTTGACCAGAAGTCAACATGACAAAAGGAGGACAAACAAGGCAAAAAAGGATGATTTTTAATAAAAAACGATGACAAATCTTGAACAAAATTTTTATTAAAGTTCTAACTCATAAAATTAAGTAGTACCTATTGTCCTTTTTATAATAGTGTATAATAAACTTTTCAATACTTTTCTGACGAACCAATTTTTCGTAAAAGCGACAAAATTTCCATTAAGTAGTTGTAAAACTGCTCGCACGTCATTTTAAAATTATACTTCACTATAATCAAGCCTTTTATTGACTCGATTGAGAAGCGGTTTCTTTCCTTTGTCCACTGTGCTGTTATAAGGGAAAAAATCCTTTCTACGGCTGCATTGTGAGCAGGAATCGCAAAGTAAAATTGACATATTTTTAATAATTCCGGGCAAAGTTCAATTTCTTTTAAATTCTTTAAAAAATATGCCCATTTTCTATCCAAAGGTAGGGATACAAATTCTTGGTTAATTTGGAACTTTGCTAAACTTTGTTTTAGCAACAAAACTTCATTTGGATTTTGACGAAGAAAGCCGAACGGCGAACGTGAAGGTTGCGGAAAGTAGTTTTGACGGTCAGTTTGCAGTACAGATTTAAGTTTTGAGTACGATTGAGGGATAATAAGAGATTTTTTTGGTTTCAAGTGGCAAAAAGGCGAAAAAGCCGGGCAGACGTTTCCATTTTGGCCAAAAAACCGGACATGTCCGGCTTTATCCGGACGTCTGGTCACTCTATTTCAGCACGTCTTTAACATCTTCTTTCCAGTTATATACTTTACAGTCACTTCCAAGATGATATGTTGTTTTGAAATGAGATATGATCTCTAAATACCTATTCTTCTGGTTTCGTTATTATTTCGAATTTTCTTATTTTCAATCTTCCCGAAGACCCGATCAGCCGCTAGAAATGAATGGCTGACAACTGAAAATACTATCTCCATTTCATTCACAGATAACCATTTGAAACACATCCCTATAAATATGCTATTCTTATTCTGCCCGCTGCATTCGTCTGATAATAATCTAACAATCATGTTGGGACTATCACCAAATTGTGTTTTTTTTAAATGTCCTATACAACAGCAGAATATACTTCATTTGAACCTTTTGAGAATTCTCCCTCAATCCAACAGCAACAATGTAGTAGGTACCTACATTTGTTGTTCTCAAACAATTTTTAGAGGACCCTTCGATGATAGCACAGAGCGGGTATTACTTACTACTTGCTCTATGATGATAGTGAGATTATACAAGTATAAGGCTTGAACACTTATATTCTGTCCGAAAGTAAAACGATTTTAAGGAATGCTAGTTAGATTAGACGAAATAATGCATTTCCTAAGTGTAGTGCGGAAGTGGTAGAATTAGTTAAACACTGTGTAAATCTTATAGGTATGGACGTAAGGAAAAATTCCGAAAAACACATAAAAAAAATTGAAAATGCTTTTCTACCACTTAGTACCTACTGTAAATAAAATAGTTATAAATGTAGGGCATAGTTCAGACGATGATTCCGACTAAATTTAGAGTGTTATTTAACAGTGAATTGTTTTATAAGGTGAATAAGGTAAGCGTTTTGAATTAATTTTAAACGAAATAATAAAGAAATTGGCTTTCCGAGTTTAAATGCTTTTAAAATTTTAAAAGCAAATTCTTCTGTGTTCAAGTATAGTTGTAAAAATTTTCGAGTCTGGCCTAGTAAAAATGATGTAAGTTGTAAAATGCGTCCAGCAAATTGACAGAAGTGACAAATCTGTTGTTTTTAATACCAATTTTGCTTATGCAACCCAACATTCAACTATTCCCTAAAATACCTAGGCGTTGTACTTCTTCTTTATTATATGTATATTCTTTGCTACTACTTAAATTTTATGTGGAAAGCATGTGAGCAAGCATTCTTTACCAAAACATATTTTTAAAAAGAATCCGCAATGTAAGTCTTGTTATCAGAGATTAGTTGATAATTTTGTAACAGAAAATTTATTGCTGATTTTCTACAAACTTATTAAATCGAAGAGAAAAAGTTAACATTATAAATAAGTAATAATTTAAGCTTTGTTAAGTCCAAAAATTAATTTCTTCATTGATCTGAATAATTTCTTTTTTAATCTCTTAATCGAGCATAAAAAACATTTAGATTTTCTTTCGTATGTAAAAGCAAACCCTTTTATTTCATGTACTGGTCACTTAAATAGCAGTAAACATTTCATTATTTTATTTTTAAGTAAATTAAATTGCATACAACTATAGTATAAAAGAAAGTAATCTTATATTAATTGTATTATCAATGTAAAATAGATTATAATCATAATAACATTGAAATCATTTCTTCTGCTTTTTCTTTTCCACTTCCTCTTCTTTTTCCTTTTCGATCATGTTAACATATTCTTCAATAGTACCAACATCAAGCATAACTAACGGTTCGCCTTTTCGCATGACTGCAATTTCTAAGTTCTTTTGTCCAGATTGTACAACTTCTAATAATGCTCGAATGGCTAGTTTTACTGTACCACGTTCAGTTGCAACTTCTTCATCTGTATAATACTTTTCCAAAAATTCGCGGACAGTTTTTGCCGATCGCCCGGTTGCATTAGCTTTCCATTCATAATAAATACCAGATGGTTCTGTTTGGTACAAATGGGGTGAACCGTCAAAATCAAAACCACCAATAAGACAGGACATTCCAAAAGGACGTCTACCGTTACTTTGCGTATATTTTTGTTTTAAGCTTGCTATGTAACGGGTGATATATTCCAATGTAACGGGGTCTTCTACGGTTAATTTGTGCGATTGGCACTCTATCTGGGCACGATTGATTAGTATTCTTGCATCTGCAGTAAGGCCAGCGAATGCCATAACAACATGATCGTCCAATAAGCAAATCTTTCGTACTGTGCGTTCTTCTTGTAACTTTGCTACAGACTTCTTTTCAACTCCTAATACAACTGCATCTGTACCCCGTACACCAACCTACGATACCAAAAATCAAAATTAAACAATCACTTCCATACTTATTCAACTTACTGCTGTTGATCCTTTTCGAACTGCTTCTTGAGCGTATTCAACTTGTAGTAAATGGCCATCTGGAGAAAATACAGTAATAGCACGATCGTAACGAGCAGACATCTTTTAAATTTAGTTTATAATTTAAAAGTTGCGATGAGTTTTTAATTTTACTTAAGAATGATAACACAACCTCAATTTATTTTGCCGTGTAATCTTGTTGGGGATAATGCACAATGTCATTGTCCAATAGAATGAATGGATCTATTCCTAGGCACTTGATTGGTTACTCCATTTGGGTGTTATTCAGCAAATTAGGAATAGGCGCGTTCAGTAAAGACGATAAGCAAATTTGAATGCACAGTTTCTTAAAAAAGATGTTAAAAAATCTAAACCTCTAAACGTAAGCAATTTTAAATGAAATGGTAAAATATAATATGTTCTTTATGCTTAAATTTACATAATAAAGAGTAGAAATTAATATTTAAAGAGAGAGTAGAACTTGGTTAAATTTGTTGTACTGACAAATTGAACAAGTCCGTTTATGTTTAATCGAAAAGTTGTATTCCTAACCTATGGCATTCGGTTGACGTTGACGTGTAAATAAATAGCGTGGTCTTGTGCCTACCAGATTTTTTAATGTGATAGATACATAAAATTTCCTGTAAGATGAGAAAGTAGAATGTCAGTTGTTACAATAATCTACTACAGAACAGTTTCCTTTATTATCTTATTAAATATTTGAGTATAACAAGATAACAATGAAATTGTATTTGTGTCTGTTAGTTTTGTGTTTTTTGTCGGTTCCTAGTTACGAGGCTCATTCTCATTCACATTCCGACGGTCATGGACATTCACATGATGATCATGAGATCCATGAGCCTCCTTCCTTTAAATATTCAAGACAAGCTAACGAAAAGGAACTTCATGATCATCATGGACACAAACATCATGAAGCACATAAAGAAGAGGCGAAGCATGTACCTAACAGTAACATATGGTTGTATGCAATGGGTTCAACTTTATTAATTAGTGCTGCTCCAGTTGTAATTTTATTTGTCGTACCATTAGATAATACTGAGCAAAAGCAACCTCTGCTTAAAATATTATTAGCATTCGCATCGGGAGGTCTTTTAGGAGATGCTTTCCTGCATCTAATTCCTCATGCAAGTATGGCGGTGGACGATAGTCATGGACATTCTCACGGTCATGCTCATAATCATGAAGAACACGCTCACGATATGTCTGTTGGCTTAGGAGTTCTTTGTGGAATATTAGCATTTTTGGTTGTTGAAAAAGGCGTTAGAATTATCAAAGGCGGCCATGGTCATTCACATGCAAAGAAAAATACCAGTGATGTGGTTGGAAAAAAAGCACAAAATGATAAGCCTGATAAGCAGGGAAAACCTGGTCAGAGTGGGTCAAAGAGCACAGATCAGAAAGAAGGAAGTAGTAAAGATAATTTAGAAATTCCTCCCAAAGAAATTAAAGTGGCAGGTTACTTAAATTTAGCTGCAGATTTTAGTCATAATTTTACTGATGGATTAGCCATAGGTGCTTCCTATTTAGCAGGGAATAATGTAGGTTTTATAACAACTATTACAATTTTACTTCATGAAGTACCTCATGAAATAGGAGATTTTGCTATATTAGTGCAGTCAGGGGTGTCACGTAAAAATGCCATGTTATTGCAATTGACGACTGCAATCGGTGCGCTTGCTGGCACTGCATTGTCGTTGTTCGCACAAGACGGTTATGGCATATTTGCTGCCAATTGGGTGTTACCATTTACAGCCGGAGGTTTTATTTATATTGCTTTAGTGTCTGTAATACCAGAATTACTGGAGGAAGAAAAACCTAGTTTGATTCAAACTATGTTACAATTACTAGCTATGGTAGGAGGTGTTTATATGATGGTTAAAATTGCAGAATTCGAATAACATTATAAATCACGTAATTAAGTATATTAATGTGCTTTGCAGTACTTTTGAATTTTGTACTGTATTTTATATGTGTATCTCATTCTTGCAACATGAAATGCGTAAATTATTGAGAACTGGATTGTAATTGTTTATACTTATAAAATCTAAACTAAAAATAAATTCGACATTTTATTGAAACTTATATGTATACAATACTTAACAGAAACAATAAATATAGCCTATTTTGATAAATTGATTTTTATTTGATCAAAACAATAGTTGGCTTGCATTATCGATTCGTTATTCTCAAACTTTTTGCCTGGAAAAATTATATTAGTAATCTTATTTTGTGGTAAGAGGAAAAATTACCTAAATGCCATGCCTCTTTACAATATTTTTCGGCTTGTTCCATGATACCCTTTTGAAGGTAAATAAGGCCCAAATTAGCATTTACCACACCAACGTGGGATTTGTCTTCTAAATTTTTACCAATGCTTGCTGCTTCTGATAAACATCCATGTGCGGTATCTATATCTCCAGCACGCCAGTTAGTAATACCTAAGTCGTTTAGTAATAACATGCTTTGTTCAGTATCGTTTCCTTCAGTTTGAGAACAAATTTTGTATGCTTCCTTTAAATGTTTTAAAGACTTCTGGACTTCACCTCTATCAAGCAAAAATTGTGCATACCAATCTTGTATAACACCGTACAGCACCTTAGCATCCATTTCTGTGTGTTTCTTGCTATCAATTTGATTTAGACACCAATTATAGCCTATTTCAGCTTTTTCTTCTTCGGCTTTTAAATGGCATATTCTCGCAAGCTTTAAACTTATGTGAATTACCTAAAATTTAATTCTTCTTCTATAAAATTCTTTAACTTTATGTAATGCTTACTTTTAAATCGTCTTGTTCCATGCCTCTGCTGAGAAGTCTCTGTAAGACGCTTATAAATAATTTTTCAGCTTTATCAAGTTCATGACGATTAAAAGCAACATTAGCCATTAAGTCATAACAGTATGTAATACCTTGTTCGTTTTGTTGCTGCTGTGCTATACGTAATGCCAAATGCAGAAATTGTTCGGCCTTGGCATACTCCTCTCGGTTGGATGACAGTACAGCTCGTTTTAACATCATTATTAATTCGGACTGCTTCTCTTTGTCATCGTCAACAAACCCTAACCAGCTCAGTACATTTAATGCAAGAAATGATTTTACTGCTAAATACTTATATTTTGGTTTAGAAAAATAATCAAAACATAACCTAGAATTCGTTTGAACAACTTGAAAACTTGCTAGTTTTATAACTTGCATTGACGAATACTTCTTTGGGATTTGTAGTCTGTTGTAATTTAAAATTAATCTATACAGTTTATTAAATTTAAGCATGATTATTAATTACCAAGTTAATATTTACAAGTATTTTTAAAATATGTGACACTTAGCAAGGGCGATTACATTTTTATAGTTATCTGTTTTGCCCTTATAACTTGTTTCCTTATCACTAGATGTCGATTGTTGGCGCGAAATTGCAAGTTTTATAAATGAAAAAATACAAGCGGAATTGTATTTATTTTTCTGCTATTATTACTACGAACATTTACTGAAGGTTGTTGGTACAGACGACAGTTGTATTACAAGTAAATACAGAACACACATAATTTTCAAGTTCCACTAGGGTTGGGTATTGAGTAACATTGATTGGTAATAAGAGATCCATAGCGTCAATATTATTTCTATTTTTCTAAAAAGTATCCGATAAAATTGAATCCAAAGAGGATTCGTCCCAGTCTGAGTCCGTTGCTTTTTTCCCATTTCTTGGGCACGCTTGCTGTTTAGGTGCTGGACATGAACATGAACGACTGCGACTTCTTCGTGAAGGTCTTGAAGGAGAGGCACTTAAACTTTTGATGAATTCTATTAACCTGTTTTGGATATCTTCCAAGAATTCCATTGGGCAGGATCTATAGAATTTAGTTAATTTCGATTATTTTAAATATTTTATGCGAATTTTAGCAGAGATATGTTTGAAGACTAGGTAACTATATTTTAATTATTCTATATACAGAACAATATCAACTTGGTAGGAATTTGAAGCACTTACCTTCGAAGGATATTTTTATACAGGGTGTATACAAATTGGCGCAAAAGCTCCAGGTAGCGATATTCCTTGTACAATTCTGAGTCGAAAACCTTAATACAAAAATGTTGTACCATGCTTCCCGTGCCCTTACGAATCATTTGAAAGAAACGTACATTTGGCAACATTGAATGCATCCCACACATGGTATTCATAATTAAAGCATGGCAACTTAGGATACAGCGTTGGAGTTGTTAAATAGTTATTTTCATAACAAGTGCGGGAAGTTAGCGATTCCGAAACGAATGCAGGGCGTTACAGAAACGAGCGCAGCGAGTTTCTGTACCTGCATGAGTTTCGGAATCGCTCTTCCCGCACGTGTTATGAACAACGTTTTTCCTACAAACGTTTAGGAATCGTCCTAAACTATCATTTTGTAAGTTTTCAAGTTGTCAAATTTGACATTTCCTTTTAAAGTAATAATCTAGTAAGGATGGTTGCTATGCGATTTTCTGATTTTTCAGAAATCGCTGTCACTTTCCCGCACGCAAAATGAGTTTGGGAAAGTAACATTCCTACACGTTTGTCGGAAAACTAAATTTTCGTCATTTTACTCGTTGTTAATAGCAGATGGATAGGCTTAAGACCTTCAATTGTAGGTGCCACTAGAGAGATAAAATTAAGTTCAGAAATTATTTATTTTAAACATAATACATTCCAAAAGTTTTAAATTAGGATTTTATTTTGTGATTCAATTTTGGGCATTTTTGCATAGTCGATCAACACCACTATTGTCTAACCTAACATATCTACCTACTAATTTACACTAACTGTTCGAACTGAAAACCATCTGTTTCCAAACATAGTCGCAATCCTTTTGGTATTGTTTGCATTACCCGCTCCAGCTTATCAGGTGTAATTTCTAATATTGCTGCGGCAATTCTGTTTTTAACCTCATCAACATTTTGTGGAGGTGTGGCATAAACTTTTCCTTTAATGAAACCCCAAATAAAGAAGTCCAATGGATTGAAATCTGGGGATCTCGCCGGCCATAAAATGAGTCCATTGCGACCAATCCATCTGCCTGGGTAGTGGTCATCCAACCACTCTCTTACATTAAGAGCAAAATGAGCAGGAGCTCCATCATTCATAAATAACATATTTGGTCGTATATTCAATGCTATCTCATCAATCACTTGTTCCAAAACATTAAGATATTCATTGGCATTAAGGCGGTTCGGTAGGTAAATTGGTCCAACAACTCTCTCATTTATGATGCTTAGCCAAACATTTACAGAAAACCTTCTTTGGTGACCAAATTCACGAAACTCGTGCGGGTTTTCATCAGTAGTCCAGTCAAATGGTCGAAATAAACAGGCAAACTTTGCATTTTGGGTAGGCAGCTATTTTCTTTTATCGGTGTGTAGAGGAGTCAGTGGTGCAATTGCAGCAAACATAAGGGAACCAACCGTCTATATGGAACCCCGTTCTCTTCAAAATACACACTATTTTCACTGGTAATATTTGTTTGTGGGCAGGGCCGCCGAGAGCCATGGTGGGCCCCGGGGCAAAACACTGGCAAGGGCCCCCCCCCCACATATTGTAATCTATTTTTTTTACCTACAAACTCTTCATGTTCTACTAAAATGAGTGTACTTACTAATTACTCTAATTAGGTAGGTACTAAAAATGTTTGTAAAGAACCGTAATTTCTTTGTGAATTGCTACAGTTTTGATCTTGACCAATTATTGGTGTAGCAGCTGAGAAAAATTCATCATTCTTAATACTAGAACACATCTACTGACCTACAACCTACAACCTTTAACATCTTTTTAAGGTTTGTGAAAGTGTGAAACAAAAAAATTTGCATTGTCATAATTTTATTTTATTAAACTTATTAAGTAAGAACCAGGACTACGCATTGAGTTTTTTCTAAACTAATTGGCTATAGTTGTGGTTGGTGGATGTAAACTGATGAAAGCATGTTGAACGAATAGTAATTTTTTATTACATTTATCATGGCTAGCAATACATTGAGTGAAAAAACCCAAAATTGATTTTGTAGCTACTAAGTTAACTAGAGGCAAAGTCATAAAAAGATAAAAACCCTATCAGACTACAGTTAGATCAACGCTTTTCTGGCCTTTTTTTCGGCAAATGTTTGAATTATAGACTCAAAACTAATGCTTCTAGCCAGTTTGGATTCAATTGATAAAATTCCAAGATCGGTCAACCTTTGCTGACCCATTGTGGACCTTAAGCATTTTTTTGTAGAAGCACAATATTATAATTTTTTATGTCATCGTGAACTTTAAACGAATAATAAAAACTCTTATAGAGGCCTACATAAAAAAACCTGAAATTTTAATTCTTCGTTCTATTATTATACGACTAGCGGTGAGTACTCTCTAAAAAGCTGCCGGGCCCCCCTTGGGCTCGGGCCCCGGGGATTTTGCCCCCCCCTCTCGTCGGGCCTGTTTGTGGGTCAGAGGGTACAGACACTGCGTTTGCACTGTCAAGTTCAAATTTCTTAGCAATTTGTTTAATATAACTTTCTTAATTTATAAAGATGGAGCCGTCCAAGTCTCTTTTTATTTGCATACCCACATAGTGTTTCACTTCGCTGCTTTTTATTTCGAATTGTTTTTCTAGTTCTTTAAGAACTGTGTCTATTATTACATCACTTTCACTGATTAGTAGTCCGTCATCTACATAGAGTACAAGTAACACTTTAGTGTTATTTACAAGACCTGTGTACACACATTTGTCTGCTTGAGATTGTTCGAAACCATAGTTTTTGAGAAAATCACTAAACTTTTTATTAAAGCACCTGGGGACTTGCTTAAGTCCGTATAGGGATTTGTTCAGTTTATACACTTGGTTTTTGCCATTCTCACTATCATATCTTCAGGAAGTGTCATGTAGATTTCTTCTGAGAGTTCGCCATAAAGGAAAGCAGTTTTGATGTCAAATTGTTTCATTTGTTTGCCAAAAGCAATCTAATTGAGTCAAAACGGGTTGTAGGGGAGAATATTTCGTAATAATCAACGTCTTTTTGTTGTGCATATCCTTTTGCACATAAACGAGCTTTGTAGCGTGAAGTTGAATCATCTTCATTGTGTTTTATTCCGAATACCCACCTTGATCCAATTGGTTTCTTACCGGGTGGTAGTTCTACAACTTTCCATGTGTTGTTTGCTTCTAGCGCTTTTATTTCTTCAGCAATGGCCAATTTCCAGTGTGTTGCTTCATCACAGTTGAGCGCCCCTTCATACGTTTGTGGAATATTCATTTCAACAAAATTTAATAGCTCAAATTCATTGTATCGACTGGGCAATCTTGTTTGACGTCGTGGACGTCCTATATTTGGCATTTCGTCCTTTTCATTATTTTGTTCTGGCTGAATTAATTCTTCCACAGCTTGCTCTTGCTCCTGCTCTTGAAGTTCGTTCGGTTCATCGTCAGTGTTGATTCTAATTTTCACAGTATTCTCTTTTCGTTCAAAGATTATTTTACTTTCATCCAAAGTACTTTTCTTGAGACTGTTATTTTCTTAGTGTCCGGGTCAAATAATCTGTAATTGTTTGAATCATTGTCATATCCAACTAAAATCATCTTTCTGCTCTTCGGATCGAGTTTCTTTCGGTTTTGATCGGGTATATGCATAAACGCTTCGCTTCCATATGTTCTTACGCGTTCTAAGTTTGACTTTTTACCGTACCAAGCTTCATATGGAGTTGTATCAATCTGAGTTGTAGCTGTTCTGTTTAATAAGTAAACAGCTGTGTTGACAGCTTCAGCCCAAAGATATTTAGGCATTTTGGCACCGTAAATCATTGACCTAGCACTCTCGACGATAGTTCTGTTATCTCTCTCTACTCTGGAGTTTTGCTCAGGTGTGTAAGGGGCGGTTGTTTCCAAAACTATCCCTTCCTCATTTAAATACTTTTCGAAGTCTTTATTTTTGTATTCACCACCGTTATCTACGTGCAGTACTTTGATTGAACTTTCAAATTTGTTTTTGATCATCTTATTGAATGTTTTGAAACATTCCAATGCATCTGATTTATGCTTGATAAACAACATGATATCCACTTGTTTTGTCCTTGAAAACAATGAAGTACTTGGATCCACTTACGGATGGCGTTTCCATTGGTCCACACAAGTCACTGTAGATCTTTTGACCTACTTTAAAGTTCGAGGTCTGTTCGCCCTTTTTAAATGGGAGACGATGTTGCTTGCCATATGCGCATGCTTCACAGAAAAAGTTTTCAACGTTTGAAAAATTTATACCGGCCATCAAGTTCTTTTTTACCATTTCTTCTAGCGTTTTCACATTTAAATGGCCGAGTCTTTCATGCCACACTTTCAGGCATTCACTTTTGGTAAAGTTGGCTGGAAACGCTTTATTCACAACAGTTCTAAATAACATTTTGTAAATATTATTTGGTTGGCGAACAGCATTCGCGATCACTATTTCATTTTTGTAGAGTTGTGCGTAATTTTTGTCTTTTATTATGTTTATGTCCTTATTTGCTGCGGCTCCTTCGGAAAATAGGTTTTTCTTTAGGTCCGGGACATACATAACGTCAACTAATGTACGATCGTACCAATTTCCTTTGATCAAAGCTTGTACTTTTACTGTTCCTTTTCCTATTATTTTCAGACTTACCTCGTTGCCTAGGATTACACTGGATCCAAAGGTTTCTTCAAACGTAGTGAAGAAGTGTGGGAAGAAGCACCACTATCCATAATCCATAATTCTGCGTCAAAATGATTTGAGTTATCAGTTACGTGGAGAGCGATTTCATGGCTGCCGCCAGGTCGTTCGCTAGTTCTGAGTTGATCTCTTGGTCCAGGTCGATTATTAGGTTCAGTTCGATCATTAGGTGGTCCCTTTTTCTTTTGGGGAAGGCGACATCTTCTGGAGATGTGTCCCTTCTTTCCACAGTTATAGCAAACAATGGAGGAACCTTTTGATTAGTTGCTTTCTTGTCCTGTGTTTTCTTTCGTACTATTACGTCCATACTTGTTTTTCTTGAATGATAAAGCTGCTAACGCGGTTTCAGCCTCCTCTACGGATTCTAGGTTGGCTTCTTCGTCAAGAAGTCTTGCTGTTAAGTTCGAAATTGTCTGTTTAGCCTCGTCTAGGGACAACCAAGCCTGCCGTATGTTCCTGTATTTCACAGGCACTGTACTGAGAATTTTCATCATTATAGCTGCATCACTTACTGTTTCTCCTGCTTCGCGAACAAGTTTTGCCAAATTTTCAACATTGGAGATGTGCTGCGCTATCGTGTCGTTTTGATTCATTTTATATTGATGAAATTTTTCATGTACTATCATCTTGTTCGTTTCTGATTTGAGCTGAAATATTGAATCAAGCTTTGCAAAGATTTGTTTCGAATTTTCACAGTTTTCGATCAACGTGATTTGCTCCAGCTGCATGGCGGCTGTAATCGTAAACATTGCATGTGCATCTTTCTTGTTCCATGCTGTAAGCTCCTCAGCTTGCGTAGCTAATGGCTTCGGCGTAGACCCCTTTGGCTTTGAGCGCACACTTGATTTGGAACTTCCACTGTGCATAGTTTGATCCGTTGAATTTATTAATCGTGGAGATGTCGATTTTATCCATTTTCGATCGTTCAGTTCGATAAAAAGCTTCTATTTGGACTTTTACAAAAATCGTCAAAATGGCGTCGATGGCGTCCTTTTGTTCGAGAGCTGTTTTCAGTTCTAATTTGTGTTTTAAACGATACCTGGGCCCATAACCTATTTTGGATGGAGGTTTCAGTGGATCAAAATAAACACTCACAAATAGAAAACTTGTTATTTATTATATGTAACTGATTGATATGTTAAAATGAATAAAATGTGCTGGTTGCACGTTACATGTCCCAACTCACTTGCACACGTGATGTACTCTCTCAATCTTACATAAAGTATGAAAAAGTAAGTTAAATTATTTATATAAGAACTTCAGCTGCTTTCATTTTCTATAGTTAGTTGTACAGCGTCAGGGCCGTAACAATACAAAATTTTACTATAGGCAAGTTAACGTTTTTGGCGCCCCCCCCCCCCCCAAAATAAAAAACATAATTTATATTTATTTATTCAGAACATCTAACTTAGGTACAATAATAATTATAAATTTTAGAATTTACTACAGAGAAATTTTTATTTACTAATAACCTAACCAATCTAGGTCAAAGGTCATTAATAATAACAAATAATGTGTCATGCTGGAAGGTGCTGCTATAAGTATCTTGTTTCGAAGACGAAGTCGCGCCTGCGCTTACACTCGAACGAAGAACGTATTATTGTCGTTGCCTATTCCAACTATACCACACATTTCTATCCCTACCACAGAAATCTGTGAACTATACTCTGTTCCATTTAGCCAATAATTCTGGAGATGGCGCTCACACAGTTGGGCAATATTTGTATTATACGTTATAAGTGTTATAACTAGCATTATCTGGGGTTAGATTTGACTAATACTAATTTATTATTTCGAATATGCTGATAATAATAATTCTCTATTTTTAAATCCATAATTGCAGTTTTTTCCTACACTTTTTGGCGCCCCCTTGTCGTTGGCGCCCCTAGGCGGTTGCCTTCTCTGCCTAATGGTAGTTACGGCCCTGTACAGCGTATACGTTTTTTTTTAACGGACAGACCTAAATGAATAAATGTTAAGATTAAAATTTCAGGGTTGAAAGACCATTATATGCAAAAATTATTTTTATAACGTTCTTTTATTTCAACTTGTAATCTTTTATTCAACAGATCATTAAATAATAATGCTTATTTCAAAACTAAACATTGAGACTTTGAGGACCTCGTGAAGACAGGGGAAGCATGATACATCATTCTAGTATGTATTAAGGTTTTCGACCCAGAATTGTACAAGGAATATCGCTACCTGGAGCTTTTGCGCCAATTTGTATACACCCTGTATAGGTACAGTGAGCACGTAAAGGTTGGAACAAATTCGATAAAATCTTTATTGGGCAAGTAAGAAAATAGGTAATGCTCGGACACGTCGATTTTATTTTTTAGATGCGCATTTTTTGGTATACGTAAATTTTTTATTACGCCATCCCTGTTCGAGTTATGACGTCATCATCAGTTTTTTTTTCAATAGCAATACCCTCTTTTAATAATACCATTTAAAAGAGCACATTTTTTTGGGTATAGATGCCAAATTTTGTGACATGTTACATAACAATATTTTCGAAAAAAAAGTTTTAGAATTCATAACAATGTAATGAAATGACAATAGAAGAAATAATAAAATACAACTAAAACCCATTAAATTAAATGTTCAAATTGCATGTCATTCACCCCTTGACAATATCCATCTATTGGCGAAAACGGTGTTTAGATAATCACGCACAATCCATGAATAATATTGATTCGTCCGGCATTTGGGAATTTTGATTATTTGGATATAGTCCTAGAAGTGCGGGAATTATCTGTTGTAGCAAATTTAAATATTTTTCAGCATTTAATGCGCGGCCAATAAAAAATGGTGCAACAATTGTGGTACTAATTTCTCGAAAATATTGTTATGTAACATACCATAAAATTTGGCGTCTATATGCAAAAATGTGCTCTTTTAAATGGTACTATCAAAAGAGGATGTTGCCATTAAAAAAAAGATGACGTCATAACTCGAACAGGGATGACGTAATAAAAAATATACGCATACAAAAACATGCGCAACAAAAAAGTAAAATCGACGTGTCCGAGCATCATTTTCTTACTTGCCCAATAAAGATTTTATCGAATTTGCTCCAACCTTTATGGGCGCATTGTATGTAGAATTTTAACAACTTGTTAAAATACATAAAAGGTATTTCGTCAACGGAGTGAATCTTTAAAAATCTAAAATTTTTAAATAACAACGTTTTAGTTTTTACAGTTAACTTTTGGCCATTAGTTTTTATTAATTGGCGTACGAGGGATATTTAATTAACATGAAAAATGTGTACCGGGTGGTCACTTGGCAAACGCACCATAGGAATTTCAATGCTAATTTTTTAAAGTTCAATTATTGTCTCCCCTAGTTAGTTTTGATTATATTTCGATAGAGAAAAAATCCTATATTCTGTTTACATTTTTTTTTGTGCAGAACCGGAAAAATCGAGAAAATTTTACTATTAATGTATTCTGTTCAAGAAAAAGTAGAGATGATAAAGTGGTTTTATGTTGGAAATAGTTCCCGTCAAGTGTTTGCATTGTTTAGTGTAATCTATACAAATATGCCCATTCCAAGTCACACTACAGTTGACAAAATACATAATGCGGAAATTCGAAAATACGGGACCGCTATTAAACAATTATTGTAAGTGCAATGACAACTTTCAACATATCAATCAACATGAGGAAAACGAGAACACATTTAATGTACTAGCATCTGTAGCCGAAAATAAGTTTAATTAAGGCAATTAGCAGGCAGTATCGGTATTCATCACTCAAGAGTACAAGAATTACTTGAAGATGACAAACAAATTATGGAAAACGTAAATGAAGACGGGGTCTGGTTTCAGATGGACGGCACATAATAGTTTTTCTAATAAAGTGATTGTCCAAACTGTTTTATTAAATGGCGGGTCAGGGCCCCAGATCTTTCACCAAATGGGGCCATTTAAAATCAGAAATATTTTCTGGGCGAAGACTACAAAATGTGGAAGAATTAAAACATTTCTTTAGTGTTGAATGTGATAAAATATCAAGATATCAGTTAGCAAATGTTAACCGGAATTTCACGATTAGGACATTGTTTAGCGGTTAATGGTGATGTAAACGAACATTTACTGTAGCACATTATTTTATTTTGTTGTTAAATAAAACTCCTTTATTTCTCTGTTATTATTTGTGACAATTCACACAGTAGAGTAATTTTTTAACGTTATTTATATTTGCAATCTGCTCTGTTGACCAATAAGTAAATTTGGTAATTATAAAATTATGCACATGTTGGAGGCCTTCCCAGTATAAGGTTCCTTTAAAAGTTACTTATTAGGTACATTAAATAAGTGAAACAAATATACAGATAACATTAAGCAAATATATTAAAAACCGTCCCGTAGGTCAGGGGGTTGTGTCTTTTCAGCCTATGTGTTGTTTTGCTGTTGTCTAACAGGTTTACAGATAGGGTATTGGTGTGAATTTGGAAACGTACCTCTTACGTCTCCAACTTTTTCACTTACGCACTTCACTACATCTTTCACCGATTTAACTTGAAAGCCGCGATGGATGACTTCATTTCTTACATACCACGGTGCGTTTGTTATTGCCCATAAAGTTTTTGATTGAAACCTTTATAGTACAACTCTAGGTTTGAGTTACTTGTGATTCTCCATAGTTGTAAGCATATAGGTTTTAATACGGTTTTGTACGCTAAAACCTTGTTGCTCAGGGTTAGTTTGGATTTGCGCTCTAGTAGCCAGTTTAACTTGGAAAACTTTAAACCCAGTTGTTTACGTTTATTAAAGATATATTTTTTCCAAGTTAACCGTCGATCGAGGTTCATACCAAGGTATCTGACTCTGACATCCTCTGCTTGTGGAAGTGGTGTATTGTTCAAAGTTACTGGCGGACCCGTTTCCCTTCGGAGTGTGCAAGTGACGTGTGTGGACTTGGTTTCATTTACTTTGATGCGCCAGATCCGCATCCAATCCTGCACATGATTGAGAGAAATTTGCAGGTTTCTTGAGGCAATGTCTTGGTTTTCAGCAGTCACTAGAATTGCAGTATCATCTGAGAACGTAGCTGTAGTCGTGTGTCGTGTGATTTCTAATGGGCAGGTCTGCTGTAAATAGTAGGTAGAGGAAAGGTCCCAATACACTTCCCTGCGGTACTACAGACTTTATGGGGTGTAGATCTGTGAGTGCATCTTGAAATTTGTCCTGGAAAAGTCTATCAGTTAGGTACGACTTCATTAGTTGATAGTATGTGTGAGGAAGATTTTTCTTGGTTTTGTACAATAGTCCCACGTGCCAGACTTTGTCGAATGCTTGGCTTATGTCTAAAAAGAATGCAGCGGTACAATATTTCCTCCCCTCCAATGCCTGGTTAATTTCACTTACTACCCTATGAACCTGTTCGACGGTGATATGTTCTTCTCTAAACCTAAATTGGTGTTCTGGTATAAGATTATGTTCCTCTAGAATTGGTTCGATTCTTTTGAGAAGTAACTTTTCAGACACTTTAGATGTTAGTGACAACAAGCTAATCGAGAGGTGGTACGATACTTTTTTCTGGTGATTTGCCTGGTTTAGGTATGATTATTATTTGGGCCACCTTCCATTGGGCCGGGAAATAGCTCAATCTTAAAATGGCGTTAAATATGGCAGTTATCAGTCTTAGTCCTTTCTCTGGCAATTCTTTTAAGATTTCCCCTGTAATCAAGTCATAGCCTGGTGGTTTCTTAGGGTTTATTTCAGTTTTAATTGTGAATCTAACTTCATCTAGTGTGATCTTTTTAATTGGTAGAGTTAATTGGCTGGTGCCTACAGGTACCGCGGCATTTCTTCTTCTTCTTCTTCTAGTGTTAATTCAGAAAGATGGGGTTGAAAAACATTTGCTAGATGTAGTATTGCAAATGTATCGGCTTTTTCTTGCCCGCTTTTAGCCCAAAGAGTAAATTTAACTATAAAAATGTATATACTATAACTATTGTATTCTAAAGAAGGTAAACTACAGAAAGCAAGAGATAAATATTTCAGTGTTTCATAAATCTGGCGCTAGATGTTGATAAATTTGAATTTGCTGTCTGTAATCTGTAAACCTCTTATACCATGCGGTGTCGAGTCTGATAGAGTGGCGCTCTAATAAATGCTACGCACAACCTAAATTTCACTTACTTTTTTGTAATATTTATGAGATATTATAGAAAATATATCAATAAACTCGCTAAAAAAGGGAGAAAAATATATCCAACTGTCAGTTTTTGTCAACCCTTACGAAAATGTATAAACAATAATACGAATAAATACAGGATTTTTTTTCTCTATCGAAATCTAATCGGAGCTTTGCTCTAAAATAATTAGCAGAGACAATAATTGAACTTCAAAAAATTAGCACTGAAATCGCTGTATAATACAAATATTGAATTAAACCGGATTTCTATTTGACAATTGTATCTACTTACCCTAATTTTCTGAAGTCGACAACACGAGTTGAGTGAAGTGTACAGGCAAGAAAGAATAAGCTCAGCAAATAACTTAAAGCGATTGTCGTTTCTTCTTTTTTAAAAAAATCTATTGCTTCAGATAAATAATCATCATTAATGCCTTGAGACTTTAAACAGTCATCTATAGCGGTTAGTGCAGTAGCTGGACACTCTACAAATTTTTGTTCAAGTGGTAACCAGAAATCACTCACTATCATTTCCATCGTAAATGAAGCAACCACAAACTGAAAAATAAAGTTTTCTAATTATAAAATTCTCATTTTGATAGCTATAAAACTAAACAATATATTGATTTGGGAATTGTAAAATATTAATGTTACCTCCAGAAACGTAGTTGCCCAGGAAGGAATATCTCGAAAGTATTTTGGATATGGGTTTAGTGGTATATCCAACAGCAAGTAAAACATTGACAACATGAAAATGATGTACGTGGCATATGGAAAGCTACTTGTAGAAAGATCTGGCGTTCTAAATATGTATATACCCGAACAATTTAGTAAAAATGCCGAAGCTACTGGGAAAAATTTGTTTATCTTGTACATTTCGGTACTATAAATTTGGAATGAAAGTAAACACTAACCTGACATAATTCAAAACTAAACTAAATATTTGTTTTCAACGCCAACTTCTTCTTCGGTCCATTCATTCCTATTAGGAATATAGGGCGTCTTCACCAGACGTTTCTCTAACTGGTAAGTCCATAGTATAAGGTAGTCAAACTTATACTACAACTGTTTATATACACATTACACTATTTATTATTATTCACTTTACTTTAGTTTAGGGGGTTGAGTATTGTTCTTGTTGATTACATAAAGTTTGAACGAGGTCTTTCCATCTGTTTTTGTTTTGGGCTAGTTCTTTCACTTGATTCCATGTTATGTTTATCGCTGTACATTCTTTAAGTATATTTCTTCTCCAAGTTAAGGCTGGTCTACCTCTCTTCCTTTTTCCTTTAACATTGTATTCGAGAGCTTGACGGGTTATATCTGAGCATGGCTTCCTTAATGTGTGACCAATCCATCTCCATCGCTGTTTTGATATGGTCACGTTAACTGGTTCTTGCTCCGTAATATTCCATAGTTCTCTATTTGTGATTGTTATTGGCCAATGGATATTCATTATTGTTCTTAGGCATTTATTTATGAATATTTGTATTTTCTGTACTTGTTGTTTATTCAATGCCCAAGTTTCACAACCATATAAAAGTACCGTTATCACATTTGTTCTGTAAATTCTTATTTTTGTTTTCTTTGATATCTCATTTGACATCCAGATCTTGTAAAGGATTCTAAAGGATATTTGTGCTTTATGTATCCTTGCTTTTATATCCAACCTACATCCTCCTTGTTCATCGAGTATACTGCCAAGATAACTAAAGTTTGTCACATTCCGCACCTTGCTTTGTTCGATCATTATTTCTGTTTTGTCTTCCGTATTTACTCTTATTGTCTTTGTCTTGTTTGTATTAATTTCCAGTCCTATTGTGCTTGCTGTTCTTTTAAGTATGTTTAGTTTGTCTTGTAGGTGTTCTCTTTTCTCTGTGATTAAACAGATATCGTCCGCATATTCTAGGTCTTCAAGTTTCGTGTTGAATCTCCATACTAGTCCTTTTTGATTATCTGTAGTTCTTCTCATTACCCAATCGATTATTATTAGGAATAATAAGGGCGATAGGATGCAGCCTTGTCTCACGCCATTTTCAATTTCAAACCTGTCTGATTTTACCCCATTATGTATTATGCAGGCGTTGCAGTTTTCATAGAGTATTTTAATCATTTTGATGTATTTACCTGGCAGTCCATAAGTCTTGAGTATCTGCCACATTTTCTCTCTGTTTACTTTATCGAACGCTTTCCTGAAATCTATGAATCCTATGTATAGCTCTTTCTGCCATTCGTTACATTCGTCTAAAATTATCCTTAAAGTGTTAATGTGATCTATACACGATCTTCGTGGTCTAAACCGGCTTGGTTGTTTCTGAGTTCACGCCAACTTAATTATCATAATTTCGAAGCGATACATTTATAGCTATTAATATAACAAGAATATTATGCGATTTATAATAGACGAGGACGTTGCTAGGTGACGAGGCGCTAGCCGAGTCAACCGCGCAACGTCCGAGTCGGTTTAAATCGCATAATATTCGAGTTATATTTCAAGCTTTATCGTATCATTGGCAACAGTACACAAATAGTATGTAACTAACGAATTATGAAGTTGGAGTTGCTATGCTATTATGTTATGTATAATTACTAATAAAAGTGTAATATAAAGTTGACTTAATAATCAATGATACGATAATAGCTATTAAGACAACAAGTGTTTTATAGAAGGTTTAAAAATTAAGGTCGTAGTTCAAATCCGAGCGAACGAAGTGAGCCGAGGATTTGATAGACCGAGATTTTTAAACTACAAAACACGAGTTGTCTTCAAGATCTTTTCTAATTTTAATATCTTTCACTAATATATTATTAGAAATTTTAATAAATTATTATTTGAGACGCGTCACAATACACAAAATGCGAATATTGCTAGGCAACGACGTATTTTATAGAAAAAAGCATATTTTAAAAGCCTATAAAATACGTTGTGATTGACGACGTATTTTATAGAGAAAAGCGTATTTTAAAGGCAACATAACAAGTGAGCTCTTATGCACCATATAAACAGTATAAGATATTAGTGTTAGAAAAAAGAAATAAACAGTTTTCTGTTGTAGAATGATATCTGCTACAGTATAATTTATTATTTTGAATGTAAAAATATACCGATTAAAAGAGCTGCCCCTTGACCGACGAATGAAAATAAAAAGAATATACTTTAAATCGGTCTTATCAGAAAATCGAAATTATAGATTTGTGAATATAGTATTGTAACGTAAGGCCTTTGGTGTTTTGTTTAATATTTAATATAAATAATGAACTCTATTTAACTAGAATAATTTAGGTAGCTTCACTATTAGGTAGAGTCTTGCCCCTTTATACTGCTTTTGATTTTGCTTGACTTTGTGCAAGAGGTAGTTAAATCAAAATCCCTTTCAACTAACATCCGTATATTTAACTTAAGTACTTTAGCATTACCAAATATTACATTTACAATTTCAATTCAATTCCATGTTATACCAAATTAATTCGTTAACAATTACGAACATAGCTCCAATTACCTCTAAACGATTGATTTAAAAAATTCTATTAATCTTTGAAACAGCTAAGTCCACAAAGGACTTAGATGGTTCACACAAAAATCACTTAGTCTAAATTTAATAAACAAATTTATCTTACAATAATGTTTACATCTTTGGGTACAAGAATTCTCTGAAGATACGGCTCATGTTGCGACTATGACGTATCGAGTTTAACCATGCTTTAGATGACATTCGAGCCCCCTTTTATTCAGTAAATTGACTCCCACTTATCGAACTATCCGTGAGAATATTGATGCGTCAACTTGCTTGAAACTGCACCGTCGGCAAGTCGCACGCTTTTAGAATTTAGGTAAACTATGTGTGGGTGTCGGTTGCATTCTTTGTTACTTCAATTACGAACATAAAAGAATCCAACCTTGGCGCGCACGTGTCGCTTCTTCCAGTCAACGCCCCTGACATGGCTGACATCATATTAATTGTACGCAAATGAATTTAATATGAGATGTGAAACTTTATAAAAGCCGGCTACTCATTACGCGGTACTTGGTAAGTACTTGTCATTCGTTCACGAGTGTTGAGTAGTGTGTATTTAGACGCGGCATGTAACTCGGCACTACTTGCCAAGTTACTTGTACTTCCCATTCGTTGTCGGTAAACTCTTCCAAGTCAAAGCAACGAGTCGTTGCTTGCAACGTGTTTTCACGACCACGCTACACTACTCGCCCTACTACGCCGCATTATTTCAGTTTATTTACTTGGATCGCAATGGCAGGCATTAATGAAACCGACGACGCTGCAACAGTAGACTGAAATAACGACACAGTAATGAAATTTTTAAGCTGTTACATGAAAGATTCAATTATCTGGGACCCTTCGCATAAACTTCACAAAAATAGAAATGAGTTCTATTTTTTAATAAGAGATAGCCACATATCATAACCACAAATGCAGCTGTAGCTTCAATTTGGCCACTTCCTATGATGATAATCGGCACGAACAAATGGACAGTCACTACTTGCCGAGCATCTACTTGTATGTCCCAGCCGGATTGGCTAAGTAAAAGTGGACGTGTAGTGTGTATGGTGTGACTTTTACTTGCACAAGTACTCGCCGAGTCGTTGCCAAATCAAGCTACTTGCCAAGTACCGCGTAGTGAGTAGCCGCCTTTTACATTAATATGAGATTAAATTCGTTTTAGCTTTATATTTGACTTTAGTACATTAGCATGAGATTAAATTCATTTTTGTTTTGCTAAATATTTGTCCGTGTCTGACGTCACATTAATTTGTACTTAAATGAATTCACTGTTAACTTGAAGTAGATTTAATTCATTTTAACTATACCTAATATTTTGCCTATTCGGCTTTATCACAGTATATTCGCTACCACATTGGGATTCAAGGACAAGTCCGCTTGAAGCCACACCGTATGACTCAAGAGTTTAGAGATTACAGAGCTTGTTTCAGCGGTTCTGAACATACGGCATTGTTAATATCAATACTGTAATGCCTAATATTTATTTATTTTAGCGAGTTTCCGGTACCCTATGCATAAACTCCAGTCCCAATGTGGTAGCGAATATACTATACTCACTAAAATAAGGTAAACGCATTTCTTCTTATAAAATATCGTTACATCTTTGTGTTAAACTTTATTTCATTATACAGTAGAGTAATAAGCGAGCAATGAATTCAAAAGAGGCATAAAATACCAAAGATACATAAAAGCTGTAACAATTAAAGATGAATGTACTTCTAATTCAGGCTATTATTCAGTTTCCTAGCTGGCATCACAGTGACAATAATCGTTAGAATTTTGCGAATCCGAGGATGCTTTATTTAAGTTGCCGATGCCGGTCGGATTTAATTTGAACTATTTGAAGTGAACCTGTTTACCCGATTTATTAGGATTGTAAGGTTTCGAACGATTAGCATTCTGTTTTGATTCTCGAGGAAAGCGATTGTATGTATAACTCGGGCCTGGTTCATCGGTATAAAAGTTGTTAGGCTGACGATTTTCGAAATTTCTGTTGGGAATGTTTTCAGAATCGCAAATGTAAGGAGGTTTCCATTGCATTGTATAATCGTTATCGTCATCGTATTCATTCCTGCCTGCGGGGTAACATGTTGGACTTCTTATGTATCTCTTTTTTGTTTGATTTGTTAGGTTTGTCAAGAAATTCTTGCTTCTTATTTTGACGTCGTTTACAAATACGTCGCCACCGCACCTTTGAAAGTTTGAGTAAAAGTTAAGCATTCTGGTAAAAATTAAGTTCTTACCTTAGTAACCTAAAATCTACCATACGAGTTGCGTGAGCTAAACATAAAAGAAAGAATGCGCTTAAAGCATAATTAGCAATTATTAAAGTTTGCTGCCATTTTAGAAATTTTACAAGTTCGCGGGTTCCTGGGCTACTGAGATTAAGATATCTTAGGGTATTTGCTAGATAAACCGATGCATTGGGCAAAAATGTTGCCATATATAACTGAAGTGGCAACCAAAAATCGATTATGGCCGTTTCTAGTACGATCTTGGCAATTAAAAACTGAAATTTAAAAGTAATATTTTAATTTCTGTTAACAATTCAATTTACACAAATTGCAGGACATGTTTTAACAGTTTAAAAGTATTACTTTACCTCTATTACGAAGTCTACCCAAGAAAATAACTTCCGATAGCATATTGGGAACGGATTCACTGGTAAATCCCAAAGAAGACAAAACATTCCTGTAAGAAAAATTAAATAAGAGAGATATGGCGCACAGTCGGGGTTTTCTAGTGTTCTGAATATAAATACGTCGATGCAATTTAGTACATATGCCAAAAATATTGGAGCAAAATTGCCCATCTTTTATTTTCGTATTAGTAACCCATTTATGATTTGTAACGTAAAATAAATTGATGTTAGTGTTTTAATGTACTTGAGTAATTTGACAGTTATCAGATAAATATTTCCATGGAATACTTAATCAATATATTTAAAAATGTATATACAGCGTGTGGCCTCGACACCGAAAGGTATAAGAGGTTAACCGACGGTTAACCATAACAAACAAACAATATACAGAGTGTACTAGAATACGACTGGCAACTTTTCAAGAGCGATGGCAAATATCAAAGGAAAACAGTTTATTAAATAAATCTCGGGTTGGAAATAAGGGATGATGACGTTAGGCATGTCATCATCATCATCATCATCAATCATCAATTGACATGGAGCAAATCCCCGTACGCAAGGCGTACCGCATGCTGATATCGTGTGAAGGGATTTGTTATGATAGGTGGGGATTGGCAGCACTGTACAACGTTAACTATGCCTGTCAGTAAGTCACATATCCAGTGTGAGTTGGATATATGACCGAGACGGTTAAACATGTTTTGTCAACTTATACTAATAGTATATCAGCTAATTTTCCATGTCTATGATACGAAACGCCTTAGCCCAGACATGCCTCCCTGTTACATGTTACTTTATGTTAGCTTAGTCTAATAGTTACTATTATTATTACTAATATTCTTATTTTCATTGTACTTCACAGGTATACGTATTCCTTGTTTTTTATTTTTATTGTTATTAGTATTATGATATTTGTTCATTCGCAGTTCTGCATTATTCTTCGATATTTATGTCTTCTTCCTCTACTTCGATTTCCTCGTTGTCTGTTTCTTCTCTTGAGTTATATATTCGGTTTATTTCAGTCTTCATCATAATTTTGTTTCTTGCCCGTTCATCCCAAGTTTGTTGTGGTATTTTCTTTTAGATGCGGTGGCAGCTCCTCTGTTTCTTGATGTACCATTTATATGTTTCCTGATTGTTGACTCTGGCGGTTTTATTTCTCTGAAAGATTTTTCCCGCTTCTCTGTTTCGTGTTCTTCTTGACCTGTTCCCTGTTCCTTGTGGACTCGTTGAGTTCTTCCTTACTTTGCGAGGATGGATTCGTATCTCCCTCCAGAATCTTTTTGTTCCCAAATCTTCTATATAGGCGTCGATTTACAAGCGCGGTCGAGCCTGTGATCCAGATGACCGTATTTGGGAGTTGAGTCTTTGATATTTTCTTCCAGCCGCAGTTGCATTTCTTCTTGGTTTTCCCCTCACATAATTTGCGATTTTCCTTCTTAAGTACAGGACTTCTTCCTTGAGTTCTTCTTTGTTTCTTCTACATTCTGTTACTTGATCCGTTATTGCTGTAAATAGACAGTCACCTGCTGTTTACATTTCTTGAATTTTATGGTGTTTACGTTGATTTATTGTATTTATGCTTACTTCCTAATTATGAACCCTACTTTTGAGCTATGTTTATTGCTTATTACAGAATTTTTATAGTGATAGGTGCTATTCTTATTTGGTTTATATTTCCTATTTGTGTATTACCTCATAGCTATATTTTAAATATTGTAAATACACGCTTTTCTCGCATCGATCAGTTGTCCTTGTAAATATAATGTAACGGTTTAAAACATTTATTTAAAACTTCGGTTCGTGGTGTGAATATTTATTAACAAATATCAAAATTATTAAACAACGAAGAAACACGAAATAACAACTTAAACGCTAAAACACAACACTAAAATTAACCCGTAACACTAATTAATAATTTATTTATACAGTTTGTTTATTTATAACTATTCACGTACATTTATATTAACTTCACCGACGCGACGTACTTATTCGCGACCGTTTTGTAGGCTGGAGAATGCGCCTTTTATATGGGCAAGCTTTTAATCCAGAAAATGCTACACCGCTGTGGAACGATGAGTCATGGAACAATCTGGAACAGCTGACGCATCAGCGCGAAATGATTCACGTTCCACCTGGCAGCTGGTGTATCTCGTTACAATAATTTATAGCTCATGGGGCTGCTATTCCGTTATTTCTTTTCTACCGACAGGATGCTTCGGCTTAGCAATTCTTGGAACGGTGCCGACCAGGTACCTGCCAGCGACACAGTATATTGTTTAATACATAAATATATAAATATTTGAAACTAATAGGAAGATTGCCTTACCAAGCAAATTAAATACAGAAAGTTTCAAATTATAGAAAAATGATACCACCGCGGGGAATCGAACCACCGACATAAGGTTAAACGCACCAATGCTCTCACCATTGACCTACGGAGGCAGGTTCCCGAGAAAGCGCCAAACTTCTACACATGAAACTGTAACTTTGAAATCTGTTCTAAAAGTCGCATATAAAGTAAGCGGCTCTTTGACTTTATATGCGACTTTTAGAACAGATTTCAAAGTTACAGTTTCATGTGTAGAAGTTTGACGCTTTCTCGGGGACCTGCCTCCGTAGCTCAATGGTGAGAGCATTGGTGCGTTTAACCTTATGTCGGTGGTTCGATTCCCCGCGGTGGTATCATTTTTCTACAATTTGAAACTTTCTGTATTACAGTATATTGTGCTAGCGATCCCAACCCAACCCCAATAGTAACGCTGTTTGCAACTGATTGAATTTACAATAATTCGCGTTATACGTAATTACTACGTACGTCTAATTTGGTTACACTAATAAGACAGACAATTATTATTATTCAATCTAAGCTACTCTAAACAACCTCTATAGTGTTAGAATGTTATAATGCTACAGTTACTTAGCTTTAATCAGGGAAATGTTGTAATTCCCCGACAAATTCACAGTTGGACGTGTATGTCCTGTACATGTGCTCGGATTTTCTAATCGACACTGTAGTCCTGAGTCCTGCCTTCGTCGTCTTGTACCGTCTTCTTATTCACACCATTTGCACTAAACCACTTTTTGTTTATTTACTCACTAGTTTTATTATAATTACGATTACTAGCACTTTGTGATTGCCTGGTAGCTCCCACGTGCTAGGTATACGATTTATTTATTTATGTATTGTTATTTTTTAATGGAACTGCGTTTTCTAAAGAAATCTGTAAAAAATATTGAAGCCGCCGGGAGTTCTCGTAAAGCGATGCGTACCGTAGCCTGGTCGGCACAAGAGTCTATGATGACGTTAGGCATGTCAAGAGATATACATATGTATATTGGGTGATTCACGTAAGAAAACCCCCAAATGCACTCAACATACAATTTTTCAAAGCTACCTACTAGAAAGTCCGCGAATTAATAGTTATTTATTATACAAGACGATAAAATTGTATTTTATCTTCGAGGGCGTATTTTAGCATCGAGACGCCAGCCGAGACGCTAATTACGCTCGAGAAGATAATTAAATTTTATCGTCGTGTATAATACTCTATTTTTTCTATAGCATTTATTTTAAAGGAAAAAAATTATAAAATAAATTTTATTTGACATTTGTTTGACATTGACGTTTAAAAAATTACAAATCGAGTCACGTTTTTAAATGTCATTAGTATGGGCGTTTTAGGGTTAAAAACAAAAAATAAAGTACTTTATCTACCCTTGCTGTTAAAGTAGTACTTTATCTACCCTTGCTATTAAAGTGCTACTTTATCTACTCAAATTAATAGATAAAGTAGCACTTTAACAGCTGCTGTAGAAAAAAAAATAAAATTTGATCAAGTATAAGCCACCTCTGATTATATACGTTTAATCAAAGAGTATTATGTATTCTTTGGTTTAATGGAGGATTAACATAATCAAGGTTATTTATGAAATTGCAAGTTGGGTTGTCTATTCCATTTGTTAAGGGGTGAGTCTTAAGTGATTCACCCAGTATATCGTTTGAAAAAACCTAAAAGTAAGCAACCAACCAAATTGCCCAACCGTTACAATGCTGATAAGTGTAATTAAAGAATTAAATGAATCGCAGTATTTAACACAGTCTATTTATTTAACAATGGGCTAATTAAACTATAATACTAACAAAAACAAACCAATTTAAAATTAACTAATAACTAAAATAATTGTCTAGTTTTATCTACAAATTATGTATTTATATTACTAAATTATTTCACGAGTTTAGGTCGCTACTAAACATGAGCGATATTAACAAAGAAATTGAAAATATCGATATCAAAAAAGTATCGATACTACTTATACCTATATTAAATTAATCGATATATCGCATAAATCCATGCGTTTATTGATTCAATACGCGAAATAAATTGATGTAATTGATTCATTAAATGATTAAATACCGTAGCCATTGATAATACACGCAATTCAATACTAGAGGAGGGAAGCTTACTAATGTATGGAGAAGTTAAGGTAACTGAAACAGCAGCAGGAGTGGGATGTTTTAGTAAAGGAGGAGAAGATAAATGTAGTACAGGACTGGGAAATAATAAATGAAAGAATAATGAAAGTAACAGCAAAAATAAGCAGCATAGACACACAAACATTAGTAATAGTTTATGCATCGAGCGAAAACGGGAGAGCAATTGAGAAAAACCAATTCTGGTTACAAAACACGATTGAAGACTACAAAGATAATCTAATTCTACTAGGCAACTTTAACTCAAGAGTGGAAAAAGCTATAAAAAATGGCAGATACTAATTTTACAATTAATGTTAGTAAGTGTATTCGGTATGTTATAGTCCGGTTTGTTTGAGGTACTTTTTGAGTTTTTGTAGATTGTTTGCGTTATTGTTTAAAACGGTGCATAGGTTGTTGTCAAGGTCGCATTTAGTACGGTCTTTAGCGTATTTTCGACAATCACATATTATGTGTTTCACTGTTAGTATATCGTTGCAGGTTTCGCGGATGGGTTGGAGTTCGTTTTTCATTAAGTGGGAGTGGGTAAGTTTCGTATGCCCGATTCTGATCCTTGTGATTACAGTTTCTTCATTTCGTGATAGGAGGAGAGTTGGTTGCCACATTACAATAGACTCTACCTATTTTTGAGGAAATGTAATATAATATCGGAAAAGCAATTCGATTTTGTTCAAAATAGAGGAACTATTGATGCTTTGAACTATATCTCAAATATTATATACAAAAATTTAGATAAGAGTAAACCCACATTTGCGGCCTTCTTAAATCTGTCCAAAGCTTTTGATACCGTAAATCATAAAATTCTATTAGACAAGCTTGAAAGATATGGTATAAGGGGTAGTGTTTTAAAACTGATAACTAGCTATCTCTCTGATAGGCAACAAAAAGTTAAAAATCAAAATTGTAAGAGTGAAAAGTAATCACTACAGGTGTTCTGCAAGGGACTATACTAGGACCTTATTTTTTATACTCTATGTTAATGATCTATTGAGATATATGCAAAATGATACTGTCATGTCTTATGCCGATGACACTGTCATCATCTCGAGTGATGACACGTGGTCATCGACACGGAACAAAATGAATATATATCTGAATCATGTTGCGGAATGGCTTGCTCTAATTAAACTGACTTTGAACATAGATAAAACGGCATATATGACTTTTGGAAGCTACTGTGTTAGTGTACCTGATACAAATATTAAATTAAGAAATCAATTAAGTATTTGGGACTGTATTTTGATTATAATATGAAATGGGATAGGCACATACATTATATTGTTAAAAAAACTAGATAAATAATATTTATTTTTGCCAAAATTAAAAATATTATGGACACTCAAACACTTATGTTAATATATTATGCATTTTCCACAGCTTAATCAATTATGGAATAATTGGGGGGGGGGGGGGTGCATATGACAATAATCTGAACCTAATATGTACAAAGAATTCAAAATAAAATATTAATAATTATAAAAAAACCGATTTTCAGACAATTACTAGACTAGAGTCAATATCCTTTCATTATGAAATACCGAAGCAAATACATTTCACAAATGACCTCAAATATTTGACTACTAATAAAACTACTACCTATAAAGAAAAAACTAAAAAAATTATAATGAATTAAAAGATTATAGCGAATACATAAATGCCACCTTTTTTGTTTTTTTGCGTACATTTTTATTAATGATTAAAGAAGTTAAATAAGTGCTATTTAGGGAGTAAGATTATTTGGTTATTTAGCTTTTAGGTCTAACCCAGCTTATGAACAGGTAACTTGTTTACCTCTAGAGTCTATAGGATTTACACTGTAAGCCAACCTATGTACAGGTGACTCTGTTTACCTATAGGATTTACATTGTAAATTTTTCTGGTTAATAAATTCAAATTCAAATTCGTATACTTACTATTTGTGCAATACGTTTTTCATTTTACAGTTGGAGTTCGAAGTTTAGACATCAATAAAAACTTATGAAGGTAAAATTATGCATTTAAACATTTATTGCAAGAAATGAAATGATTCCCACATAAAAGTCTTATTAAATTCTTTAAATTAATCGAATGTAAAAATAATTAAAACTGCATTATTAACATGGTCGAACTGTTTTACTAACCTACTTTTCTTCTGTATTGACTATAACAAGATTTGCTAAAATTTCATCATAATTTATGAATCATTATCAAATTAATAAGTATACAAGTGAAACTATAATTTAAGTTCTTGCATAAAGTCAAGTTTTTTTGCATCATGATGTAAGTAACCGATTTTTAGCGTCATTTTAATTTTGAGGCTAAAGGAAATGCTGTCAAAACGACCATGAGTTAATACCTTGAAATATTTGTAATTATCTATTTTTTACAGCCAATCGGTTAAGGAGGAAAGTGTTCTTAAAAAATTTTGTTTATAAGAAACAAGTTGTGATTACCGGACTTCTTGACTACCTGTTTTCTTGTTTATAAAATTCAAAATAGCCGTTGGAAAGATTCTGATTAAATTAACGACAATTGGCTCAAAATCGATTTAAAATTAGGTTTTATAGAAATTTTAGTACATGTGCGTATACTGATTACGTCACACTGTCACAGTATTTAAATCAAATACACAGGTTACAATAATAAACACCCTAAACCTCAAACGTTTCTTTAACTAAAAGTTTCATCAATTATTCCCAGGTTCATCTTTTAAACATAAAAGTATTTTAGTGAAACGAAGAGAGTCGTATAAGTGGTCTGATTAGGAATGAAAGAAAGAACCGTATAAATCTGAAAAGCTCACGAACGTGCAGTTTTAGCTTACAGTTCATTTTAGTAGGTTCGGGTTTCTGTATTATTTTTTTATTTGAGTTTTTTATAGGAAAAGTGAGATATATTATCGTTTAATAACTTCTTGCATGGATAAAAATGCAATTCATTTTATTAGCATGTTAAGTTAATTTGAATGTTATTGATTTCAGAGATGATTGCGTCATCTGAAACTTTTAGAATATAATTTCCAACTATCCTTTATGTGTTTTTGTTATTGATTAATCAACAGATATGTCTGGTGGAAATTTGGGAATTTAGACTTTGGTTTTAGAAGGATATATTTCTATATTTTACTACTTCCCCTTTTTTCTTTATGAATTTGTATCCTCGTTGACAACCTTTAATCCGCATCGGTTTTTAAAGAAAATAATGCATTTATATTTGATTTTAGAATTAAATGCAATTCTATTTTCTTCTTAAAATTTGGGAAATTTTAGTTGGAACACAAAAGTCACATTGTATTCCTCTTGAAATAGGATATATAGGTCATCCCGACTTCTCTTGTGCTACTTGTTGCACAAGAGCACTCTGTTACCTAGGAAACGGCACCCACAATGAAAAAAGTGGAGAGCCTGCAATCAACGATCAATCTATGCAATGACTGACTTTAATAAAGCACCACTTTATTCCAAAATAAAATTATTTGATTAAACGTTGAGCACCCAAAGCGTTGAAGTTGTCAATCAACATCACTAATGTAAATATTGGGACTTTATAATTGCTTCCTAAAAAATTGATGACAATAATTAATGCAAATATTTGAGGGTGAAATATTTTCTTATATTCTTATTTCCGTTTCTATAAAAATGTATATTTCAGACTGTAGAAGGTAAAGTGTAACGCGTAACTAATTACTGGGTGTAAACATCGTCCTAAGGATTTGCAAATATTCGCGTTTGTATTCTTGAATTTGAAAATTCAAATCTGCAAAGGAAGCACCTGTAAAAGTCAAATTTTTGGCCTTATTTTTAAAATCGTAGGTTTGATAGCTTTCGATGGCAATTTTTGTTTCGCATACGAAACGCAAATCTTTAGTTTTTAGTTTGCCCTTTACAGCTAACTTGTTTATGAAAGAATTTGATACCCACTTTAACAGCAAACGATCGCGTTTCCCTACGATAGGATTAAGTACTTTTGTAGCTTTTAATCAGTCCAAACGTAGTATTGGGGACTGTGTAACCGAACTAAATCCCAATCTTTTTAGTATTAAGATCACTTATGATTATGAAAACAAAGGACAACTACCATTTTTGAATGCCAGTAATTAGAAGCAAGTTAAAATTTGATATTTAGAAGATTGCGTCACTTAAGTTTTGGTTACAGATTGTTAATTTTTTCTCGTAACAAAGGTGACAAAAAGTATTGTTGTTTACAAAACTTTCTTCCTTAAAATTATCAACAATCTAATTAGAAGACTGAAGATAAAATTGGAGGTCAAAAATTCCAAAAAAATTACAAGAAAATTCCTATTCACTCGGTTGCAAAGTGTTTTTAGAAAATCTGAAAAAATTTTGACTTTAATAGTTATCTATGTATCAAGGGCGTAAAGACGTTTTATGACCTGAGATGTGATTTTAAGCTCGAGGCGTAAGCCGAGGGCTAAAAATACGTCGAATGCCATAAAAGCAAGTTATGCCAGTGATACATACGAGGGATGTCCGGTTCCTAAGGTACATTTGTGAATTACAGACAAATTACTTTATTTATAGAAATCAAACATACACTAAGTAAAAGCGCGAACTGTTAGCTACTTTTCAACATAATCGCCGCTAATGTTAAGGCACTTATCCCAGCAAGGCACAAGCTTCTGTATACCCTCTTCGTAAAAGGTGCGCTCCAAATTTCTAAAAAACTGCCTTACTTCATCTTGAAGTTCGTCGTCGTCTTCAAACCTTTTACCCGACAAATGAGTTTTCAACGGCCCAAACAAATGAAAATCAGAAGGAGCCAGGTCTGGACTGTGGGGCGGATGGACAATAACTTCCCAATTGTGTTTCTGAAGCCAGGCCTTCGTCTGATTTGAGGTGTGCGGTCTTGCATTATCATGCAACAACCTGAGTCCTTTCGTCAACCTTCCTCTTATGAATTTTTGTAGGTTTTTCATTATTTGCATGCAAAAATCGAATGAGTATGTTTTGAAGACATTGACAATAGCCACCTATGCAGTAATGCAGTACATATGTGCATCTAAAATGCGTGCAAGTTTCAACCTAATCGGAGCAACGTAGGCGGTGTGCCGAGCAAACGTACCTTAGTAACCGGACAGCCCTCGTACATAATTTTATGCTAGATCGAAGATTTTAAAACTGAAATAAAAGGAATAAATTAATTTTTTACCCACATCGAGTAGTTAGTTGCTCATTTTTTTTCTACTAACTACTGTCAAATGGTTGAAGCAGTTGCGCCCAGGAATATTCACATAAATAATTGTGTTAACGTGTTGTTAATACAAATTGCCCCAAATAGAATTTCAATGAAGAGCAGACTTTAGATTTTAATTTAAAAAAAATCTTAAGACTGTTAAACTGTTTATCAACGTTTGACATGTCATTATAGCCCGTGGGCTATAATGACGCACCCCATGGGCTGTAAAGAGACGTTTATGTCAAAAAAAATCAGGCATAATTGTCAAATTATAATGCGATCGTGCATAGTAGTATATTATACACGACGCTATAATGAATGCTATTGTTACGGAGGATAATGTTTACAACACGAGCGAGCGAGCTAGCAAGTTTTGCAATTATCCGAGGTAATAGTAGCCATTATAGCGAGTCGTATACTATAATTTGTCCACCAATACAAATACAAAGAATTTTTAATTAAAATTTAAATAACAACGCTACTAAAACCATGTGGTATGACTATGTTAAACGAAGTGGTAGGATTAGAAACATAAGCTATTTCCTTCATTATACACCATAGACAATGATGTTACCATGACACCGTGAATAATGATTATTCACTGCTGGCAGTGTATAATGGATAGCATTATGTTTGACCAAACACATGAATAATTGACAGATTATTGACTAGTCGTGGACAAGTTTATGCACGATCGCATTATAATTCGACAATTATGCCTGAATTTTTTGACATAAACGTGTCTTCATAGCCCGTGGGCGTCTTTATAGCACACGGGGTATAATGAAACGTCAAAAATTGAACAGTTTAACAGTCTTTATCGTATCATTGATTATTAAGTCAACTTTATATTACACTTTTATTAGTAATTATACATAACATAATAGCATAGCAACTCCAACTTCATAATTTGTTAGTTACATACTATTTGTGTACTGTTGCCAATGATACGATAAAGCTTGAAATATAACTCGAATATTATGCGATTTAAACCGACTCGGACGTTGCGTGGTTGACTCGGCTAGCGCCTCGTCACCTAGCAACGTCCTCGTCTATTATAAATCGCATAATATTCTTGTTATATTAATAGCTATATAAAGAATTTTTTAAAATTAAAATCGAAAGTATGCTCTTTATTAAAACACAGTTAACACAATTATGTATGTGAATATTCCTAGGCGCAACTGCTTCAATCATTTGACAGTAGTTAGTAGAAAAAAAAAATTGAGCAACTAACTACTCGATGTGGGTAGAAAATTAATTTATTCCTTTTATTTCAGTTTTATTTCTTCGATCGTGCATAAAATTATGTATGTACCACTGGTGTAACTTGCTTTTATGGACTTCGACGTGTATTTAGCTCTCGGCTTACGCCTCGAGCTCAAAAGCACATCTCAGGCCATAAAAGCTTCTTTACGCCCTTGGTACTATTATAGCTCCAATAACAAGAGCAATCGTATCGTTTACGGAATTCCGAAGACAAACTTCAGATCAAGAATGTATAGTTATACGTTCCCACTGTAATTGAAAGTATTATATTATATTAGGTAGGCAAAACGTAATTTTGGTATTAGGTTGAAACAATACATAGGTCAGGATATGGTCTTTTAGACTGTTACATAAAAATGGTAAAATCGATTTCTACACCAGAGCAACTCAGACCGATACCAACTTCTGAGTTGTACGTTTTGCTGAACACAATACAGGACTACCCAATGAGACGCTAACCTGGGCAAAGCTAGCATATAGTAAATATAGTATAACTTCCCCCGACAATTTTGTGAACCGCATGTGTTTTGGTGTTCTGTGTTCTATCCCAACCAGCATTATTTTTGTGTGATGGAGAGAGTAGAGACTAACACTAGTCCACTTTGTCAATAAAGTCTTCCACTAATAAGATTAAACGAGTTTGAAAAAGTTGAAATAAACATACTAGGAAAAAGTACAGAAGATACAAAATATTTGAAATATACCAGAGCAATATTGAAAGAAATTGACAGAATTTAGGGAAAGATAATAAACTGAGTCCGCAAAGTATCAACCATAAACAATTTTCAGTAGAAGCGAAGTGTCAAAAGCAGGGGCGGCTCGTACCCAATATTTTTGGGTGTACTGCATCAAAATAATAATAATAATATAATACCAACATGAAAATTCTTATCCAACTTTGACAATTAACACATTAAAAAAACGGCTGGTTGCTTGTGGTAGATATCGTCGCAATCAGTTACAATTACAAACCTAGTCGTCCCTTAAATATATATCCTAATGAAGGTGTATTTTTCTCGACTACTGCTAAAACTTTCAATATTTAATTTCAATGTAGGGCGATCTTGCATTTCACAGTTCCAAATTAGACAGCTATTTCGTGAACGTTGCATATGCGCCTTATGCTAAATATTATTCATTTGGTTAACTGACTTATCAATTTCTATACGTACCTAAAGTAATACGAGGGCTGTTCTGTAAATTGTTAGTTAGAAGAAAACTACGGAATTTGTAAAGAAAATAATTTTATTGTTTTTCAAAGTATTCCCCCTTAGACATAATACACTTCTTCATTCTTTGAAACCACTTCTCGAAACACGCTGAAAACTCTTTTTTTGGAAGGTCGTCAAGAATTCGCTGAAATTCAGCAACAGCCGCATTGGCGTTAGGAAATCTCTTACCACGCATGAGTTTTTTAATCAGCGGAAGCAAAAAGAAATCGTTAGGGGCAAGATCTGGACTGTATGGTGGATGAGTGACCAGTTGGACTCCGGATTCGTGTAAAAAATTTAAAGTTTTTGCGGCCGTGTGCGGAGTTGCGTTATCGTGGTGTAACAAAATTCCACGCAAACCAGATCTTGGGCGATCACTACACAATTTCTCGAAGACTTGAGGAAGGCAAACTTCTGTATACCAATCAGCAGTTACAGTTTTACGATCTTCAAGAGGAATTACTGCAACTGGACCACTGTATCTGAAGAAAACGGCAATCATTTTTTTGTTTGCACTTTTACCGCGAATAACTTTTGTTGGCATTTCCTCCTTTTCAAACACCCAAACAGTTGATTGTTGTTTTGTCTCGGGATCATAATTATATATCCACGATTCATCCCCCGTAACGATACTAAATACCTGCTTTGAAGATCCTCCATCGAACTTTTCTAACATATACCTGCACCAGTCTACCCGTGCTTGTTTTTGTTCGTCGGTTAACAAATGTGGAATCCACCGACTTGCCAGCTTTCTTACACCCAGATGTTTATGTAAAATGATATCTACTGCAGATGATCCAATACCTAGTTCGTCTTGAATCTCTCTATGAGTGATATTCCGTTTTTCCTTAATCAGCTTTTCGGTTGCAATAATGTTTTCAGCTACTGCAGGTCGTCCAGGTCTTGGTTAATCTTCTAACGTACTCCTTCCACGTTTAAATTCACGGAACCAGTAACTAATTGTAGATAATGATGGACTATTGTCGCCAAAAGCTGCCATTAAATTTTGGTGACTTTGGTCGTATGTTAAGCCTCGTTTATAATCGTAGAAAATCATAGCCCGAAAAGCATTCCGCGGCACTTCCATAATGCTTAGTAATAATCAAACGAATTATAACAATCAAAAATTAGGATCTCTATATGCTTTAACTTCAACCTTGCAAAATTGCAACTGGAAACTGTCAAAAGAATAAACTTTCGATTGATACAAATGTTTTTGTTTTTCTTCGCATCCATGGCCTGCTACTAACAATATACAGAACAGCCCTCGTATTACAATAAGCCATCGGAGAGACTGTAAAATGTATTATTTTATTTTATTAATAGATATTGTTTTAATTATATTTTTGGTGGTTCCGCAGCTCTGCAGCTCTTAAAGACGAGCCGAGCCGCCCCTGGTCAAAAGCAACCAAAATTAAAATACAGGACATACAGCAGCAAGTCTTGGGTTTTACAAAAACATATAAAAAGTAAAATCGAAGTATGTGAAACAAAAATACTTAAGGAAAATAGAAGAAGCGGCGAAATTAACAAAGTAGGAACCGGGTTAAAAGTGAAAAAAGTACTAGAAATAATTGAAACGCAGTAGTTGAAATGGTTTGGACACAGTGAGAGTGAACGAAATAGGACAGCAGCAGTGATCTGGGAAATAAAAGCAGGCAACGAAAGCAAACATAGAGAATCAAGGAATACGTGTAATAATAATAATATAAAGTTTATCGTTGAAATAAAAATGACTCAGCCCTACCCCAGCAAAAGAAGACCAAGAAAAAATATGGTTATAGAGAAGGTTGATTATTGTAAAAGAGGTTGCGAGTTTTAGTTTAAAATTTTAATTCTAAAACCTAAAAGTTGAATCGCTTTTAAATTTTGATTTGGGTGCTAATCTAATTTGAATCTAAAAAATCTGTAAAACCTTAATGAAGGACCTCTCGCGTCTGCAGTCTAGGGCTGCCGCCAATGCCATATCCTCCAATTTGGCACCAATTTTACTCTCTTAAATTTGAAGTTTTACCTACTGGCTTTAGAAAAATTGATAATTTGAATTAACTAAATAGGACTTGAGAATTTCAATTCTTCGTCGCAGAATTGAAATAAAAACATTTAGATACAACAATACTAATTTAAATTTGATTATTTATTTCTTTAAATCTCTCTCTTTTTTTATAATCCATTATTTCCTTTTGGAAGTGTAGTAAACCTGATGATTTAAGGGTTAGGATTTTGAACCCGTTTAATTAAAGCTCTCCACTTCGATCAATTATTTGTTGTTCGTATGGCATTAGTTATTGAATCTGTTGTTTTTTTTTATTTAATCGGTCCATCGTTGTGGAGAACGTCCTCGCAATCTTGGTCCTTCCACCATGTTTGTACCACTAACCGTTTCAAACTATCATCACTCTTTCATTGTACGTGTCCATAGTATTTAAGTATTTGCTGAGATGTTATATAGTGTTGATTGCCAAACAGGTTGTTGGATTTAATCTATGACTGGTACATCCTAGCTGTCCATGGAATTCTTAGTACATGCCATTGTTGGGAAAACTATGGTCTTTACAATATTTTGTTGGTATTTATTGTTATGTGTCTGTCCTTCTAGATCTAGATTTTTCAAGTTTCTTTAATGCTGTTCGACCGATTTCAGTGCATCGCCTGATTTCTTTTTCATAATTAAAAAGCCCAAACTTTACTACGTTGATGTTTCCAGTTTGTTGAACGTCCTGTCCATTATTGCTTTGCCTATCAATAATTATAATATTGCTTTTGTTCATATTGATTATTAAGCCATAATCATTACCAACGTCTTCTAATCTAGTTATTTAGTTTATTAGTTCTTTCTCAGAGCTAGCTAACGCGGTGGTATCATCAGCATATTAATTAATTAATTAATTAATTAATTAATTAATTTTAGCCTTACACCTTTAACAGTAATAAAAAGAAATTTTTGCATTATGATAAAATTATTTCTTTTAACTAAACCTATTATTAATTAATTAGAAATAGATACAGTTCAAAGTTATTATTAGCTAATAAATGAATATAATTATGAATATGTAAGTAACGTTTAGATTAAGGTACTTTGTCCCAATGTCGGGCAAAGGCCTCCCCATAGGATTTCCATCTGGATCGATCTCGAGCTATTCGTTTCCAATCGGCTCCTGCATATTCTATAAGATCGTCTTCCAGCGTCTTCTTGGGCGTCCTCTATTTCTTCCCATTAATGTTGGCTTCCAAACTGTTGTTTTTGTGGGACATCGTCCTTCCTGTCTTGCCACGTGTCCAGCCCAATTCCATTTAATTCTGCCTCATTTTTGTAGGATGTCTGTAATTCCCAATTTTTATCTTGTGGTTTGGTTTTTTATTTTATCTTGTAATTCAATACCGAGCAGTTTTGGTGCCATTTTGTGTTGGACTACTTGTAATTGTTTGAGATATTTCTTTGTTGTTGACCATGATTGTGCCCCATACGTTAAAACTGGTATAATACAGCTAGAGAAGATTTTTCCTTTCAGCTTCTAATTACTCGTACCCTTCCACACCTCTTTCAAGGATCAGAATCTCTTCCACTCCATTGCTATTCTTTGTTGAATTTCTTTGTCTTGTTTATCGGAGAATTATATTATCTGACCTAGATAAGTGGCCTCCCCTACATATAAAATGTTCATGTTGTTTATTGTCACGGGTTCTTGTGTTATGTTGGTTACTGTTGGTTACTGTTTTTTGTATGTTAATTTTTAAACCTATGTAATTTATTAGATCCATTGTTTCTTTTGACCATTCGTCTAGTGTACTTTGTCTAGTTTTAGGGCTTTAGTTTTCCATGGTTTTTTGAAGATTGTGTTCTAATTTGTCATATTATTTTTGTATATATTTCCGGTTTGTTACGTTCAACTTTATTCTGTTAATCTTTAATTCAACTCTTATCATTTTGTCGCTAAGGTGCTCGCATGCTATTTGTTTTTTATTCACATAGTTTTTTCTTGTTTGTTTGTCAACTCTTAAGGTTAGCCTTAACATTCTGTGGTCACTGGTGAATCTAATTTGGTTGATTGTTCCGATGTCGTGATCATTTTTCATGTTTTTTACTAGCATGTAATCTATCTCATTCTTGTAAGTGCCATTTGATGATATCCACGTCCACCGTTTACCTGGTCTTTTTTTAATATAAGTATTTCCGATTACTAGGTTTTGTGATAGTACAAACCAATTAGTTTTTGACCCCTTTCGTTTCTTGTACCAAGTCCATATTACCTATACATATATTTCTAACTTCCTCTTCTCCCGTATGTGCTTTATTTTGCCAATCTTAGCATTGAGGTCTCCTATTATTACTAAAGTATCTTTCTTGTTTATTTTTTCAATTTCGTGTTCTAAATCGTTATAGAAAGTTTATAATTCTTCTTCGGTAGAGTTCTCGGTCGGGGCATAAACTTGGAATAGTGATATTATTTTGTTGTCTATTTTAATTTTTAAGTGTGATATTTTTTCTGTTATTCGTTTAAATTCACTTATAGAACTCGTGGAACACAAAAGATCAAGAAGTTGTAACAGAGTTAGAAGAACACACCATAGACATATGTACACTTAGTGAAACTAAAAGAATCGGCAAAGGAACTGCAATGAGAGAAAATTACCTTCTAGCATATAGTGGCGTAGATAAACACATAACACCTCACGCAGCGGTAGGAATACTAATACACCAAAAATACATAAACAACATAAACAACATAGTTGATACCAAATATCTTAATGAAAGAATAATATTAGTCACCTTAAACTTTGATGGAAAACAAATAAATATAATTTCAATTTATGCACCAGATACAAATAGAGGAAAACAAGAAAGAGAAGCACTTTATGGCGCACTCCAAGCACTGCTTAACACAATACCAACACGAGAAAAGATTTACTTGATGGGGGATTTTAATGCACGCATTGGGGATGCTGTCATACCAGGAGTAAAACAAAAGTTTAACGAACCGACTATAAATGATAGCGGCGAAGAATTGATAGAGTTCTGCACCATGAATGAACTCAGAATAAACAACTCCTTCTTTGACCATCCGATACAGCAGAAAATAACGTGGTTCAATAGTAGAGGGCAGAATTCGATCTTCGATGATAGATTTCATGATAAGCAATAGAGAAACACATCTAAAACAAATACTAGATGTCCGAACTCTAACATCCGGCAATATAGGCACAGATCATGCTCTGGTATTATGTAAATTAAACCTATACATTAAACCAAAGAAACAAAATCCACTATTTTCTGAAAAACTAAAAGTAAAGAACATAACAGACCCAAGCATAAAAACCCTATACCAAACAAGACTAAAACAAAAAATTGAAATGGAAAATGAACAAATTAATTACAATGTTACGGAATAGTGGACAAAACTAAAATCAAATATCTTAACAGTAGCAGAGGAAGCGCTTGGAAAAAGAAAAATTAATAAAAATAAAACGAAAACAAGAACACCTTGGTTTGACGAAGAAGTTAAGGCACTAGCAAAAGAAAAGAAAACCGCCTTCCTTAAGTATAAAAGCAAACAAACGCCCTTTGAATATGCTAAATATGTACAAATAAGAAATAAGGTTAATCGGGATATACGAAAAATAAAACAATCGTCCTGGGAAAAATTTACAAAAGCTGTAGAAAGTGATTTATATGGAACACAGAAAAATGTTTGGAGAATTTTACAAAACCAAAAGCGAGAAATAAGTGAAACCATACAAATCAATAATATCCAAGAACAACAATGGATTGAACATTTCCTAACACTATACAGGGAACCAGGTAGAGACGATATAAATATGAACCAACCAAACAATGACAACAATCAACCAATAAACATAACATTAGAACAAACTACGCAAGCCATAAATAAACTAAAAAATCGCAAGTCACCTGGACCGGATGGTATATTCAATGAATTAATAAAATATGGCGGAGAAACCTTAAATACACATATACATAAATTATTTAATAAAGTGCTAGAAGAAAGAAAAACACCCCTAGAATGGAAAAGAAGTTTTACTATCCCTATATTTAAAAAAGGAAACAAGAAGATAGCAGAAAACTACCGGGGTATCACACTACTAAACTCAATCCTGAAAGTACTAACATCATTAATCAAGAACCACCTACAAGAAACCATACCCATAGTGGAAGAACAACAGGGCTTTAGAAAAAACAGAAGCACATTAGATGCGATATTTATGCTCCCCTAGATGGTGGAAAAATTAATAGAATATGACAACCCCATGTATCTATGTTTTGTGGACCTCAAAGGAGCTTTTGACCGCGTCAGAAAAGCGGACATCATTGATATCCTTCACGAAGAAAACATATTGCAACAAATAATGGACACCATAAACGATATTAATACAAACAACACAACTGAGGTAGCAACAAATAAAGGTTACACAAACCCCATAAGTATAAATACAGGAATACGACAAGGGGACTCGCTTAGCCTATTCCTTTTTGATCTAATAATGAATAAGATAATAAGATCTGCACAAAACAAAACAGGACACAGAATGGGAAATAAAAACATCAATATAATATGTTACGCTGACGATGCGGTGTTAATATGTAACAGCGAGGACAATCTCCAACGACTATTGCATCAATTTAATCTAACAAATAAACATTACAATATGGAAATATCAAAAGCAAAAACTAATGCAATGGTTATATCAAAAGACCCCATCCGCTGTAAGCTAGAAGTAGAAGGGACAATAATCGAACAGGTTATGAGTTTTAAATATCTAGGAGTTGATGTAAGCAGTAACAGAGACTTGATCACCGAAGTCCAACGACAATCAGTAAAAGCAACGCAGATAGCAGGATGCCCGAGAAACATTATTTGGAGCAACAAATACATGAGGATAGAAGGCAAAGTTAAAATATACAAAGCAATGGTTAGACCGGTGTTAACGTACGCGACAGAGACAAGGGCCGAAACAAAAAGAACAAAACAAAAAATGGGAACTACAGAAATGAAAGTGGTAAATATTAGACCTAAAGCTACAAAATAGGCAAACAAACAGCAGTATTAGAAAAAGATGTAATATACAAGACGTAGTAAAATGGACTAAGAAAAGAAAGAAAGAGTGGAATGACCATGAAGACCGAATAGATCAAGAAAGACTAGCTCGAATTTGTAAAACAGGACGACCGGAAGGAAAGAGACCACCAGGACGACCGTCCAAGAGATGGGCACAGAGCTGGTTTTCATCGTCAACCGAATAGAAAGGCCAAGCAAACAGAAAGTAATCCCTAGCTAAAAGAAAAAGAAGAAGAAGAAGAAGAATTTTTGATATAGAAACCTACCCCAGCTTGCCCATTGTTCTTTCCTATGTAGAACAGTACGTTTCCATTTTTCCTTGCTTCTATTTCTTCTTCTATTCTTCTTCTATTAATGTCCCAGTTTATGTAGTTTAGTGCTTCTTCTAGTTCGAGTAGTCTGTCTTCCGAGAGAAGGGTTCTTACATTATAAGTGCAGATATATAGTTCAGATTTCTTTCTATGAGGGTTTTGACCTCTAACTCCCTTGTTAGCCAAACTTATACGGAGCGGCGAATCGATTAAAAAATGTTTATTTATTGAATCATTAGCCTAGGTCGTAGCATGTGTTGTCATGAGTTTCTGTTCTTGTTGGTTGTGGATGTTTTTATTTATTGCTTTTGGTTGAGTTTTGTTGGTCGAAACCCCGCTAGTAAATTTTGGGACAGTGTAATAGATTTTTGATTGTACCTGTTTTCTTAGATGCTTGATTATATTTCTTATTCGCATCCCCTGTGAAGCCTGGGCAATCGTCTGGGGATATGTCATTTAATGAGCGCTTTCCTGTTGTTTCCCCATTTGATTCTGTCGTGTTTCCTGAATCTTCCTCATTTCCTATTTTTTCTAAATCTTTTAGACGGTCTACTCCAAATTCTTGGCCGTTAACAATTAGTAGGTTTCTTTTTAAATAAGCTTTATAACCTTGCGTCTTGCGTTTTGTAAATGTTGTTTTTCTCAGTTTTTCTTTTTGTAGTAAATCATTTTTTTTCCAATTTTTTTCCCTTCAAGTTGCTTGCATGTTTAAACATTTCCAGTTTTTTATTAATGCTAAAAAATGTTATAATGACTGGTCTCTTTTTTGTGTCACTAAATTTTTCCAATCTTCTAATATGAGATATCGAGTTCAATTCCCAGTATTTTAATGACCTCTTGAAATTTTCCTTGAAGAATTTCCTTTGTTTCGTGGTTCTCGTCTAGTATTCCGTAGCAGATTATGTTTCTTCTCTTGATTTCTTTTCCCAGTTTTTCAATCGTTTCTTCTTGTTCTTTGGATTTGGTTTCTAATTCCACAATTTCTTTTTGTTGATTTTTTGTTTTTTCTTCTCGATTCTGTATCGCTCATCTTAGTTGTTTTATTTCGTCCTTGTTGCTTTGGTTTTCTTCAAGAGATTTTTTTAAATCGACATCTATGCTGTTTAATTTTTCCTGTATTTTATTGAACATTTCTTGAATATGCCCCATTTTGTGTGTAATAATTGTATTTCTTTACGGTTTCAAATTTTACCTTTAATGTAAACGTAACCTAATCATCAGCATAACGGGGATTATTTATTTTAGTATCCCCTACGACTATTCCTCCTTTACAACTTTCCAAAGCCAGACGCATGTTACATTCTCCGTATATGTTAAATAAGAGAGGACATAGTGCACAGGCTTGTCTAACTCCTTTCTTTATGGTGCAAGTACTTGAGATGTTACTATTGTAGAGATTCTTAACAAGGTTGATTAGGTGTAGTGACTCGCCCATATCTTTTAATACTTTCCATAGCTTATTCCATTTTTCGTTGTTGAAAGCTTTACGATAGCCTATAAAGCACAGGTAGACTGGCACGTTAAACAGGTTACGTTGTTTTGAGCAAAAACCAGTTTGCTCCTACGAGATTTGTCATGATAAGTACATATGTCGTGAGTTAATAATTTGTAACATTACTTTTCTCGCATGACATATTAGCGGAATTCGTCTGTAGTTGTCACATACCACTCATACCAGTTTATATCCCTTTTTATGAAATTACATTAAAACGGCATTGATTCATTCTTTTGGTCATTGACATGTATCCCCTACCCATGGACACATGGCATATAACAGATCTATTTCTGTTTGGCCCATAGCTTTAATTATTTCACCAATTATGTCATCGCACCCAGGAGATTTTCCAGATTTAAGTTTGGGCACAGCATTTCCACTTCTTCTTTTAATATACCTGTGTGATTCTTTTTCTGAACCGGTGCTGTTTGTTGCTTCATCATCATCAACAGCATTTTTTATTTCTTTAAATACTGAAACAAAAAGGTAATTATTTCGTTGAGAGTTCCAGGAACATTTAAATTTGCTTGTATAGTTTATAACTACGAAATAGTAAAGGTATAATCCATTTAAGATCTTTTTGGGCCAAAATAGAACATGCTTGAGAGCCAGTTTCGGAAGTGCGAACAAGAGTTTTCCTTGTATAAAATTGTTAGTAAAAATCACATAGGATTCAGTTTAAGGATTATTAACCTGAATCAGCGTTGCGGATCGTGTAAATTTGGTTAAAAATCCCAGTTTGCTTTTAGAAAACCTAAAATAACCAGAGTTAAGCAATATTTGGCAATAAACTCGCATAGTTACGGGGCTGCCTAGTCCTTACATCATGGTCAGCTATTGGCCAAATATGGAGGAAATAACATATGTTGTCTTACAAAATATATAAGTATGTATGTTGAAAGCGAATCGTTTCCAATATCGAAATTTGAAAATTCCGAAACTAATAAGAAACTTTAAATGAGAAACTTCTAAATTGTTTCCGCTATTATTGTTGAAATTTGTAAATATTTTACATGGTTAAAAAGCCACGTAATACTTAAAATGTATTCTTTTTGGGTTTATTTGATAAATATAACTGAATATGTATTACTTCATTTAAGAATAAAGTAATGAACCACATGCCAAATTTGTGTATTTTTTGCACTATTTTAATGCCTTGGTTGCAGCTGCAGATCTGTAATATTTAGCAGTAAGTACCTAATTTTAATAGGTACCTATTCTTTGACTGGCGAAATTTTTTAATATAATTATTTCCAAGAATTCTTAAGAAATAACCATTCACGTAAAATGGTTTTACGAAATAGTAAATCAGGCAAAAGAAACCAAAAAGGGACTTTTGCGATAGTGAATCATTGGGAAAAAGATTGTGTGTATTAGCAGTAACAGTTTATTAAACAATACAACAGGTTGAATGATTTGTAGCTACCGTTTTTAAGGTCAAACTGTTAAAAATTAATTCGCCGAAATTAGGAAAAGTTGAGGTTTTACTTTCGATAATATTGTAAAAAATTCCTTAAAAAAACTTTATGGTTTTTGCTAGTTGCAAATTGACTCATTAGTTTTTATGAGCAATTATTTAACTTTGTTTTGTTTTGTTGTGTAATTAATCACGTTTTTAATACTTACAAGTAATTAGTTAATACAATGCAATTTTAATTGATGTGAAAATTTTTCTCGGAAAAAATTAATCCCAAATTTAAATAGTTTTATATATGTCCTTTCTTATAACTTTTAAGGGGAATTTTTGGTTTTGTTACAAAAGTGAAGCATATTCGTTTCTAAATACTAAAAGATTCATTTTTTAATTTACAATCAACCTTGATATCATAGACTGTTAAGAAAGTGTTATAATAACATGGACTTTGAACCCATAACACCATACTGTTTTTATTTATATTATTTAAATAATTCGCATTTTTTAAATAAATTTCTAACTATTGATATATTTCTAATTAACATTTATCTATTTTTCCTTTTACCTATATTTTTTTATTGTTTATTTGCATCTGAGGCGTAAGGCTCAATTATCAATTATTAAAACTGTTGCAACCATTACACAGCAATTTTAAAAGTTCACGCATATACGGGAGCAGTTCTTCAAGATAGTCAGGAATTCCCCATGTAAAGTGTTTTATTAATCGTTTTTGAAGGAATATACATGCAGTGAAATATTCGTGAGTCAATGCCTGGCGGTATGTCGATTTAAGTTGAATTCTCACCTATACATGACGACAACAGTAGCGTTATTTCACTAATTATTCCATAATAAATTTCAAAAATGATGTGGAAATCTGGTGCAACTTTCCTCGTATTAACAACTAAATTTGTGGAAATAAAGACGTCTGAATAATTTCACGTTTCTTATCTAGGTACTTTACTGATTTTTGACATAAATCATAAGGTGACGTAACGGTAACCACTAATTTACTTCATTACATACTAATGTGGATATTTTTGTTTATAAAAGGTCTGAGATAATTTCAATGTTAACTTTGGTATTCTTTTATAATTATCAAGCCTATGTGTAATTTAAATATCAAGGCTGTAATTTAGTAAACAGAATTAAATATTACATCAAATACTTCCTAGCGATTGGCTTTCCGTATTTTTTTGATAAGTTTTTGTATTTGTGTTAATTTATCTAATAAATCTCATTGCAATTTTGTACAGAAATATAATTTACATAATATTTGTGATAGCATAAATTATGAAGTTAGTAGCCTTGGGTTATTAAAGGATAATTTATGGATTTTCTACAAGTCGTTGACCAATAATACTTGTTAAATTTTATTCTGTGGGTTTGTAGAGTTAACGTAATTTGTAATTTTGACTATTTAAACATTTGATTGAGAATACGTAAGAACTGAATTGAAACAAATGTGTTTTATTGAAGGTTAAATTAAGTTAAAAAATAGTTTAGGGCAGTGCCAAGCTATGTTTTTATTTTATCAGTTCACCTTTGGGTTTAATGAAACTTAAAGATTTGTAAATCACCAACGATTAGATACTTTGCGGTCTCAAAAATTCCTGTAAATTTTCTTTGGTTGTGGTCAGATTAAAAAACAAGGATTTTAGGACTTCTAACTAAACATCTTGGAACCTGTTATTAGCTTCGACGAAATTTTATCTTAACTATTATCAATTGCGAACCATAATATTTGGTTTTGTAAAACTATAATCTTGGTAAATTAATACCGAACAGGTGTTTTGGTTTTGGTTTATAACCAAAAAGATACCTCTAAACTGTGTTTACTTCTTGCTAAACAACAATTTGTTTTTCTTTACTTAAATGTTGCTTCTTATCTTAATTGTAGCACATATACGTTTTGTTTTGATTTGCAATTGTCAAGAAATAAGAACAAAACTGAATTGTTTTAAAATTAAGTTTATGGAATTTCCGATTCTTCTTATTTAATTTCAAATTAGTATTAAGGGAAAATTCAAATCTGAATCTGAATTTTGGCCATTCAAACGTTGGCGTTTGAAATTTTGGATATTTGTATCAGGGTTGAGATGATTTAAATCATTTGATTTAAATCACGATTAAAATCATGATTTAAATCAAGCGATTTATTTTAAAAAATCATTGATTTAAATCACAGTTTTAGATTTTGACAAATTAACAAACAAAAACAAATTACACAAAAGTACTGATCTTCAGTGGTAAAAAGACAAACACTTCCTAATTGAACAAAAGCTTTATTTAAAGAGTTAACTGCTCTAAATGAAATTTATATTATTATAATATTGTTTTGACAATAAATACCCTCCCCTCATTAGAAGAATATTGAACATTATTATTCATAGTAATTAGGTAGATACGTGAATAGATAACTGATAGAAAATAAAATTTATTTTGGCGTAAACAAAATTCAAATTTGCATTCTGGAATATAATGTAACATATGAGTTTGATTTAAATCAAAAAAATCCGATTTAAATCAAAAAAAATCGATTTTTTTGATTTTTTTAAAAAAATCGTGATTTTTATCAACCCTGATTTGTATAATCACTAGTTATACCACGAGAGCATAGAAAATAATCGAAAATACTTTGACGAGTTACGAGACGTATTGTCAAGAAACACCACGAGTCGCGGCAGCGACGAGTGGTGTTTTGCGACAATACGTCGAGCAAGGAGGCAAAGTATTTGATTATTTGCGACTGCTCGAGTGGTATACAATTAGATTATATAATGAATAAATAACAAAACTGAATTTTATGTGCAAGTGACGTTTGTTGACAAACAATGTAAATATGGTTGCTACGGAAAAAATTGAAAAAATATTCATAGTAGGTTCGAGTTTTACATTGTTTAGGACCAGCGGATATACCAAAGTGATTATACCACGTCGTCAAGGGTATATTCACTTATCAATACGTAGTAACCAAGCAAAATGCTTGATGCTGATTGGTTAATTATATTATGAATTGTATAATCTTGGAAATACTTTAGAAATTCCAAACTCAATATTATTTACTTAGGTATTACTAAAATTCAATTCCATATATTTATTTATACTGCAGGTTTGTTTCAAGTCTTGAGTTTAAATATGAATTGAAAGAAAAATTTCTAATTAAAGCAGTTCTAACTTTAAATCTAAATATTATTTTTTATTAGCAAAATTATGAATTAAGTTAACTTTAATCTGATTTGGGAAGAAATCGAAGAAGTTGAAATTAAATTTGACCCCAGTGCCAGAAGAGAAACCCAAAGAAGCAAGAAGATGAAGAAGAGGGACGAAAAAGCACCCTTAATTTGTATAAAATTTGAATTTGAATTCCGACAACGAGGTCACCCTTTTGGTTTAAATTCTTAATTCTAAGTCAATTTAAGTAGATCAAATTACCAACTTGAATTCAAACATTTGTCTTTTGAATTTGACTTAAATTCTTCAACCTTAGTTTGAGTGTTTGGACTTCGATATGTTCATTTAATTTTTCCCAGGCCTTTACAGTCAATATTTTACATTTTAACAATTATGTAGAAATCCTCAGAAGTAATCGTAAATACCTACTTCAAGTTTATGGGTATAAAAATTAACCTTCGTTTGCATCGTTTTCTGTTTGGAATGGCATCCTGAGTACAACATTTTGAAACCGGATTGAAGAAATCGATCTGAAGTTTTGAGTTTGAAGGTTGGAAGTTGTAATAATAATAATTAAATCTTCGCCAATTTTTACAGTCCATAATTTTAACTTTTAATGTTTAATCTTAAAATAGTTTAGCAGATGATTTGTTGGTTATAAAAATCATTATCAACCAGTAGTTTTAAATTTGATTTTCTTTATTTATGTAAATCTAGAAGTTGGAATTTGATTGAAATGTTATGACCAAGGAAGTAATTTTGTATTCAAATTTACATTTAACACATTCAAAAATTTTAGTTGGGTTGATTTTGAATCAATCTAGTAATTTTCAGCTCGAGTTTTGAACTTATATAATTTTACAAACTTTGGGCTTCGATATTAGAATAACAATAATTCAATTTTGTTGTCTATTTGAGTTTCAAATTTGACATTTGTAATCTAGCATACTGGATCTTATGCTGATCACTAAGATCCAAAATTACCCGATTGAGAAGGCGAAACCAAGATCATAAAATAAAAAATCAAAAGATAAAAACCAAAATATTAAACAGTATGGAGGGAGATCTTGGAGCAAGCCAAGGCCTTCGATGCACGATGGGCTGTAAGGCTACGAATAGAATATAGCATATTATTAAAAATCTACAGATGTTGGAAGTGTGTCACGTTCTAATTCCGCACTACGACAACTTATAGGGGACGTCGAAGTCCTGTGGCTCGCGGCTAATAAGCAGTCGAAGAAGGGGGGTTCGAAACGTTAAACTCTTCAAATAGGGGGGGTCGTAATCGGGAGGAAAATGGGCGCCACTGCGGAAATCACCCAAGATGGTCTCGAGGAACGTACCGCAGATTGTTCCTTCTGGGCTCGAAGGGGGTTGGGGTGGCTGCACCCTACTGCTGGATGTACTTACCCTTACTTACTAAAAGAAAACACTGGTACTGGTAGATAGGCTCTCAAAGCTATACACAAATATTACAATAAACACAAAACACAAAATAAAAGGCAATAATGAATTAACAATGAAATTTAATGAATGTAAAAATTATTCAAACATGATACAAAAGGGGATTCATAAATTCTATCTTAAATTACGTGAAAGGAAGATTGAGGGATGCCACATTTACTCAACTTATGGCAAAGATAATTAACAGCTAGGCTCCTTTAATCGCAACAAAAATGAATGGTGATGACAAAACTTAAACTAAAAATCTGATTAAAAGTAATTGCACACATGCAACATAAAATGGGTAATCATCGCGACAGTTCGCACTGTTTCTGAATTGTTAACACTAAAGCAAAAGGTAATAGGCGCTGATTGAAGATTTAAACACTTCGCCGAACAAATTAAACAAAATAAAGATGCTTGATGAACTTATATATAATATACGGTTCTGAATTAGGGTTGAGCTGGTACAATCACAACCGGCAAGTAAAAGGAGCAACCTTAAATATTGTTACCTGGGAAGGGCTTAGTTGTCAGGGCCCTTGGAAGCGATGGAAGGCTTTGAATCCTAGGGAGAGAGTAGCGGCAGTCGGCAAAGAAAGGAATGGAGCCCTTTTCCGGAAGCAGGTGCGAAGACAACGGGATGTCTTTGAACTGATAGGTTATTTGATCCGAAACGAAACTCTATGAAACGGTACTCCACCAAACATCAAACTTAAACGGAACTTTCACACAGAACTTGTATTTCCCCGATACGATAAGACACTCTCTAGGATAATCGCACAATATGTCGTAAAATAGTTTTCCAAACATAAACGAGAACGAGAGGCTGACAAACGGGATTTTACTACCAAAGGCCCGGAACGGGGTCTTGCACGAACGAAGGGTAGGAAAGCTAGCTAAAGTCTGCGTCTTTTCTTCTCTTTTTCGTGAAGCCAAAAGGACGTTAGAAGAAGATGAACAAACGCGGGGGGGGGAGTATGGAAACCTTACATGACACCATTTTGGCGTACCTCGTGATGGGGTCGGTGGTTCCCCGAACTTTTTAACAAAGAAATCACTGAACAAAATATTGCATCATCCTATTCGGTCATTACATTTGGGATTTCTTCGAAATATTCCGCAACAACAAGAATGTGCCGATTTGGCATTATTCTTGCAATTTCTGCAACTGCAGGCGAGCTTAAACTTCGAACAACAGGGCCGTATTATACTTAATTCGCACAAAATTTCAAAAGCCGTTACAAGTGCACTAAAATTTGCCCCGAAATTGAAAAAAAAACTGCTAAAACTAAATGCTTAAACTTCAGTCTTAATTGTACTACATGGATTGTTCAACCAGTGTAGCGACCACGTGCTATTCGTGCCTGTATGTGGAGGGAATGCAGAAAGTCTTAATTGTACAATAAAACTTATACGGTTGATTTACCATTCGTAAAAATATTGGATTCATTTTGTTGTGTAAGTGGGGCTTTCCGTATTTAAAGTAGGTAAGTGTGAACAGCACGTGGTCTCTCAATTAATTCGGCAATCCGGTATAGTTTCTGAGGTAATAAGTGATGAGACGTTCAACCTTAAAGTCTGGCCATAAATATTTAAAACATTCACTTAAATCTTAATTAACAAACATGAGTTTTGAGTTTGGCTTGAAGGAATTAAATTTAAAGAGCTTGAGGTTAGAATATTAACAATTCAATCTGTAATAGTCCTTTATAAGTAGTTCGCTTGAAGTTATTGTTTTGAGGTACCTATAATTTTCTTTACTTTCGAAAACTCATTTGCATCCCACTTCCAAAAATGAACCGCGATTTAAGTTCACATTTATTGCTAATAGTAAATATAAATATTTATATTTGTTCGTCTATCATGAAAGTCTGTAGCTTATCAGCTTCGTCCCGAAAGTTAATTTATTTGATATAAATATAAGAAAAAAAAACTGGAAAAAATACAATACTAAAAACACGCTTGAATAATATTTTATCAAAGCTTTTTCGGTTATCAGCTCTGATATTCGTAACATTAATCACCGCAAGTCATTCAACAACCACAACAACTAATTCAAAATAAAAATGCACGTTCTAACAGCGCTTTCCCCGTGGATTTTCCAGCATCCAAATAACAGTAATAGGAGCTCTTTCCGAAAAACTATCGCACAGCTTGGTGAAGGGAAAACCCTGTTGGAAGTTTCGATGTACAGATGCAATGATCGATACTGGTATGGAAGTGGGGCCCTCCACTTCTCCTCGTGCAGAGATTTAAGCAAAGCCACCGGCTATCCGCTGCATTTTACCCGAGCTGTTGGTGACTTAGTGAACATAAGTGATAAGTGATTTAATTAAGGATATATTCTATAACAACAGGTATAATTGATTGAGGTAATTTCCGGTTTATACAAATGGATTCGGAAAAATTTCTGTTAAATTCCGGTTAGTTTGATGTTTGGTGTTGTGCCCTTTTGGTTTTTTAATGTTGATTTTTCAAATTTTCTTTCGTTTTAGGTAGATAGTTTGTCCTACGGAAAGAAAATTTAATTTGCATGCGTTTTTTAATTTCAAACACAAAGCAAAAGCCACAATAGGACGATTTTTGAAAAATTGATGAAATAACACGTTTTCAAAATTGAAAATGAAAGTATTCATAAATCGTAACTATTAATTTAGCGATTTTTACAGTAGCTTACGGTAACGTGTGTATATTTCTACAAAACTGGCCAAACTTGTTTTTAGATCGTGATCTATGTCAAAACAGCCTTGGTTCATAAACGAAATTACTGTTAAAGTTCAATAATCTAATTTGTTTAAATGTTATTTAGAACGTTTGTTAAAAAAAAAACATTTCACGTTTATGTTTTTTGTTATGGTCGATTAATTTTATGTGTAACAATTAATAAATAAATATTAAGTGTGGTATATGGTAAGCGTAATGATTTTATTTATATTTACATAAACCGCAGATTTATTCGCATAATCCTTCACTTAATATTGCACAATTATTTCCACACTTATTTAAAATTATTTAGATGTTGTAAATCTTGACATGTATGCAGTTCGGTGTGTTTGAATGTTGTGCAGAAATAGCAATACTGTTTTTGAAACTGTTTGTATTTATTTAAGCCAAACAAAAGCAATGTCATTTTGCAAAAAATTGATTATAAACTGTAGTTTCTAGATATTTCACTACGTAACTAAAACAATGATTGCCTAAAATGTTTTAGAAAAAACTCAATTATTGCAAGACAAGATTCAGTAGCGTTTGAATTCATTAGTTATCTCTGACTAAAGTTGTACCTAAAGTAAATAGAAAAACGATATAGCTTTATGCAGTTTTAATGTTTGCAAAAAATAAACACGATATTGCAATGATAATTAAACATGCCTTTAATTTAAACATAATAACTTCACTAAAGATGAAATTAATAAGTTTTTGTAAATTACAGCAGGCTAAGAAACAGTGTTGCAAGAAAAGAAAATCATTACTAAAAAGACAGGAAATGGAAAGGAAGGCATGAGCTTTCTTTATTACTGTTTTGCCATATTTTGCATGTAGATGTATATCAGTCATACTGTTGCTAGCATTAATTTAGGTGGAAGTCATATACTATTGATAAATTTTGGGTTTTGATTTTTAATATAATAAAATGACCAAATTGTTAAATAACAAAGCTTTCACATCAATTTTGTACTTATAAGACATTATTGACAAACAAAACAATTAAAAAAGTAGAGAACATGAATAATTTTAAGCATTAGCATTGTTTTAAAAAGTCAGCCACAAAAGTTTAAGATTTAAGTCTACTAAAATAATTATAAACGAGAAGAACACAATTCCATCAAATACTTTTTAAATTTGTTGTTAACGAAATACCTGAAGTTAAAAATAAATTATTTTGATTTACTTTTTTCAGTTTTTTTTTAACTGATTAGGCTAAAGAAAAGTTAGACCGCTATGATGTGCAATTTTATTTGTTTGTAGTAGGCTTATTGCTACAATGTTAAAAGATTGTTTAGGAATTGTTAGATAATTTACGGTTTAAAGATGACTTAAACCTTGTCCTGTAATATGTCAGTTTAATAATATTTTAAAATTTATTTTTATTACATGTAGAACGAACTAAATCTGGCAATTTAAGTCTAAATTGATACATTTTTCAAATTTTTAAACCTTTCAGGAATCGCATCGTTTGAAGTAAAGCGTTACGGAAATTCCTAATTATTTCAATCAACCTTAATTACTATTACTTACTTGTTAAGTAAAAACATTTAATTTTGCTAATTTGCCTCCTTTGTTAACATTCTATTGATTAGACAGTTAAACATCTAGACAGTCAGCGTTTATTTTTTTTAAATTTTGTCGTGGAAAACCTTAATTTTCATTTGCTTGACTAGTAATAACATCGAAATAGTATATCAGAGACGATTTTTACATGAAGCACCTCTGTATTTGCAAATTCTATTTGTTTGCATTGCAATTTATTAAAAGTTATCCCGTACAAAATTATAAATTTTCTTTGAAAAGCTCTGAAAGATGGTCACAACTCAATCAAGGTGAAAATGTTGAAAAAATTTCACGAGGCAAAATTAACACAAAAAATTAACTATAATAACAAAGACTTGCATAGCAAGGAACCGAAAGAAGGTAAATAAACATTTAGTATTGCAAAATTGTTTGTGAAAGCGTTACTTTTAAATTTCCAATTACCTTCAACGTTGATTAAAGTGGGGTGACTTCTGCCATATAACATCATAATATAACCGAGTTACTTAGTTAGTGATCAAGAGTATATTGTGCTTGCAGAAATGGAAGCTAATCAGTTTAAGGACTTTGCGAAGGAGATGATCGACTATGTTGCAGATTATTTGGAAAACATTCGAGATAGGTAAGTTTAAAATTAATTTTCTTATTCCCAACTGAATCCTTGGAAGTTAATTTTAACAGCAAAAACGAAAAAGATTCAAAGAAGCTCATTTGTAAAAAGTATAATTGAAGATTGTATAGAGTGTCCCAAAATTAATTCCTGTTGGCAAAAGATCATATGAAAAAAGTGTTGGTTTATAAATTTGGAAAGGGTTACAACTGATCCCTGAAATAATTGCACTAAGAATAAAAGGCTTTACTTACTTTCAGTCTAATTTTACTAATGCAAAAAGTAAAAAAATCTCTTTTGTTAATTAATGCAGAAATATTCACAGAACAAAGGCCAATAAAAATCTAATTCCTGTACAGAGATGTTTAAATGAAGAAGGTTTTAGGAGTGGCATTTTTTTTTATTGGAAAACGCAGTTTAATACTAGAATCAGTGTTCTAAAAATTGCTATTTATTTATTCTTAACCTGGTCATAACTGCAGAACTTTATGTTTCCTACAAATTTCGTACCAAATATCAAAATACTTTTTATAACTTGCAACAATTAGAGGAACTCCTTAATAAATTATTTTTAAATCCGTGTTTCTGAAGTACACTTTACAACAATCAAGGTCTACTTATTCATGTAGACAACATAGAAATCACGTTTTGTGTATTAATAGTAAGCAGCATACATTTGCAGATTAATATTGGAAATTAATTGCTGGAAATGCTTTAATGTTTTTTTAAATGTAGGTGTAAATAATAATAATAAATAGCGAAGGTTGAACTTTGAAACTATCAGTACGATTCAAAATCAGCTGATTTGTGCATTCTTTTTTATTTAATTTATATGGGCGTGTTTGCAGTCGGTATTTATGCACAAATAAGAACAATAACTGAAGAGAATGCAACTTTTTTTTATAGTAAATACAACCGGATTTGTAAATATATAATGTTTATAGGTTTTAACCAACTTACAAGTTGCTGAAATTTAATTTTTTTAAACAATCAAACTCTTGTTTCATTTTGTCTTTCCATAAAGTTGGCTTAAAATTCTAAACATTTAATGCTTTTCCCCAATTTGGCTTTGCTTATAATATTTTGTGAATTTTTAAGCAAATAAAATTGGAATCGCTTAAGATATACAACTCTCAACTTTAAAGAATTTAAAAAATTTCAAGACAGACATGCACAACTGAAACTCGAATGACTGCAATAAAGGCACATAGGTACTGGTCGGCCTTGCTTACAAATATTCCTCTTGAGGAAATTTATTCCAATAAAGCCGCTATAACTAATTTATTTTGCAATTCATCGTTTGGAAAACTTGTTAGAAATAGACTTTATATTTATCACAAGTTGGTGGTGAAACAAAGGGTCTTCGGTCTTCGCACAGAAGCTTTTTTTACAATGTTACTTACTTTAAGTATTTATTTATCTTAATTTTTGGCTTCCTTGCGGTTTTACACATTAAAAAAAGTTGTAAGTGCTATTTTAACCCTCATTTCTGACCAATACAATAATTAATCCTAAACTAATTACTTCATCAAAGGAACATCGTTTGTATTTACTTAATCATTCTTAGCATGAACTTTGCCCAAATTTTATCAACAATTTGTAAAAAATATGGCAATATTTTTATGTTTGGAAGTGGGGAATAACGAATTCTGAGGTTAAATAAGTCTTATCAAGCTATGTACAAATATTTTGCAACTTTCATTGACAAATTACAGTTTATCAGTAACTCTTACGTAGTATCAGCTGCGAACCAATAATTAACGCATTAGCAAGTAGCACGCATAGTTGGAATAATAATTTAAATGTATGTCGATCGTTATTTTCTGTTAATTTGTGGATTGTGGATTTCCCAGTTTTACTTGAATTAATTACTATTTGAAATTCGTAGGAATTAAACCAAAGAAATGGAAATGGAGATTTTTGTTTGCAGTGAATGAAATGAATTTTACTTACTTTTTGTTGTGGAATTTTTTATTTTTGATTAAGAATTTATTATTTATTTATGTTGCTCATGTATTTTGTGATTATTATTATATCAGCTAAATTTGAACCAAAAGCTATAAATAAAATAATGTTAAATACTTATTTGCATGAAATTTTGAGTTAATAAGATTGTCTGACACCACTATTAGTTTTAATTCTTCAAAAAAGTTTGTTATGTATGGTTTGACTAATAACATACGATCAAAAAAGATTTCGCCTCTAAACGGACATTTTTTTTCATTGTGAATCTTCCTTTGTTTTTAATGCAACTGTCATAAAATGACATTTTGAAGATATGTTATTAAGTTTAGTGAGAGTTGCTTTTCAAGATAAAATTTGGCGATTAAAACTGTTGCTATTGATTCCCCACTTTGAACTGGTTTAACCATTAAACTTTGACGTGAATTAAAAAAATTAAACCAAAAAGTGTTTATGGTAGCTGCATAAAGTAGGGTATGAATAGCTAAGAACATGTTTAAACACTAAATTTTGAATTCAAACGTAATAATTAAACTTAGCAATGTGAGAGGATTCACAATGACATATGTTTACGAAAACTTGGTCTTTCAGATGGGAAGTTTTGTTAGTCGCGTGGTAGTTTTTGATTTGTTTTAAATCTATATACATATGTGTTAGGTACGTACACAGGTACATGTATTAAAAACAAATAGGAAAGTTGTAATGTGCAAAAAATCACATTTTTTAATTAACTGGGAACCTCATTTTTATTTTTGGGGAAATTGTTATATGCTTATCATTACGAATAATTTTGTATGTGTCAATACTAACTGCTGAACATTTTCTCAGCTTTTTATTTATGTTCAAAAAATGTTTAGAAAATCGCAAATTCCACAGTATTTACCATCCTTTGTGCAGAAAGCCTTTGTTAAGCAAAATGGTAATTTAAACAATTAATAATGCAATTATTTTTTACTCTGCAAGCAAAATTATTTTTTCAATAATATAATATTTATATGATCTTTAGCAAGGCTTTACACAGAATTACATTATGTCTACTAATAATTAGACAACCTTAATTAAAAATTTCCTAACCTTATTTTACTTACGAAAAATTAAGTAATTTTTAGAAATTAAAAACAATTGGTTCACGGTTAAATACAACATATAAAGAAACAGAACATTCAAGGTTCTCAAATATTTTACTTTTCTGGTTTTGTATTACATAAGAAACGCTCGTTTATTTGTTCATATTTCATACATACATACAGAAATAAACACCGCATATTTCCTTCAATTACTCAGCGGTGTGGAATTGTGTTGCTACTGGTGCTGACAGTAAAAGTGGTTTATCGTGTGCATTTTACCTTGACCTAAAGAATAATTTTTATAATTTATAGGCGAGTACTGCCCACTGTCGAGCCCGGATATTTGCGACCTTTACTTCCGGAAAAGGCACCACAACATCCAGATAGATGGGAAGACGTTTTGAGAGACGTGGAAAAGGTTATCATGCCCGGTGTAAGTATTTATCTTAGTCGTTTCGGAAAAACACCCAGGAAATATGAAAGTCTTACGAAACTGGTAATGGCTGTACATTAAGAAGCTAAAGTTAGTCTTTAATAACATTTATTTTTAGTAACTTAAGTTGTCCAGTTTGAAACAGATATGAATATTATGCACAATATTTATTGCAAAGGTGCATTGCTTCCTAGAGAGATAAAAAGTCAGTTCAATTTGTAAGATTAAGTTCTTCTAAATGGGTACATCTAATTATCTTAACTTAATTTAGAGCCTTAAAAGAATAAAATTCAGCGAAGATTTTGCACTCGCAGAAATCATTGTATTTTACCCACCTAAAATTTATTAATTGTCAAACAATCCAATACTCATTAAGCAATCTTTGCGTCCTTTTAAACTGTTTATCATATTTCAGTAAAACAGAAAGAAATGATATTGGATTTTATTGTTTATTATTTTATATGTAATTTTTTAGAAAACTTGAAAAGGCAGAAAGCTTCAAAAATAAATGGAACAATTGATATCGATAAATGTTGAATTGTTGAAATGAAAAGTTTAGTTAAAATTTAAGGAGTTAAGAGTGGTTGAATACATCCCCATAAGAGAAAGTAAAGTGAATTAAAATACGTTATGTTTTCCTGGATTTAAAATATAGGTTTAAAAGTAATAGTTTTTAAATATGAAGATCCTCTAAAGAAAACAACTTTTGAAAATGCTTTATAGAACTTTTCTAAAGGAATTTGCATGACGTTTCCAAGGCACCAAGATTTTCAGTTTGGTTTAAATCTAAAATTGGCTATTTAAACAGAAAGTTTGAATAACACAAGTGACTTGTGTTTTGGGCATTTTTAAAATATTGTGAGACCTCTTACTTTTCTAATTCAATTCAAATTCAAATAAACAGTTTAAAATTTTTTGTAAGTTAACATTTGAGTGCTTAAAAAATTACTGTACAAAATGGTTGTGGACGACGTAAATATCTTAAGAATCTATGAAACAAGCATTTTTTAAGTTTAAATAGCTTTTCTGTTCATAAGTTATTATTCAAAATTATTAAATAAATACATTATTTGCTGATCATTCTCTAGTTTTGATGCTTTTAACTATTCAGATATTAAGTTAATAATAACGATCAATAAGAAATCCTAATAATAAATATCAAAAACAAATTTTCCAAATATGTAACATGCTTAAAGAGTTACAATATTTAATAGGCTGACTTTGTTTAGGGTTCATTATCTTAACACTTTAACCTTACATAATTTCAAGAATTTTAATTTCAACAGTTTAACAAACAAAAATAAAATTCCCGTCATTAATATTATCGCAAACAATTCTAACCAATCTCGGTCATATATTCACTTCCATCGAATATGTGATCTACTAACTACCTTGCACTGTAGAAGCGGTGTTCTGCGGCTGGCGACACAGGCATGTTAACGTTATGCAGTGCTCCCAATCCCCACCTATCATAACAAATCCCTTCACACCATATTGTGATGGGGTGGGCCTGGCATAATCCAGGATTGATCCACGGGGATCTGCTCCATGTCAATTGATGATGATTCGAAAGATATACCCAGCCTTAACTTGAAGTAAATTACTATTTTGTTATTAAAAAATTGGAAACTTCAAGCATTAGCGTTTTAAATCTATGATACTATTTACAAAAGCAATTATTTACTTGTGGAACACCGTTTCGCTTATATATTATTTTTAGAAATTCTAACAGTAGTTTGTACCCGACGCCATAAAGGTATAAGGGGATTTGAGAAAGAAGAAGAACAGTTTGTAATCACAAATTTACCAGTTTAGCCAGAATATAAATTTCTGCTTTTATTGATAATTGTGCTATTTAGGAAGGAATTGCTTAAGTTATTGTTTACTTAGAGGGCTACATTATAATTTTTATTGTGATCTTGTAACTCTTGAAAATTCTTGAAAGCACCTTTGGACGACAATTGTTATTTATATAGATAACATATAGTTTAACATTTTTAAGGCTCTCGTTTTAATGTAAACCAATTGAAATGAATACTTAGATTTGGGACTACTCTTTAGCTTCTTTTTTCAGGTTTTTTTAGTTGATAAATTTTACTGTTTCATAGGATTATCTAAAAAATCTCGTTTCTATTGAAAGTCAAAATAATGTATAATATTTGTCCCATCTTTTATTGATAGTATTTTTAATCATAAACAGTCATCCGAGCTTCCAAGATGTTTGGGACACTACTTTTGTCTGTAGTTAATTAGAAAGAGTCAAAATCAGTATAGATCGTTTGTAAATGTTGTAAACTTTGAGTAACCTTAAATTAACAGACAAAGACCTTGTACACAACTAAAACAAAATGTCTTTGCAAAGGTTTTTTCTAACATTTTGCTGAAGGTAAAGATGTTTTTGTTTGTTTTTATTTTGTTTATTTTTTATAAGTGGCAGTTAAGGAAATATAAATAACCAGCAATGGGTAGATGCAAAAAATATAAAGGAACGCCCAAGCAAGTCCAGTTTTAAAAAAGAAAACGTATAAACAAAGATGTTTCTTTTACAGGTAACTCATTGGCATTCACCAAGATTCCATGCGTATTTCCCAACAGCGAATTCATATCCAGCAATCGTAGCTGATATTCTTAGTGGAGCTATTGCATGCATTGGTTTTTCTTGGGTAAGTGCGCACAATAAAACATCAAAACCAACACGATTGTCGGATGGGAATTTCTTCTTGTTCGTTTTTCACGTGTTGCACGTCAGAAAAATGCATTTGGTTTGCGGTTAACCTTGATTAATGTTTTGCGGTTTATTTTTAATGCGGTTGAGGTTAGAGACCTCGTCTTTGAAGCTAATCACCTTCCATTCAGATTTTTCTTTCATAGATATTATTATTTACCACTTTTTTAAATTTTAATTACGATTTTGTTGGGTTTTGATCTTTCCGTTTTTATTTTTTTTCTATCTAATAAAACCTTGATGCTTAGAATTCTAAGAGGTTGGTAACTTTTTTTGAGTATTCTTAATAAGGAATAATTATTAATCTTAATAGGTGAAAAAAAATATTAATGCTTAATGAAGGTTTAAGTATTACGAAATAACAAACTACGACTTGAATATTCTGTTAATAAATTTGATTTTTTTGCAGAATCAAGCATTAACCTTTGATAATACTGTCTGGCATACATCAAAATGTTTTCTTTTAAAGACAACATTATAGTTTATTTAACCAACCATTAATAATAACCTACCACATGCAGAATTTTTTTGTGACACACACCGCAAGCTTGGCATCTTAAGAATTAATTATAGAAGAGCCACAAGGTTTTCCCATATTTTTTTGTACGTTGATTTGAAGCAGTGCTAAATTTAGAAATAAAAGATTCCACATTATTTAATCACCATGAAATTATCTTGACCTGAGTTATTTTTAACTACTGCAGTAGCTCTGGTTTAATAACAGTAAAATCAAGATATGCCACACAAAAAACTGCAAACTATGAAGAATTTTAAGATTTATTTGTTGCGAATGTTAATCACATTTTCATTATTGAAAGTTATTTTTCGAACGATTTAATGTAAGAAAATGTACGTGAAATTCAAAACTCTTATTGATTTTTGTTGAAATTTAAGAACTTGGTAAGTGTTTTCTTTGAACTCTCGGCGGAAGTAACTTTGCAATGTTGATGGTTGAAATGGGTCAGAAATGTGTCAAAAGTGACTATGGGTAATGCTAACCAAGGTAATTATTTTGTCAATATTCTTTGGAAATAAGTATCGACTATCGACTATACATCCCATTGTTAGAACACTAATTTCAATTTTCTTCATAAACTAAATAGAGGCTATTCCATTCTGAATGGCGAAACCCTTGGTTGCGCAGTAGACCAAGTGGACCGTCAAGAGCAACATAATCTTCTTAAAAAGACGCTGTACCGAAGCACAGTGGCACGGGTGGCAGTGAAGGGTGGAGTTATTTGTGAACGTGACCACCTTTTCTGACCGTTCCTTCGCCACTTAGAATGGAACAACCTCTACCTTCGGTATTTGCTATTGCCTTCAAAGACTTCCTAACCGCTTTTACAGTACTGTTTTTACTATTACAATTATCAGGAAAAAAAATTGTTACTCCTGAATTTTACAGTGATTTAAGTTAAATTAATTATAAGTTCCGATTTTAATGTGAATTTTATCTGGGCATTGGCTTTGTATTATTTTATAGTCAATGGTTAAAAGCTGCTTCTGGAGTAATTATTTCAAGAAAAAATAGTTTTTGAAATGGGCGTCAAAATAAAGTTATCGAGGAATAGTCAAAACCTTATAACAAAGTGAAACAAAAATCATAAAGAGTCCTTGAAAAAATTGCAAAAAATGAATAGAAATTAAATTCTCGTGAAATTGAAATATCAAAACTTTAAATTGTTCGTTTTGAAACCTTTTGAAAGGTAAATTAACTAAAGATTCGAACCGTAAAATAATCATTTGCAGATGGTACAATTAAATAAATCTACATTCAGAAGCAAAATTAATTTTCATAAATTAATTCTGAAAATCCTAATATAAGCTCTTCAAAAGCAAGGGGACGTAACAAATTGACAATCTAGTAACCTATTTCAGAAAATTCAACGATCTGTTGAATCGCACAGGGTCTCTAGACAATACAACTTAAGCAAGGATTCGTTGTACATTCCCTTGTTCAAACGAACAAGGAGGAAATTGACCCTCAACCATCATCGCTTTGTGCGAATGACATGCTTTTCCTACCCTGATTAATTATCTTCAAGGGACAGATTACGTGTTAAAATTAATTCGAGCATACTTCATACTCCTTTGAGATTTTAATTACGGTTTTTATCTTTTGAAAATAAATTTCGAGTCCTTTGATTTAGTTGATAATGATTTAAATCTAAGTAGCGTAAATTATTTATTTTATATTTTAAGACTTTGTCATTTTTCAAGTGCTTTTCTGGAAATTACATATTTTGGGAAAATATTCTAAAAGCAACAAGAAAGAACATTATTAAAAGGGACATTTGAATTGTATTTCTAGAAATTGTCATTTTCAGTAAAAGAAAAATCATATTTAGGGGCATTTGGGTAAACCAATTTGAGCTAATTTTATCTTTGTCGTCCTTATTCGAATTTTTCTTTAATATTCTAGATTGCCAGTCCTGCTTGCACAGAACTGGAAGTAGTAATGTTGGATTGGTTGGGAAAAATGTTGGATTTGCCCCAAGAATTTCTGGCAGGTACAGGTGGAAAAGGTGGAGGCGTTATACAAGGAACTGCTAGTGAAGCCACTTTGGTTGCTTTACTTGGTGCAAAAGCACGTGCCATTGCTTGTGTTAAAGGAGAACATCCCGAATGGACAGATGCCCAAATTGTCGACAGACTTGTTGGATATACTTCAAGTAAGCCTATTTGGAAGTTATAACTTTTTACTTAAGAAACTTTTAATGAGACTACAATTTCTCTACCGCTTTTCGGCCGATTTAACAAGGATTTTTAATTTTTTGAAGTACTTTTTGAAGAATGTAAATTTTCACAAAGCTCGAATTACAAATGTTAGGCTTTGTTGCAACAGAACATTCTTGAAGGCTTCATAGTATCAATTTTCATGAAAGTTACATCATTAATTGAGAAAACCAATTTATCTGGGAATTCAATGATAGATAAAAATTTGATTTGAGTTACAAGTAGCCAAAAAAAATGTGCATTGTTGCAAGTTTTTGGTTAGTTCTACATAATTAATAACTTTTTGGCCAATAATTATAATTTAAAGAATGGAAGACAGTCACCGGAATTAACATTCAGAAAACATTTAAAAGAAGTCAGTTGCATAAATCGTGCTAATTTACTTTTCCCTTGTTATAGAATTAATTGTGGTTAAAACCCTGAAACAAATTTTTTATCATTTAAAAACTAATTATAATGGTAATAAATTAACGATTTAGTCTTAATTTGTGTCATTGCTTTTTTTAGGCCAAAGTCATTCATCCGTAGAACGGGCCGGTTTACTTGGAGGTGTAAAGCTAAGATCTTTGCCTATTGATGAGAATCATAGATTAAGAGGAAACACCCTGAAAGAGGTCGTACAAAAGGACATCGAAGCTGGCCTTATTCCATTTTATGTAAGTGTAACCATTCACTTGTAAGGAAGGCATTATGCTCCACTTAAAGAACAAAATGTAAAATTTTATTGAACTGCCTTTGTCGCAACCTTCGTCTGTACAATGGCAAAAATTACCTCTCTTAGTCTAATAATAATAATAAATAGACTGTTCAAATTAGACACCGCGAATTAAGGATAGAAATAAAAAACGCCTATCTTGAAAATGTGATATTTGATGTTTGGATATATTTATTTTCCGATAGATTTCTGTGCAAATATACTTATGATTTCGCTTCAGGTAGTGTGAATAGATTATCAGAAGTTGGAGATAATTCAAACAAGGTGCTGTTTGTATTTAAATAGTAATTTTTGTTCGACGTTTTATGAAAGTAACGGGTGTCGTGAACTTTCAAGGCTGATAGAGATAGTATGTAATTTTGCAATTGGAATTTTTATGGCAAAATTTAGCGGTGGAAATAGTAAAACAATATGTGATTATTTTCTTTAAAAATAAATGAGTTCTGAGACTTTGAACTCAGAATTTTTTGAGTGTGCAGAAGCATGTTAGAATTTTTATGCTGACACTTCTTACGTTTTTTATATGAAAAATACAAAACGTATGCTTTAAAGCTGATAATTAAGTTATTACAAAAATTACACACAATATTAAGTAATAATTTTTACATTTATGATGTTGAAACTTACTACTTTTTACAACAAAAATGAAATTCTAAATGTTTGCTTCAGTTTGGCTAATAAAAAGACAATTTTGAAATTTATACCAGCAAAAGTTGATTAATTTTTATGTTGCTAGTTTAAAAAATGCCAAACATGAACTGCTTAAAATTATGCACATGCAAGTTATGACACAATTTAATACTTAGAATCAGATAATGCACCCCCACTTTAGGGAGTCCAATTGCCTAAAAAGACGTTGTACATGTATGTCTATTGGTTTTGCGAAACTTTAGTCAACCTTTATGTTCAAATAAGTAGATATTGCTGAAGTGATAAAAATAGAACTAAATTTAGGCTTTAAAAAATACGTAAATATTTGTATCACACTAAATTTAAAAACTAACTAAGCTAAACTAAAAGATTAGTCGATGGCATACGATCATGGTTTCGGGGTATTTGCCTATCATCAGGTACACGAAATTAATAGCATATGTTTAGTAGTACCTACATAATAAAATGTTAAATCATTGCTGGGATATATTTTTGTTAAAATTTCACGTAAGATTATACTATACGTCCAACTTGCAGTGAAACTGTTGTTTCCAATTCCAATGTATTAATTTTATGAACACATTTTACTTCAACAAATATTCCGACAAGGACTGCGTACATGGATACATAAATGGATTATATTTTGAATAGGAAAAATAAGCTTCTCGAAGCTTACTTTCCTATTCAAATTAAATGTATTTAAGGTCAAATTTAAATTCAGAAATCAGGTATTTTAGCAATCAAACATTTACCATCTTCAGGAGAATTATTTTCTAATTAAAAGGCCAGATTCGTTTTTCTCTTCTTCTTTGACCTTTTACCTCACAGGTTGGTCATTCTCTATTATTCTAGTCATCTTCTTCCAAACCCTTTTCTTGCATTGTTTGGTGGATGTATTGTTCCCATTTGAAGGATGGTCGCCCTCTTTTTCTTTTTGCTCGTGGATGCCATTTTAAGATTTTCTTTGGCCACCTTACTTCTGCCATTCATCGAACGTGTCCGTACCATCTTAGCGCTTTGTTCTCTATTCTTTTTGTAATTAATTAGTTTAGCTCCAGTTTTCTCCATATTCTTTCAACTTTTATTTCATCTCTCCTAGTATACTGTAAGCATTTACGCATGTAATCTAGTTCCACTGTTCAGTGGCGTAGCAGAAAATTCCAGGGCCTCTCCGCAAGAATATAATGCAGGCCCTTAATAAAAATAGATAAATAGATATTTATAACTAACCTGATGATATTGTTCGTCGTAGTTCTGCCCCCTACACCTTGCTATATCGATTTCCATCTCCGATATTTTATTTAAGATTTTTCCCAAATCTTTGCAAGTCTGATCAGTAGCTTCTCGAATCCAAGTAAAGATTTGTTAATTCTTAACCGTTCTTCCACATCACAGTCATTAATTATGATTATGTACCAAACACTATAAGGGGATGTGGAAAATTCTAAGACAATATGGGTTACCAGACAAGTACATAAGGATTATGAAGGTGTTGTACGACGACTATACAGCAAGAGTGGAACACGAAGAAATACTCATAGTGGTCTTAAGACAAGAAAACAGGCATTCATTGGTAAGTATGCAGTAAATTGGAGGATCTAGAATTTGCAGATGATATATGTCTCATAACAACGAACAAACAACAAATGTAAGACAAAACTACAAGACTAATGAAAAATGAAAAGAAAATAGGCCTACAAATAAATACAAAAAAGACAAAAGTACTGATAAACTACACAAGGTCTACAGAAAAAATAGACATAGGAGAGACAGAAATAGAAAAAGAGAAGGAGACCTGCTATTTAGGAAACATAGTAAAAGCACAAGGCGGCACAACAGGCGATATCGAGAGATGAATTAAATTAGCACAAAATGCTCTCAATACGCCTAACAGAGTATGAGCTTCGACAAATATATCCAGAAAAACAAAGATAAGGCTATTTCGAAAAAATGTAAAGAGTGTTTAGCTATATGGGATCGAAACATGGAAGTGGAGAAAATACAAACATTCATCAATAATGTTTGCGTATTATAGACAAAATATCTTAGCCAAATAGAATTATAAACGAAGAACTATACAGAATTGCAGATGAAGAAAAAGTATAAGTAACTATCAGAAAACTTAAATAGAAGTGGATCGGACACACTCTTGGAAAGCCAAACAATAACATAGCCTGTACATTATAACGTACCAGGGAAAAGGAGAATTGGAAGGCCTTTAGGAATATGGAGAAGAACGATTTAAAGTGAACTAAGACAGTATGGAATGACATGGAATGAGACAAAAAGAATAGCAAGAAATAGAGAAGAATGGCAGAAGTTGGTGGATAAAATGGGAGAAGAATTTAGGGGAGGTGCGCAGGACTAGCTACCCTGTCACCCAAAGAACCAAGCTTACGAAACATCCAAGGGTGCGCTTTGCTCTTTAAAGGAGTTATAACGGGTGTTCATAAACAGTCGTCATCCCAGTAGGTTGTGATTTTAGACACATATTTCGTAATTTGATTCAGAACACAAAACCAAATGTCAAGATTTGTAAAATGTCATTGTGTATGATTTAATCTAAGACTTGTAATTTGTTTTTCAAAGCAACCGAGATGTAGACAGTTTATGGACACACGTTATAATGAAGAAGAAGAAGAATGTATTAAATAACCGATCTCAACTCGTCAATTTGAAATATATCTTGAGTCGTATCCGTGATAATCAAGAAAAAAGGGACTTAAATATTTGTCAAATTTTCCTGCAAATGAATCATCACTATAGAGACGTATTTTGCTAATAATTCTGTTATATTCAAAAAATTGCCCTTCTGTTGCGAATCGTGTTTAAAACTTTCACGAAGATCTCTTGTTGGTGGTAAATTACACATTGCCAATATAGCTATGACATCTAAAACTTTTTTTAAAATCTCTCTACATTTAATCACTTCTTGTCCTTCCTGCTGAGCAAATTTGCATTACTGGAAATCGCTCGACTTCTATTATAATCTGCAATATTTTCATCATACCTTGTATGTACTTTTTAAGTTTTTTTTTTTATAAAAATGGGCCCCCAAAGGGCCTGGGCCCCCTCGCCGTGCGGGGTTTGTGGGGGTGTGATTTACGCCACTATCACTGTTCTTATCTGATCTTGGACTGTCTTAGTCATTGGCCACATTTCTCCGCCATATGTAGTTATACCTACTTTCGATAACAGCTTTAAATATATTTCCTTTTGTCTCTTTGGTGAGGCTTTTGTTCCAGATCCTCCCATGTAGTGATTTTATGACTCTTTTCCCTTTTATAATTTGTTTTTGTATTTCCTCTTGTACTTTTCACGTGTTTGTAATAATCGTCCCCAAATATCTATATTTCGTGCATACTTTGATCGTGTCTTCTCCTCCTATTTATGTATTATTCGTTCATTCTCCCACACACATACGTGTATATTCGGTCTTTTTAAAATTCATATTTAAACCCATTTCCCATATATATCACGTTTTCTTCTTCTTTGGCAAAAACTATTTGGTCGTTTGCAAACATTAATCAATATAGTGTTTTATCCTCGATAAGGAATATCCATCCGTCCACATTTTATGTACCAAGTTTCCAAGGCTTGTTCTATAGGTATACATATTAAACAACAAGGGGGACAATGTGCAGCCCTGTTTTAACCCTTTAAATATTTCTATGTTGTTTGTCAACTTATTGCCTATTCTAATTTGTGCTGTTGTGTTGTGGTTTGTGGTATAGTGCTTGTACTGCATAAATATTTTTTTGTGTATTGAGATTAATATGAGATGTGTTCCACTCTTCTGGGATATTTTCGCCAATTTCTATTTTTTGAAATTTTCGTGATTACTTCTATAACTTTAGTCCCTCTTTTTTTTACGAGTTCGATTCTAATGATTTTTTTCTTAAGTTCTATTCTTTCTTCCAGTTCTCTACTAAGTAGTTTTCTGTTGTTCTTTTGTACTTAAAGTAATTAATTGTTCGTAATATATTTCGTTCGATTTCGTTTTTAAAATTAATTTGTATATAATTGTAAGAAAGACTTTGGCTTTAATTTTTGACTACTTGTTTACTATTTGCGAACTTTGTTCTGTGAAACAATATTTCTTTCCGGAAAACGATAAAGTATGTCGAAGGCCAGTGGTTCAAACCCATAGGTGATATTTTTCTATACACAGAATTTCCGTAATTCATTAAAATATATATATATTTCTACAAAAGGATGAATCTTTAACAAATTAATTTCTGAAACGCCAAAGTCGTTAAAAGCATGTAAGCAGCTTCAATTAACTTCACTTCCAAAACAGGTTTTAAAATTAAATAAAATGTTTTAGGTTCCCAAATAACGCATTAGACTTATTTATTGTCAAAATTTCATTAGTTAAGTAATTGCTGAAATACGTATTTAGTTATTAAAATTTCATTGTGATAATTGATAATTAGGTTTTTCTTCGAATTATTTCTAGCTAATTAAACCGCAGACTTCACTTTAGGTGTAATTTAGTAAGACTGGGATTGTTTGAAGGTTATGTTAAAATATCACGTTTCTTATTATGCAGTTGCAAGGGGAAAATTCTTATACAGGGTGATTCAAAAGGTATGGTCCAAATTTAAGGGTGTGATTGGTGATGTTAAAATAAGTAAAAAATGCCAATAAACTCATGTCCGATTCACAATTGTTTTCTAGTTATAACAACATTTAGGATAATTTATTATTAATAAAGAGCATATACAATAATTATAAGAAAATTTAAAAAGTATCACAACAAAAAATGTTCAAAATGTCCACCTAGTACTTGTAAACAAAGTTGGCAACGCCGACGCACAGAATCTCGAACATTCCTCAACTGTTGAGGATGTTTTCGAATATCTCCAACAGCTTCATTTATCCTATTAACTAAATGGCCCCTGTCCTGAATTTCCGTTGCATAAACTTTTTCTTTTAATGCACCCCACAAGTAAAAATCTAGTGGATGTGAATCGTGCAACGGTGCCCCGTCATGCTGATACCACATGGATCTTCGCAATTCAAGATGCAGATCTTCCAATAATTCCGACAAGGCATTATCTAAAAGGTCTAAATACATGTTCGGTGGTCAGACTGTCTCCGGTGAGGATACCTTCTCCCATATCCTACCACAGGTGCACAGGCATTTCCGCTGCAATAACCATACACAAAATGCATTTCTGCACGTACAGAAAATGGCTCCATCATTACCACATTTATTGAAAACTACGCCAATTCAAGCTTGAAACGTCTTCTGCTATAAGGAATTAACATTTGTTTTACTTAGTTCCTTGATAATGTGATTTGGCAAAACACAGATAAAAACAAAGAAAACCTCTGTAACTAGATAGCGGTTGGAAATAAGACATGTGTTTATTGGCATTTTTTGCGTATTTTAACAACACCAATCGCACCCTTAAGTTTGGACCATACCTTTTGAATCACCCTGTATAAAAGAGCAAGAGTTTTGAAAATAGTCTTATAGTTTAGGGATAACCTAACAATCTACAAAATCTCTAAGGAATAATTTGATCAAACTTAGAATTATAAAAATTTATAAAAACGCCAGGAAACAATTAGTACTTAACATTATTAATTTTTAGGCTGTTGCTACTTTGGGAACAACATCATCCTGTGCTTTCGACAAATTGGACGAATTGGGTCCAGTATGCAACGATCACAATATCTGGCTTCACGTTGATGCAGCTTACGCAGGATCAGCATTCATTTGCCCAGAATTTCGTTACTTAATGAAAGGTATCGAAAAGGCAGATTCTTTCAACTTTAATCCCCACAAATGGTTGTTAGTAAATTTCGACTGTTCGGCCATGTGGCTCAAAAATCCAAATTGGGTTGTGAATGCTTTCAACGTTGATCCACTATACCTCAAGCACGATCAGCAAGGATCAGCCCCTGATTACCGTCATTGGCAGATACCTTTGGGCAGACGTTTTAGAGCACTTAAACTGTGGTTTGTGCTCAGATTGTACGGAATCGAAAACCTGCAAACTCATATTCGAAAACACATTGCTCTTGCACATTATTTTGAATCTTTGGTCAGAGCAGATCACAGATTTGAAATTACGGCTGAGGTATTGATGGGGCTCGTTTGCTTTAGATTAAAAGGCTCAAACGAACTTAACGAAGTTTTGTTGAAGAGAATAAATGGCAGAGGAAATATTCATCTTGTACCATCCAAAATTAAGGACGTGTATTTCTTGAGATTAGCAATCTGCTCCAGATTTACAGAAAAAGAAGACATCGACGGTTCTTGGAACGAAATTTGCGGTACTGCAACTGAAATCCTTAACGATAACACCATTTGCCACGTAAAGGTAAACGGTGTAAATGGTTATCATTAATAGCTATTTATTTATTTATTTAATATTTATTTGTAGATTAATATAAGTATTGTATATGTGTAGTATAAAAATTGATGTATATAAATGTATTTATTGTAGAATTTATTGCACCACAAATGACCAATTTATGTATTATGACTGCACTGTGTATGATATTAAGCAATAAATGTTTAAATGTTGCAAACACAAATGTTACAAGATTTTATATTATTTGGAAACTACTAAGTAGGCAATAAATAATTTACCCCTCTTTGGAATCACACGAATTTGATTTGAATTTTTAACTTATTTGGAGCTCTAAATCATGATGGTAAAAAATGATGGTAGCTTTAAATATTTTTTCTAGGTGTTTATTTATATTAAGAAAGTGCGGAAGGGCCATAACACATGTTTTTTTGGTATGAAGCTGAACTTTTAAAACTCGAGATGGTAACTTTTATTAATTTTGAGATATCAGGCTATAAACTCGATATTCCGATATTTAAACTTTTGAAATTTAAAAGTTAGGATCTCCGTTTAAAGATCGACAATTTAAATGGTGGAATTTATAGAAAAATACGACTGGGTTACGACTCCTATGCGTTTTTATACTCGTATATTATTTATACTAGGTTAGATATTTTTAAGTAACTAAAAAGATTGACTTATAATTGCTTTTATTAATAATTGGTCAAATTTTCTTCTTCATGGTTGCTTATTGCTGGAATTAAGAAGTAACTAATTAGTATGTCTTTCTTTATTCAACATCTTTAGAAGGCGTTTATTAACTGTAGAATATGTAGAATGTGTAAAAGAATAAAGCTTAGAAAAATAATAAATGGAATTACTTTACAACTTTAAATTCAGTTTCTAGGGAGCAAGAAGTATACATTTTCAAAGAAATTTTTACGGTCTTGGCACGGCGAAATGCATCAGCATACTTGACCTTAAAACATCACGATTCTTAGTCAGAAAGACAACCACGATATTAAGCAAGAATAAAGAGATATCGAGAATTATCATCGACTATTAACTTTAAAAATGATGTTTACGTTGACAAGAAAAACCAATAAAGAAGGAAAACATAAAAACGAGTAAAACAAGAAGGTTTAAATTGCACCTCCTCCTAATAAGGTAATTATATCAAAATAGGTTGTATCAAAACTTATTTATACGTAAAGAATAGTATAATGGTGGCGGCGTTGAAGCATTTACAAATAGGCGAAACATCCCGAATCTTAGCGAAATATTCAGAAATACTATAACAACAAAAGTGTCAAATTTACAAATTCCAAGGGAAAACCAAAGCACTGAAAAAATTAATAGTAAGAGAAAAGAACTGGCAAAGAACGTGAATAAACATAAAAATATATGGGGAAAAGAAGAAGCACGGAAACACTCAATCATGAGGAGTGATTAAAGTCCTAAAGATAAACAGGAAAGAGAAAACATTTAATATGCATAAAGGAAAAGAAATGGGAACATATACTATAGAGAACGGAAATCAGGCCATAGTTCTTAGGCTCAAACTAAATTACAGTAAATCAGGGGGATATAATTAGCAGTAAAATTAGTTAGAAATTATAAATCAGCCAGACCGGAGGATTAGCACCTAAACTATATTTGTGGTACATATTCCAGAGAATCTTAGATGGAGAAGAAGCATCTCATGAGCGCAACAGCTTCCATAACTTCCTAAGAAGTGGAATTGAAAAATGCGAAAATGACAGAGTACTATTAGTATACCAATGGCAACGTAATGTATTTATAGTAATGTAATAATAAGCTGATTAGAATATAGGTAGAAGTAAAACTAGAAGAGCAGACTGGATTTCTTATATTCTTACATTCTAGTGTATTTCTGGTAGATCTTGTTCTTCAAGTACATACTTCCATAAGAAATAATTTAAAGCAAAATCTGGAGATCTTCGACGTTATGCGAAATCCTACGATTGCAACAGTGTGTCCGAAATTCGAGAGCCTGATATTATTTAAAAAAAACTAAATAGATGATTAACAATTGCAATACAGTAGCTTATTATTGGTATATATTTTAAATATAAAATGCACGTTTTTGCAACATTAATCTTTATCTATTTTTTTAGGAGTCCAGTAGAAGATCTGTTTAAGACTTTAATGTGGGATAACAAGGGTATAAATAAAAATGGCGAATATCTGTCACGCCTAAGATACGCCGATGATATAATACTATTTGCAGAAGATCCACTAGACATGCAAAGTATGATAACAGAACTGTCTGAAGCATCAGAATTAGTTGAGCTACGAATGAATCTTAAAAAAGCAAAAATAGTGACAAATTTTGATACTACAGCAACCAAAATAATAGATGACATAAAAATTGACGAGGTCTCTGAATGCATTTATTTAGGGCAACTAAAAACACTAAATAAAGAGTCCAAGCAAAAGAAGCTGTGCTAAGAATTAAATTAAGCTGGGCTGTATTTGAGAAATTACAAAATGCTTTTAATCTGAACTGCCCCGATGTTTTAAAACTGACGTATATAAAGAATGTGTCTTACTAGACATATCATACGCGTCTGAGACATGGTCCTTAGAGTAAAAAACTAAAAATGAGTAGATTAGAAACTATATAAAAGTTACAGATGCTGCTCACACATAATTACGAAGCTAAAGTGGCAGTGGACAGGATACATAGTACGCTGTCAGGATGAACGGTGAACTAGTTGAAAAGATTATGGATTGGAGATCACGCACAGGCAGAAGAAGTATAGACAGACCCAAGACGAGACGATCCGATCATACTCCCAGAATAGCAGAAAAGAATTGGAAAAGAAAAATACAAGATTGAGAAAAGTTGAAACGACTAGGAGAGACCTATGTCCAACAGTGGACCGTTATATAGGTTGTAGAAGAAGTAAAAGAAGCATCTTTATCTGTGTGTCTGCCTGTATCCGTGACCTCTTTTTTTACGTGATTGGTGCCCTGTTTAATACCAACATACTGTACCATGTGTTTAGTGTAACTGTGTGTACGTGTAGGAATTTGTTACTCTGCCCCATAGGCCTCTGTATTCGGAGGAGAGCGTCGTTAATTTGGTGCCCAACGACGAATGGTCAACAGGACTCGATATCGATTTCCATCGGGAAATTTGACCCAAGGACTAACGTAACGCTAGCCTGACGCTCTATCACTGCGTTATCCTGGCATTAGCATCTTTATCTAATAATCATTAATACTAAATTGCGGATCATGTACAAGAAAATAAGTAAGAACCTTAAAACAAAGCAATTCACCTAGCTTTTATATAGTTGAAAATGGCTTATCAATAAAATAAACGTATCATGTAATTTAAAAGTACCTATTATATTATTTACTTTTAGTCATTGGCACTACAATTTTGCCGAACCTAAGAAACTTTTATCGCGCTAAACATCATACTGACCTATGGACTCACTTCATGTCTGAAAGGTAGGTAGCATACTTTCAAATATGCTTCCGCATTGAAAATCTCACCGTCCTGGACCGGAAATCGAACGCGAGATCTCTGGTTTATCAGGCAAGTATGCCAACCTTAACACCAACAAAATGAAAAATTGTTTTCACATCTAGAATTTTTGAAATGAATTGGTAAACAATATATATAAAGAATATTAAAGAACTGAAAGAAAAAGTGTGAAGATATGGAAGTCCCAATAAGAAATAAGTATTTTTGTACAGTCATATGCAAAAGTAATGACACGCCTAAGTATCAAGCAGGCAACACACTATGCGCTGCTTTGGTCCCAAGATTTTTAAAGCCACTAACCATAAGACCTTGTAGGTAGGATTAACAAGAATAAGAATAAGAAAGTTACTCATCGACTGCTGCAAGGTTGTTTATCATACAATAACAAACCTTAGGCGTGTAATTGGGCGCGTTCAGACGGGACTAGCGCTACGTAGCGCTACAAGCTAGCGGTAGCAACCGGCTGAACGGCCAAACGGCCGAACGACTGAACTGCTTCGAAAAATGGCGACCGCTCGTGTAGTAAACAAATCTCCGCTAGGCTAGCGCTAGTCCCGTCTGAACGCGTCCATTACTTTTGCACGTGACTGTACATCGAATTTTGCTGATCATCAGGTTGCACGAATGAGTAGGACTAGAAATAATTTAAAAAATAAGATACAGATAAAACAACAGATTTAGAAATTAAAGAAAACTTAAAATTGAAGAGAAGTGATAAGCATTTATGGTGAATCATAATAAAAAACGTAACAGTGGAAGAAGAAGATAATTAAATCCTATTCTGAAGACCACAAAAACATATATGTATGTAATACTATAACAGAAAGTATTATAATGTATGGGGCAAAAGCATGAATAGCAAAATAACGACAAATTACGGCAACAGAAAATATTGGAGAATGTATTGTGTAGCAACATAATGAGTTAGGATAATAAATGATGAAATTCGACGAAACGAAGTAAGGCCATGTCAAAAGACTACAGAATAATAGGCGGATGAAGGAAATTGGTAAAATGAAAATAAATATTACGAAATGAAAAGCAAAGAGAAATATTGGAGCAAGAAGTATATGTTGGTCGAGGAAATTGAAATACTGGTACAACTTTAGCTCCTTGGAACTGTTTAGAGACTAATAATTAAACTAACGATAGCCAGCCTTTACTACAGACGAAGAAGAATAGAGTTGAATGAGGCGAAGCAGATAAATCTAATGAATACCTACTGGCCAGGTATAATATACGAGGCTATGGCAAGACAAAGAGAATCGCGAGTAGTGCAATGTTTGGTTAAAAGAAAAACAGCAATAGGTGTGAAGAATCCTAAAATATTTGTATAAAGTCTTACTGTCTTGTCTTAAAAAGTGTTTGTTTCTTTGCGGTATTTTATATTTCAATTCAAAGTGTGCTCATTATTTTTCTCATAAGCAGGGGCGGTTCGTATCCAATAGTTTTGGGTGTTCCGCATTAAAAAGAAATAATAATAATAATGATACACAGCGAAAACAAAATAAAACATTTTTCCGATTACAGTGACAGTCAATCCTTAAATACGTTGATCCTTAAATATACAGGGTGTATACGGCAAAAATTCAAGAAGTGATTGCTTGGGTTATTTTATGAATAATTATATCTTTGATGATTTTTCAAAATTCGCTTCTAAGACACAGGGTTATAAAGATTTTTTAAGAAACACAATATATTTTACATGAATATTACATGTAGAGCTTGTTGCTACAAGAACTGCTGAAAATGACTATCACCAGCTAGTATCCATGAATCCAATCTTTTCCTCATTGACTGACTGACTCTTTCGAGAACAACAGGGGTGTTTCTTATTGCATTACATCCTACGACTACCCCATTCCTTAAGTCATCTTCAGTTTCTACTGGGGTTTATAAACTAATGATTTCAAATAGCCCCATAGGAAAAAATCTATGAGATTTAAGTCCGGAGATCGAGCAGGGCATAAATGAAGTCCGCTTCGACCAATCCAGCGATCTTGATATGTTGCATTTAGAAACTCACGAGCAACCACACGAAAATGCGCCGGTGCTCCATCATGCAGGAACCACATTACATTCTTGGTTGCCAATGGTGTATCCTCTAGCAACTCAGGTAGCGTATGCTCCAAAAAATTTCGATATACCTCACCGGTAAGTCTTCCTGGTAGAAACACAGGTCCGATTAGCCAATCACCCACAATTCCAACTCATAAACTTTTACTTTACTACTGCCAACAATATTTAATTCCGGTTGTAGGGCGATTTTGTGCCTTTATTATTAATTATTTTTGATAGTTAAGTAATTTAAATATAGCATCCATTTTAGAAATGTTTGCTTATGCTTAATCGTACAAAAAAAAGTAAATTCACGAATTAGTCATCCAAATACTGCAACACCCCCCGTTTAAAACGCAGCATATTAACAATTTGAACTGCATCGCATGCAGCTCATTTCCAGTTAAAAACTTTGCCTTTACTTTTGGCTTCGCGCCCCATCGTAACACAGCGATGTCTACCGAACTCGCAGATTTTCGTTCACAGTACGAGAATAACAAAATCAGGCAGCTGTTTCGTGAACGTTGCGTAGTGGGCTCGTAGTACAAGGATTTAAAGTACATTTTTTTGAATTTTTAAGGTGCATGCAGACTCAGAAATTTTGTTCGGAAAGTTGACGGATCAATTTAAACAAACCAATCAGGAGGTGTGTAGAATTTGAATCGTAAGAAGCGGTAAATTCTACACACCTCCTGATTGGTTCGTTTAAATTTCTCCGTCAACTTTCCAGACAAAATTTCTGAGTCTGAATGCACCTTTAGGCAGATGCAAATGAAGCTGTAACTGTCAAAAAATGTTTAAAATGGTTGTAAAGATTATATTAAGGATTTTTTATTAGTATGTACTTACCTTTCCTCAAACATACCTTTCTTTGATAATAAATCTGTTACTAATACTTCAATCAATTGTAGCATAATTATTTAGAAATTTAGAAAATGACTGAGCATCTTTGACAGATTTATAACAATTTTAGACGTTTAAAAATTTATTGGTTGTTGTTAAATCTGTTATAAAATATAGATATATTTTGGGGATGACAGAAGGGGTTAATAGGGGCACTTTTTGTAAACAAAACCTGAATTGGGGACCTAAAGTAAGACAACAGGGGTAATAGAGTTTCCGAAAACGCTCTCCAGTAGATAATCTTTCATTATAATTTTTTCTGTTAATCCTTCAACTTCAAAAGATTGTTAAAGAATGACAGAGTATTCTAAAAACCTAAAACGTTATCCTCTTCATAAATAGATGGGATACATAGTAACCAAAGATGTTTTATAAATCCCTATTCAGTTACTTTCTAAAATTTTAGCACTACGTTTATCCGTTGAGTGAAGGTTTATCTAAATGGCATTGAGAAAATTTCACATGTAGGTATTATACGAAATTACATTACATTTTTACATACACTTTTAAAAATAGATGTTTCTTTGCAAAAGTAATAATCTAATAATTATAAGCTGAACATTTTCCATTTAGGAAGAGACAGCAAGATTAACATGCGTAAGGCGGATCTTATTAATGTGGAAGAATAAAATTCCGCTAAATGTATCATGTGGTTTATAGATTTTATTGTATTTACATATACCTACTGCCTGAATAATCAGATTCTCTTGTATTAAAATATTTACAGTAATGAGGAGGAAATGGATTATATAAACAGGTTACAATTTTTCGACTTCCAGAAATCTAAAAGTCATAAGTATTTTTTAACTATTCTGTATTATAATATCAGATGCGGTATTTCACTAGTTGCCTATAAAATTATTACTAAAATTATTTTTACTGCCTAAAATATCGATAGCGCATAGTATAATAGAAGTATGTTTAGATTTATTGTAAAAATATGTATAAATGAGTATTATCGATTTTAACTATACAAATTTTACACTACAAACGGTAAGTACAGCTTATGTTATGGATGTGTTCCACAATCGTTGAATTGTTTTTAATCTTTCGGTGGTGGACCGCCGTGTCTCTTAGTCATCTGAATGATCCTTTCTGCTTCTCGTATTCCACTAAGTCTAGCACCATGAACGGTGGAATAATGGCCAGCACAAGTGGCTTCACCTGCAAACAATAAAATGGGCGGAACGGGTTCGCAAGGTCCGGGTAAAGGACACGATAAATCGCACTGGTGCCCTACTGTCGATGTTAAACTCATGTAACTATAAGCACCACAGAAGTATGGGTCGGTGGTCCATTTGGATCTTAAAATAGTATTTGGATACGGTAACGAAGCGTCTCCAGTAAACTGTCGTAAAACTCTGGTTATGCCTTCTGCTACTTCCTCATCCGTAGCCTTTTCCATTAAAGCCGCTTCAGGGCCACCAACGTAGGCACAAAGTACATGTCTACTTCCTTCCACCTCTTCGATTTGGCTTAAACCTTTTGTCCAATCTGTTCTGCAAGAGAGTTCGTCTGAAGACCACGCAAACTTTACTCCACCTTCGCACCATACCCAAAAAGGTCGAGCATAATCTAAAAATATTTTATCAACCTGTCCGTAGCCTAAATTATAAATAGCTTCCATTTTTTCTGCTGGTAATGATGGACAGAATAATTTGTCAGCGTGTTGTTTTAACACTCCTAACGAAACAGTGACAATTACGTAATCTGCGCAGTATTCTTCACCATCGCAGCACCGTACCATAGCCCTGGGCCCGCTACCTTGCACAGCACCCCATCTAACATTTTCAATTGGTTTACAGTACCGTACTGCACATTCTGGGAGATCTCTTAAAAGGGGTGCTAAAACACCTACGTATCCTAGCGGAACCTTAATTCTTCCACCGGGAATACTGATATAACTTCCAAAATTATCAGCACTCACTTGACTCAAGTCTTCGCCACATTGAGCCCGTACGCCGTTAGTTAAACCATACATAACTCTAGCTGCGTCGTATCTCTGTTCTTCCGGAAAGTTTTGTAATTCTTGCTGAATGCGAAGACTTAGAAAATTCATTAAAGAACCGCGTTCCCGTCCTCCAACGCTAAATAACAGCATAGCTTCCTGCTCTATCTGTCGGAAAGTGTGATAAGCAGTAACGCTAACGGGTAAATCTACTGCTCGGCCGTCGCTAGTACAGAAAATGCCTTTAGAGGGATCTGGTCGTTTAACGGGGTGTTGAAGCAGCCCTTCCTGGCACGCGAGATTGTAGATGGGGTTAGCCATACAGCCGCCCTCAATAAACTGCGCCCCCATTTCGGCTATTACATCACCTAACCAGCACGAATGTATTCTGCCGCCAGGCCTAACATTTACAGAAACCTCCTCTTTATATTGTAAAATGAAAAGTGTTAGAGGGTGCTAACCTGTCTGTGGCTTCCAAAACCGTAAAGTTACTTATTCCACATTGTTGAAGTCTGTGTGCTGCTGATAGACCAGCTATACCTGCTCCAATAATAATAATAGATGGTTCGGGTTTGCATGGATCGACCATGCAATCCGCTATGGTACATGCTTCTAAACCTGCACTGCCACTTGCTGCTCCGGGTGGTTTACTGTCTAATGAGTTAGTTGCACGAATAGAGTTTGAATAAGATAACGACAAATTTCTGCAAAACGTTAAAGTTACGTTAAGACCGATTTTATAGTAAAATACTTGCCTATAGATTTTTTCGATGTGGCGAGAGGGGCATAGTAATATTGCTCTTCGTACAAACATTTTGTTTTTACATACGAGAAATTTGAAATTCCATATATTTCATTTTGAAAGCCCCAAAATGTCAATAAAAATGTTCAAGGCGATTAGTATTTGTTAGATAAAGTATTTATACAGCTTGATCGTATTTTATAATGTCAACTTGAAAATACAGAAGTTTCATACGTATATTATATCCCAGTTAAGGATGGTAATATTTTACTAGACAGATTTTGACGACAAAATTTACATAATTTAAAAACAGTTGCACAAAAATACACTATTGAAGATGTAAAAACAAAAGATATATATTTAATTAATCGTAATTCTGGTTCAAACAGAAATTTTAGAAATTCAGAGCAAATTAAAAATTGTTGTATTAAGTATATAATTTAAATTTTATAATACAATAAAATTTTCCTTTCTATTTGTCACGAGTTTTAGGTCATTTTTGGTTGCAAAACAATATTTATAATAATTGATATAATACATAAGTGATTAGTTGACATATACATGCTTCATTCAAAATTGAACTACTTAAGCAGGTTGAGGTTATAAAACAACGTCAAATTTTGTTCATTTTGAATTTAGTTTAGCCCAACTTATTAATGACGATTTAATGGGAAAGTGTCTGTAGAATTTGTTTTTCTTTTCATAAATGAAACGATGCTTGATTAATTTTTGTCTTCACCTGCAATAGAAAGGTGTTATAAGTTGGAAAAGAATTAAGTTGTTGGTGTCAGAGAGAATTGGATGTATCCTGCTTGCACCACTGTTTGATTGATTCGTTGGAATTTAAAATCAATTCTGCTACTTTTTATGTACATATTAACAACTCAGATAAAATAAATGTGCTCATATTTTGAAAGATATTGAAGAGTGGATGTTTGGGAAATATTTTTGACCCGGAAAAATTTATTCAAAATCCAGAACCCAGAGAATTATACTATATTACTAAACTCAGAGTCTTCGGGTAAAAATAACCTTGTTGTTGGTAACCATACCGCTACAATTGTTATAGCTAAATAATTAAATTGGAAGTAAAGGCTTTGGTTGTATGTTTAGCACATTTTGGTTTTATATTTTAATTAAATAGTCGATACACATAAGTATTACACAACATTAGGGGGGGTTTGAAATTTAGCCAATGATCCACTAAAAATTGTTACTCCAATTGAAAGAAATAGGCGCCATGCGACCGTCATGGCTGCTAGGGAAGAAATATAAGCTTATGAAAAACAACGAAAGTGTGAAAAGAGAGAGGATAGATTGCCTCAAATATTTACAGCCTACATGTCCTGAGCCTCCTTGAATAATAATGATTGTTTTGGTTGGTAAATGGCTCCATGCGGAGAACGCTCGAAACCGGCATTTGATAAGGCCGGATAAAGACGTTTTATGTCAAAATGTAGACGGCAGTTTCTGGAACAAGTAGGACAAGTAGATCCAAATTTTCCTACTAGAGTAATTTGAACCGATGAGTGTCGTTTTAGTAGGGGCGGTATCTTTAATCATTATTATAACTACAACATCGTTTTGATGGAATTGGCTGGAATACTGGGAAACTATGTACAGGGTGGACCATGTTTGAAGGGATTCCAGGCTATCTAATTAACTATTATACCTACATAAAAAGAAAGGTGTCTCGAGACAAATTTAACCGCTGTGCAAACCAAAATTTAATATCGTTTTTTTGTTTTCGAGCTATAAGCGAAAATTGAATTTTTTGGAAATTCTCTTGGGCGTTGTAACTCATTTGTTTGTAAAGATAGAAATAGAAAGTAGAAACATCTTAAGGGCACTTTTTCTAGTAGAATTTAATGGGAAAATTGGAATTTTAATTCGCTTATTAAAGTTTACGTTATAACATAAACTTGTGTATGGAGAAGAATTTCCGGGGTTTGGAGCCCACCTAAAGCTGTAGATTCCATGCTGTACCCTAGAGGTAAACAATCGTAACTCCATTATGAATAAAAATGAGGTTAAAGTTGTTTCCTGCTTATTCGCATTTGCTTGAATAATGTGGTAAAACCTAGTTAGAAGATTAAAGAATTACGATTGTATGAATCAGCCGTATCTCCAATGCTTTACGGGGTAAAAAGTTATAGATCACCTACGCTTGTCTAAGTAAGTTTTAAATGGCGGTTGAACGGGTTTTTGTTTCCTCGCCCTATGCAGTTTCAGATTTAGTTACAACAAGATATAACGCATATCCGTGTCCCGCTCTGACTCGTGAAATTTGCCATGCGTTATATCTTGCTGTAACTAAATCTGAAACTGCATAGGGCGAGGAAACAAAAACCCGTTCAACCGCCTTTTAAAACTTACCTACTTAGACTATATGGGGTAAATAATCATAACTCCATCCAGGGGTCTGTTTTTCGTGTGAACTGTGTTTATTTAGTATCCTCTTTGACTATCACTTTATAAAGTTGGCTGATGGGAAAATATGTTTCCAGAGCAGAAGAATAGTTGAACTTGCCGTAGAAAAAGGTGCTGATAAGATCTACTACAGATCCATCTAAATACCAACGAATCAATAAAAAAAAAACAATGAAATGAACAGTGGGTATCAAATACAGTCTAATGCGGGTGATGAATTATCTTTTGAAGAAGAGCTATTCGGAAATAACAGCCATGATGATCCTGATTATATCCAAAGTAATAAAAGTAGTGATGATGATCGCAATGTAGAAAGAGTAATCAGGAATGACGTCGAAACTATACAAAACCAAAAATCACCAAATACAATCCACGTCAAACATTTATCATTAAAACTGACTGTAATGTTGTGAAAAAGTTGATAGATAATATAAAAAAGTTCGGAAACGTATAAGGAAAGATACAGAATGGAAAGCCAGCAAAAGAAGTAGAGAAATACTATCAGGAAAAGAACATATTTCTAAATCAGGAAAATTAATAAAGGAAAAATCTTTAAAACCGGCATGCGCTCCTGGCAAGAAAAAATGTACCGGTAAAATTTTAAATGAAACCATTAGACTAGAGATTTTCAATAATTATTGGAATGAATCAAAGACTTGGGACTTAAAACGCCTATTTATACTTTACAATGATAAAGGTAAATCAATAAGTCGTAGCAGACCTAAGGATGGCAGTCGAGGTTATACAAGAAAACAAACAATTTCTTATTATTTTCCGAGAGAAAGAAAATATTAACGTCTGTAAAGTGATTTTTTTAAACACCTTAGGAGTATCGGAAACTGTTGTACGAAATGTTTTAAAAAACAAAATTGTGGTTTTACTCAGAATGACATGAGAGGCCGACATATTCCACCAAAAAAACTTTCAGAAAATATTATTAATGGAATTAGATCCCATATTAACTCATTTCCAACATATTCGAGTCAATATAGCCGCGAGAAGACATCCAAAAAGTGTCTAGGAATTGACTTAAATCAGACAAAATGTACAACCTGTACCAGGAAAAATGTAAAGAAGAAGGATTGTCCAGAAATAAAATTGCTAAATTTTGGGCTTACAAGCGCATCTTTCAAACTTAAAGTTTAATTTGAGTTTTAAGTCTCCTTCAACGGACAGCTGTGATCGGCGTGACAATTTTGTTTTACGTTTAAAAGATGCTTCACTTAATAATGAAGAAAAGGTGAACATACAACGGGACTATGATGAACATCTTGCAGAGGCACAAGAAAGATACCGTCAAAAACGTGAAGATAAAGAAAGAAGCTGATCTTCAGAGAAAACAAAAGTTATTATGTTAGACCTTCAAAAGTGTCTTCCAACGCCTTACATCACAAATAATTAAAGCTTTTATCTACTAAAATTATGGACTTTAAATCTAACAATCAATGATGCCTCACAGAAAAAGTCATATTGTATGGTATGGGATGAATCTCAGGCCGGCAAAGGAGGACATAAAATTGCTTCATCTTAAAAGACTCTGATATAGAAACTCTCATCATATGGTCGGACAACTGCCTATCTCAAAACAAAAACATCATTCTTCAAAAGTAATTCAACATAAATTCCTTCTGCGAGGGTATACTCACTTAGAAGCAGAGCAGGTTCATGCACTTATAAAGCGAACTATAAAAAAAGAACCTACCATGTCAATTGTGACGCCATGGGATTTGCAACAACTAATACGATCATCAGGTGCTGTTGTATATGTCATGCATATTGAAGATTTTAAAAACTTTGAACTTTTGTATTCGTATCCTAGATCTTCCTTTGAAAATATATCATTTAATTTCTTTGTTAAAATTGCTGCGTTGAAGTTTCGTGATTTTTTCAAAAACATCCCTATTGCTGGAAAAGCCCAGGATGAACAAGACACACATTTCTATTAAATTGTTGAATATGTTATAGTTATTTTTTGTTTTCTTTTTGTATCAGTTTTAGTTTTTTTACACTATTATTTTCCTTTATTATTAGCACTATTACGCTATTTGAATAAATAGTTTATTTTGAAATTTACATGCACTTACAATTTATTGAACATACCCTACCTCCCGTTTTCTGTGTAAGTAAACAATCTTAAGTCCCAAAAGGTATATCGTGCGTTCCTGACAAAGCCTTATTGTAAAAAGTTTACTCATCTCACTTACTTTTTATAGACGTATGTTTTGATTTAAAACTAAAATTTATCTATTTCGGGTATTTCTGTAAAATGCACTTTTTGGATTTGCGAGAAGAATAGTTCAACATTCAATTTTGCAGACCTCAGTGGCGATATTCGTTTGACAGCCGTAAATAACCCTTGGCTGTAATAAGATGGTGCATCAGCACCAACACCCAACACACACCCGAGCATGCCTCGATAACAACCTTCGTAATCGATGGGTTGGTAAGTAAGAATGGTCGAGGTCTAGGTGACTGGCCTAGCAGGTTACAAAATTTAACTGCAATTGATTTTGGTTTGATATTGATATACTAAATTCCTCTCCAATAATAAGGAGAAAGAACTCACCGTTTCGCCCACTTTTTTAAGAGGCTTCTTTAGGAGGAAAGGGGAGCACTAAAAGAGCACGGTAACTCAACGTGTCAATCACGCCAGAGGCGAAACTCTTGTAGCAAGAGGCAGAAGGGTAACGGTAACTCAACTTGTCAACCAAGCCAGAGGCGAAACCCTTCTGAGAAGGGCGTGGTTGACACGTTGAGTTACCGTGCTCTTTTAGTGCTCCCCATTCCTCCTGAAGAAGCCCCTTAAAAAAGTGGGCGAAACGTTGAGTTCTTCTTTCTCGGCAATGACACGGTCCCAATCCGGAAGACGTTTTGTATATACTGACACTGACCGTGGAAGTCTTCGACTTCAATTGTTATATTGTCTATTGCCTGGGGGTCGTTTGGCTTTAAGAGCCTTTCGTCACTTCGACCTAGGAAGATCTTTTTTGAGTAACTCTGCAATTTATTCGGTTCCAAGGATTTTTAGGCTTTTAATGAAGTCCTGGAGGACCCCTACGTCATTTGGCATAATATAAGCCATTCCAAGGAATTTAAGCCTGCTGCGAATTAACGCTTCACAGTTACAGAGTATATGTTCTGCAGTTCCATCTGCCGATTCACAAAGTCTGCAAGTTTCTGTGCCATCTTTTTGAGATGGTATCTCAGAGGGCAATGGCCGGTTTTAATTGTTATATGCTCGTCAGATTTTTGTTAACAGGTCTCTTTCAATAGAACATTATATCCAAGGAAACTATGGCGCCTTACTGCCCTTACTTCCAGTTAAAGAACTTTACCAGATCCATTGGTTTTTAAACCAGCATATATTGAGATATATCACGTCAAGATTGTTGTTATTAGTTTTCTCACACTCAGGAAGGTACTTTAATACTGGAGTAAGGAGTTAATCGCCATTTTTGCAGTACCCGAAATAGAGTTTTGGTATTACAGGTATCATATAGCCAGTTATTTAAAGTGAATAATATTTTTCGTCAAACCTACTGCGAAAATATGTCATTGTGTCATTGTTTTGTTGACGGTAAGTGACAGTTTACATTCAACTACTGGTTACCATGGGCAGCGGGTTGTAATATTCTTCATTAAGTTCCTAGAGCAAAAAAGTAGGTAAATTGTCTACAAAACACCTTTATTTACAAACATTTTATCTACGTTACATTAATTACAACTTATTTATATTAAATGTAAATGAACAATTAGAACAGTTAGAAACTTGAACAAGAGAATTAAGTTCCTTTTTTGAATCTAAGTTTATATTTTCGGTAATATCAACATTTTCAATTTGTATATGTTCTTGATTTTCTTTGGTGCTAGGAACAATTACGCGGCTATCTTTCATTTCGTCTTCATTATTGAATTGCATGACTGAAGTTGAAGATGTGGATGCAGATTCTTCATACTTATTCTGATTATATAAAATTCTACTGGCAATTTCTAATTTATTTGTCATTGAATCTGCAACATAACTTTCTGCCACTGTTGTGGATTTCCATCCACCGTGCCTCTTTAAACCAAGAACGTCAATTCCCGTATCAGCCAAAAAAGTTGCTGACGTTCTTCTAAACGAGTGCCCAGTATAAGTTTCAGGATTTTTCAGTTTTAAAAATTCTGCTATTAGAGCAGGAATTTTTGCAAATGTGTTTTTACCTACTGGTTGATTCACACATTTTCCTGAACAATATTTCAGAAAAAATCGCCGATTTTCACTATTTCTTGGCCTGCAACTTATATATTTCCTAATTAAATCAACAAAATTTATGCGCTGTTCTTCTCGGTTAATGATCGTAAAAGTACGTTGCACTCCATTTTTAGTATCTGATATTGTTACTATTATTACAGAATTTTTATCTTCAACATTATCAGTTGTCATCTTACATAATTAGTCTTTTCTACAGGCCCCAGAAATTCCCATTATCATAACGACCTAGAACAGATAAATAACTTAATAACTGAGTTAAATGAAATAATCTGTTACTGTACCTTCATTAACAAATGTGTAATGTCAGGCGCTTCACTAAGGAATTTGTTCATATCGTCTCGACTAAATATACTACTCTTTTTGGGTTTATATCCATCATTTTTGCGCTTTAAAAACGCTTTTAGTTTTGGATATTTGGAAATATCTTCATTGTCATTGATAAAAATGGTACTTTTTAACATTGAGTATTCGCTCCATAAACTGCTTGGAGATTTAAATTTTGTAGATCTATTTAAGAAATACGCCAGCAGCACTTTTTCTGTAATCACATCTGATTTCTTCTCATGGCACCAATTTTTGAAAATGTTATATGTTTCCATACCGTTGTTGCGATTTAACCGGTAATAAATTGTGGGATGCTGCATTTGCAGCCTCTTCTATTTCTTGAGACATGTTTTTAGAATCACAAATTGTGCATAAATTCAACTGACACACGCGTTTGAAATTTTTTTGAAATAAATATGTTTTATTTTCTTTTGTTGTCAAGGATACCTAATCTAAATCACAGCAACCTTTATTAATTATTGGTATGACAGCTATGCATAATAAATGAAAAATACTTAATTTTATTTATTTTAAAATGATATATAAGGTTTGACGAAAAATCTCATATGCACCTCGAGTCGTACAGTGCAATTTTTGGTCTCGAATGCTTGCAACACCTCGGCCCTTCGGGCCTTGGCGTTGCAAATTGCATTCTCGCCCAAAAAACTGCACCTACGACTCTTGGTACATAAATAACTATTAATTTCTGAAAATATTTTGTATTTTGTATTTTCTATTTTGTTTTTCGAAAACTAATAGTTTTACCAAAAATTTTAGTTATATAGGAGTCAGTCAATAGGGAAAAAACTGGAAAACGTTAAAAATTAGTAAACCAAATCAAACCCTACTACTGTTAGAATTTCATGTTAAATAATCTTGTGGAAAGATTTTATAATCAAAGATTCAATAAAACAAACTTAAGATTTATTGTCTTTACTTGCTAAACTGCTTATTGGTGCAATTTTAAAATTACAAACATAACATCCTACAAACTACAATAATAACTAGAAAACCTATTTAGATTTTTCGACCGATATATTATCCGGTTCTTTCCTGTTAAGACAACGAGATGCGGCAATGCCCATTGTTTCATGTTTTGACTGTTCTGAAACGATAGTATGATTACCATTAATACTTTGTGGAGGAACAATTTCATTGGCATGGGAAAGAATTTCTGCCCACGAAGAATCAACATCGCTAGTATTGGTCGCTCTACTACATATAGCGAAGCGAATTACTAACTTTTCCTTGAAATAACACGGGATCACGTAAATCTTTTTGTTAGCTGTGATGTTGTCTAATAATGCCTGTGTTAAGTTATTTTCCCCTTTAAGCCTAAAGCACACCAAACCCATACTTGATGTGCACACTTCGAACCTCGTGTCGTTAACAACTAATTGTTCAAAATACTTAGCGAGGCTAATCTGTCCACGAATATGTTTTTGAAGACCTTCAACACCGTAAATTCGAAGAACAAACCACAGCTTTAAGGCTCTAAACCTACGTCCCAAAGGAATTTGCCAATGTCGGTAATCAGGTGCCAATCCTTCGTGCTGATGTTTCAGGTATATCCTGTCAACGTTGAAAGCTTCAACTAAGTATCGGGCATCTTTTACCCACATTGCCGAACAGTCAAAATTAACGAGCATCCATTTGTGGGGGTTAAAGTTAAACGAATCTGATAATTCGACCCCTTTCATTAAATAACGGTATTCTGGGCAAAGGAAGGCAGAACCAGCATAAGCTGCATCGACATGTAACCAAACGTTTTCTTCGTTGCAAACTCTTCCCAATTCTTCGAGGTTATCAAACGCACATGTGCCTGTTGTTCCTAAGGTTGCAACAACGTAACAGGGAATTAATCCAGCTTCTCTGTCTTTGCGAAAGGCTTCCCTTAACGTTTCACCTCTAAGACTGCAATTATCACTGGTAAGGTGTTTCATTGGAACCGATGCTAACAATCCTGCTTTCTCAACGGATGAATTTGCTTGGTCTGAGGTGTAAGCTATTAATTTACCCTTTATATCAGCTTCAGTTAGGGATGGATTCGCTTTTTTGAGGAAATTTACGGTTTTTTCTTTTGCTGCCAATAAACCGACTAGCGTAGCTTCACTTGCAGTTCCCTGAAAATAATGTATGTTATTATTTTTTGCCAGAAGTTTAGAAATGTAGTTTTTACCTGTATAACGCCACCTCCGTTTCCTTCAGAACAATTTAAGAATTCTTCAGGCAGACCCAACAATTTCCCCAGCCAGTTCATCATAGTTACTTCTAGTTCGGTGCAAGCTGGACTTGCCATCTGAAGAAAAACAATTTCAACCTGGGGCCATTTTTAAAAGTAAAACATACATACCCAACTGAATCCTATGCAACCAATTCCAGCACTTAGCATCTCTCCCACAATACCTGGGTACGAGTTGGCTGTAGGATAATATGCATGAAATTTTGGAGAGTGCCAGTGAGTAACTCCTGGCATGATTATCCTTTCTACATCGAGAAGGATGTCTTTCCAATTTTCTGGTTCAACTGGTGCATCTTTGGGTAATAAATTTTCTAGGTATCCAGGTTGTACCGATGGAAGAACATCTCTGAAAAAGGTTATAATTGACAATTAAGTTTTAAATGAGTTATAATCTATTTCAAGGTGAAAGAAATCAGTTACGAGTGTGCTGAATGTTAAAGAAGTTATTAAGCATCCTATTAAACATTTAACGTTGGGAGATATAAAATAGATTTGTAGTTTGGGAAAATACAATACTTGAAAACCTTTACACTATTTAATAACCAAATGTGACATGTTGGAGTTAATTTACAAAGAAGATGTTCTTCAGATAATTTGGTAAAAAAAGACGTTTAGAGGAGTTCTACCTCAGGCCTACTTTGTAATTTGAATTGAGGGTGAAAGCGAAAGTAACTTGTTGCTATCTAGAGGGTATAAACTGTATAAAATTCGTTGTCGCTTTACAGTATACTTTAAGGGTAGAGAAGGAGGAGGCAGATAGAGAGATAGAGACAGAGCAATTGATGAAAAGCCGACTATTGAAATATGCATTTGGTTTTGCAATATTTGTGTTTGTAAGGACTTTTCAGCTGTTTTCAACTGAAGGATGTTAAACTATCTATAAATACGCGTATATACAAATCTTCAAAGTTTCTATCCTTAAGCAATATTGCACTTGAAAAAATGGAAGAAATAACGGTGCCGTCGTTCAAAGAAAAAGCAAAGCAGAATGCAGAATAATATCATTGTTAACAACCAATAAATTTGTCATTGAATTACTATTGTGACCAAGCAAGTTATAAGGGAGCTGTGACGCAATTCTGATAATTCTGTTATATTAATTTTTTTGCAGTTTAAAAATTTTAAACTAAGGTCAGATATTTTTTAAGCAAGTCACTTACACAGATAACAAATTTTAATTTACATAAGAAGATTGTGCTTTTAATTATTATATGATATAATCCAGAGAAGGCAACACAAAACCCATGCTAAGAACAAATTTTTTTAATATTAGGGGTGGTACAGGAAGAAGAAAATATTTACTTACTCATTTTTATTTTCCAAAATCATTCAGAAATAAAAGGATTTTCTATCAAAGCAATTAACTTACAACAATTTTCAATTCTGTAAATCCAAAATAAAAAGAAATTATGAGAAATGTTTCCCCTGCCTATTTATTTCTATTTACTAAGTTGAATTTCACATCTGAAAGAGCCAGGGTGATGTTAATATTTGTTTATTGTTTATTTATAAATGGTGACCGACTTGGTAAATTTACTTCCCAAGGGAAGTAATAGCTACTTTGAAATCCAAGCTTTGGTAACTACTGCTTTTGTTTGTTGATAAATTAATTTAATGACGGTCGATGTGAAACTATCGTCTCAAGTATTTATTTAAATTTTTGAGTTGTTATTTTAAATTACCATGTATGTATTTATAGAATTATTTCAAAACCTATCGTGTAATTAACTTCTGTAATTTTGACACTATAATAGTGACAGTCTACCATATTTTGGACCAAGTATCAATAAAAAAGGCAATTTTATTCATTTCGAGGTGCTTTTATTTTGTACAGATAGGTACAGAAACAATGTACTGGGCATGGTTGGCAGGTACAACCTACTGCACTTGGACTGAAATCTTTCAGATTCAACAGGATAAACAATCACATACCTCACTTAGTATGTAGATAACTATTTCCACTGTTGAGCTGCATTTTTATGCCATGTTTAAGTTAAGTTGATATTACCAACTGTTTATTGGTTTATTGGTTGCGATGACAGTAGCGAAGTAAGTGAAAACTTACCTCCGTAGAGGGGTAAGTGAAGTGATTAATTTAGTGACAATTAATGTCAAATTACCACTTAAAAAATATCTAATACGTAATTCGGGGTGTAAAAGTCTTTGACAAATAAAATAACATTAAATTTATACAAAAAATATAGGACAAAAACCATTTAAGTAATTATTAAATTAACAATGTCCATATTCATTTTTAGAATTAAGGAAATTAAAAATCATTTTGTCTGAATTTAGGTTAAAACTAGAACAAAGAATTATAAGATAATTAAGATTTAAGACAAATAGGTCCAGCTAATGACCGAATATTATATTTAAAATTCAACGACCTCTCATATCGTTAGATGTCTGTATTTCATAGATTATTCAGTAGAAATCCACAGGAGTATTAACCTTAAGTGAGTGGCCAAGATTTTCTATAAATGTTTTAAGATTTCACACATTATAATCGTTATTTAAATTTTAGATAAACAAATAAACCAATTAACAGAACCAATTAACAGAACGTTATAAATTTAAAATTAATTAATTTTATCTCCACACGTGCTGTTGTTAGAATAAATACTTTACAAAAAATTAAAGCTAAACACACTTTTTATAATTGTAATTGTTCTGAAATTAAATTTGAACGAATATTTTTCCTACTCTTAAACTTTTTAAATGCTTATTATAATAATTTATAGATCGTACCATTACACAAAAATGCCTTTTGTTGAAATATTTGAATTTAGATTAGATGGAGTTGGATGTTCAAAGGAGCTGCTTTTAAAGAAGTAATAAAATCGTCCATTAAATTAAAAATCAGCTAATTAAAAAGTTCTGCAGGACTTTACGGAATAATAAAATTCTCATATTCAGACAAAGCCATTCGGTCACCTAATTACCATTTTAAAACCGTAACTAAGTTGCATAAGTAGAACACAGATAAATATTTACCGGGAATCCGCCATTAAAAAAGGTTATCAATAACTACGACAAAACACAAAAACATATATAAGATTAAAAATATCGCAAAGAAAAAATAATAATACGTTCTTATGTTTTCGAAGTATGGTAAAACTTATTATGAAATATTACTTAATGAGTAAATTCTAGTTTTTCGCGACTAATTTACGGGTTTTCCCCAAAATATTATAACGTACGTACGTAATAAATAACCAGGAAATTTTCGATGAATTCTGATGGAATTTGTGTTTTTTAATTTTTACTTTTATCGGTCGATTTGCATACAGAAGAGATAAAAATTACCCTTTGGAGTCTTTAGGTTAACTATGTACATATTTGTATTGCTCGTACTATAAATCAAAAATCTAATACGAATAATCGGATTTCTAAGAAATTATAAGACGAAACCGGTTAATATTTACTAAAAGTTGAGTTCAAGGTCAATGTGAGTGATTGTTAATTTTCAAGGTCTCTTTAGGATTTTAACAATTAATACTGTTAATTTTTTACTTGCGTTTTTTAAAGAACTCGTTACTATGTTACTGTGACGATTTTTATTGTTAATGTATTCAGGAACATACAGTTCAATTTGGCTATTCATTTAGTGCGTTAAGATTATTTTAATTTTGATGGTTATTTTTAATTTTTAATGAAATGCCATAAAGATTCCAGTTTTTCGTCTTTCTTGGAAATTAAAATTTTAGCAACTTTAAGGATATTACGTATTTTAAAGTATGATGTAGAAACAAGTTTAGTTCAAGAGTTCTGTGATTTTCTCGCATAAATTATAGCCTAGCTACAGGTAAAACCATGAAAAATAAAATTTGATTAATCTTTATAAATTTTTAAAGGAAAAACGCTGAAATCTAAAATACATTGTTTGGATTAAGTAATACTATGCGGAACCCATTATAATCACTAAGTTAATTATATTATCTTTCGGTTATCATTTTAATATTTTAATTCATTATCGTATGTCCTTGAAAGCTGTATAGCGCGCAAAAACATAACAGTTACGTAAAACTGAATAAAAACGATTTTTTAACGTAGCAATACGAAAAAGTTAGCTCATTTTAATTAGCATTTATATGTAGAGTAGCTTTTTGTAATTTTTTACATTTTTAGGAGTGTAATTATATCCTGTTAGTTTAACTGGTTTGCTAAAAATAAGATGACGTATTTTATTCCTTTTCCGATTAAGTGTACCAAGGTAATTTATCACAACGTAATTATTATAAACCTGTATTCGAAGAATTATGCTAAGTCCATGCAGGAAATACTTCTAAAAAATGAAGATATATGCTCTTGTTTGCTTTCAGATTTATACAAACATCTGATTTAATTGTGAAAATATCAGCACAATCAATTTTTGAAAATTTATTTTATCATTGTTGTAAATCAAAAATTCCTTAGGTTTGTTATACCCAAAATTAAATTAGCAAGGTATAATGTAAAATTTCCCCACATATTTTAAAGTTACCAAATTTCCAAATAATTAGAAAGCAAATAATTAAATTTCTTAATGCAACATACCTGTCTCTAATTGTATCCCAATAATCAGCAATGTAATCCACCATGGCTTTGCCAAATTCACGAAACTCGCGGGAATCCATTTTTAAAGATCACACACTTGTTAATGAACAGAAGAACGAAAAAATTCCCGTGGCTATTTAATCAAACTTAATGTTGATTACGACCGCTCATGAAGAAAAAAATATCGTGCAGACAAAGCGGTTTTAATAGCTGATGGGTGTAAGTCTGAAGACAAACTAGCCGAACATCAATTTTGAGTTTTCAACGCGCTTCGCGGCACTCCAACTGGTGTCCGCGGCTCAACCGACAATAAAGCGAAAACAATAATAATCATACTATATATAGATTCTGTAATTAGCAAGAAAATCAGATGTATTTACAACGGAGTTTCCAGTACCAGTTGAAAGTAAACTGGATTTGTCAAATAATCTGATTCTTCTAAAAAACGTTTATTAGTGCTATTTTCAAGGTTTTGTTGCTTAAGTAGATGTTTATGGGACGTTAAGTGCAAAGTGCAAATTTTATTCAAATTTATTGTCATTCTATTATAATAACATTGATACAAAGATTACTACATTAGAAATTTTGAATGAAATGGAAAATTCGATTTCGTCAGGCGTTTCCCTTGATGTCACAAGAAAGGGGTTAATTCACTGATAAGCGGTAAAAAACAAACTGCAAATATGGAATAAAAAGGACGTTTAAATAACAAAAGGTAATTCAGTAGAAAAAGAATTAATTGCATTCTGGACTTTACCTGAAATGTTTTATATTTAAGACCGAATTTTAAAAACAAAAAAAAAATTGCATTACGAGTTTTAAATATAAAATAAGGAAACATAAAAACGAAAATCCGGAATTTGTCACTAGGAGTTCTTTTGGGCTCTCTTTGAATTTTGCTATAAACTCAAATTTGAATTCATCATTTGCAGCTTGCAGCATTTTCAAAATACGCCTATATAAAGAAATGCGAGATTTGAATAAATATACATATGTAATAAATAGGCTAATATCTAATAACGCAAATATAATGCATACAAGGTGTTTTTGAGTTTTTGGGCCACAGAAGGTTACATCAGGGCGACAGTCTCGTGTAAACAAAAGTTTGCCTGGAATAAATCTATCCAATTTTAAGGTTTATTACAGCACCAGTCCTGCCGGTTGTATGTAGTTTCGTAATTTCAGAAATTAGAGCTAAATTCAAATTTTGAAAATAAGAGTTGTTACCTGTCACAAAAATATTATTGTCAGTGTGAAATTTTCCCGGCGTAGAAACTCGTTCAATTACTTTAAACAATAATAATAATTTCCCTAGTATAAGGGGGACATAACAAAGTTCACGACTTCAAGTAGTTTAAAAATGTGGTTTTGATTTCCTCGCGAACGTCCTGAATCAGGACATACGAAATAAATAAATAACAAAATAATAATATCGGCAAAATTGTAGTTTGGTAATATCAATGACCATTGTAGTCGAAGTTCGTTGAAATCTCTGGCACCAGCCAGGGCCGCATTAAGGTTGTCGCAGGCCCTAGGCACCAGACGTCCTACCCCCCCCCCCCCCTCCAGCATGACTGTTCATTAAAACTTAACAACAAAATATGTATTCTTGAATTTCTCTTATTAAGTAGACAAGCACAGAATAGAAGGATGTCTCGACGATTCCCATAATGTGATTGTTCCTTTGTTATTTATTAATTAGAAAATGTGGTTTATGTTTATGCTTTAAAGAATTATTATTATTTTACTGCTCCCATTTATATTTTTAAAGAATATTATTTTGTTTTGTTCATGAAATATAGCTATATTTTTTTCGTCCTAATTCCAATATTTTTTCATAGGCCCCAAAAGTTCACCCTAGGCACTGTGCCTAATAATAATAAGACGGCCCTGCTGTCAGCCTACATTTCACCCAATTAATACGAAATAATAAGTAATAAGTTAATAGTTAATGGCAGTTTCTTACAATATGTAGTAATAAAAGTGTTCGTGTATTTTGGTATTTCATACTTTCCGGTTGCGATGTAATTGAACATTGACAATGACATTTCTGTGGCCGTCGAAATCTGGATTCAGCTTCATGAGAACTTGATTGTCGCCTGCGGTAAATTTATCGAAAGCAATTTATCGAATGGCAATTGACCGAATGCAGTTTATCGAAAAACAATTGACCGAACAGCAATTTATCGAATAAGCAATTTATCGAATGACAATTGAACGAATGGTAAATTTATCGAAATAAAAGCAATTCGTTTCTTTTGTAAATGCTTTGAAGTTGATTTATAATTTTAACGAAAAATTAGAGGAAGGAATGCACATTCTTCAAGAATTAGAAAGCTATTATTGTGAATCTCTGCAATTGTAATAGTCATGGCTTATCGCTAATGGGGTGGCTCCTAATCTCGGAAAATTCCAAAGCTAATTGCTGTGTTGTGTATCGCTATTGGGTTACTAATCATTATTACGGATATAAAAGCCTGACCCCTTACGAATACCATTTACTTGCAATTGTTACTTTGAGTGAAGCGCAACAAAAATATTACAAAATGCCTTTAGTCTTTATAAATAGTGAAAAGGGCAAGAAAAAACTATACGTGGATGGTTAATTATATTATCAAGATCGAAAAGTTGATACCACAATTTACTGGAGATGTGAAAACTACAGAAAAACTAAATGTGGTGGTCGTGTTATCACAGTCGAAGATCAAGTGACTAAAAAGAGTGATAATCATAATCATGCTGCCGATGCAGCACATGTAGAAGCAAGTAAAGTTATGAATAACATCCGTGACAGTGCTAGAAATACTCAAGACGCACCTCACTATATTGTGTCCAATGCTACTGCAACAGTTACTCAAGCGGGTGCAGCTCAACTTCCAAAGGTAGATATTATCAAAAGGACAATAAGAAATATTCGCCAAAAGCAGAATGCTGCTCCAGCTTTACCTACTCAACGTAGTGCCATTATTTTTCCTGAAGAATTTACGAACACCAAACGTGGGGAGCCGTTTCTTTTATTTGATTCCGGGCCCGCAGAAGATCGCATTTTAATATTTAGTACGAGACGAAATCTTGGACTTCTAGCACAGTCGGAGCATTGGTATGCCGACGGTACTTTTAAAACTGTGGCACATCTTTTTTACCAATTGTTTACCATTCATGGATTAAAACAAAATAATGCTATACCATTGATATATGCACTGCTACCTGACAAAAGAGAAGACACATACAACAGATTATTAAGAGAAGTGAAGGAATTGCAACCCTTACTAGGACCATCAACCATTATGACCGATTTTGAACCTGCCATGATCATTGATCAATGCAATGGTGAGTGCATTCCCTCAATCGACGCATCGTGGTTGTTTTTTCCATTTTTGTCAATGTGTTTATCGCCAAATCCAATCACATGGTCTGAAAGCAAGATACGAAACAGATGCAGATTTTGCTTTGAAAGTGAGATTACTTTCTGCAATAGTATTTGTTCCTACGCAATATGTGGTCGAAGCTTTTGAAATGTTGTGCGATGACGATCTTCTGCCAGCAGAGTTACAACCAATTATTGATTATTTCGAAGATACGTGGATAGGGCGTCCACAGCGACGCCAGCGTCGTCGAGAGCCACGATTTTCACATATTTTATGGAATTGCTTTGATGCAGCAGTTCAAGGTTTGCCAAAAACCAACAATTCTGTAGAAGGTTGGCATCGAGGTTTTGAACAACAAATTTCTGCAGATCATCCAAACATCTGGAAATTTATTGAAGCAATTCAGAGGGAACAAGGGCTTCACGAATTGCGAATCGAACAATATGTAAGTGGACAAGAAGCAACAAGTAGTCGTAAAAAGTACAGAGACTGTGCTCATAGAATAAAACAACTTGCTGAAAACTTTGACAGAAATAACATGCATGACTATCTGCGTGGCATCGCACACAATACTGCTTATTAAAATAGCATACTATTAAGGACTTAAACTTAAAATATTATAATAGAATCCATAGAAGAAAAAGGTATAAATACAAAAAAAATAAATAAGAAAAAAGTAATACAAAAAAATTAAATAAGACAAAAAAGTTAAAAAAAATTAAATAAGACAAAAAAGTTAAAAAAAAATTAAATAAGACAAAAAAGTTAAAAAAAAAAGGGAAACTAGTAAGCCGACCTCCACGTGGTGTTTCCTGGGTAGCGCTAACAGGCTTTGAAGTAGTATTTTAATATTTTAGTAGATATGCTTTAAAAGCCAGTTTCAAAGTAGGTACATAATAGCTTTCTAATTCTTGAAGAATGTGCATTCCTTCTTCTAATTTTTCGATACACAACACAGCAATTAGCTTTGGAATTTTCCGAGATTAGGAGCCACCCCATTAGCGATAAGCCATGACTATTACAATTGCAGAGATTCACAATAATAGCTTTCTAATTCTTGAAGAATGTGCATTCCTTCCTCTAATTTTTCGTTAAAATTATAAATCAACTTCAAAGCATTTACAAAAGAAACGAATTGCTTTTATTTCGATAAATTTACCATTCGTTCAATTGTCATTCGATAAATTGCTTATTCGATAAATTGCTGTTCGGTCAATTGTTTTTCGATAAACTACATTCGGTCAATTGCCAGTCGATAAATTGCTTTCGATAAATTCACCTAGACCCCTTGATTGTTTCTTAACAATATAAAATAACAAAGCAACATTTGGTATAAAGCAATGTATTTAACCTTAAATTCTACCAATTAAACTGCTTATTTATTTATTTGTTGGACGAAATCTAGGCTTGGGGATGCCTGGGATTTCCAAGCGTGTCGACTACTATGGCCATTGGCACTACCGGCAGTTTTTCGATTCCACGCCTGAAGAAATCCAGTGGTTTGGAGGTGAAGAAGTCGTCGAGCCAGTTTTGAAGAGCAACGTCGTTATTAAATGAGATTCCGCGGAGATTGTTGGATAGAGAGCGGAAAAGATGAAAATCTAATGGAGCAAGAACAGGAGAATAGGGCGGATGTGGAATAACCTCCCAACCGAGGTCTTGAATAGCTGCTTAATGTTAGCAGTATGAAGTCGTGCATTATCATTTTTCTTGAATTGACAATAAACCTCAGAAGTGATGGTTACATTCCTGGGAAGCAATTTATAGTAGATGACGCCTTCTTTATCCCACCAGATGCACAACATTACCTTGCGTGGATGAGCACCAGCTTTTGCACGAGGATTTTCTTGTTTGTTAGGGCTCAGCCATTTCTTTCTGTTCTTGATGTTGATGCGTAAAGGCACCATTTTTCGACACCAGTAACAATTTGGGACAAAAACGACCGATATTGTTGACGAGCTAAACGATAACGAGCAAGCAAAGAAGCACAAATGGTAACACGCTGATTTTTGTTGTTTTCGCTCAAAACGTATGGTACCCAAACACCCAACTTTTGAACTTTGCCCATTCAATGCAAATGTCGTAGATAGTTGATTGGTCACAATTCATCATATTGCCCAATTCCCGAGTTGATTGACGTGGATCATCACGAATTGAAGCATTTAATCGGTCTTCATCAAAGCCGGATGGTCTCCCTGAACGTGGGAAATCATTCATAGGAAATGCCCCTTTTTGAAACGAGAAAACCATTTTCGTGCAGTACTTTCCACGATGGCGTTCTCTCCGTAAACGGTACAAATGGTTCTAGCGGCCTCCGATGCCTTAACTCCTCGGTTAAACTCAAACAAAAGGATACTTTCTAAAAATTGAAAAATTCAAGAAGTGTTTAATAAAACAATACTATGGCATTAAAATGACATTATTGATATTTCTCAAACAAATTTGTTTCCAAAGCACTCTTACCTTGGAAACAAAAAACGCTACGAACTTATGCATCAACCTGATATTATTTTAATACGTGAAAGATGATTTTAAAATAGTAGTTTGTGAACAAGTGCTGTTTCATGGTTTTGTTAAGTTAAAAGGCTCTGTTGTCAATTTGCCAATGCCTGGGAAATCATGTCGGTATTTTCTTGGTTTGATTTACTTCATTACTGTTTAATGCTTGTTTCTTCTTGATTTTATTAACTGTTCACGTTTGGTTCTAGAACCTAGAGTCTAGAGTATGGTAACGTATTCCTCTGCATTATAATTTCCTTTATAAATCTTTAATAAACCATTTTCGGACAAATGTTTATTAAAACTTTTTCACTTACTGGATTCCCTGAATGTTGGCCCTGTGTTTTAAGGATACTCTGGATAGAAAGTGTAGTAGTACTATGTACTCTTAAATACTGGGATCTTGTTTTACATACATGTGTTGTTTAATTTCGATATGTTACATTTTAAAATGATTCGACATATATATTTTTTTGTATTATGGTTTGTATTTTGCCCCGTCTGGCCTGTACATTTTGTATTTAACAGTAGATCCTTTATCGAGGTGATAAAGGATCAGATAATGCAGAAAATGCAATAACATTCAATTTTCTTTGGCAAGATGCGTATTGCGTATTGCAGTTGTTTTGCTTTAAGAATGACAGATAACAACACACACACATAATTTAAATAAAAAGTGAGAGTTAAAAATCAAGTTATAATTACATTGTAACATACTATCATTAATAATTAATATAATTACAAAAGTTAATTATTTGTTTCTTTCAGTTCTGTTATGAGTATTTTATTTAAATTAAAAATTAATATTCAATAATCAATTTAAAAAATGTCTATGATACGTTGTGTTTAATGTATACAGTGCGTCCTCGGATGAGGTGTCGTACAATATTGTAAACATTTTAATTTTTGATTTATTTTTTTCTACATTTTCCATGCCCTGGGATGCCCCGAAAAGGTTTAATTATAAATAAAACACTAAAAACTTTTGGAAATAGTAAATTGATATTTAACAAAGAACTTTTTAATTAGATTTTCTAGAAATGTGATGTAAGTAGTAATAACTTATAATAACCCTCCCTCTCCAAACGAGGCTTTTGTCTATTAAAGAGTGATTGTTTGCGAAAATTAACTGATAGAACGTTTATAACAAAATGGCAACCCTCTGGAGAGGTACATATCCAAATTCATGATCATCTTATTTGTTTTATTATATTTTGCAGCTTTTAAAGTACAGTTGTGGACAGAAAAAAATAGGACAGTGTTTTTTTTCTAGTTTAAAATGGTCCCTGTTTTGTAATTTGATTGCAAGTCAATGTGACAAATATCATAATTATAAAGCCAAAATCAAGTAACTAAATTTTATAGAATAAAGTTTACTTGATTTTTCGAGTTGTCCTATTTTTTTCTGTCCACAACTGTACGTAATAATGAAAATTACAGCAGAATTTAACATCCTTAAAGTTTATTATATCTTCCTCATGCGGCAGTATTTTAGTTGATCCGTTGTTCCAGAATGTCCAAGTGCGTTAATTTATTATTCTTTGTACAAAACCAACTTTTCAAATAATTGTCTGTTTTAACAATTGCATACTAGGATTCAAATCGAGCAGTGGAGAAAGAATAAGAAATGGAATGCAAAGTGTATATAACAGAACATTTTTAATTAAAATTTAATTTAAAAAATTGTAATTCGAAATCTGGCAATAATAAAAAAGTTTATAAGATTTAGATAAGCTTTCGAAAAATGTATGAATAAAACATCACTAACGAAATTGTCTTCTATTTTTTTTAATAGAAATGAAGACCTACGTGATAAGAATCACATATACACAAATTCCTCAATATTCTCAGCTTTCCCAAATTCATCAGATTAATTATATAAAATAATTTACCTCATAAATGTTCGTTTATATAATTTATGTTTGACATAAAACTTGTCTCAGATATATTGAAGGGTTTGTTTTGGCTAGAGTTTCCTACAAACCAATGTTTATTTAATAGTTTTAACGTCAATGTTTGACCACCTAAAAAGCATTATTATTGTTTAGTACGATGAAATATTTACTTATCATAAAACACATAAAATAAACAATCAGCTAATTACAGGTTGTCTACATCCTTTATCCCGTTTAAACATAAAACTATTTATTTACCAACTCTGAATTAATGAGGTATTTGTTCTACCTGTTGCTAGCTTCTTTTTAGAACATTTTATACAACAGAATATTTTCGTGCGTCACAAAAAATACCTAAAGATCTAATAAAAATTTGAAAAACACCAAAAATTCGACTGGATTTTAAAAACTACAATTTTTTAGTCTGAAGGTCGTCCTTGGGATTAAATGTATTTTAAATGGCCTCGATTATATTAGTTTGTTTGGGAACTCCACTGACGTTAGCTTATCCAATTTAACTGGGGAAACTTGGCAGCGATTTAAGTTGTAGTTCTTGTATTTTCAAATTTGCTTTATTTATTGTGTATGTGAACAAACCTGTTACTGCAGTTAACATTGCCACTTATTGGTCATTTTAGTCTAGAAAGCTTGGTTCTTCCCAGCTTTTACATATTTTATATTTTCGAAAAACGATTATTGTACAGCAAGTCAAAATATATCTTTTAAACACTTTGAAGCGTTTGTAGTTGCTTTCCTTACATTATAATTTCACAAAAGTTCCTCGCAATGTTTGTTTAGAAAACTTCACTGTAAATTAACTTATTTATTACTTAATTAACTAATAGTCCAGTCAATGAGTGCTCAAAAGAGGGGTGTAGAGTGCATGAAATATGCGAGAGTTTTTGACTTCAGGGCTTTGTTAGGAGTAGTTAATAGGTAAACATACTAAAAGTCCCCGCCCCTGGGGGGTGAGCATAAGGTGGGAGGGGGGGGGAGAAGATCCCATTTTTGGGTTTTTCGATTATATCTCGGAAACGGTGGACTCTAGAAAAAATATGTTCTAAATAAAAATGAAAGCTAATTAAATTTCCTATAAAATTGTTTCTATACATATTTGTCAAACTTCCAACGGTTTTCGAGATATACGTTATTGAAAATCGATAATTTTCGAAAAAAATCATTTTTACCTCACTTTTTGTCAAACATTTGCTTCTAGTGCCTCCCACGACCGTTTCTCAGAAAAATTGTCAAACACAAAGTTGTAGAGCATTAAATTTACTTCAATTTTATATATACTTTTGCTACTTTATTTTCGAAAATTATCGATTTTCAATAACGTATATCTCGAAAACCGTTGGAAGTTTGACAAATATGTATAGAAGCAATTTTATAGGAAATTTAATTAGCTTTCATTTTTATTTAGAACATATTTTTCTAGAGTCCACCGTTTCCGAGATATAATCGAAAAACCCCAAAATGGGATCTTCTCCCCCCCCTCCCACCTTATGCTCACCTCCCAGGGGCGGGGACTTTTAGTATGTTTACCTACTAACTACTCCTAACAAAGCCCTGAAGTCAAAAACTCTCGCATATTTCATGCACTCTACAATATATTTATTGACTGGACTATAAGTATCTGACTCACTTTTGGTGTGTGCTTATTTAAAGGTTTTGTATGGTTGATTCAGAGAATATTGGAAGTTTTTTTATGCGGAAGTGCAAACGAACAGGTTTTTATAAAAATGCTTTTGTTTGGATATTCAGGCTTTCGTTTTTAAAAGTATTTTCTGAGGACTTTCATTACGTAAATTTGATTGAATACGTAAGCAATCATGTGGTTACTACAAAGCAGTTGCAAATAGTTTAGTGTAAAACCTAGGTCACTTATTCCAAGGTTAATGCAAGGGACTGGATAAATGCACGTGAAAAGCAAAAAAGACAACAATTCAAAATCAAGAGGCCTTCGGAAAATTTATTACGCGTGGAATAGAATTTTTTATTGAATGTCGATTATTATACATTCACTAGACTAGAATATTATTAGTTGATTGTTTCTCTGTGAGCAAATTAACTGAATAATAACGCAATTCCAAACCGTTCGTGGATTCCATTTTAAAATGAAAATCAAGTGGAAGGTTTACGTTCGAATCTACGTGAACTGGTATTTCGTGGCGTTCTAAGGAATGAACGTTTTCGATTGTCGTCGTAGGTGGTAACATTACGCAGGCATTGCACGTTTCCAAAGTAATCGTATAAGTTACTGAACTTTCAAAAATTGTTTGAATGTCGTAATAGCCTTCGTTATCTGCTTGTTGTTCGACCATCCATTTGTTTAGTCGTACACCAGCACCAGTACCTACTGATTTAACAAAACCGATTAAAAATCACTTGATACTAGTTTGCTTAGGTAGATTGAATAATCTATACTCGCATTTATATCCTTTTAAGGTAACAATTTGCTGTCTTTTTTCATCTTTACCTAATCCAACGGAATAACAGAAAATTTGTCCACGTCATTAATTTATTTCATTTACTCACATAAACAAGCAAAAAACCTATGCCCGAAAATAAACGGTTTCTGTGATACAGGGGTATTCTGTTTGTCGAATTTAAAAAATATAGTACCTAATTGTAATTGTTAATGAAATAGCGAATTCCCTTTTTTTTCATGACTTGCATTTCAACGCGTCTTTTAACATTGTTTTAAAAACTACTGGCTTCTTCAATCCCACCTGACAGGTTATTGTAAATTTGCTGCGTTGACTTGCGACGAGTACAGTAAACTCTTTAGAAATCCTCATAACAAGAAATCTAAATAATTGAGGTCAGGAGACCGTGGAGGCCATGGAACTGGGTCACTTCGTCTGATCCAATTTTGACCTACAGTTTGGTTCAAGTACTTCCAGCATTTGGGAAAAATTGTTTACCAAAACGTTAAAAGGTAAGCATGAAAGTGAATTACGTTAAACTCCTCCTCCCCCTAGGTGCCATCACTGTTGAGGTCGGCGACTATTATAGCAAATTGTTCCCAAGAGACCGAAAATCGATTATATCTCAAAAGGCATTTATTTTAGGACAAACTTTTACTATTACTTTTTTGCTTGTTTAAGTGAGTACTATACACCCGTAAATTTTTCAACCCTTTTTAAGACCGTATATAATGCATACAGATATTTTTAAACGACAAAATATGCCATCCCAGGGAGAAAGATTCGTTGGTGTCAATAAAATTGTTTCTGGTCTAAACGTCTATCAGTAAAAACTACAACGAATTCAGTTTAAGGTTGTACGCGCGAATTTCCTTTACTAAAGAAAAGACTGGCAAAGTTTAAATTTATACATATATTGTATTTCGATAAAACATAAGCTACAAGAACTTATAGACTCTACGGAGGTCGGTGACAGAGTCATTCAAAAATAGAAATAAATTTCATATTAATTCTTGAGTTTTGACCGGAGCCAAGAAATCCGTTGCAAAACATGACTAAACTTCACACATGTTGTTAGTTGACCGTTAAAGTTTTCGTTTTAATGACCTATAAAATAAATGCGAATTCGCTTCTAACTTGGGGTTTGTACATTTCCTCCCCCTTTTTGACATATTGTGTCAAGAAAAACTGAGAATATAAACGATATAAAGAATAATTGATTAATTAACTATAAACGTAATGCAAAAGTGTCAAAATATATGCGCTTGGTACACTATCACTCATGCGAGATTGACCTTTTCACGCACTTCCACCTCGTCGGCACGCACTTTTGTCACAAACACTACACCTCGTCGATGGGAAGAACAGCCAGCTTCCGGACTGAACGGGTGTAGACTCCTTGGTTGGTTCGGACAGTGGCTACACGGATGAGACCATCAGATCCAGGAAATACCTTTTCGATACGTCCTGCTTTCCACTTCATCGGTGGTAAGTTGTCTTCAGCTATCAGTACCAGAGTACCAATATGCAGACCTGGAACAGGACGGCACCATTTCGGTTTAGGTTGGAGTTGAGTTAAGACCTCGAGGCTCCAACGTTTCCAAAAGTGTTGCTTTAATTTTTGGATTCTCTCCCAGCGACTTAGTCGATTTTCTGGTACTTCGATGACATTACGCTCCGGAAGACCGGATAAGCTTTCTCCGATCAGAAAGTGGGCGGGAGTTAGTACTTGGAAATCAGAAGGATCGTTGGAGATAGGAGTCAATGGGCGAGAGTTTACAATGGCTTCGATTTGGGACATAAGAGTTATAGCCTCTTCGTGGGTCAAGTTAGCGTTCATTACAACTCTTTTTAAATGATATTTTGTTGATCTTACTAACCTCTCCCAAAGACCACCAAAATTTGGGGATTAAGGTGGAATGAATTTCCAAATTATGTTTTCGCTTGATAAAAAACAAGTAACTCACTCATCGCTTTACCATACATTTCTTTATAATCGCTATTTTTTCTGAATTTTCTTTCCAGCGAAATAAATCGCCTCATTGCGTTTCGAGATGAATCTCCGAGGTTAACTATGTTGGTTTTAAACGGTAATTCAATAATAAACCGACCGTCGTTTGGGTCGCGACGATAGGTATTAACGAACTGTTCTTCACACTCGATTTCTTCCGCGTTCCAGTTATTTTTTATAGGCGCGACCTCTTCCTGAACCCAGAAACGCTCTAATAAATCATTTAAATCGTTATTTTGGCTATTTTTTACGACTACATTACACGATGTGACCGGTTTCTGATCTTCGTCAATGAATGCGCCCCCAACTATCCAACCCAATAATGTTTTTGAAAGATATAAATTTGGAGCAGATAATTTAATTCTACCGATACATAAAAGATTCCAAAAGGTCTCCGCTCCTAATAACAGGTCGATGGGACCGTTTTTGTTAAAATTGGGGTCTGCTAAATTCACGTTTTCAGGAATATGTAGCGTAGCTTTGTCGAAGGATTCCGTTGGGAGATTCGTTGTTACGTTCCTTAAAATGCAACACTCTACGGAAGCTTCGTAAGGATGATGTGACGAACGCAAGGTGATATTTGCCATTTTCCTAGTATTGTTGCAGGTATCGTTTACACCAGCTATGGATACGTTGGTTTTACTGGTTCTTAAATTTAATAATTCACACATTGATTCCGACATTATGTTTATTTGAGATCCGACGTCTAACAGAGAACGGCATTTCCTAAATTTTCCGGAAGAATCCTTAACTAATACGATTGCAGTTGACAACACGACATGCGTTTTCGATAACGTTGTGCAATGATTAGCACTAGTAGGGGTTTGCTGCTGATTTGCAGGCGTAGGGTCGTGTATCAAGGTGTGATGAAGACGAGACTGACATAGCATACAGCCCGATGATTTGCATTCCGATAATTTATGATTCGATCTTAAACAATTTGAACAAAGGTTACGATTTTTAACTTCCTTCGCTCGTTCGCTGACGCTTAAACGAAGAAATTCTTCACACTGATTGATAAAATGAGTTTTCTTGCAAAAGTGACACGAGAATTTCGATGTGGCAACATGAGAGGTACGAGAAAGTACCGGTTTCGCGTGATCGTTCGTATTCGTTTTCCCGTGATGATGATGATGAGGCTGCTTATCGATTGGCCTCTGCCTTTTATCTTGATTCAAGGACTCAAGTATGACGCGTTTCTTTTCTAAGAATTCGGTTACTTGCGCTAAGGTAAGAGGATCTGAATTTAATAAAGTATTTTCAAATTCCCTCCTAGTATGATAATCTAACTTGCTCATGATTACCGTAACGAGCATCGCGTCCCAGGAATCCACGGGTATTTTCAAAACTTTGAGCGCTTCTAAATTGCTGGTAACATCGTCGATAAGTTTTTGCAGAGATTCTGCTGAGGATTTATTTATTTCGGGGGAACTTAATATCGCTTGGACGTGACCTTGTATGATCAAACGTGTGTTTTTATATCGCTTTTGTAAAACTGCCCATGCTGAGTCATAATTTTCGCTAGATATGGACAATGACCCGATAGCGCGGGATGCTTCACCTGTCAGACACGATTTTAAATAGTGGAATTTTTGACAGGCGTCGAGTGAATGGTTGTTATGAATTAAACTTTGAAATGCATCATAAAAGGGTAGTCAGTCCGTGTGTGTCCCAGAAAAGGCAGGGAGCTTTATCACGGGTAGCTTGACGTTAAGCTGCGGAGGTGCCGGAAATACTGGTTTTGGGCTAGAACTGGCAGAGATGGGAGACGCAATATTTTTATCAAATAAAGTTTGTAACTCACTTAATACGGTATACCACAATTTCCCAAATGTACTCATTTCTGAAAGATTAGCCTCCTGATTGTCCTCGTTTTCGTCAGGAGAACTGTCTCCTTGTTCACCTGGGGTTTCGCAACACATAATATCGATATTAACATTTTCGAACTCTTCACGAATTTTGTGCATTTCCCCAATGCGACTTTCTACTTCTTTCGGGTTTACACCTGCCGCGAATTGTTTCCCGAACGCCTCGATATCCGCTAATTTTGATTTAATTTGTTTCCTTTTCGCTAACAACCTTTTTAAATCGGCTATAGATGCCATTTTTTTTTTAAAAGAGTCGATTGTAAATTACGCTTTCAAGGATCGGTAGGGATAGGATATTGCCCACTTACCTGACGATCATAGGTACTCTTGAGTAATCTCCGTCGTGAAGAAAACGATTCGATGATTCGATCCCTGTTATTAACGACGATGCCTCTTTACGATTGGCGAGGAACTTCGTTGATTTCGTTTTCTGATCTCGTTGACGATCAGCAGGTATTAGACGATAGTGGTACTCTCCAGGTACGCACATAAAGTTCACTTAGTGCTCGCTTTTACGTTTTCGCGACGACTTCACCAAGTAGAACCTTTTGAACGATTTTTCGATAAGCACTTAGTGTTCGCTTTACGTTTTCGCGACGATTTCACCAAGTTTATCTTGTTATACGATTTTTCGATAATGCACTTAGTGTTCGCTTTACGTTTTCGCGACGATTTCACCAAGTTTATCTTGTTATACGATTTTTCGATAATGCAGTTAGTGTTCGCTTTACGTTTTCGCGACGATTTCACCAAGTTTATCTTGTTATACGATTTTTCGATAATGCACTTAGTGTTCGCTTTACGTTTTCGCGACGATTCCACTAAGTTTTGAACGAATTTTCCGGGTTTTCAATCCGGCTCGAAGGACCAATGTACGCGCGAATTTCCTTTACTAAAGAAAAGACTGGCAAAGTTTAAATTTATACATATATTGTATTTCGATAAAACATAAGCTACAAGAACTTATAGACTCTACGGAGGTCGGTGACAGAGTCATTCAAAAATAGAAATAAATTTCATATTAATTCTTGAGTTTTGACCGGAGCCAAGAAATCCGTTGCAAAACATGACTAAACTTCACACATGTTGTTAGTTGACCGTTAAAGTTTTCGTTTTAATGACCTATAAAATAAATGCGAATTCGCTTCTAACTTGGGGTTTGTACAAAGGTTATGAATCAAGATAGAAATAGCTTCGCATATAGAATTTGAACAAAAAGCTTGATTGTTTTATCAGAACGTAAATTTTAAACAACAAACTAAGCAACAATCAGCAACAAATTATTGTCATATTCATATAACATGTTACAGACTGTTTTCATTGCTAATATAATTTATTTAAAGCGTGACCAACTGTTGTCCAAATAAACTGTAAGCAATGTATAAGATTGTTATTAAAGGGTAAAAATTTTAAGAGTTCAGCCAGCTACACAGTAGGGTTATTTTCCAAACTGAAATCGCTATTTGCATCCCATTATAAGATAGGTTTTAACTAAAAATTTCCAGGATTACCATTGTATTTCTATGGTATTTTTGGATTTAAATAGTACTTAAAATTTAAATAAGTTTGATGCAAATGGTTCTAAAAGGTCGATAAAAATTAATATTTGATTAACGTTTTATGAAATTGTAAACTAACACCATTTTAGAATTAAATCCCCATGTATAGTTATCAAGAAATCAATACTTTTATACCTAATCATTCATGTTACATATCAAAATTCGCCTTTCTGTTTACGTGAAAGCCATTTAACCTTAGTGGATTTTTTTCAAAATAAATAAATAGTTACCTAGATAGTTTTTCCAAAATGGGAGGTTTTTCTCGTCTACTGTTTTCATCATAACATCCGTAACTACATTCCAAAGGAAATCGTTTCGACAAGGAACAAGAATGAAAACTGTTCTTGGACATTGTTTATTTATCGTCGATTTGTCTTCAATTTTACAATGGCAACGGAAAACTTCATAATTTTGCGGTAGTACAACCGTAACTGGAGTGTACATTTTTTCCGTAACTTGGGGAATTGTAACTATCTTTGTAGTAAAATCACCCAATTCAGGATGAGTCCAAATTGCCCAAATAGCTTTCTCGTTGGTGGTTATACAACCGATCATAACGTGAAGGAAACCCAAGCCATCTTTGTCGACTTCTAAATGCTTGTTGGTCGTAGCCATTCTTTTAGGAATTTTGTATTTTCGTGCTGTTGCCCAGGGAATTAGTTTGCAGGTCATTACATCGTTAGGTTCGACTAGTGAGAAATTAATATCGAAACTTGCTGGGCCTGGATAAGGCGATTGAATCGGCAAGTCTAATTCAAGGACGTTGTACAAGGGTGCCGGTATGGTAACCGTAGTTGTGCAGTAAGATGGTATAGATTCTCCTTCCAAAGTGAAAGCCATTGCTTTGGCATAACATCGGCCAAACTTTTCACCATTAAGTACCAATGTAACTTGTTCGAAGCACAATTTTTTTGCATAAAATGTTATAGTTAATTTGTATTTTCCCCATGGCTGTAAATTAATAGATGTGCTGCGAACACTGAAAAATCCACGCTCATTTCCAAAAAATATTATATTGTAGGTTATTGCCGAACTACTCATATTTTCTACGCTTAACTGTTTCGTGCACGTCGTGCTGAGTCCCGTACGAAAACGCATTATGTTACGCGGGTAAAAAGAAGGAAGCACCTCGTATAAATAATTTACAAGCATAAGCATTTGGACGTTATTGGGATTAATAATTTGCTTTGGGGTTAAATCAAAACTCAAATTTATTTTCTTCCAACTCTGTAATAGTTTTGAAATATTATGAAAAGCTTCCTCCATACAAGTTGGATGTGGATAAACTTCATTAAAGTATGGTCTCAAATAAGGACAACAAGCTGAAGTAATCGCTATTAACACCAAACCATCATTTAAATCGCAATCGAAGTATAAAATTTTTCTCGTTTCAGGCATAATTTCACCATGCTGTTGGTGGTGATGGCTATTTGGACCCCATAACACTTCCCTTTGATTATTAAAATTATGTTCTAGCCAGTGCAAAAGAATGCTTTCAGATTCGCCGAAAATATTGGTGTTCTTTCTATCTGCTCGTAAAAACTCACGCCAAAATTTTGCGTCATCGTTCGTTCTGCAGCTCACCCTACTTTCTTCCTTCAATAAATTTCTGCTAGCTTGCTTGGAATTTCCTTTACTTTGATTTTCAGTTTCCGAATTTGTTTTTGTGATGATGCTTCCTTTAGTAACAGTAGTTGACGAATGTTCAGTGTAAGAAAAGTAGCTTATGCTCAAACTAGGATGAGACGCTTCCGGAAATTTTATACTAATAGTTGTATTACTTGCACCTTTTAAAACCTGTTCTGGAATTCTTATTTGAGATAACACGAAAACCTTATAAGTTTGTAGAAGTAGATCTAGCCAGCTTTGTTTACTTATGAAGTAAAATTTCTTCTCATCCAAAATATCTGGAATTTGTTCTCCAACGAATTCCGTTAAAAATGGACGAACGCTTTTTAAAAATACTAAGTAATCACTGTAGATGAGTAGGTGTTCTGGTAACACGTGCGGAAGTAATCCTCCTTGATTCATGATAAATTCTTTAGCTTTCGAGTAGACGTTGTACATGTAGTTTACTTTTTTCAAGTGGTCATATGGTAGCTCACTGAAATAAAAGGATAAGTAGGTTATACCCATATAATATTAAAATTGTATTACCGTATGGGTATGTAATTGCTGACTTGCTGCCCCACTATATTTATCAACAATTCGACAAACTTTAACACGGATACTTTTTCGGATCTTTTCTTCTTTTTTTGATTATCATCTTGGGCGCTTTTACTTTCAGGGGGAATTGCTATTCCTTCCGGTACTTTAAAATAACAATTACCGTAGAATCCTTGATGAAAAAGCCATTCCTCCAAGGCTTTGATAGTTGTACGCATGTGTACTCCATATTCCGTCTGATCGTCATCTCCAGGAAATACAGGAAACGGAGAATCGTTGTAGTTCGTTAGGAGTTCATAATCATTTGCAGTAGAGAGATTTGTCGATAGGGTTATCGTATCTGTGCACTCTATAGGTGATTTGCTCAATATAAAAGGTAAATCCTGAAAAAGCGAGTTATTTTTGTAGATAGGGTTAAAAACTCCAAGAAGAAGAACGGTTACTGATTTACCTGGCACGAAGATTTTGAAGAAACAGGTCCAGGTGGTTGACCTAATAATGATTTTATGTAAGCTCTCATAAATGCATGAGTGGTAAGAGTGCAATTGTCGACACAACCTTTAATTGTAACATTAAATTTGGCTCCACATTCGCAAAAAAACTTAACGTTGGTAGTAAAGGACTTAGGGTTACCCGTGGAATATTTGAATGTCACCTGAGCCTCTTTGGCAAATTTTCCTTTAGCAGGAGTCGATTTGCCGACTGCTACTTTGAAATCATTCGTGTCACTTCTAGCTAAAACTGTACATGGTTTTGGATGGTACTTCAGTCGAAGACATAAACAATTTTCGATCTCGCATCGTAAAGGTACTGCCTCAAAGTAAATATCTTTTTCCGAGGTAGAAATAGTTGGATTGGGATACCAGCCACTGAGTGTGAGGTAATTAAATATGTTCCCTTCCAGATAGTTTTTAACATAGATGGGCAACTGAACGTGATAATTTCCAGGTAAATTTGGGGCAAATTCAGCCTTTAAGGTAACTTCTTCCTTAGGTGCCAAGGTGCACACAATGGAATAATTCAAAACTGTTATTTTACTTCCTGTTAGGTAAGTTAAAGAAAATGGGGCACACAAAAGGTCTGTCCGAATGCAAAATTTGCAAGTGTCTTTAGAACCGTTCCATATTTTTAATTCGATTTCAGTTTCGGAATTAAATTCAGGATCGGGAAAGTATTTAAAATTTAGATGCATTTTTGAAAATCTGACTGTATCGCCAACAACAGTACTGTGAATCACTAACACTGGAAGGGTTTTTGGTATATCTACAACTGCCACTGCTACACTTGATAAACTTCTGTATCTTTTTTCATTTATTTCTGTGTAAAAATTAGGTCTGAGTGACTCTCCAGTGTTTAGAATTGTAGGACCGAGTATGCCGTTGATTAGAACAGGTAAGTAAAAACGAAATAAAGCTGCTCCAACGGGGTGAAAATGTAAGTAGAGTTCTTTTTGTTCGCACGCCTGTAATTCCAGTTTTGTTATCGGAGTAGAATAGTCATTACTGCGTGAACCTAATATCGTGTACTCTGTGTAATCTTGCAGAAGAAAATCTATAGTGGCCATTGCTGAACTTTTGTTTGCAATTATAAATACTTGTCTGTCAAAAGCATTGGCAACAATTTTTTGTAATTGAAGAGATTCCGGTTTTAACATTACATTTGGGTACACAACAGTTCCGGAAACATCTAATTTGATAATTTTTATTTTTTGTATTTTTATCTGAATCGAGCAACTGAATTTAATACAAGCCGAAATTTGCAAACTGATAACAAAAATTTGTTCGGCAAGACCGTAAATTATTCCTTCTGTTGGTTGTATACTGACCCCTGGCAAAGGACGTGCATTTATAATTGCAAAAGTAACGGGTTCTCTTCCTAAATTTTGAAGAACAGCTGTTCCTTGCAAGGGTAAATTAAGAGGTATGTTTTGGAATTCAATTTTTGAAGATTTGAGTTTAACTTTTGGGTGTTCTATATCAGCTGTGACACTTATCATTTGACGGCGGCCATTTTCAGAACTCAGAGCTACTTCGATAGTGGACTGCGCTTCGTGGTGAGGAACGTAACTCATATAGCAAGTTAAATGCCGACCAGCTGGTATTATACCGCTTAACGGTTCAACTGCAAAACAAGATTCAGGGATAATCCACTGAAACTTTATGGGTACATTTACGGGATTGTAAACGTTGAGATATTTGCCAAGATTTTCATCTGCTCCGAAAATTATATCTTTATGTGTAAATCTAACGCATTTTGGAACGACATTTACAGTTATGGAGACAACAAATGTATTACTTCCGTTTACTATAAAGTCCACGATAACACTATTATGGCCAAAAACCGAAAGTGAATTGTAGGTGACCAAAATTTGCGTTTTCGAAAAGGATTTTACATCTTTACGTTCACCTTCCGGAAAAGTTATTACTGATTTTCTTGGCCTTGCAAAAATTCTAATAGAAAAGTCGTTTTGATTGTGAATGGTTACTTTCGTCGTTGTGGACGTACGTGGAGCCATCTGCAAAAAGGATTAATCTCATTGAGGATCATTAATTTACCTTAAATAAAAATCGATTTTTCTGTAAATTGCAATTATCATAAAAATAAAAAATTATACATTAGGAAATTGCCACATCGTTACTACAGAAGTGTTAAAATACTGCTTTTGACTAACATTGTCAAATTAGCGTTCCAGTTTTCATAGTTTAATGGTGATTCGGACTTTCAAGTTAAGATGAAACCTTATCCGATAGAAAACAAAGTTGGTTGAATATTCTTTTAACACCATATCATACAGGGTGATTCATAATGAATGTAACAAACTTCGGCATTTTATTGGAAAAGTCATTTTAAGTGAAGACTGTTATATGAACCTAGGTCCTATTTCCTAAAGTGTAGTAGTAAAATACAGTCCATTAATAATTGAAAACCACTTGTTTGTTGACAAAGTTAATATTGTACAATTATTAGTTGTTTGCCGTAAAAGAATAAAGTAAATAATTAACAATATTGTTGTGTGTTGAAAAAATGGCAAGTTTCAGTCATCGGGTTTTTGGCCGTACTTTTCAAAGACTCCGTGAGACTGGTACAACTGCTGTTAATAATGCTGGTAATACGCTGCAGAAAGTAATGTCAACAATGAAGAAAATGTAATCTATGCAGTTCTGGACAATTCTACACTTAGTACTAGACGCATTGCAACGCAATTGCACCTTTCGCAGAGCTTTGTTTGTAGAACATTATATCGCGAAGAACTGCATCCTTATCAACGAGTTCAGGCACTAGAACTACAAGATTATGACCAAAGTGTGGAGTTTTGCACCTAGTTGCTACGTAAAATTACCGAAGATCAATTTTTTTTAGGTAGAATACTGTGGACAAGATTTCAACATTGCTTTAAATTGTGTTAATACATACGTGGGTTGGCATTTTTAACAGTCGGTTGCTTGATATCGAAGCTCTTGATGGCCGCTTAAATGCAGAACGAGACGCTACTTTCCTAGATGGAAGACTTTATGAGATGCTGGAAGACACTCCGCTTCACATTCGGCAACCAATGTGCTACCAGATAACAGAAAGCAGAAGAAACAAAGAAGAACTCAAGAAGGAAGCTCTGGAGTTGCGAAGGGAAGTCGCAAAATACGTGAGGGAAAACCAAGAAGAAATGCAATTGCAGCTGGAAGAAAATATCAGAGATTTGGCTCCCAAGTACGATCATCTGGACCACACTTTCGGTCCAGCCATGCAAATCAACGCCTACATAGAAGACCTGGGAACAGAAGGATTCTGGGGCGGATACGAATCCATATTTGCAGCGATTTGGCACGGATAAAATATTGGGCACACATATTAAGACGAGAAGAAGACCACATATTGAAGAAGGCATATAACCTAGCAGCAGACGAACTGAAGGTGGGAAGACCCTGTTACACGTGGAACACAGCACTGAAACAAGATATCGAGCGATCGGGTATATCACGACAAACTTGGGAAGAGTGGGCAAGGAGCAAAACTAGGATGAAGAGGGAAATGAATCGCATATATGACTCAATAGAAGAATCTGACAACGCGGAATTAGAAGTAGAGGAAGAAGAAGTAGAAGAAGAGGAAGTAGAAGTAGAGGAAGAATAAGATAGAAGAACTGTGAAAGAACCTATACTACAATAATAATGGAAAATAGAAACAAGGGAACAAGGAGTATGTGTATAAAATAATGACTAGATTTAGCTAGAATAAAGTAACGTGTAACAGGGCAGGCATGTCTGCGCTAAGGCGTTTCACACCATAGATCTAGGAAACTAGCGGTAATACTGGAAATAGTGTTCTAAAAAAAAAAACTTGATTAACCATCTCGGTCATATATTCGACTCCCATTGAATATGTGATCTACTAACTGCCTTGCACTGTAGAAGCGGTGTCTAGCGGCTAGCGTCCAGGCATGTTAACATCATACAGTGTTCCCTGTTGGCATGGGGTGGGTCTGGCGTAATCCAGGATTGATCCACGAGGATCTGCTCCATGCCAATTGATGATGATGATAATGATGAATGTTTTTTAATCTTTATGCCCTATTAAAACGACCCAAGACAAAAATTTTTTTTTAATAATTAAGAAGCGTAAAAAAGAGTCGGAATTTCAAATGAAAAATTTTCCCGCCAAAACGAGCCATATTGCTGTGACGTATGTAGCCGAACATCAGCTGTCATAACGTGACATAACGTGACATAACGTGACATAACCAAAACCAAACCACAAGGTGATTCAGTCACTTTTGCACTGCAGAGTCATTTATGCACACAACCTAACGAAACATTACCAGGCAACACTGATCCGTGCGGCGCGGTACGTCACAATGCCGTTTTCGATTTACCGGCGGTAATTCAAAATTGTTGGGATAATTTTCTATTTTTTTTGCGGATAAATTTTTTTTTATTATTTTAAATATGATGTAGTTTATAAGTGACCCCTCAACTACATGTAAAAGGATTTCACTTAATTTATAAAATTCAGTTCTTTAGCCTATTGGAATACGACCTATGTTCATATGACATTTTTTGCTCAAAATGACCTGCCCAACAAAATGCTGACGTTTGTTACATTCATTATAAATTACGTTGTATAAAAGTTTTGATATTAAATCATAAGCAAAGTGCAATGCTACCAGGTTATTGCTATATGTTTGGCTTTTATAACAATTAGCAAAAAAGAGGCCGATAGAAATTTTGTTAAAATATCATTGATGAGGTTAGTTTTATTTTGATTTTATTTCAGTTACCTAAATGAAATGAAAGCAAAAATCCTAAAATAAAAAAAATCTATATACCTTTTTTAATTTGATATCTTGAGGCTGAACCTTAATTTTGTTAAGTTGAAGCGGTGTAAGTGGAATGAAAAAGGAAGGTTTCTTGCTTTTGTCTTCTTTATCCGACAAATATTTTGGTTTTGGAAAATCACTTTCGAGTAAATACTTCTTGGAAATATCGTAATCAGAGAAACCTTCTTTAGGAACCTCTCGCAGTTTCTTTAAGAGTTCCCCTTCTTGTCTGAGATACCTTCTATAGTAACTATCGTTTTGATGCTTCAACATGCTGACTTTTTTTGATAACTGGTATGTTGAATCGCGGGCTGTGTTAACAAAGCGAGGAATATTACCGCAAATGGTTCGGCAACTAAAAATAGACAAGTTGAATAAATAAATAAATACATGATGTATTGGTATTAAATTAAACATTACCGAATTGGGGATTTCCACTGTCTTAACGACTTTGGTCTATCATTTGGAAAAGCAACTAGATCATTATCGTTATTGCTGCAATTTTTTTTAATACTTTTCATCAAGGTTGCTCTTGGCATAGCTATCTTGGTATTAAATCGAACGTCATCGGTAAAACAACCCACTTCTTTTACGTATTTTGGTGTTATTCCCATGTTAAATTTGGGTTTTGGACTCGACGATACTTGTACTTCGAATGTAAGAGGTACTTCAGCATAACCAATCACGACATAATTGTCATCTTCACGTGGTTGATTACAGAATAGCAAATCGAACGCGATTTTTGTTTTCACTTTTCCTATGTTCGTGGGGGTAACGTTTACACATACTTCAAGTTTTCCAGATGGTGGAAGCATGTCATAATTTGGTACAACATTAACAAAACTAACTTTCTTATAACTGAAGATTATAGGCAGGGCAGCTGACTTATTTACTAGCAAAATTTCTCTTGTTACCGTTACATTAAGTGGAATCTGAAGTAAGTGTAATTCATCTGGTCTTGTGATTATGCCAGCCGTTTCAGCTTCACCGTAAAGAACTACTCGAACGTTTCTTTCTAAACAAACTTCTCCTTTCGGATGTGCAAATATCTCTGCTGTGTCTGGCGGGAATGAATCGTCTAAAAGATTTAGGTTGTAGTTTATGAATAAGTCGAGCTTTGAAATTTTGAATATAAAACTACAGGAATGAGTGTACCACTCCAGAAGCTATATAAAAAGTGCGACGGAAGTCGCCATTTTGAGCACCCGTGTATGACCCATTTGTAGTCAATTCGATGTTATAATTTCAATGTCAATGTCAATGGCAAGAGAGTGAATATCCTAGGCGTCACATACATATTTTATATAGATTAGAATTTTGCATAATATATATCTAAAAAACTGTTTTAACCGTCAGTATTATAATATTTTATTTCTTGCAGTTTCTAATTTTTGTTCATTCATACTTTCACTACATATTTTGTCAGTTTACGTCTTTGAATATTTTATATTCAAAGGTTAACGTATCCCGTATCCATTCTAAAAGGTACGCCACTGACATACCGAAAATATTCAGCCGCCATATGCAAGACTCATCTTGGTCTCACGTCTGTTTTATGTAGCCTCCTTCCTGTAGTTTTATATTCAAAGAAGTCGAATAATGGTTTAAGCATACCATTTAACGATAGCGTAATAGAAATCGCAGATACGGTATCTTCGGTGGCGGAATGTCCAGATCCTATGTCTTCGCTTATTTCTACTGCTGGAATGTAAATTTAAATAACTATATAAAAGCAACAAGAGTAACAAGTTTGATGGAATAATAGGTTGAGAGAGCCTAGTGTGCGACAAGCCGACACAGGTTTAAATCCTGACGCTGGCGTGGACATTTCCACGAACCGCCGAGGTTTGAATCCTGTTCGGAAGGAAGAAAGTAAGGGAGTAAATAAAATTAGATTAGTAAAGGAACGAGTAAAATAAAAACTGAGTAAAATTCAAGTAAGAATAATGAACATCATTTATTGGAACAATCGGCAAAAAAGAAAATATAAATGAATCAGAAAAGAAAAGCTTTAAATTCCAGAATATAGGAAAATTCGACTTGGTTTACCTGGCATGATAATTTGGCTAAGGTCCGTGCAAGGAACGCGAACTATTTGAATACTACAAAATGAGATGCCTGCTTGAAGATCTTTTTTCTTCGTTTTGTCTTGTATAGGGGTGTAACTGCAAACAAATTTTAGTAACGTTCGGTGTCTTTGCTAAGTGTAATGATCCAGGTTGAAGGCTTATGATAAAACTTCAAGTCATAACTAACTAACATATTAACATAGTGTGCCTCAGTTCTTCACAAAAAGCGGTATAAAGGCTGATTTATACGAGACCCATAAACATATCCATATAACATAATATAACAAATTAAAATATAGTACTGCAGTATTGCCATTCATAGATCCATAAGCATAACCATTATACATAATCATTTACATATAAATTGGTTCAATTTTAATTTTCAACATAAACATTATGAAATTATACAGATCAATTAAGCAGAATTCTGTTTAAATGTATGAAATTGGAAAAATAAAAATCAGTTCATTTTCTAAATCTAGTTATAAATCTTGTTTTAAATTCTCTTTTCTTTCGCTTATGAACTTTTTTCCTTGTTATAATATCTGTACAACACTACTGCTATTAGCTTCTACTCCTTCGTCTGACATCTTGGTCAATTTGATAGGTTATGGGCGTTATGGATCTATGAAATGGTAAGCTTATATTCTACGTTATGTTAAATTATACGTTTAAGGTATGTTGTATGTTATAAATGTTATAAATTGTTTATGGTTGTGTTGTTCTGAAAACGACAAAAGTTGTGTGCTTTCTAACTAAAACATTTTTAATTTGTTTAACAAGAATACGTCTTACGTAAAATGAAATATTCTTCCTTCGTAAGGATGCAGGGTACCCTCCAAGGGCGAAGAGTTGAAATTTAAATAATCAGGCTTATGTTCTTGTGCTTCTTGCACTGCCTGAAATAATTAGAATAAATATAATATAAATAAATTCGCATAAAAAACTTAGCAATAAATATTTAATTATTATTAATACGGCATTTTAATTGGTTTCCAGTTACGTAATTTGTTGAAGTGTACTTAGTCAGGATTATGTTTTATTATGTTACAGGACATCAAGTTTTTGCTTAAAACCACGTTCTGTTTGCATGTCTAAGACAACATTCTTCGTGTGTTAATATAAACTTAACAATTAGGCGTTAACAGGTGCAAATTAATTACGGGAGGCTCGTTACCTGTTCACTCTTTTTTTTTATATTATAAAATGTCTCATTTTTGCTTAAGAAATTAATTTGTGACGACATTTAAAGAACTTCTTTGTTGGTTTAACGAATTGTTGGAAAAAGCGCCGTTGTAAAACTATACAAGTCGATAACTATTAAAGATTAAGTGGAAGTGAAGTTAGGTAGAAGTAATAACCTTTTGACAATTTCTTATGAAGGCTGTCTCAATCGTGGTTAAATGAATTCTAAGAATCTTGAATAGTAAATGTAAAATGTTAATGTAATTATTCACTTACCATAGTTTTATCGGGAAGTTCAGCTAAAGTGCAATACACTGCAGGGCATGAACTATAATTTCTAATTACCATCGTTTTAATGTAACTTGTTCCAAAGTAAGTTTTAGGAAAATCTATCAGAGTAAAATCTTCAGTTGTATTTGGATGATATGAATGAAACTGCGGTGATATTATTGTTCCAGTTACTTGAATTCTTAATGGAATTTCGCATTTGATCCAAAATTCTCTTGAAAATGACCCTTCCTTTTTTCCTAAGCACTCAACTCGAAACGTTGCCTTACTCAGTGGCTGTTGGTTTTAAAATAATTATTATAATGAATGATTAATAAAGGTTTTCAATTATTCTAAAAACTGCAAAATTTAAAAAACTATACAATTTATTCTCGAAATGTAAGTGCTTATTTTATTTCCTGATTTGTTTACAAAAACTATTCTTGAAAATGGGAAAAACAATTTTAGAGAAATGTTTTAAGCTAAAATAAGTATAAATATTCTTTTCTGCAAACTATATATTAGGACTTTTAAACTTAAAACGAGGCCTATGGTCTGATTCAGTGGAACGTTGAATAAAGAAACATAATGGAAACAGATTTAATGAATTTTTAATACATTTTGTGATTCTGCATGTTTCTATACGGCATTTTATTAGATATATGAGTAGTCTTTTTCTTGACGAAGATATTATAAGACATGTAAGAACATTTAACTTTTCAGTGACGTTACGAATAATTTTGTTACCGAACATATAACCAAAACAATTTACGTTAGAAAAAAATATAAATATGCAAAATACTATCAAACATTAAGTTTACAAATACGTTATCTACAAAATCGGATGCAATTGTAATACTTCATTTTCTTTCTGAGATGAGCTATCACAACACTAACATAAAAAAAGGTGGGTTAAAAAATGTAATTTCGGCATCAGAATTTCTACAGCTCTTAGGAAATAGAAAAATAATTTATATCTTTTATGCCTTTTGATAGCCTCAAGTAATGAACACTAAAAATTAAACTTTCAATATATTACACGGGGCTTCTTCTAAGTACGGGAAATGACTTCAGGGATGGCCACCTCTTATCAAAACTAATTAGAAAAGTTCCCATGGTAACTTATCCAAAATTGCCTTCTTCATAAATTTATTGCGATAGATCTTTTAAAATAAGTTACATATGTATTTCTCTAAGTAGACTTTCAGATAGTCGTCTCGATGGCTCAAGGTTAGTATACGTAGTTAGGTAGTTGCCTTGTAAACCAAACGTTTTGGATCCTGAATACAGCAAAATGTTGCAACTTAGCTCTCTTTGGGATGTAAGATAAAAGGTTCCGTTTCAAAACGATATTTGGCACAATAAAAACCCCTTTCAGTGGTGAAAGTCCTTTAAGTTTGAGAAAGATAGTAATAACATTGGAATAAACTAGATTACTTATTTCTTTCTGTTAAAAAATTAGTAAATCAAAGTAGCTTTATTGTTTATTTATTCATCTATTGAGCGAGATGTAAGCAGTTGATGCCGAGAATTTCAACGAGCATCAGTTGTTACGGCCGTTAGAACTACTACGCCAAAATTTTGCCGAACCCAAACGATTTCTACCCTTGGAGGAGTTCTTTTTGTCATACCAAGTATCATATTGTTCCGACACCTATTGTTTAATCTCATTTAAGTTTAAGTTTTACCGCATTAAAAACCTTTTGATTTCAACCAGGAGCGAACCCAAGAGTTTTGGTTTTTAAAAAACTTCGCTACTCCTCTACCTCGTCAAGATTGACAGCAAAAAAAAGTCATTTTAATATTTGAACTCCAAGTCAAACACCAGGAGGAATTGACTCCGCGCTACCCAATACAGTCTGGTGTTCCACAGGGCAGTATTTTGGGACCAGTGTTATATCTGCTTTATACCAGATTTTACAACAACAAGACAAACAATGGTAGTCACCTACGCAGATGATACTGCCGTGCTTGCATCCCATAACAACCCAAATATAGCATCACAAATACTCCAGATAAACTTAAAGAAGATAGAAGACTTTTTGAAAATCTGGCGAATAAAAGTAAACGAAAACAAGTCAGTGCATGTTGCATTTACACTAAGAAAAGAAACGTATCCTCTAGTACCTAAACTTAAACGGCTTCCCCAACAAGACAACGTTAATATCGATATCTGGGAATGCACCTAGATAAGCGACTTTCATGGAAAACCCACATTTGGAAAATAATAATACAACTAGGGCTAAAATTTCGACAGCTGTATTGGTTAATAGGAAGAAACTCTCAGTTAACAATAGATAATAAGCTACTCATATACAAAACAATAATAAAACCAATCTGGACGTATGGAATAGGGTCATTGTGGGAACAGTGAATCACCATTTTTTCAGTGCCATATAACTTCGTAAATGCATATTGTACAAGTCAAACTTAAATGTGTACAATGCTGGCATTTAGCAACATTTTCTTCTAAGACATCCCTCCTTGGACTATTAGGATGTTTGAGTAGGTAATAAATGTTTTTAAAAAAAGTGGGTAATGATTCACTGTGTACTTAGGGGTGTACACAATGACTCACAGCAAAGTACACAGAGAATCACAAGATTTATGTAAGGAAAACACAGTAATGTTCATTTAAATATCGCTTGTAATTAATGTAACATCAGTTTACCTTATCTATGGCAAATCACAGAACATTACAATTTGTACTTATTGTAATTTTTAAACATTAGCTTAGTACGCATATCAGACCCATACCAGTCTTTTATCAATTCTAGGAACAAATTTGCCTGCCACCTTACCAAGTAAATTTAAATTCAGAAATTTAAAATTTAATTTAAAAGTACACAGTTAATCACGATAAAAGTACACAGTGGATTGATTCACTGTGTACTAGTTTGTAAAGATTCACTGTGTACCACTCCCGCCATTTTGATTTTGTTAACTCATTTCCTAACTTAAACACCGACTTGAGCAGTGGATATATCATAAAAATAATGCTGAATGAATGATTATTACATACAAATATTAACATATAGATTATTTTCAAGAATTAGGACAAGAATAACTAATGAAACTTACATGGAATTTTTTTTTTGTCCATAAAAAACAAAAATGCACTCCCAGAAAATGTGTGCAAACTTATGCCGGCGTCACAGCTGGAGTAAACTGACAGGCTCTAGGAATGTGAACTAGTGGGAAAGAGACAACACGATCGCGTTATTCTTTGAACCCTATACGTCACTGATTCACTGTGTACTGTAGATTCACTGTTCCCACAATGACCCTACAGCTATGGGGGTCAGCTAGTAACTCAAATTTGGAGATTTAACACCTTTGGATTATTTTCTATGGGGATATGTGAAGTCGCTAGTCTACGCCGATAAACCAGAGACGATGGTCGACTTGGTAGTCAACATTCGCCGCGTTATTGCCGATATACATACGGTTCCAGCTGCTCGAAAGAGTGTTCGAAAATTGGACTCCCAGATTGCGCTGTAACCGAGCCAGCCGCGGCGCCCATATGCCCGAAATCATATTTAAACACTAATGGCATAAAATTATCTTTCCAATAAAGCCAATACCATGACCATTACCACGATTGTTATGTGTTTTATTTCATTTTAAAGTTTTATACCTCTAAAAAAAACACCCGTTATGTTCAATGGATAGTATCAATTGACAACACTTTTAATCAATCTGCAGTATGTTTGTCAGAGCGATTATGTGATTAAGTGAATATTTTCTCATTATGCTGAAGGGTTCTACACACGTGTTGGCCGATATATTAGACTATGTATTTATGTATGGCTTAGCACACACTAATTACGCTGACGCGTGCTGTTTGTACCAAGAGTGTTAGCTTTTAGTCGCCTATCTTGTATTAAAACATACCGAGTGATCCAAACTCGTCTTTACCAACAAGCTAAACAATTATGTAAAACCTTAGAATTTGTACCGAAAGTTGTTTAGGAAATTGAAAAAATCCAGATAGCAGTATCACGAAAATTGCTATTTAGGCAAAATGTTAGTGCTGTCAATGGTGGATAGAATGATGACAAATTACCATTTTGTAAAAGTGGTTTTGTACTATACTATTTCATCTGTCATCTCCGACTAATCGGCCAACTGGTCTGTCGGGCGAAACGTAGTGATATAAAATCCGATGGGGTTTTCAAATTTAGGTTACACAATTCGGGGTTAATATGCGACTGATCATACTAAATTGTAACTTTGGCAGTTTACAAATGCCAGTCGACCTAACCTATGTTATATGGTTGATTGCTATTTTATAATTTCGGGGGCATTTGGCCATACTCTACCACGCTGGCCGTTGCGGGTTGGTAGAGAGTGAGGATATAAGTAGATAGGATAAAATGTGGAATTGGTAGGATTTAGAGGTTAGGACATGATTTCCTTCTGTATCGAGAGGTGAAGGAGAATCGAGACTCGCGTGGACAGGGTTGTATACCTGAAGTTGACCTGTCTCCGTCTGGATCCTGAAGAATGCCTACCCGCTACCCGATATTTATAGACAAATGTAATGAATACAAAGTGCCTCTTTAGCCGGCCTTTGTGGGCTACAATGAAGCATTCGATTCCATAGAATTGTGGGCAATCTTCCACAGATTGTATAACGCAAAGATAGATTCAAGATATAAAGAACTGCTGAGACAAATACATAACAAATCAACCATACAAATAAATATAGCAGAAGACATATCCAAGAAATTAAATTGGGAAGAACGCGATGGTCGACACTTAAGTTGCCGATGACATCGTAATCGTAAGCAACAATATAGAAGAACTGCTGGAAACGTTGGGTGAACTGAAAACGGAGTTAGAGAAAGTCGGCTTGAAGATGAACCTGAATAAAACCAAAGCGATGGCAGAGGAAGTTACTAAAGGGAAAGTGGATGGGAACGAAGTCGAAAAAGTAAATGAATACACATATCTAGGACATACAATTACCCTTGACAAGAAAACCAAACTGCAGAAAGTACTAGAAGAATTCACATGATCTGGGGCGAGTAAACTTAACATGGTGCTAAGATCTAAAGCCTAAAGAGAAAAGTGTTCAATAATTATATTCTTCCTGTTATGACATGGAGATAAAGACACTTATAATAGAATCAGCCAACCGATTAAGAACAACACAACGGGCTTATGCAGCAGCTATGTTGGGAGTCTCTCTGAGAGAACACATTCGAAACGAAGATATAAGGAGAAGAACGCAGGTGGAAGATGCAATCGGTACATGTGACCCGACAAGAGAGACCAAGAGAGTACAAACGAAGTATGGGAAACCACCAACACACCGGAAGATAGGTCGAAGAGGACTATAACAGTTCAGGCTCATGAACGTCCACATGCCTTTGAATATATTTCTTTTGGGGACCCGGAAATCTTTAATATGCATCCACCAGTTCAAAATAAAGAATTGATCTTAGAAATAAAGTAATTCAATACAGCTAGCTTGGCATTTTCCAACGGGTTAGAATTTTTTTAAAGTTTATATACCTATTGGCTGGAGTGGGCAATTATCAACATCTAATTTAGATTTAAATTAAAATGAAATCTGTTAGTCAAATATGTTTTTGTTTCGATTTTTCCGTGCTTTATTTCGAAAACGAAGCGATTTCTTATCAGAACTTTCCTGTTTATTTTGATAAAAGGTACCAATTACTGAAGTTCTTTGTCGAAGTTCAAAAGGTGCAGCACTATGGCGGCTAAAAAAAAATGAAACATTCAGAGCTTAAAGAATCCAAACTAAGTAAAAATAGACAAAATGTGGAGCTAAGAGTTTTCTCGTGTGTTTTTTTTTTGGCCCCCATAATAGGTGCATACAAATACAATGATTAACAAAAGGTACCTACCAGAAATCTATTTTTTAGTACACGCTCCCAAAAGTAGCTATTTTACGGACTCATTTAAGTCCGTAAAATGAGTCTTTTCTGGACTCAATCCCAAAAACTCTGGTTGCTATAGTGACACTCATTTAAGTCCGTAAAATGCTATATTTTCGGCCTAGTCCCTAAAAGTTGTCATAGCAACCTTTTGCGAACTACTATAGTGACATGTGCTCTGATCACATTAATCATACATAATAAAAGGTTTGAATCTGTTTTTGGGAGCTTTAAAAAATGTTGTTTGTAACACGTACCTAAATCATTTTTTGGGACTCATCTGCTATTCCAGACTCGGCTTCGCCTTGTCCGGAAACAACAACGATTCGTCCCAAAAAATTTGATTTTAGGTACTTGTCACAAAAATAACTATTTAAGGGCACCACTTTTTAAAAAGTGACGAATTACAGGACGATTTATCGCTACTAATGATTTTATAAAGAATATTTCGATTTTAAACGTTAGATATTATAAAAAAAATAAATAATTGTGTCGTACTGTGATCTTAGGAAATTTATTTATATTTAATTAGAGCCGTAATATCGTGTATCGTTGTTCTTCACATTTAAAAATCTATAAAGCCATATCGTTTTATGTTTACGTTAAACACGACTTTAGTTAGAGATAACTTTAAACATGAGCTCGTAAAACGAACCAAATATTTCAAAAGTGTATTAGAAAGTTGCAGGTTTTGGATTCTTTCAAATAATTGCTTTTGTAATAAGCCAATGCAAGACGAAACCGTAATTTTGGATAGGTATAATTTGTTGCTATGTTGTTTTAACGGCGATGATCTTTATTTATAACATCGATTTTATTAAATAGATATTTAAAAAGATGTTTGCCTGTATGATTCCTTTGGAAGGTTCAACGATGAGATCCATTTCGTTTCTTCCAAGATCAATAGCAAAACGAGTGCCTTTACTACCAGTATTGTGAAGCGAAAGCATGCGTACTGCACCAGAATGTCCCGCGTCTATTGTACCAAAGTCGATCTGCTGAGGTATAGCAGAAATCGAGACTCCGGACAGCAACCTGAGAGAGAAAATACGATTAGATCGGTTCCAAACTTAATCAGAGTTCCTCGTTGAGGTAAAAAGATTTAAGGACCAAAGTTGGACAGTTTTGGGACGGTCGTACAAGTTATACCATTCTTTTTCATGTTGAATTACTGAAACTGGTTAATAGCAAGTGGTTGGAAATGGGGCTTTCTATAAACCCGGAAATTACAGTCATGCAATTAACTGCAAATTATTACAGCGGTTATGTGTATAATAATGACCTTGTTCGTGCAGAATGTATTTCAATGTCAGTTTATTTAGAAGTTAATTAGCCAAATATGTACATTTTTTTTTGTTTTATTAATATGCTATTTAATACGATTAGTTGCTGGTTTATAATTGAAAGTTTGCTTTGATTAATGTAATTTTTATACTCCATGTATATTTCTGAGTAACTAAAATGTCCAAGTATCCGCCAAAAAAAGTGAATATGGAAAATCTACAAGACAACTCTTAAACTATCTTTGTAGATTTTGAATTTCATGAAGTTCTCAAAATCAAAAGCACGATAAGAAATAGCAAAGATTATTATATTAGCTTATCAATTTCTGAAAAGATTAAGGCAACCATTAATACCTCCAAATGTAAACAAATTGAGTCACCTTATACCAAATCGAAAAATACACGAAGATATTTCAGGGGGTGATTCCTTGTCATAAAATATTTAAAAAAGTTCCTATAAACTTGGGCCCGGAAATGCATAGTTTTTGCGTATTAAATCAGTTTTTTTATTAATATCTTAAAAAATATTTACTCGAATCTGTTGATTCGTCGAGTGAGAAGTTGTACGGAAATGGATGGTGGACATTTCCAACATTTATTGTAGTGTACAGTTCTATGCAATAAAATCTAGTACAGTTGTTTTTGAGCAGAGTGATCGGGCTTTGGTATCTATAGAAACTATGTTTTTGTTAATTAAAAACCAAATTCAGAGATAATAACACAGTAGCCAAGAAACCCACTTTAGAATAGCAAAAAATGCCAAAAATCATTCCCAAGAGTTGTACTAGATTTTATTGAATAGAACTGTACATTATGTTGAAAACCGATTTTTTTTTTAATTTTTACACCCTGTATCTTGAAAACTATGCATTTCTGGACCCATGTTTATAGGATTTTTTTTTTCATATTTTATGACAAGGAATCGCCCCCTGAAACATCTATTTTTCGAATACCCTGTAAATGTTGCATTTAGTTATTTGTAATTAAAATTTTATAATTTCTTGTTAATTGTAACACCTTCATTTTAATTTAACATAATAATAAATTACTGTATAATTTATACATATATTCTTCGTAAACACTTATAAAAAGTCAATTGATTGATGACTGATATGCTATAATTATTACGATTGGTTAGTGTTGTAGAATTAGTAGAATATGTTTGCTTTCATAAAAATCTATTTCTGATTTACATAAATGTAATACTTTAATAAAGTTGTAAAAAAACTTTGTTATGTGCTGCACAACACAGCAAGTTACTACGTTGGAAAGAAGGTGTTAGAAATATTTCATGTTCTAGATATTATTTATGTCTAAACAAAAAATGCTAAGTTTTAAAATTGAAAACCAATCATAATTCTTTAAGATCGATCAAAGTGTAAGGTAGTTCCTTTTCTTTGTAATTCCTTGTAATTTAATTCAGTCACAATTTTGTTGGTAAATCTAAATGTGTAAAATTATGGAAAATTTCCCCAATTAAAATAATTGAATTTAGATATGAAAATTAAATTGCAATATTAAACTATCTTTACGTAACACTTTGTAAAGGACTAAAGGTACTTTTCGACTTTCCAATTGTCAGTTTTTGTATTTATTTATCACTCTTTGAATTAACTGAAGACTTTGTGTAGATTTAAAATAAAATTTACATTCTTAAATCTGCTTATCTTAAAGAAAACCTTTTCCAGATTTCTGAGTTTTATAAATCTAATTTTGCAATGCTTTCGAAGGGTATTTTAAAGGACCATAACTAAACATTCAGGTGAAGATTAGAAATAAAATATTCTTTATTTAGATTTCATTCAGTAAATTAACAAAGAAAAATGAAATTAATTGAAATATAAACCCTAAAAGTCTAAAGTGTGGGATAGTACTGAAGAATTGAAATAATTATAATTTATAAAAAGAGTCTCTACCTAACTTGAAAATGTACAAGTTTAGAGTAAAAAACTAAACACTTACATACTAAAAAAAAACGTGATAGATATTCAGAATGAAATCTGTTTCGAAAATTGAAACATAACTTTAGAAGTTAGTCTCGAAACACCTACATTTCAGTTTGTTTAATGAAATTTTTAAAAATATGTATAAAGCCAGAATGGAAATCAATTGTCTGTATTTTTGAAGAAAATTATATTAAGTACTTCGTTAGCAGAAAAAATTTAAAAAACATTAGAAGTTACTTTTAAAGAAGCCTAAGAAAAAAAGGATTTAATTAGCATTAATTAAGGTAATAATAAATACACTCACGATTTAGAATGTAACATTTAAAGCGAAAATCTGAAAAACTTCAAATATTGCAGCAATTTATCTCAAAGTCTTAAAAGTAAAAACTGTTATTTCCGTTTCACAATTTTGAGCAGTATTTTGTTCTGTAATTCTTACCTTTACATTTTATAAACCAATAAAATTTGGGGACACTGCAACTATTTGAAAAAAATTTGTTTAGCATGCTTAAAATCCAAGAAGCAACTGAGCGCATGCTATTTTATACAAAATAAATTAATTGATATGAAAATAAAAACGAATGAAACTTGACAACAAACATACTGCAAACCAAACTAAAAAGCTAAAAATTACAAGTTAAATGTAAAAAAATAAATGAACAGCCTTTCAGTTCTATGACTTAGATAATTATTTAATAAAGAGTAACAATTGTTTAAGCAAACATTAATAATTTTTCATTTGTATTTATAATCTATTATGAAATCTACGCTTAAAAAACTATCAGTAATTACAATTTCAATTATAGAATTAGCAGTAATTTAATGAATCGAGATAAAAGTCGAAGTGGAAAGTAATATTCTAAAGCAGTTTTTGCTTTATTAATTTAAAATAACTCCAAACTATTTTTCCAGAATACCAAATTGAGTCGAACATAATTAGTTTTACTATCACAACATGAACTTTAAAAAATCCAAAAACCCCCCAAAAAAAACGGTTTTCTTTGTATAATTCTAGCATCTTTGGATTTACCTAATTTAATTTCGTGTCTATTGTTTTTAGAATAGTTAAATGTTTAAAGGAATTGCTAATGTTGGCGTTTCTAAATAATTTTTTTCGAAAATTTTCAGATACTGTTAATTAACCTAAGTGGTTTGTAATTACATACCTACGCTTCGAATTTTTCTTCATTTCTGTAATGGTTTTGCCGACTGATAATTTAAATTGCTGCGTATAACCTACTTTCGGACGTTTATTAAATAAGTTTTTGTTGTTAATGGATTTCTACTGTCTATTTTAAGAATAATTCAAAGTATACTGGACGTTTATCGCGTTGTTTATTTTATGATCTGCAAAACAGCAAAACCTATTTGAATTTTAGTTCGAATTTAAGCTGTTAAAGCTTTAAATAAGAATATTATGTAAATATATACATATAATAAATGAATTGCTAATTGCAGAAAGGTAAGTAATACAAAGCAATTTTTTTGAGAGAAACGGAAAAAAGGACAGTTCTGCTGCATTACTTTCCTTTATGCGCAAATCGTTATAAACCCATTGATAAAGCATAGTATTAGGACAGCAACAGAACCTTCCTTTCTGCACCAAACGACCTAACAACCCTGAAAATACACGATTACGTAGAGAACTCGAAATTGCTAAAATTGTCGGAACTTACCTTTCTGCAATTAGCGATTCAAATATTTTGCTTCTATTTTTATATAAAGTCTTTCATTTCAAAGAAATATTAAATGTAAACAAAATTTCGGGGTAACTTACACGACCAGTTTATGATTCACATGCTCGTCGTTTACGTAAATCGAAATTGCAGCAAAAGGGACAGCTGTTGCACGCATGTAAGTGTAGGTCACATATTTTGTGATGGTTAAACCCGGACATAATCTTTGTCCACGTATAATTGGTTTAATTTGAAAGGCCTAAAAAAACTCAATTAATTAAAAATACCTTGCAAAACAAAACATGAACTTACATAAGAACTGGCTGGACATATGCGAATAAAAGCGGCCGTTTTCCCTAAATTTTGCACGGTGAATTTTTTATTATATGACTTGCCTTCGAATGCATTTTCGAATGTCATCGGACTTGGGGTGATTCGTACATCTTGGCAATCGATGTACCTGCTGCCGATGTCTACACTTTGGGTGTAATCACCTGACAGAAGTCTCGAGATTGAAATTGGTAGTACCGACGAAGACGAACTCGATTTTACCGATGTTAATGATATCATAATATTGAGAATAAAATAAAAAATAAATTATAAAAAAAATGTCAGAATAAAACTATATTTTGACGTTAATATACATTGTAAGAAAATTTTGAAAATAAACAGTTGAAAAAATATTATTTTTAATGGCAACTAGTTTGGTTGGGTTGTTATTCGAGAAGGGGAAGATTTAAAATAAAAGATAAATGAAGATAAATCTGGTTTAGAACCGCTTATCAGCGAAGCTTATGCAAGTTGTTAACTTCTTCGTATTCAGTCGCTGATATAAATATAGAAATTCGTGTTTTGCCAAAGATTAAGTATAAGTTAATTCTTCCGGACAATATAAGACACCTTTTAAGCCCCCTCTCTAATGTATGAACCGCAGATAATCTTATCTTGGAATTATTCTTCACACATTTTTTGCTGAGCTTTTCATTTGTACTGGAATATCGTTAGTCAAGCAAGACAGTTAAACAACTTTTGAAGGCATCTTAACAAGTAAAACAGTTAACCATAATAATGCAAAGATATCTGCCTCAGTAATCAAATTTTGTAATTTGCTTTATGGAAGCAGTGCCCCTATAAACATTTCAGCACCTATCCTTCCAATGCTATCAGCACCGATCAAAACAAGAGGCAGTATATAAGTGTTTATCTGACCTAGGACCACATATCTTGGTTGCAAATACGAAGAGGAAACTGCCAACTGTACGAGTTTTTCATTTCCAACTCCATCATAAGCTCTGATAGAGACCTCCTTCACCCCATGAGTCCACTTTCCTAAAACCAAGTCCTTCTGGAATTATTTTACCTTTTCAAACCTCTTACTTTCAACTACATCACCAACACTACTACCAATACAAGAAACATTGTAAGGGCACCGGGTGCATCTTCTTTGATGCCAAATACAAACGCCATTTTCAAAAATTGTACCAAGCTAAGAGATGCCCCCCTTCAGCTTCGGTGCCACCTGTCTTGATAACAAATACGGAAAGTCTAAAACCTTTTCTCGAGACTACCTTACTTTGCAAACTTCTTTATTCCTATTATTAAATAAATCCATACTCATAACGGAGTTGTAAGATTAATTATGAAAACATGTAGTCGTAGTCTTCTCCGTGATTACTAAGGTAGTAATTACGAAGAAGACCATGTGTTTCATGTACTTAATTGGTTCTTTTTCCTAGTGCATTATAAGCTACGTACACAAATGACATTCTTTTAAGCCCTTTTTAACTTACTTACTTTCAATCTCAACCCCAAGTCCAATGCTACATTTCCTTATTAGCAAGTACGAAAATCGGAAATATCTTCCTTAAATCAATTTATCTTCAGCTATGTCACTTATTAATAAATTAAGATATAGTAAGGGGCCCTCTTGAGCTCGGGAATCACTATTTCTGGTGTAGTACAAAGGTTAAAAACTCTTCTTCTGGAACTACTCTATTGCAAACTATCGACACAAAGGACATTCTAGGGGCCCCTTTTAGCCCAGGGGCGTCCTTTCTTGAACGTTTGAATGAAGGGCAGAAAACCCCTCGGAAGTTCTTTAACTTTACAAACTTATTTTCAACTCTAACACAAACTACCTAAATAAGAGACAGATTAGAAACTTAGGCGTCAAATATGAAAGGAAGGAAACATCTTATTTAAACTATTCGTTCACATAATACACCAACGTAAGGGTTAGTGTAAGGGCATTCTTAAGACCCAGAGAGACCTTTCTATACCACGTACGAAGGTAGACAATATCTTCCTGGGCTATCTTTGCTTAACTTCTTACTGTATTGCAAAGTGTCTACGCAAGGGGCTTTCTTAAACTCAGGATATCACCTTTCTTCATGGCAAGTATGAAGAGCAGAAAGCTTCTGGAGCTATTTTTGTTTCACAAATGTTTTATTTTCAACTTCATTACCAAATACCAACATAAGAGTCGGTACAGATGCCGTCTTTTTAATACCAAAGTACAAATCCTTAGAGGTCTATGATTTCCACAGTAAAGCACATTGACGTAGTTTTATACATTTAAACCTTAAGATCAAATCACCCCCTCTTTTTCTAAGTTTGTTATAGATTGAATAAATTATTCTGTAACAACATATTTAGCACAGAAAAGATATAGGCTTTTTTTGGTTGGGTATTCAATATTGCTAAAGTTGCCCACCGTCTTTTTGGGCTTCATCATGCATCAATCAAACGCTTCTCGTACTCTTATTTTCACATCAATACAAGAACTGTTGGATAAATTTAGTGATATATTTCGATCAGGTTTAGTTATCTGTAATAAGTGTGAATTTTTATTAACGTAGGACCAAGCGAACCGCAACTCTGTTTAATTCAGACCATAATGAATTTCTGAAGGTGAAACTAAAAGTTGAAGAAATATCAGATTTTCGTGTTTAATTTTCGTGCAAGGAAGTTTTCAAGAAGATTTTAAAATGTATAAAAATTAAATAAACAGGAAAATTAACTTCTTGATTTTTAAACAGCGATTTTCATTGTTAAATATCTGTGTATTTATGGCAAAACCGAATTTTTAGAATTAGAAGTACAATAGTGTCGGGAATTTCAATGATATTTGATTTATTATTTGAGGTTAATAAGTGAGGAGCGGATAGTCGCGTGTAAAAGGCCTCGGTCTATCACGTAGGCATCTTGGATTCGATTCCTGAGACCGGCGATATCCTCGCTGGAATTTAGAAGGTCGTACGCTTCTCCGTGCTTCGGAGGGCACGTTAAGCCGGCGGTCCCGGTTATCATACTAACACCTTTGATAACCGTTAACCTCGCAACAACTGCGGGTCGGTCTTCTTCACCTCTCTCGATGGGTTAGGTTAGCCTCCTGCCCAGCATACGTGCTAAGAGGGCTCACAGAACTCGTCCTTACGAGTGTATAACAGGCCATCGGCCTAGGCTTCGGCCATAAGAAGAGGAAGGTTAATAAGTAATTTTTTTATACTTGAGGTTTCTTTTTCTTCTTCAACTTATTAACAACGCTGTGTGCGTTTCTTATTATAGTGGCCTTCATTTCTTAACCTTCAATCAGATTATTGTCTTGTTTTGTTTTCTTTGTTATAGATAAACAAATCAAACAATAGTCTGATCCTACCAGGTTGGAATTTTTTAGCATTTATGCAGATTCTTCCTGCTTTTAGTTCTACGTTTGAAGACAGAGTAATTGGGCGAATGTTCTTTGGTTGCTATATTTGTTGTATTTCTTGTTAATGTTGCAAATCTTACTTCAGCTTGTATGAGTGTTGTTTGTTGTTAGTGCATTCTTTCTACCCTTGGTTTTCTTTTTTTTTATGGGGGCTCTTGAGTTTCCGTTCGGCTTGTTTCAGTATTTATTCTTCATCCCTCCTATATCTTGGTTTAGTTGGTTCTTCTGCTTTCATTTCTCTACTGCCTTGTTTTTCTATTTTGTCTTACTCCGTAATTTTCTTGCTGTTTTACTGAGTATTCTTTTTACTTATTTCTTGGTTTGTTTCATTGCAGCGTTTCAGTTGCATATATTTTGCTGTTGGTGGTTAATTTGCTTCATCTTGGGTTTGATTTATATACTTTTATATATTGTTTAAGGAGTTTTCTTTTATTGATCTTTTGTGTACAGATTCTACGTTCGTACTGCTGTATTTCTTACTCAGTCTGTGGGTTTCCATTTTTTGCATTGTTTGCGTTGTTTCTAATTGCTCGGAATTTAGGTTGTTTTTGCTATTCCATTTCTAAAAAGTTAGGTTTGCAGGTTCCACTTGTATATTATTTTTCAAAATTAATTGATTTCCTGTTGTATTTGTTCTGTTCAGTTGCTATATTTAATTTTTTTTCTAATCTTTGTATTTACTATTTGCAAAGATTAATTATTAGGATTACTCTCTTTATTTCATTTTTATTTGGACTATAATCGACCATAGAAAATTAACTGCTTTTACCGGACATAAAGTCTCTGAACAATTAACATCCTTTTAGGTTGGGCAGTTGTATGTAAGTTGACAAAAAATCCTAAAGATTAACAACAACTGAAGCAACACAAATCCTGATAGTATGGCTTTCTTAATTTTGACTGATGAAAAACGTCTGTATACGGCCTAATCATGTGCCAGTTTCAGGTGTCCGCCGCATGGCGCCACTTTTGTTATTTACTGATTGCAATTATGTTTTAAGTTAATATTGTCGTTCAGATCTCATAAAATGTTTTTTCTTCGTTTTATTTATACTTGCATAAATTTTACCTCTTTAACATTCGTTAATTATCTTCTTTCAAATATTATTTACACATTTAATTTGTAAAATAAATAATACTTTTCAAATAAAGTAAAAGAACGACCGAATAGCTACGTGTTTTATGTCTACATCCACTAATTCGTCTTTCATTGCTATGTCCCAGCAAAAATTTTGTCATGTCATGTAATTGCATTTTCTGAATTTTTCATTGTAAAAACTTTATGGTGTAACTCTCAACGTTTTTTAAAATAAATTTTAGTAATAAACCTTGGAAGAACATAATCTGATATATGAACACAATTATTTTATAAACCGTTATCCCGAAAAATATCGAAATTGTAACCTGAAAAAATGTCTTTAAATAAAAATCGAACTGCTGTCTTCTTTGCGAATTCACAGCTGTCTATTACTGTAGCTAAGTTTTAAACCACACATAGTCCAAAACTAGCACCATGCGAAGTAACTATATCAGCATAATATGGTATTTTAAAAATACATATGATCAGGCCGGATATAGATATTTTACATCAAAATCTAGATGATTCTGCTTGACAATAATCCATTAAAAGTAATTTGGCATACTTTGTTAAGGCAATTTATATCTTAATTTACTATTAATTTACTTTTATGCACGGTGGACCATACTATAGATTGAAATGTTACTTGGTCTAAGTTGAAATGAAACATATATTATGTATTTGTCGATTTCCTGTCAAACTTGATTTCTTTCTTGTTTTTAAATACTTCATTTTAATCATAATTTAGGATTAGTCACATCACAAAGCTTCCGAAGATTTTAACTCATAATTGTGCCATTTTATTCTCTACTATATACAATATCGGTATAGGTTTGAGATTAAGGTAAAATGCATTTGCTGTTATGAATATTTCTATTGAAAAACTTTAATTATCTAATTACAGAATTTAATATGTTTTATGCACTGTTTAACAATCAACAAATAAGAACATTAAATTTTGAAGTAGTACCTATTTATACTACATTTATACAACTAACAAAATAAGGAGGCAAATAACTAACTATAGAAAGATTTAGGATCTTTAGAAACATATAAGCCAATAACTTACTCATTTACAAATGATGTGAAATCCTTCATTATTAAAACCATTTATTTATTTAATATATTTCGGAGGTTTTAGTTATTTAAATACATATTTTATCTTTTATATGCTATTTATCTTTTTAATGAAGACTGAGAACGAGCTTTTTGGAGAATAAAGAACTTTTAAAAATCCTATGAAGTCCAGACAAAGATTTAAGGTTTCGTCGGTACTATTTTTCAAGTCTAGAGTAACAGTCTTCAATTGTTTTCTAATTAAGCGAAAGTTGTAAAATATATTTCATTATTTAATTAAAAAAAGCAAATAATCTCTTTGGAATAAGTTTTAAGCTTGAGAATCTATTGTGTCATGTAACACTCCTTATTATGTACTATTGGTTTAACATTGACAGAAAGACCACGCAATCAACAAACACATCAATAAATTTAAAATCGCGTTAATTAAATGTGACAACGTCAATTCAGCGAATTATCTTGTGTTAGCATTCATCGGAATTTGAACATGTTAATTTATATTAAAACAGTTACAAAAGCTAGTTTTAACCAGATATTCAATATCTATATGTATATTCGTTTCAAAGTCAAGGCGATGAGTTACATTAAATTATTAAATATAATTATGGCATAATTAAAATACCAATTTAGTTACACTTGTTTTACACCCAACACATTGAAAGGAAGTGATATTATTATGTTGCTATTAAATAGCAATTAAAGCATTCTATAACACTGATTAGTTTGTTCAACGTATGTAACGTGAATTTTAAAATATCCGTTTTGATACTCATTCATTTACTGTTACTTCACTTACAACTACCGAAGTATAAATTATATACATTATCATCCCGATATGCAAGGACTTTATAATCAATCAACCCCTGCTTCCCTAAACATCCCAACCACCCCCAATAGACCCCCACTGCGCCGTGATGCGAGATGATTAATGAGACCAGAGTCAACATGGCTTCCCACTGGTGGATACGGAAATATCAACAAGGGGCGAGGGCGGCTTACTTCAACATAGCATGGGTATGTATAGATGTTTTCGTGTATTCTGGGAATTCTAATAAAGTGGAATTAAACAAAAACCAAATTAGTTTTGTTGTTTTACTATGAATTTTATGTAACCGATCGCCTCCCATAGAATTACACGAGACATGTTTGAAAACCGATACTGAGTTTATGGAAACCCCGAAGTACTTATTAAAATCTGATTACGTACTCTCAAGCACTTTGGCTATATGTGAGGTATCAATATCTGATTGACTGAAGAACCAAAAAACTAGAAATTTTAAATGAAACCTGTAGTAATTACAGAGATAATAGATAACTACATGTATATTAAGTTACTTTAGCTAACATAAATACACTTATTGGCGTATTTATCACATTGTATATTATATATTAGGTTTATTCATTTCTCCCCATTTAATGGTTTTATTATTATATAAAGCCTTTCATGTACGTTTTTTTAGCTGGCAAGAATGAAAGTCTCATTGGCGTCATTTCTGGTAACTGCACTAGTCTAACAGTAGTTTCATTTATAGAAATTATTGTCGATATATTTTTGACATTAATATTGATAAATTTTAATTTGAAGTTATTTAAACCCAATTTTGATGTGTTTATTTTCAATCTGAAAGTGTCTGTTCTGATTTCAATATGTTTAATCAATTTGAAATTGATTATTCTCAATTTGAAGATGTTTATCCTCAATTTGATTGTGTTTATTCTCAATTTGATTGCGTTTAATCGATTTCAGATTGTTTTGTCTCAATTTGAATGTGTTTATTCTCAATTTGAAAATGATTAGTCTCAATTTGAAGTTGCAAAGGTATAGTCAAGCCTACACAAAGACAATTTTATGATCAATTTAACAAGAGACAGTTTCAACTAGAAATTTTGTTTTAAATCTTGAGACTCGTTTTCGACACTCACTTATGAAAGAGGAGTTGTTCTTTTTCGAAAATAACGATGAAACAGCAGTTCCAGCCAAATGTTATACTGAAAAATGCCAATCAACTTTCTGAAATTAAATTTTTTGGTTTCAACAGGATGGCGCTACAAGTCATTTTGCATAGGCTACTCCTAACTAATACTTCGAGAAGAATCCTTTGAAACTGCCCAATTTCTCAAAACGCAAACTTAAACTAGCCGACCCGATTTTTCCTGTGAAGCTACTTGAAAGGCCAAGTTTGTATCATTAAACTTCAAGCTCTCCAAGAGCTGAAGATATATTATACAACAAATCAACGAATTCTCCCCAGAAGTTTGTGCAAGATATTTTAAAAGCAGACCGATTTTTGAAATAATTCACGATTTTTGGTAAGAATTCTAATTCACTTTATCGTTAAAAGTTCTTGTAATAATTAAAAAAAAAGAACTTCTGATCGTTAATTATGCTGCTTTGTATAATACAGTTTAAGGATTTTATCAATTGTAAAAATCTGTAAAAAAGGATTTTTATACATACCGAAACTTAGAAAACGGGCTGAATTTTGCTGCGTACTTTGAAAGACAAAGTGAAGATTCAAATTTGGATGAAGTTCTGCATAAAAAATAAAATTTCTTATTTTAAATCAATAGTTTTGATGTATGCGTTGGAAAAAACGTAGCACTTAGAGATCAGCAACGAATTCTTTTTTGAAAAGTGAATTAAAAATTGAGGAATGTCAAAATGTATTTGACATGTTTGCCTCAATTAAACCCTCGTTTAAGCCAGCTTAAGCTGAGCTCTTACTTAAACCTGTAACCCAGTTCTAAATGTTTAAGATTAATAATTAAACATGGGAAATGAAAATACCAATTATTATTAAACCATTTCAAATTCAAATTGTCAATTAAACTTAAAAGCAAACGGCTGAAAATCCCTTTAAAATACATATTTCAACTAGTTGTTTAGACGATTTGGTGAAAGACTCTAATTTACGTATCTTCAAGACTTACGTTTCAACCTTCTTCTTTGTGCCCTGTCCGCTCCAGTGGCGCATTATCCATTAGGCGCCTGGGGCCCCGAGATTTAGGGGCCCCAAAATTTAATTTAAAATTAACTGTATACTGTAGTTATACTTAATAAGAGAAAATTCTAAAAATGAATAACGTGTCCAGCTGTTTTCAGTTGTCATTGAAAACAGCTGATGCAGGGGCGAAACCAGAACTGTAATGTAGAGGGGGCGCAAATTTTTTTTGCGAACAAAGTTAAATAAAGAACATTAACTTATAATAAGGCTCAACACAAGTACACAAGCAGTATGCAGTTATATTATTCTTAGGAAGTCTGCCAAAAATGTGTCGGTTAAGCGTTATCAAAGCTATTAGCCACCTCGAGACCGGAAACCCCAAATAAATCATTAAAATGATCCAAGTTTGCAACAGTTTCAAGTTTCATAATAACTACCTAGGTACTACTCATAATATCCTCTACTTATTAATTTCAATTTTTATTGTTCGTATTTAGTACTTCTACAATAATTAGAAGAGAGATATCAAAAATAAAATTAAATTTCCAAAAAGCACTAGCTTTCCTTTTTAAAGTTAAAGTAAATCTTGTGAAATCTAGTAAGTATTAAATTTTTATTTCCATAATACTTTGTTAACAAATAAAATCAAAACAAAATAAATTGAAAAATATCTTCATATTTATTGATTATGAAAAGGTCATATGAATCTGGGGCTCAGAAAAAATGAACAATTTAGCGATTTTATTTATAGAATCTAAATGTACTGAGCAATTAGATTACAACATATTAATTGACAAATTTGCAAATTTAAAATGCAGAAAAATTGCTTTATAGAGGAGCTATTTCTATGTTTAATTCTATGTAAATTATTATATTATTATTTAATATTTTTGCTTTTGCGTTTGTTCATTATATTATACGTGCATATTTTATAAGTGAATAAAATAAGTGCCTACTAAAAATATCTTTGTTTTACTGATTTTTTATGCCCACTTTTAAAAGGGCCTCAAATTAAAGTAGCGCCTGGGGCCTCTGAATGCCATAATGCGCCACTGGTCCGCTCCCGTTTCAACCACCGATTTGGTAAAGTCAGATTCGTCCAAAACTACCACGATAGACTCCAAGGACACAACAGTGAACTTATCCAACAACTGTTTGATGCCCAACCAGCTACAAGAATAAAGAGAAGCTGGCTTTGCCATCTTAGAGCGCCCTAACCTGAAACGATTACTACAGGATAAGAGGATTTCCATTAGTGAAGAGTTTCTCCTTTCAATGTTTATGTCCTGTCATCACATTTACTTTATACTTCATGTAGAGTAGCTTGTAAATAAACAATCTATCAATAAAAAAAAAATTGGTTAAGTGAATTAATTTCTTTAGAAGCTAATTCTAAGCAACTTTATCGCAAGGTGCCTCACTGGGGATACCGAAATATGTATTTATTGGGTATTGTAATTCTACAGAATTTTTCCAACTTTTTACTAAAAGGGTAAAAACCGATTTAAATTATTTAAGAATAATTTTCATAGGAAAATTTCTAGAGAGTTATTCCTAAATATTTCTAAAATTAGAAATTTAAAGTGTAAATTAGGTTAATTAGTATTTAAATTACATCGATGACTATTACGTTAACAACTTAAAATGTGAAAACCTATAATTTCTTGGTAGAAATTTGTCCAATATTTTGGGAAAGGGTTTTTTTTCCTTTTTGAGTGTCAATTTTAGAGTTAAGAAATGGCAAGGGCGATGCTCGGGTCATTTTCTATCAAGGTGACGCGATCGAATGGCTGTGCAGTAAAATAACGATAAATCCAAACTAAAGGAACAAATTGGGACTGCAATTACTTGTAAAATTATCGACATAATTTCATGTGGGGTACGTCAATTCGGCTTTCTGACAGATCAACATCTGTGTATAAAATAATCAGTTTAAGTCAATTTGTTAATGCTCTACTGAAGTTTCGACAATCAAATTGTATGCGAACGTAAACTGGTAAATGTTCAGACCAAGAGAGAGTAAATGTCTATACCTATATTCGTGAATATGGAAAGATATTTCCGCGATTAGAATGTTTCGAATAGAAATTAAAATTGCAGCTTGTGGAAATATTTCAAATTTCAATTAGCGGAATCAGCTGGTGATGAAAACCATATGCAAATAGTCGATTTCTAATGAAGAAATACATGTAATATGATCGCCGGAGTGGCCGAGTGGTTAAGGCATTCGACTACAGAGCGGACGGTCTCAGGGGTGGTCTACCCAGTCATTGAAAATAATTGGGTACCAAAACACAGTGGTGGAGTAGGGAAGGTAGGCGGTTGTTAAAGGCGTAGTGCTTAACACACCACCCCGTACGTATAGCGCAGAAAACAACCGAGGTATGAGAAGCGACTTAGGAAGTCTTAACTCTCTATATTGCCGACCTTAATACCTTTTTGACATACCTATATGTAATACGAAAACATTATTTGTAAATGAAAAGATCTGTTGTATTATGGTTTGAAGGATTTTGAAGTTAATTTCTTTTATTTCTTTCTTAATTCTTTGTGCCAACTGTCTTTTATTTTTTGCTTCTCAGCCTTTTTCGTACAATTTCTGGGACAAGATGGCCCAAAAGTTCTCTATTGGACGAGGCAGGGTATGTTGGGTAGATTTATGTTTTTGAGTACCACAGGTGTGTTGTTGTTATTGAACCGTTGAATGGCGAAATATAAAATCCTCATTTCTGTGATGTAAAAAAATAAAACGTTTTCGTTTGGGTAAACATTTTCGAATGTACGTCTTAGCTCCAGCTGCGGAGTCAGGCGCTTCGCCGTTATATGCCTCTGAATCACCTGATTGTGAGATTGCCACCTAAACAAGTACACACATCACAAAAGTCTAGGGATATATTTTTTTTTATGCAAAACTGTCAAGTATTTTGATTTTTTTTAGGTGGTCTGCATATAATAAATTAACACAATACTTTTACAACATTCTAAATTAGAAATTTAATTTAAAACAAAAGAAGACAAGTTGAAAAAGCTTTAATGAAACTTATTAGCAAAAAGTTGATTTTATACAATCATAAGAAATTGAAGTGTCAGCACTTAAAGTATTAATTAATTAAATTTAGTAGAGAGTATTTCCTCCTTTTTGGTTCAAAACGGCTCTGCATCTTCTAGGCATTGATAAAGTTAAATTATCTATTGCATCTTGCGGTAACTGTTGCCAGTGTCTTACAAGGGTATCACGAAGCTGAATCCGAGTATGAATTTCATCCAATTCACTTTCAATGCTTCTTCCCAACATGTCCCACACGTGCTCAATAACGTTTAAGTCTGGGGACTGCGCAGGCCATGGTAAAACAGAAATGTTTTCGTCTTCAAGCCACTCGGTAACAGTACCTGCAACGTGTGGGGTGGCATTATCATGCATTAGAATGAACTCAGGTCCAACAGCACCTGCGAATGGAAGCACTATAGGCCGCAGTACCCTATTTAGATACCCATCGGCATTTAAAAACCTCTCAAGAAAACAGAGATCTGTTTTTCCGCCAATGCAGATACCACCCCACATCATTACGGTACCTCCTTTATAAGAATGGACATCTTGAACACATCTGAGCCTTTCCAAGTTACCAGATCGTCTCCACACTCTAACTCTTCGGCTGTCAGGGTGTATTCCAAAACGAGATTCATCTGTGAACAAAACCCTAGACCATTGCTCTTCTGTTCACAGAATATGCTTTTCAGCCCATTCTACTCTACGTGCTCGATTACCATGTCGAATTGGTGGGGCTCTTATTGGACGTCGGGCGTGGAGATTGGCTTCATGCAATCGATTTCTGATTGTTTGAGAACATACAGTTACATTATGAGTAGTCTGAAGCTGTGAAAGCAATTGTTTAGCCGTAATTATTGGTCGTCGTCTAGCTTCAAATGTTAAGTAGCGATCTTGAACTGCGGTAGTAATGCGTACACGACCTGGATGTTGTTCGCTAGGATCTCCGAATGTCCTATATCTACGCCACAGTCTGCTGATAACACTTTGAGAGGTGTTTAAAGCTGCTGCAACGTCAACTTGTCTTCGACCAGCTTCTAGCATACCTACAGCTCTGTTCATTTCAGCTAAACTTAAATGTTGTCGTTGTTGATTACCTTCCATAATAACAGCACCAATAAAACTTAAATCACCCCAATATAAACGTAAATTAACTGTAAATGATGATTAAATTATTCCCTAACAACACTGAAATTGCTTTACTTTTAGTTGAATTGACAATTAAGCATTTGCATTTGTTTGTTTATTATTGAAACAATTGCTATCGCTAGCCCAAAGACTAGCACTAGCATACTTGATCAATGGTAGAGATATTTAATAACAAAATTGATTTATATCGATAAAAAAATATATATCCCTAGACTTTTGTGATGTGTGTATCTTTGGTTCTAATTTGGATTTTCCAGAAAATTTTATTATGTTTACAATATTTTTGATGTAATAATCAGAATTTCCAACAATATTTGAATTTTTAAAAGTAAAATATTTTTCATCGTCCAAAATGCTTTTCTTGTAGTTTTAACATTCGCCTCTTTCTTTTTAATTTTCATTAATGATATTATAGAATATCTCAACGAGTATTTTCTTACTTTATTCGCAGATGATACATCCGCGTTGATAACTGCTGACAATTTTGATATTTTACGTCTTCGAGCAAATAACTTAATAACTGCAATAAAATTATGTTAGACTGGTGCGCGAGAAATGGCCTCATCCTTAACTCTAACAAAACCAAGTTTTTGCAATTTTCTCCAAAAAGCGTTTTGCCAGACCGAAGCCTAATGATACGGGCAAATAGTTGTTTGAGTTTACATCGTCAAACTAACATCAAATTTTTAGGGTTATTTTTAAATGAAAATTTAACTTGGGAAGAGCAAGTAAATCACATAGTCAAAGCACTTTCTAGTAGGAATTACGTAGTTTTACAGTTAAGATCTTCAGTTTCGATAAAAAGCCTATTAATGTATTACTGGGGCTGCATAAATTCAATATTATCGTATGGTCTTCTGTGCTGGGGAAATTGTACGCAGGTGAATAAAATATTTATAGCACAAAAAAGAATAATTAGATCGATGTTCCGACTAAAATATAACGAATCATGTCGCTATTATTTTAAAAAATACGAACTATTCACGTTACACAGTTTATACATTTATCAGTGTCTCTGTTACGTTAAAAAGAATATTTTAAGCTTTACTAAATGCTATGAGATAAGTCATTACACAACCAGACAAGCCAACAACATCTATAGACCTTATAATAGGCTCGAGCAGACTGACAGAGGACCTGTAGCAACAGCCACTAAAATGTACAATCATTTGCCAGAGAGATTGAAAGTTATTAAAAACCTTAGTACTTTCAAAAGGGCCATAAAGAAAGTTTTAATATTTATTCCTTGCTAGAATTCTATGAATGCAACGATGTATAGGAGTATGTTGTTTTTGTATTTTGTATCTTTGTTATTTTATATTAACCTTGACAATTTCCGATGCTATGTATAGCCTATGGATGTATTTAAATTAAATTAAATTAAACATCTGTATTTAGAAGCATTTTGAACTGGTTTATCAACCATTGTTTAGTAATCTTGTAGATAATACTTCTACTGATTATTTCATTTAAAAAATGACGTACAAATATTTTGTTTATATGTCCAAGAGCCACTAAAATGTACAATCATTTGCCAGAGAGATTGAAAGTTATTAAAAACCTTAGTACTTTCAAAAGGGCCATAAAGAAAGTTTTAATATTTATTCCTTGCTAGAATTCTATGAATGCAACGATGTATAGGAGTATGTTGTTTTTGTATTTTGTATCTTTGTTATTTTATATTAACCTTGACAATTTCCGATGCTATGTATAGCCTATGGATGTATTTAAATTAAATTAAATTAAACATCTGTATTTAGAAGCATTTTGAACTGGTTTATCAACCATTGTTTAGTAATCTTGTAGATAATACTTCTACTGATTATTTCATTTAAAAAATGACGTACAAATATTTTGTTTATATGTCCAAGAGCTGCATAAACGTGTTTTCGTAAACTAAATTATTCCAACACTTTCATTAGTAGTACACCAATTCTACTACTATGTAATATCTGTCAATTAATTCTTTGTGTAATTCTTTAAGTGAAAAGCTATGACTGCTAGATATTTTTACTGCCCTTAATGGGTATTATTTTATTGTTTTTCTAAGGTATAGCAATCTTTAGGATAGAAGTCAAGTTCTTAAAAAAACTGGATTTTTACATCTGCATTTAATTCAAATCGGTACTCAGAACAAAAGTTTAAAAACCAGGACTAACTACTTCAACCAAATTGGAACGTCCTCCCAATTTAGTGATTACTGATTAGCATTTGGTTTCACACCAATGTATTGTTCATAAAGATCGATTAGCCTTCCAAGAAGATTTTTTTGATTTCTCTGATCAGCTCTGCTTAGGAGGAGACTTCTTGAGGCAAGTTGGTCTTACATAGGCAAAAAGTGTTTTACAGGTTTAATAAAACTTATTTAACCAAGCGTACGATGATAGCGTAGTAATGAAGATGATCATATACGTAGTCATTAAAAATTAATTAATTTTTAAGATGTTAAGATAAACTGTAATCAGGAGATGAAAGAGGAAGGCTACTGCAAATGAGTTCTTCAGCAACGATGTTGCTGTTATCTTCAGTGGAAAAACTTTCTTGCCAACATTTTTTTTTACAGATGTAAGGTCGATATAGAGCTTCGGACGATAAGGTTTTTACCGAGTTATCAAAGGAAATCATTTCACGGTTGCAATTTGGCATAGAAAACGTCTTCGGTAGAAGGTTATTTATTACCGTTTAGTTGTACAGTAATATAATATGTCTGTGACTAATTTTTTTCAAAAGAAGAAAGGCCAAAAGAAATACAATTTGCTCCATAGTTGAAATACAAACAGCAGACTCGACTTACAACAAAGTGGGACACTAACCATAATAGAATGAAAGCATGAAACTTAACGGGTATATAATATTCTAATAACAAACTACTTAACTTCTGACTTTTGAAAAGTTTAAAGATTTTTCAGGGTATATTTTGTATGCTATTAGCTACGCAGCTATTGCTATGTTAGTTGCAAGTAATGGAATGTAAGTGTAAAAATTCTACAATAATTCTACGCATTTAAAACAGTATAAACTTTTATGGTTTTATGCCTACATTAATCGACGGAGTGCCCGACTGTCCGAGCAGGGATGGTCTCAGAATCACACCCGAGTCGAATGCTCGGTGGATGGCCTACCCAGTCAATGAAAATAATTGGGAACCAAAACACAGGCTGGAGTGGCGGACTGGAGTAATGAAAGTATTGAGTCAAGCCATAGGTTCTGTTTTAGGTTTAATATGGAAAAGAAGGTTTTAGCTAACGGTATGGGAATCATTCCAATCAACCGTTTCTTTTCTAACACTACTACTTGAGCAGATTTTCAGGTATTACTTGCGATAGAACCCTCTATAATTCTTGATGATTTTTTGAAGGTGAATATTAAATTCAATGTTCATAGTGATTTACATCGTACATGTAAGTAAATGTACAGTCTTTTTAAGGGTTTATTATTTTATGTTTTGGGGAAGATGAAACAAATACTGGAACTTAAAATGAAAATCTTACCGAAAGGTAAAGAAAAATAACAAAACAAAAATTACTAAATAAGATAAATAAGAAAAAAATGGCAACTTAATAATCAATGTAATTATTACTGTATTGCAAAGCTTATTTGCGCTTTTTGTTTGTTTTAATTGTTTCTGTTAAATATCTTAAAAGGTTAATGCCAAACAAGTCGAATTTCATCAAACACATCAATTGAAAACTAAAAGCGCCGTAGCCGGAAATCTGGGAAATGTCGAATATTTTGAAATTAGGCGCTACAAATCTTTTAAGTAACTTTTGTGATAGATCAACAATAAATTAAAATACTGGATGTGGTAGAAAGCTTGGTCCAGTACGTAAAAAAGGAAAAGAGTGTTGCAGGCTTTTGAGTGAATGTGGCAAAGAAAGTTGGAATGTTAAACAAAAAAGAGAAAAGAAAACATTCAATTTGATATAGAAACCTATACTACAATGTTGTCTTGTGCCGACTGTGCAGGGGAATGTATGCTTCTGTGAATGCTCTTGAGTTTTCGTTAGAAAACTCTGTGCTAGTTAAAAAATAAATCGTATAAATAGCACCCGAGTGCTACCAGGACAATAAAAAAGGGTCAGCAATGGTAATTATAATAAAACTAGTAAATAAAAAAGGCGACGAAAGCAGCAGGCAAGACTAGGAAAAATCTGAGAACAGGTGTGTACCTGGCACACACATGCAATTCCGCGGCGAAATCACAGGTGCAATCAGAATATACACCTGAGTAAAGCTAAGTAACATTGCATCATTTTAACAATGGATATGTAGTTTAGCCTAGCATAGACCGAATAATATTTGTCTATCTTATTAGTGCATCCAAAGTAGGTGTATATAATAATTATAAAGTGCATTATAGTAAACGCAATCAAAAATGCAACCAAATTTCAAGCAATTTAGTCACAATTTCGCCCAAGGGCCGTTACTGGACCCCGAGCAGATAGATGGATTCTAGGAATTTGCCGATCCTAAAACCGTCCCTTCCGGCTAGCTGGCATCCTTAAGAGGACAAGAACGGTCCGATACAAAAAGGCGTGTGTTTTCAAAATTTAAAATATAGTTATAAGGCAATACATAAATAGGGAATAGAAATCAGATAACAATAGCACCTAGCATTACAACAATTCTGTAGTAGGCAATAAACGCATGGGATTTGTATATACACATAGATCAAAAGTAGGGCTCATACAGCTTGGAAATTTTTAAGTTTTAAGTTGCAATCGAAATGCGCAAATGGGGAAGTGAAATAGCAACTGGGAAAATAAGGATGTAACTAGTTACTGACGTCACAACTACACGCTAGAAGCTGAAGTACACTCCGCGTAGCGAGTATTTAAAAAAATGCGAAAGCACTTGTTTTAAATAATCTGCAAACATAATAAATTATAGGCATCACCGCTTCTGCCTCTTCTTTTATAAACTGTAAGATATTTGCGATAGTTTCCCAGCTTTGACCACTCAACCGCCTGTTTTTAATTTTTCTAGTGAAATTCATATTGCATGCACTTATTTTTCGGACTGTACAAGTAAACTCACTGAATGTATATTTATAAATGCTGCGACTCATTGTTGTCCCTTATGGTTAGTGCACACCCGTTATTCACCTGCAAAAAATTCTCAATCTGTAGTTAATAAGTAAGCATAAATACAAGAAAAACTAACGTAAACTATACTAGGAGCAGGGAGACAGCAACAACCAACCCACCATAAAATTAAAATAAAGAAATATCTGCCTATTTACAGCAATAACGGATCAATTAACAGAATGTAGATGAAACAAAGAAGAACCCAAGAAAGAAGTCCTAGACTTAAAAAGGAAAATCGCAAACTATGTGAGGCAAAAACAAGAAGAAATGCAATAGCAGCTGGAAGAAAATATCAAAGACTTAGCCCAAATAGGAGATTTGGGAACGGAAGGATTCGGGGGAGGGTAGTACTGGTACAAGATATAGAGCGATCAGGTATACCACAACAAACTTGAGAAGAAACAAAACTACGATGAAGAAAGAAATAAACCGCGTATATGCCTTAAGAGAGGAACCAGACAACGAGGAAACAGAAGTAGAAGAAGAAGATATAAATATTGAGAATAATGCAGAAGGACGGCGAAGGAACATATACCATAATAAAAATGCCAATAAAATTAAGGAATACGTATACCTGTGAAGTAAAACTGAAAACAAGATTTTTAATAATGAAAATAATAGTATACTGTATACTGAGCTAACATAAAGTAACATGCAACAGGGTAGTCATGTCTGCGCTAAGACGTTTCATCTTTCATATCATAGACCTTGGAAATTAGCGGTATCTAATACTAGAAATACTGTTAGTATAAGAGTATAAAACATGTTTAACCATCTCGGTCATATATTCAACTCCCATTAAATATGTGATCTACTAACTAACTACCTTGCATTGTAGAAGCGGTGTCTAGCGGCAGGCGTCATAGGCATGTTAACGTTATACAGTGCTCACAATCCCCACCTGTCATAACAAATCCCTTCACACCCTATTGGCATGGGCCTGGCGTAATCCAGGACTGATCCACGGGGATTTGCTCTATGTCAATTTATGATGATGATGATGATGATAACGTATACTACAATGTTTCCAGAAAATTTGGTATTGCATAATTAACTTCTCACTCAGGGCGTTTTACTTGTATGAAGAAACCTGTAAATTTGCAATCAATTTGAAGCTGTAAAAAAATTAGTCGTAGTTTGTGACCAACAGGACCATTAAAAGAGAAAATTAGTAAGAAAAATGTCCAAAAAGTTACTACAATTTCTGAAAGCCTATACCTTTTCTACTCGCTTTTGGCTTGATTTAGCAATATTATTACATTATGCCGACATTGCGATGGAACGATACCAAAAATTTGGACTCATTTTTGTACAGCAATCCAAACTAATCCTCAAAATTACGCTATACAAATATATTGGGTTCAAACCTGCACTTGCACTAACAAAAAAATAAACAAAAACTTAATATGACTTTCAGAAAAAAACAGAACAAAGCGCCAAAGGCAGTTAATACCAAGACAGTACAAGTTCTCATGTAGAGTGTAAACAGTTTTTGTTGCGTTTTAGATTAATCTTTATATCTTTACACTCTTGTTACAAGCTATCAATAGTTTTAAATATAAAATTTCGTGGACCACTTTGCTTACTTGTTTACGTGGTCATTTTTGTTCGTGCATATATTTTCTGTGGGGTAAAGCTGAGAACAGACTGAGTAAATCAAAGATGTTAAGGAAGAAATAACCACATTTTAAGGATTGATAAAATTAGATTTGCGAAGTTAGCCAATCATAAACAATCACAAGATGGAAGAAACTTCGTTAGATTTTAAGGAGGAGAAGATGAAGGGCGAGGTAGAAAAGAAGAAGTTGATGTAAAATCAGAAGAAAAAGAAGGCGAAGAAGAAAATCATGATGAATAAATATCTGTAAAATGGTAAATATTAAACAAAGCTTGCATAAATTAAATTACCTTACACAGATCCAAGAGATGGTAGATTTTGATTTTCAGCAATAATTGCAAGTGTGAATGTGTGTTTGTTTGTATGCCTGACAGTGAAATTAAATTTTCACAGCAAAATTTGCAATAATAAGAAAAAAATTAGGCATCGTTTAATGGGCTAAAGTGATCGCTTGAATTCAGAGAATGTGATTTAGGAAGAGAATAAAAATACCAAGAATAATATTGGAAAATAAATTTAATAATTTACGAAAGCTTTTTAAGATCTTTTTCAATCTAGAGCAATATTAAGATTATTCGATTTTTTAACAAACGATTCTTTTGTACTCTTCTGGATAAATAAGAATAAATAACCGATATGAGCAGTTTTCTTGATATTTTGTATGAAAAAATTACAAAGTTTCGCGTTTGTAACGGAAAACTCAAGTTTTTATGTTTAACTTTATGACCTAACAAAACTATCTTAGTAAGAAAACAAGGGATGACATCCCTAAACTTTGCAAGTATAAACAATTACGTTGGTAATAAACACTTGACTACATGGGATAGTTGACACAGCAAACCTACAGCAATATGCTGTAAGAGTGAAGCAACCCCAACAGTGGGTTTAATGCCATCTCCCAGGAGATACGACCCTTGTAAAACTCTAAACCAGTGCATAAACCTTGCAACTGAAAGGCTTCTATTGGCAAATTCACTATTTGACATTCATAACACTTAGTTTCCACGATTCTTTTATGGACGATGTAAAATTCGACCACAGTTTAAGAACTCATATACGAGCTTAACTGCGAAATTTATACTTTTTACGAACATCCGCAACAGTTTCAGGCTAAGATTTAGAAATTCGGGTAAAGTGAATATTCTTTATCAAAGGGAAGTTAACGAGAATTCCGGTTTGAATAATAGGCAAAATAACCGAAAAAATCCAAGTATGGGGTCGTTCATAAAGTGAATGAAAAATTAGATTAAAATGAAGACTCTACGCCGGAGGCACCATAATTTTTAATTATTAATTATCATACTGGTTTGAAGGGCGCGTGCTTGCGGCCCGCTGCTCTGTTTGCTAATTCGTTTATCCAAACATCTCCGCTCACCCTAAGGGAACGCAACGTCAATTGAATTAACTTAGTTCAAAACATAAAAAGCACTTGTGGTAAAATATGCAGTTTTATTTTTTCACGGCTTCGTATGAATAAATTCCTTGTATTATTTTTCTCAGTATTACAATGTTGTGTTTAAAAACAAATTTTCTAAAATTGTGAGATTATCAGTTGTCGTTTGTTCCTGGGATGGTTTTCAAAATACTTCGAAAATATTTAATGAAGAATAATTACGAGAGAAGGCTACAAAACCTTTTATTTTCAACCATATATGTAATGACGTTATTACTAACTGTTGTAAGTTGGAAAATTGGCCTTTACTGACTGTTACTTTCTACCCGGGTGGAAAGTTGTTACTTTCCACCCGGGGTGGTTATAAATGATTCATATTAATTTATATGTTTGGTTGAAAATAAAATAGTATACAAACCTTTGTGAAAAGTTTCATTACTGTCTCGAGATATAGTAAACCTCGACGCTTCACCTCTCGGTTAACTATAATTATCTCTCCACCTTGGTATGTAATATACTATTATAAGGTTTGTTGGTTGCAACTAAATTAAAAAAAAAATCTGACATAATTACCCTGGTAACCACAGTACATATATGCAACGAAAGAGGTCGTTTATTTTTTATTTTACCGCAAAAGTTTTAAAATTGCAACTTGTTTGTAATAATTTTATAACCACAAGTTGTAGATATGAAAAATAAAAGCATCGAAAAACACCGGGGAACTACCAGGGAAACCCATTCTGAACCAGTTGCGGTAATCGTCAATAATTATCATATAGCGAATCACATGTAGAAACCTGATTCCTAAAGTTGTTGATTTAATAAACTCAGGTATTTTTTAGGAATTTAGAACTTGTAGTCGAAGTTTCGTACAGCTTGCGTCTATAAAAATAGATTCTACCTAATGTTTTGATTAAACTATTAAATGCCAGAATGATATGATTATTTTTTTTAAGCTTCAAAACATTTAAATAACAAATGTAAGTCAGCAGATCCATAACCTCAGGCTTGAAAATGATTAAGAAACGGTTTTCTGGAGTTTTGATTTTGTGGTTTTATAAAAAGGTTGCAATAGTTGTAACTTAATTATTTTTTCGGTTTTAAAATAAAGGTCAAGGTTTGCCCCTTTAACTGTTTATGTAAATAATGAATGAGTTGGCTTAATTTAAAATTTTCTGTGTCAAATTACAAATTAATAATTTCTTTAGTTTTGAATTTTTTGGTTCAAGAAAATCAAGAAAATAGATGCAGCAGCGAATCATCAAAAATTGTTCTGGAAATAGTTTTCGTCGGAATTAAACTACTTATTTATTTTCAAATAATATTAGACTAACGCAATGCTTCAATATACAATGTGTCCCTTACTCTTGTGAACCTCTGTACTTTTGAATTTTCGAAAAACGTTATTCTTTTCGAAAAGCTTCGCTTGTCCTATCGCATTTATGATTTTCTCTATATTTGGAACAACTTCATTAAAAAAGATTTTTCGCAAAAATTAAAATTCAATGTATTATAACGTAGATATGATAACTATATAATCCCCATTTATGGCATTTCAGGACCAGGGTAACTTTGAAGCGAAAATTATTTTTTTTGTAAATTCAAAAGCAAGGTTCAGAAGAATTAGGTATGTAATAGAGGTTAGGTTAAGCCAATATTGGGTAGACATGGCAGCTAATAAATGTTAACTAATAACGTATTGTTGTATTTATTAACTCATAAGTATATATAACATTGTGTCAGGTAGTACATAAAGTTATAAGAAAGTGCAAATAATAATAATAAATAAATAGAAATAACAGAATCGAGGTAAGCACAACCTAAAAAAGGGCATGTGAACGTAAAAACGGAAAACGAAACCCTCTGAAGTGAGTTTTAATGGAAATATTGCAAAAAAAAATCGGAGAAGTTTAAACAATGCTTTGACATACATATGTATGAAAGCATTAGGTAAAAATAAATGCAGTGATGATATTAATAAAGTTGAGATATTCCTAAATGTGGCGGGAGATAAGGCAATTGATGTGTACAATACATTCAAGTTCATAGAAGGTATAAGTAAAGAAAGGCTAACTGATGTTATGGACAAATTCGAAGCTTACTGTAAGCCAAGGGAAAATAGTGTACGAAAGATTTATGTTCTTTAAAACCATTTAAAAGAACGGACGGGCATTTCACAACTTTCTTAACAGACTTAAAACATCAAGCAGTCACCTGTGTATTTGGAGATCAAGAGGAAATCTTAATAAGAGATAGCATAGTTTTTGGTGTACAGGATAAATCAATTCAAGGACAGCTGTTGAGAGAAGCAGACTTGGAAGTAAAGAAGGCAGCAGATTTGTGTGATAGCCAGTAAAGATCGACAGCGGCAAATGGGAAAAGTAGGAACTTAAGGATTGGAACAAGGTGTCGTAGGTGCAGTGAATCCTAAGAAATGAGGCAAAGGAACAGAAGGGACAGAAAAGGTCTATAACTACCTAAAATGTGGAAAACGCCATGGTTATGGAAGATGTCCAGCATTTGGAAAGCTTTGTTCAGTATGCGATAAAAAGAACCATTTTACAATAGGTTGCATGGCCAAAGATAAGTATAACAGCAAAACTCTAAATGATAGTAAATATTGATAGTAATAACAATAAGGCTAAATGTAATAAGATTAAAAGTAATTCTAATGAAAAGGTACTGCATGATTTGCAGAAAGTGATTCAGAGGAATTGTTTAATATTGATATGTTAAAGCATGATAACTATTGAAATATTTTACTGCCGTAATTCATGAAAAACTACAACTAATAATACACATCGCAGAAGAACAACAGGGATTCCGGAAAAATAGAAGCACAGTGGACGCTATATTCATGCTACGCCAATTGGAGGAGAAAGCTATCGAGTTTAATAAACCTTTATACCTGTGCTATGTTGATCTAAAAGTGGTGTTCGATAGAGCAAGGAAAGACGATGTACTGAACATACTACATAAATAAAGTTCCAAAAATAATAGATGATCTAAACACCGACGGAAAAACCCGCATAGTAACTTCTACAAGTTTTACAGAACCAATAACAATAAATAAAGGGATACGGCAAGGGGACTCCTTAAGCCCTTTTCTATTCAATCTTATTATGAACGAGATAATAGATCAACTCAAAAACTTACGCCGGTACACAATAGAAACTAACAATGTCAACATATTATGCTACGCTGACGATGCAGTACTGATGGCAAGTGACGACAACGACCTACAAAGATTACTACACAGATTTAATATAACGGCAAAGCGATATAACATGGAAATTTCAACACCAAAAACAAAGACAATGGTTATAGCAAAAGAACCAACTAGATGCAAACTGGAACTAGAGGGAAAAGTAATCGAACAAGTATTAAAGTATACTTACCTCGGGGTCGACATAACAAGTGACAGAAACTTATCATTCGAAACTGTGAGCCAAACCACAAGAGCGACGCAAATTGCAGGATGCCTAAATAACGCAACATGGCAAAATAAGCATACGTCAAGAGAGAGCAAAGTAAGAGTATACAAAGCGGTAATAAGACCTATTATGACATATGCTAACGAAACAAAAGCGGAAACACAAATCACTAAACGCAAATTAAGAACAACAGAAATGAAAAATTTAAGAAAAATAACAGGAGTACCTATCATTGAGAGACAGACATAGAAGTGCCGAAATACGAGAATGGTGTGGGGTGCAAGACATAGTAAAATGGACCAAAAAACGTAAAAAAGAATGGGAAGATCATGTTGAAGGGATGGACGATAATAGAATGGCCAAATTATGTAAAAATGGTATACCATCAGGAAAAAGACTCTCCGGAAGACCACCTAAAAGATGGAAACAGAGCTGGATTTCGTCGTCAGCGGAATAGAGAGGCAAGACAAACAGGACATAGTCCTAGTCGAAAGGAAGAAGAAGAAGAAGATGATAACTATAAAAACAGTAAGAATTGTTGGTTAGAAACAGTATCAATTAGTAATGTAAATATTTATGTTAAGTTAGATACAGGCGCTAACTGTAATGTAATGCTTTTTAGTTACTTCCTCTTCTTCGAGTACCATCTCCTAACGGATGTTGGTTATCATAATGGCAATTTTGATCTTTGACGCTGTTGCTCTAAACAACTTTGTGGACGAACAGCAGGTTTCTTAACCAGGAAGTTCGTCGTCTTACTAAGTTCATTTTTCCTACTATTTTTTTCCCGATTGATTAGTTGCAGCAGGCCGTATCTTTCACCGCGTATAAGATGTCCAAAGTATTGTAGTTTTCGTTTCTTAATAGTATTTATTATTCTTTTTCTTTATTCATTTGATGTAGGACTTTTTCATTTGTTTTATTCTCCATCCACGAAATCTTTAACATACGTCGTTAGTTCGTTCTTCTTAGAGTGAGTGGCATACCCTTTACAGGGCGTTGCCGATCTTCTCTCCATATGCCTGTGGTGTACGTGTCACGTAGCCTACAGACATAGGGGATCTCCAGCTTAACGTGGGCTCCGAACCACGGAAGTGCTTGCAATTCTACTCCAGAAAGAACTTTACTAGGCAGAATACACCTAGGTGGTTTTCCATTGCCTTCAGAGGAAAGCGGCTGGGTATTTTCGGAGTATATGTGACCCTGGGAATCGAACCCGAAAATTTCTAAGAGGTCGTAAGAATATGATTGCAGATATATTATCCAGCAACTTTATTGAAAAAGAAGTTGATCAAGATCCTACTTACTTGGAGAAATCGTTCATAGTCTGTATCAACTATCAATGAACACAGAGAGATTTAACATGTTTAAAAAAGCAACTCTTCTTACCAAATATTTCCTGAATAGATGGCCAACAAGTAAAAAGAATTGTCCAGTTGATGTTAAAGGATATTGGAATTGCAGAGAAAATATTGTAAAAGATGACCTAATAGTTCTTCTAAATAATCGTGCTATTGTTCCAGCAAAACTTCAGAAAGAAGTACTAGAAATTCTGTATGAAGCAGACTTTAGCATGGAAAAAACCAAACGAAATGCAAGGATATCGAAGAAAAAATACAAAATTGTAACAGCAGCTGAAATTATAAAACATTTGAACATAGTTTTTTGTTTTTTTTTCTATACTAGGCATTCCTAGCGTTCTTTAAAAGCTTCAAATGCAACCTACCATACTAGTATAGATCATATGAAATCGTAAGTTAGGTTGTCTATTCCAGTTGTTAAGGGGCGCGTCTTACGTGAATCACCCGGTATACAGTAAAAAACTTACAACTAAAAGTTTAAAATTCTATAATGGAAAAGATCAAGAAAAATCAAGTTGCGGGCAAAGTATTATAACATAGGTGCAATTCCAGCAAAAGAATTTATGGAAGGAGAAAAAATACGGCAAAATGTTATTGAGAAAAGTTGTTCAGAATATAAAATTATGGCTCTGTGCAAAATTTCAAAGAGATCAGCTCAAAAAAAAAGTTTCTAACATAGTATTTTTGCCATTTTATTAAAAAAAGAAATTAAATAACAATTGTTCTATTTGACTTCCTCCAGTTTTCACTTTAATCTAAGATAATGACAATCAATTGTTTGCTTTACTACGACGCCATTTTTCGTTCATTAACACAAAAAGCGGTTTTAATGAAAGTGAGCTGATCTTTTTGAAATTTTGCACAGAGCCATAATTTCATATTCTGAACAACTTTTCTCAATAATACTTTGCCGTATTATTGACCAAAATGGCACTTTACCTGAATAGAAAATAGTTCTTTCGCATTTTTCGCGGCAGTCTTAATTTTTAAAAAACTAAAAGTCGGCTTAAAATTCTTTTCAGACCGAGCAGGGCGGAATCCCAAAACATGAAAATTAAATTCTCAAATTTTTTGTCGATTATACCTATTGTGAACTCAATCCGGGGACACACTGTATACGGCACGTTTCGTTTAGCGAAGGGAGTCTACCAAGGTCTACCGTCGCAACCAAGTACGTGTAGTACATGTGCGTGCGTGCGTGAATATAAATACACTGTATAAATAAATTAGTTAGTGTTTCGCGTTAATATTAGTGTTGTATTTTAGTGTTTAAGTTGTTGTTTCGTATTAATTTTTACGTTGTTTAAATTTGTTAATAAATAATTCACACCACGGACCGAAGTTTTAAATAAACGTTTTAAAAACGTTACAATAATTATGTTAAACCGTCAGTTAAGTTAGAGAGTATGTGTGTTAAGATTATACATATAATGTTAGTTCTGTGATATTATAAGGAAGGGGGATGTAATAGAGGTTGGGTTAAGTCAATGTTGGGTAGACATAGCCGCTAATAAATGTTAACTAATAACATATTTAAATGCATAAATATTTAACTAAATATAAAGTTAAATTTAAATTAGAAACTTATAAGCAGATATAGCCCTACCAAGCGTAATTAATATAGAAAGTTTCAAATTAAAGAAAAATGATACCACCGCGGGGTATCATTTTTCTTTAATTTGAAACTTTCTATATTAATAACATATTGTTATATTAATTAACCCATAAGTATATAACAAGGTACTCCACCTAGGGGCACTTGTACTTAGTTGCAAATCTGTCCTTTGGAGGCCGATTGGCTACAAAAGCTTTTTACTAATCTAGTATTCACGATGAAGTCATATGCATATTTAAAATATTTTGCGTTATCAGATCAGAATGTTTTTGAGGAAGTTTTATCGTTTTAACGTTTTCAACTTCAGATTATTTTAGATATCTGTATTGTTATGAATGAAGTTTAAATGGAAATTATCATCGGTGAAATATTGATGAAATGTCCAAATTGCAGGTCTAACCGAAATGAACTGAAACGGCATTAGGTAAACCTTACCGTTTTCAATTAAAAGAAATCGCAGAATGCAAAATATTTGAATTTTAAATAACAATAAGTTATTAGTCTTGAAATTTTGGAATTTTGCTTTACTAAAATTAGATTCTTCTCAAAATTTAACATTGTGGAATATATAATACAATGTGATTTTTTAAAAACTCAATTGCAGCAGGCCGTATTCTGACAGACAGTTCTAAGGTTATTAAGACAGAATACGGCCTGCTACAATTGAGTTTTTAAAAAATCACATGGTATTATCAACTGCTGATTGTTTCTTGTAACCTTGTAAAATTTTAAAAATGAAATTTTAACAAAGAATAAAGTAAATTCAAAAATATATTTACAAAATTGCTGCTTCTTATTGTGGTGTCACAAAAATAGTTTTAAATTTCTTAATCGTTTAATAAATATGTATAAAGATTTATAAACCATTTTAAATGTATACTTTTTTTAGAATTTTCTATTGCATTTATTGTTCTTATTAATTGTTGTATCTAAATTGTTTTATATCTTTAGCAACATTTTCTTCTTCTTTTTTAATCAACTTGTCGTTCACTCTTGGTAATAGGCCTTCCATATCGGTTTTCAGTTTTCTAAAGGTTTTGTGTCAGCTATGTTCGTTTGTTTTGTTCTAATGTTCTACTTCGTTTATTTCTTTGCTATCAATTTTATTTTTATTTTACTACGCCATCTGGATATCATTTCAAGTGTAATTTGGTAAAAATTATAAACCAAGCAGACCTAGACCACAAAAGATGGTAACGTTTTTCAAAAATTTTTGGTTCATTATACCTACCTATCTATCGCAAACCCTATCTGGAGACACGCTGTATAATGTATATTTTGGTTTATTTAATTTTTACCAATTCGCAGTTCTTATTAACTATGTAGTTGATTTTTCTAAGCTCTTTTGTAGTTAGTTGCTGCGACTTATTGACCTATAGTTTGTCAGTTTTATTACATCTCCTATGTTTTTCCATTTTTGTGATGCTTATCCCTTTTCCACAAATTTATTAAATAGCATACAACTTCGTTTCGAAAGCATACTTTGTGTTATCAGCGTTACAAAAAAAGAGCGACTTACCCTCTCACTAATTTTCATTTTTTCTTGATTTTTTTACTTGGTTTCACTTAGTAACATGTAACATTTATTAATAGTTTCGTATTACTTTCATTCGAGCTTAAATTCTGGGTTTAAGCAGGTCAATCCGAATATTCCAAAATTATTTATAACTTTATTGTCCATGTTTTTAAGAGCATTTGAGATTTTAATTACTATATTTAAGTTTCAATATTATGCTAAAGTAGGACTTTTATTTATCAAATTATTTTTTTAGGCAGAAATTATTGTTACCAGTATATGTTAAAACATTGTTGTAAATATTTCTTAAAACTTTAAAACCTCTATTGTGATTAGCTAGTTATTTCATTTAAAGTAACTTCGCTTCATTAAGCCACGATTTAAAAAACCTACTTACGTTTGTCACTTTTTGTAGTGCGTCCCTGAAATACCTTTCGGTTATTCTATTTTTGTCAAAAATTGCTAATTACCAGATTACATAACCACTTAATAAGAAAATGGCAAACAATTAAAACGCGGTCGAAAAGTTCACCGGAGTGTTAAACAGGTTTTCCGGCATTATTTTATTCTGTTTTTCTAATTAATGAGTTTTTTATATCAGCAGTATAAACAGTTCGAGTTTGTACAATCAGATGATATCAATTACACGTGTCCAAGTACAAAAACCGTAACCGTTTACAATTCCGAGAATAGGAAAAACAAAAAGTTTAATACATTTTAAAACCGACAACGTCCTTCACAAATCAGCACGCATCAATGCTAAATTAATGACTTCCTTAAAATAAAATCGACTTTTTTGGAAATGCTCACATGGCTTTAATTACACGCTTTCCGGAATAAAACATAAAAAAATAATCGTACGATTATTGATTAGGTATTTTCATACAGCAAGAACAAGCAACGAAATACCTTGCTTTATGGAGCTTTTCAGGCAATCGAATTAATGGGACATGCCGGTCCCTTGAGAGAAGGCGGTGATCGTGTCGTGTGGCTCATTGCACCCACGAGAGAGAAGCATTCAGATACCGTGCCTAATTGCATTAGAGTACCGAGAGTTTCCTCCCTGATGGCCTGATTAACTGTTTAGGAAACGGCAGAACTAATATTTCGCACGCTAACCCGCTATGCAAAAATCTCTAGACGATCATAACTTGTTTTAGAGATTTTTTATGCTGATGTGGTGACATTGTATTCTGTTAGGAATTTTATAATTTTCTGCTGACGTAATGTTTACGGGAATAACTCTTGCCCATTTTTAATTAGATAGATTGGAACGAGGTATTTTTTAGAAAATTTTAATAACAAGATGCATTCTTATGTACTGGATAAATTTAAATATTCCTAGCACTCATGAAATATTAATTAAAGAGATGTAAATTTGAAATATTTTATTATCAGGTGAAAGTGATTTACCACAACATTATTCGATAACGGACGTCATCAGGAAATATTAGGATTTTTAAGTGACATCAAGTTATCATGTCATATCATATGCTATCACACACATCAGTATCACTCTCCACACCTCAAAAGTGTAAAGTTCCAAAAAAGTACGATAAGTCACGATATTTTTTCATGAACAGCTGCACGAATAATGTATGGATAACATTCACTTTCATAACCTTGTTTTTGATTTTTAGCAGTATTTTGAAAATTTTAACATTATTCCTCTAATTCTAAAAGATTATTTGACTCTACTCGCTCATTAATACTAGCCTTTTTGATATATTTTTCGTCAGAACGAGTTACAGCTTTTGTTATAATTAAATTAAAAATTTTCGTTAGATTTATATGTATAAATGTGGGAAATTGCCACAGTAAACAGTAACAAGTATTCATACTAATAACAATTATGCAAAGCCCCAATCAAAACCTTTCTTAAAAAAACTAATTATAGCAACATTTTTCGAATAAAGTAACTCGAATTCCGCTTTAAATTGTTTGAATCATTGGATATTTTTTAATTGTAATGGTAGATGATTATAAATTTTTTCTGAAGTAATCTTGGGGTTTTTGCAATTTTAATTAATCTATGCACAGGAATATATAATATGTTAGCAGACAGGGTAACATAACTGTTGATTTGACCGCAAGTTATAAATAGATATACATTTTTTTTCACGTAGTATGCTGGATTTAAAATAAATAATGAATCAATAACTACGAAACTCCGCCGTGGCCGCTTTCAAGCCCTGATTAGAAAGGAGGAGGGTTCATTCATTTGAAATATTCTTAAATAGCGGCGGTGTGGCCGCTTTAATTTTCTATACAAAGAAATATTACACTTTTATGACCTAAAATACTCGTACTTTTCTCAAAAGTTAATTTTATTCACCACCTACCTACTATTTGAAAAAATATACAAAAGAACGCGCTACTGAAATTACTAATTTCTTAAATACATTTTTGCTTCGACGGCATGAGTTAATGCGGTCACGGTCACGTTCGAATGTACCCAACCGCAATCCCCTCCCTTCCCGCTTCCGCCTGAGGTAGCGACACTTTTGCTGTCGCGAGAAACTACTAACTTGTAACTCTGTCCAATATACGAGCACATACACATTTCCAATGCTAAAATGTGGCGACCATCTTTTTGTTTCTGCTTTTTCCACGAACAACCTTTGTTGGAGCCGACACATTCTCAAAGACCCAAACTGTCGATTGGTGCTTTTTTTCTGGATCAAAGTAGTATAGGTACCCAAGTTTCATTACCTGTAATGATGTTGTACACCAGATTAGACGATCCATTGTCAAAGCGATCTAGTGTAGATCTGCATCACCTCACACGGTCTTCTTTTTGAACTGGAGTCAAATTGTGAGGAATCCAACGGAAACAAATGTTTGTGTAAAATGGTGTTAATTGCTTTTACACAAATCTTTAGAGTTGCTTGAATACGCCTTACAGTAACATGCCGGTCCTCTTCGATCATGTTTCGAATAAGACCAATATCCTTTTCGGTAACGGCTGTTTTTGGCTTAGGAGGTCGAAAACTGCCATTTTAGGAAAGTCGACCGCGTTGAAATTCATTGTACCACCGCTTTATGGTAGCTAAAGAACACGAGTTGTCACAAAATACTCCATTGATTTCCTCAAAACATTGTTTACGGCTTAAGCCACGTTTGAAATTGTACACACTGACAGCTCGTTAGTGTTCTTTGTTTAACTCCATGATTTCTTGCGAAATGGATTACTTTAAGCTTATGTATTTTAAAATATTCAAGTATATTTGTCAACGAATAGAGACCAAGAAATTGTAATAGAAATGGGGAAACACAAAATAGATATATGTATATGCTGTTTAACCGAAACGAAACGAAAAGGAAAAGGAATAGCATTTTACAAAGAGTAGGTATATACTGGTAGACAGCTGAAAACAAAAGCGGACAAAGCGAGGGAGGGTGTTGCTATATTAATACACAGTACAAATAAGGATACCATAAACACTGTTAGTATGTACCAGAAAGAATACTCTGGATAAAAATAGAGGCAGTTAATAATATCTAATATCCTAAATGTTATATCTGTTTATGCTCCGGAAGATAACAAACCCTTGCATGAAAAATTTTTTTTATGACGATCCCCGAAATACTCCCGATTTAATACACAAAGAAGAGCCTACTGTAATTATGGATGACTTAAACGCACGAGTAGGAAGTGATACAATACCAGGCAGTAAACAAAGACTTAATGAGGACGTAATAAATAGTAATAGAGAAATGTTGATAAGTTTCTGCGCCAATAACGAATTAAGAATAAATAACACCTTTTTTAACCACAAAATACAACATAAATATGTATTATCTGTTCAATTGATTGCTGGACACTAAATTGAAATATCTGGTGTATTTTTTTGTTATTAAATTGCCAGCACTATGTGTTTTTAAAATTTAGTGAGATATTTAGTTCCCTGAAATGTTGTGTTATGTTGTCAAGTTGACGGATGTCAAACTCAAAATTCAATTAAATTTAACTGTAGTTCCATCTGCAGTTTTTAATTCTTCGTAATAAAGATAAATTGCCTTCTGCCCCCTTTCGGTAAAATTCATTTTCTTAAATGTCAGATTTCAAATTTTCCTCCAATCATTTAGTAACCAGAAATAACAACATTACAAAGAAAATTTTTTATACCAATAGGTACCAATTGTTCAGTGCATGCCAACATAAATCTAGTGTCCACGAGATCAGTGAACAGAATATAGAGATACATATCAAAATACTAGACGTCACGGATCAACGATAGACAGTCGTATCAAATAGACTATATTATTATAAATAGAAAGGTACATCCAACACAGGTACTAGATGTTAGAAGTTTAATCGACAGACCTTGGCGGTGACCATAACCCGTTACTGGGAAAAATACGCGCAGAAATAAAAACAACACACAAACCACAACCATTCTGTTAATAAGGTGAACGTTGAATCCCTGCAGGACGAAACAACGAAAATACTCGTACTAGCTATATAGAAATCGTCTCTCAGAAAACATTGTTCAGTGGTGGCATATCACAGGAGAATGAATATTAACTGAAACTCGTCTACTCGAAAGACTTCGTGGTTTTGCAAAGATATACAGGACCTAGCAGAACAAAAAGAAAAGCCTTCTTGATATACATACAAGCACAAACAGTACAAACCTATTATTGGGAAAGGTTTCCGAAACAAATTGAAAGCGATCTATATGGAACCCAGGGCCGCGCCAAGCTTTTCCGCCGCCCGTGTGCAACACTAAATTTTGCGCCTTTACAGATAGCTAATTATAAATTAAAAGGTTTACCTATTTACCTTTTTTAACTGTATTACTTATATTTAAAGACGGTAAAATATATTTCCTTATATAGTGATCGGTAAAAAGTTGGCAACATATCGGAAAAATTTTTATTATAAGAGTATCGAAAAAACTTTTCTGGAGGATCGATTCTTCATGTCCGATAACCTAAAAATCGAATTTGATGTATGTCACGTGACCACTGATATGGCGGCAAATTTTAAAAAATCGCCGCGAAATCGCAAAAAGCGGTGCTAGATGACAAAATATCAAAGAAAATTATTAGAAAAAGTTGCTTAGAATTTAATTTTAGGTCCGCATGCTAAATTTCAAGTATTTATTTAAAAAAATTGAAAATCGCATTTTTTTCTAATTATTGTTTTATTAATTGACAAATATCCAATTTTTTCCTTTTAAATAGCTTGATTCAAGTAAAACATATGTATATGGATCAGTGGAAGAACTTTCTCGTTTTTTCCATAATTGGCCTAAATCTAAAAAACTGGTTTTCGCTAGGACGCTCGCTGTTGCAATGGCTTGTATCTAACAGCTGTATAACATTTTTGCGAATATTTTTATTGTTGAATTATTGTTTTTGGTTTTTACCGCGGCCGCTCTAATTCTAGCCACGTGCCAATTCCTGCTTATGTTTACGCCGCGTTGTCTGTCGCTTTTGCCGCCTTTTGACGTGGCCGCCTGTGTGCGATGAAAACCTTCGTACCCATGGCGGCGCGGGCCTGATGGAACCCAAAAGTAAATAAGGCTCTTCTCTGTGGTAAGTCCAGCGAAGATTTTATTTGTAGGCAGCGGTGTGGTATTCCTTTAAGCAGAAAGTTATAAAGAGGATTTTACAGAGGACTTGAACTAAAAGCAGTAACAAGCCGGCGAATAGATGAAATTCAACAAAATACAAGTACAATAATATGTATACAAAGAAGAGTATCAGAGACGGTCGGAATTGTGCAATGTTATGGGTGGCGAAGCAATCGAGAAATTTTACGATTTTTACAATACCCTGCGCAAATTATTAAATTTCTAATTCAATGATCTTATTTTTGAAAGAGGACGTTTATGATCTATTACACTTGTTGTGAATTCAGTCCCGGGACGTACTCTATATCAAATATTACTTTGTTTAATTAATAAGTATCAAAATATGACAATTTTATTCTATTTTAGAAACTAATTTAATGCTATGAAAATTTGAATTTGTTTACAAAATCATCAATATTGTGTTTTGACCGGATAAAATCTGCAACACATTTCAGGAACTTCAGTGTTCATTACGTTCCCTTGGACCAGAGCATAAGTTCAAATTAGGTTTAAACCGCAACTGTGAGTACCGTTTCATTTATGTTTTTCATCGTTTCGTTTATTATTATTATATTTACTTACGGCACTGGCTGCTAAGGCCATTAGCCATCTAAAATAACTTATTTAAAAACTAGAAACAAATCTTAGTAGTTTTGAATTTGTACAGCCAGTCATGATTCGGATTTGAACTTGTGTTCTTTTCACTACAATCTGCAATTATTAAAACAATCGATGTTTTAAACAATTGCGCCTGCTTCTAAAACGGCCCACTAACGTACCAACTAGTTGTACAATTTTAGAAGTTGGTGCAATTATTGGTGCGTTAGTGCCACGATTGTGTTAGCAATTTCAAGTTGGTACGAAAGTTGGCAGGTTGGAGTGCACTGCACATCAATTTGAAATTGGTGCCAATTAGTTGCTGCGTGTGTGTGCAGGTTGCCCAACTCATAGTACGATTTCATTGTAAAAGAATTGCTCTTCGTGAAAAGACTGTGTTCTGCTTTGTTATATGAAGTGCAGCAAGCTTCAGTAACTTTTGAAATGTCTTTTCACCATGCGCAAAAAGTTTTTAAAGTCATTAGGCTCATTGTTCCGTAAATGGCTTAATAAATTCATAATATGCGTATATTGTTTTCGTTTTTCAAGCCAACTTTTTATCCGACTTCTTCTTTTTTGCGTCTCTCTGCAAAGCTTAGCACTGCACTGACCAATATTACAGACAGTTTTGTTCTTTTTGAAATTTGCGACATCTTTACTTCTAGCGACATAGAAGTACTGAACGAAAAATAGTCCAGTCAAATGGTAATTTCACTTTGCATTTTGGGTAGGCAGCGATTTTTCTTTATCGGTGTGTAGAGGGATCAGTGATGAGTTTAAGTCAGGGTTTTCGGGGTGGTAACCCACTCCATTCGGCCGCCAAAGAAAGGTTAATTAATTTTTCGGCTATAGCTCTGTAGCTGTGAGTCTTACAAAAAGTTTGTACAAGGCCTTTTTGTATAGAATCGCATTATCTACATAATCTATAACTTTTATTAATTTAACCCCACCCCTCCATGCGGCCTCTATCTTGAAAAGAAGGGTTAATTAGCTTTTCGGCTATATCTCTGTAGTCGTGAGTCTTAAAAAAAGTTTGTTTGAAGCTTTTTTGCAGAGAATCATATTCTATACAATTTCTATGAATAACTTTTTTTACGTAGCATTAATAATAAAAAAGTTATAAGCTCTTTTCCGGCTTATAACTTTTTTATAATTAATGCTATGTAAAAAAGTAATTAACAAAAATTGTACATAATACGGTTCTCTGCAAAAAAGATTTGTACCAATTTTTTCTGAGATTCCCGACTACAGAGATATAGCCCAAAAACCAATTAACTCTTCTTTTCAAGATGGCGGCCGGATGGAGGGGGCTACCCCCCGAAAACCCTAGTTTAGACTCACCACTGACCCCTCTACACAACGATAAAATAAAATAGCTGCCTACCCAAAATGCAAAGTTTGCCTTTTTTTCGACCATTTGATTGGACTAAAATAAATTGCATACAAAATTGGGATGTTAGTGGATCAGTTGGTCAGTTGTCTATAAAATTGTACCAACTTCAAGTTGTACAATTAGTTGGTACGTTAGTGGGCCGTTTTAATTCTAGCTAGCTAAAATGGTAACTAAATTGGACAAATTATTAAAAGTACTTGTTTAATGTTATACTAATGTAAATATCAAATAAGTGAGCACAGGGTAAAAGTAAAAGAATATTGTAGCATGTACGGTGTTATAACATATGAAAGTCAAGTAAAATTCATTAACAAGTTCAATGTTTACTTTTAAAAACTACCGAGTAGTGACCGTTATATCCTCCAAGATTATGGTCACTTATTTACATAACTGTTACTTAATTCCTGGGACACACCCTCACGTCTGAAACGTAAAAATTCGAAATACATTAGTTACATAGAAAAACGAAATCAAGGTTAGAATGTTCAAAATTGCATATAATTAACCACTAATAACTGGAAATGAGTATTATTAATGTGAAAGGGAATACTACTAACGATATGCATGATAACGGATAAGCACTTATTGTTACTTTTTTATATCTAAAGTAACAAGGGACTTGCTAGAGGAACACGTTCTGCATTAGTAAATTGAAAATGTTCAAGGCCTCTTCTTGTTTATATAATTATCGTTAATTATTAATTCAACGTGACTAAGAAGGCAGTTATACAATACACACAATTTAGCCTTGCCTTTTATTAAATAAATATATGTATGCATCTGCACGCCATTAGCGAAAAGCTAACTTGACGGACGATCCTCTTCGTTTTGTAATATTGGAAATTTGCATTTCCCAAGAAATTTACCTCGCGAACGCATTTTGTTCGGCTGGTTATATAGAAGATAGCGATCTGAAACTCCACCCGCCAATATTTAATAAATAATAAATAAATCAAACGTCAGGGGGTGTAGTTCCTGCTTGGTTGTGTTGGGAGTCACTGGGCTCGTTGTTATTTAACCGTATACCGCCTGCAGTGAAGAGAATACACATAGCGTACCCGTTACAGCTGACAATCAACAACCCCCATAAATATTAATTTAGGTTTTTATTGCACTTGATTTCAATGTGTTAATTTCTATTGTGTTTTGACATATTAGGAGATTTACGTTGTGCTATACTGCATGACTCGAATTTATAAATAATGAATGGCGTTCATTGTAGTGGAATTGCGAAAAATTTCGAATATTTTAATTTCTTTAGTTTTGTTGAAATTTAAATATTTGGACAGATTGACAATTATACAATAATGTTAAAATAGACTTTTTGGCTGGTAACACTAATAGATTTAGTAATATTTTACTAAGCATTTTAGTTTGGTTTTCGCTGGGAACACTTGGTTTACCTTAAATACGAGTATGTAGAATGTTTATAGTGAAGTGTCTGGATAGATTTACACTGAAATAAATTGTGCATTATCATGACAACATGGATACTGCGTTTACCTGACTAAACTTGTAAACATATTTAATATAATGTGTGTCCCAGAACTTATGGGCCCTAGAGCAATTTGAGATAATAGACATAAAAATAGGTATGTTGAGCAAAATTTGCCTAAGTAAAAAATATGGGTGAATTAATTCAACACGAAGCACGTAGCAAGCGCCCTCGAGGAAGTATCTTCAAACTAATAGCAAATTCGAATTTCCCATTCTCGAAAATTTTGAATTCGATATCTTCAATCGTTTTAAAATTATCATCATTTTTCGTAAATTAACTTTCACTTTCAACACCCTGTATCTCTTTAACCTGTAACATTTTACTTAGGCAAATTTGGCTCAAAATACTTATTTTTATGTCTATTATCTCCAGTTGCTCTATGGCCCATAAGTTATGGGACACCCTGTATAATGTCTCTAAATGATTTTGCAGAGCCCTCAGTGTAAATATTCCCTGGATTGCTCGTGTTATATTGGTAGGCGATTACTAGTACGTAATTAGACCATCTCTACACTTTTTGGCATATAATACATTCCTTCATTTAGAAAAAACCTGAAAATCTGAAAAATTGTCCAATACGGTACATACGTAAATGATAAAAATCGCAAAAATAAAATAAAGTAAATTAAATTAGAAAGCTTTAACTTTTTCCTCGCCTTTTTTATTGCTAATCTTAAAACATTGACCTTTTGGCAAAGCATCTTAGAATATTTATCTGATGTAGTGATGTATCTAACCCCCATCCCCTCTTACTCAAAGTTATGGCCCGAGATGCACAGACATAAATGGGCACAAACATTAGAAGTGCTTTTAATATTTTCTTCATTATTGTTTTTCCGAAGTCCATAAGATTAACTGTATTTTTGCAATAATGTGATGGTTAGGTGGGAAGGTAAACCGTGCGGAGGGGTGGCAACTCTGCCTAGATGCACCTCTAATAATATTCTGGGGTAAAGTTATCCATATCAATAAAAATTCAAAACATGGAATCAGCTTTCCTGACCTAATGGTGAAGAAGATAGCAGTATCGTTTTGAAAACCACTTTCTTGGGTTCGATTTCGGCCAAAATCAGATGAGTTAGTACTGTAGAAAAATTTGTCCTTTTCTGGGGGCAAATTGCTTGTACGGTGTTTGATTGATACGATACAATTCTTACATATTCTTACAAATAACCAAAGTCACCAAATAATTAAACAAACCAAACTAATTATAACATTGGATTTTCTTTCTGCACAAAGCTTAAACTAGTCACTATTTTAGGTAGGTACCATCGGCTCTTTATACTCAATAGGAAATTGCGGGTCTGTTTATACTCTTATTCTCTTGTTTTTCTCGCAAAATTTGAAAACGAAATATTCTATCACTCTCAGTGTTCTGTTTAATAATAAAACTATTAAAAATACTTCTCATTTTAATTTATTTTATTAAATAATTTGACTTTTAGCTTGCCATGATGCTATAAGTAAGGAAATTGTCAATTCCATTATTCAAGATACGAAAATTGCGTTTATAAAAGTAAAAACGTAGAAACTATTGAAATTAATAATAATGATATTATCTAAACATTTCTAATTTCAATATTCAGCAAAACGCAGCTTGTTCACAAACTGGTTTTGTGGGTAATATTATTTTTCGTTCAAAACAAATTCGTATGTGTTTAATAATCTGTCCAGCTGATGTTGTATTAACACTGGCCACTGGCTTAAAACTAAATAAGTACAGGCTAGTAACTTTTTTTTAAATAGAGTCTTAGACATTTTTCTTAATAAATGGTTATCCACACCAAAATGTATTATTACGTATAATTACAGGGGAATCACTTTACTTAACGTTGCATATAAGATATTAACCACGCTAATAAATAAAAAACTAATGAAGTACACGGAGAAACAAATGGGAGATTACCAATACGGTTTCAGAAGAGGTAGGTCTACCATAGATGCTGTACACATAGTGAGGCAAATAATCGAAAAGTTCTATGAATATGAAACTGGATTCCAAATTGTGTGTATCGACTTCAAACAAGCATTTGATAGCATGAAACGGGAGCAGGTAATAAAAGCCATGAAGGACATGAAAATATCGGGAAAGCTAATGAGATTGACAGAAATGACGATGAAACACTCAAAAGCAACAGTTATGACAGAAGAAGGAGAAACCGAAGATTTTTGAATTAATCAAGGTGTAAGACAGGGAGATGGGTTATCAACTACACTGTTTATTTTAACACTGGATGCAGTAGTCAAAGAGTGCAACTTTAAGGGAACAATCATCAATAAAGCGATACAAGTAGTAGATGATCTTACACTGCTAGCTAGAGGCAGGAGAAGCTTGGAAGAAGGAATTCAAAATATTGAACAACAAGTAAAGAAAAGAGGCCTAACAATAAACCAAGGAAAATCAAATACATGGAAATAAGCGGATAAAATAGGAAAGCAGCAACTAAAGAAGTAAAAATAGGAAATTTCGAGTTTGAAATAGTAGATAACTTTACATACTTAGGAATAATAATTAACAGCAAAAGCGACAGAAATATCGAGATTGATCACAGGGTACAGGCGGGACACAATACTTATTATAAATACAAAAACATTATGAAAAGTAAAGGTATAAGCATAAATACGAAAATGATGGTATACAGAGCAGCAATCAGACCCGGTAGTGACTTATGGTGCAGGTGCAGAGACGATAAACTTAACAAGCTTGGAACAGAAAAAGCTAAGAATATTCGAAAGACAGATCGTAAGAAGGATATACAATTAAAGAAAGTTGCAGATGGCGAATACAGAAGGTTAATGAACTTTTAAATAAAAACCATTCTAAAAAGAGAAGATATATGTAGTAAAGATCATAAATGTACAAAGACTCCGCTGGTACGGCCATATAAAAAGAATGGGAGACAACAAAGAAGTAAAGAAAATTACGATGTGGAGACCAAATATCAGCAGAGGAAGAGGGAGACCGAAAAGCAGGTGGGAAAGTCAGGGACTAGAAGATCTAAAGAAGTTGGAGATACAAGCATGGAGGGAAAAGATACAGGACCGAGATACGTGGAAAAAAATAACGAAAGAAGCAAAGACAAACAACAGGAGAGAATGAGTCAAGAATGGAAGAACGTGGACTAACTCACCACAAGTAACGAGTTTCTAGAGCTCAAAAGAAAAAATGAGCGGCTACAATTCCTAAAGGAATGTATAGCCACGTATATACCGCATGTCCGTTCTCAAAGTCGAACATAGGAATTTAACATGGTATTGTTTATTTTTGCTGATTCCTGCTCGCCAATTCAACATACAGAAAATGTAACGGTATCAATAGAAAGATAACATTATTGCGCATAAAATGATGCTAAAAATAAACGCAAAACTTAAGGTTTTGTCTTAAAATACTAATTTGAAATTTAACAGTTTTCTAATATGATTTTCAAATTAAGTAGGCGAAATTTGAAACAAAAGTTATTTAGTGTGCTTATGTCAATGTTTTTCTACTATTTATTGTCAAAGTTATTAACGTCAAAATGAGTAGTTACTCTAACGAAGAAAGAATTTTTATCGTAAAAACGTTTTATAGTGGCGTTAGTTTGCGGAGAGTTAGAGATTTGTTTGCAGTTAAATTTAATACACGACCCATACCCTCTACAAGTACAATTCAAAAATATGGACAAAAGTTTGAAAGGTGTGCAAATATTTCTGTGGAAACAGAAGTTAGGGGTGGTAAGCCATTACATGTTTTATTGTTAATTGAAACGAAATATTCCAAAATCTCAATTATATCACAGGAAATCGACAAGTAGTTGATCACACAAAAGAGCGTGTACTAGCAATGGTCAATGCGGACCCAACCTACAGTTTACGACAAATATCGCACGAAGTAGGTTTCTCTAAGTCGCGTGTATGGAAGATACCGAAGAAGCATAAATATCATCCATACAAACTAAATCATCATCAAGACATTTTCGAAATTGATAAAGGCAGCAGAAACGCATTTTGCTACGAAATGCGAGCTCGCTAATCATAATCGCCGGGTTTTGTCGTGAATATGTTTCACCGACGATTGTACTTTCACATTAAACAATGAACCAAACGTTCAAAACACGCGGTTTTGGGCACAACAAAACCCTAGAATTAATATTTCCACTAGCACTCAGAACCCTCAAAAAATTAATATCTGGGCTGGGATTTTTAATAAGAAAATTATAGGCCCATTTAAGATAGAAGGTAATTTAAATTCAGATACGTATTTAGATCTTTTAGAAACGAAAGTGGGACCTGCACTGGAAGAAGCTGCAAGGGAAAATCAGGAGATATGGTTTCAACAAGACGGCTGTCCAGCACATTTTGGCTTACATGTTAGAAATTTTTTAAACGATTCATTCCCACACCGCTGGATTGATAGAGGTGGAGCTATCAATTGGCCATCAAGATCTGCTGATTTAGCACCTTGCGACTTTTTCCTGTGGGGTCACCTTAAAATCAAAATTTACAAAAGACGCCACCCAGAAATTAATTCTTTGAGGTAAGCAATAGTAACCGAATGTGCTTTAATTAATGAAAGACAGTTAGCCAACGTCAGAAATTCATTTTACAACAGACTAGGATACTGCTTGGCCCAAAATGGAGGGTTATTTGAATATCTGTTATGATTTCTTTGTTGTTGTTTTTCTTTCTTATTTTTATTCCTTTTATTATTATTTATTATTATTAATTAAACTTCTGATTAACTTATCACCTGTTTATTGTTTTATTATAGAAAAAAATGAGCATAACTTCTAAAAGGGATATGTAATGTTAATTTGCCTATGTTCGACTTTAAGAGTGGACACCCGGTATACTCGTATATACGTATAACGACTTCGTATATAAAGTTGTTTTTAGCTGAAGTGGTGATTAATGTTGACACAAAATGGTACAGGTTTACGTAATTTTAATGTACTTAAAAGAAAACCATGAATTTTAATTTAAACATACCTTTACCATAACTTTTATTAAGTTTGTAGTAGTACGTCAGTAAAGTGAAACTATTATGAAAATGATGAAAAACAGCAAGTTTCTAAGATACGTAATCAAATAAAAATATAAAATGTCGTCAACAAAATAAAATTAGGAATTCAAAAAGTTTTAAAAACAAGTAAAGTTTTGTAATTTTATGCTTATGTTTATAGTTGTGTATGTCATATATGCCCTCCCTTCCAATATTGTGGTATTACTGTATTTTGCTTTTTTTACAAAATAGAGAAATTAAAACTTAGTAATACTTTTATATAAAGCTCATCTGCCTAATTAAAGAAGGGTATACAAACTCCAAATGCCAAGTACTCTTAAATGGTAAAATGTCCCAAGCCTTCGCAACAGAAACTGGAGCCAAACAAGGCTGCATCCTCTCACCGTTATTATTCTTAATTATACTAGACAATGTAATCCAAGAAACGATAAAAGAGAATGTTAAGGGGATTAGATGGGGCTTAACAAAAACATTAGAAGATTTAGAATACGCAGATGATGTGTGCCTGATTTCCCAAACACTACCAAATATGCAGGCAAAACTGGACAAATTACAGGTTGAATCCAAGAAAATAGGACTTAAAATAAATAAAGCCAAAACAAAGCTGATGAGGATCAATAAAACAAATGCAAACAACCTATATATAAATGATGAGAAAGTAGAAGAAGTCGAAGAATTCCTATATTTGGGTAGTGTGCTAACAAACGAAGGCAGCGCAACAAAAGATATCCAGCAACGCATCAACAAAGCAAGAGGGATTTTCTCCAAAATGAATTCAGTGTGGCGCGATAAAAACATCAGTGTTAGCACAAAAATAAACGTATTTAATTGTACTATAAAAGCAGTGCTACTTTACGGTTGTGAAACGTGGTGTTTAAATAAGGTGACAATAAAGAAACTGCAAACTTTCGTGAACAGATGCCTCAGACACATTCTAAAAATATGGTGGCCAGAAACAATTACAAATATTGAACTGTAGAAAAAACCAACCAACAAGAAATATGTGTTGAAATCAGAAGAAAAAAATACGGCTGGCTGGGGCGCACGCTAAGGAAGACAAAAGAATACCCAAGTCGTAACGTCTTAGAATGGAACCCGCAGGGCAAAAGAGCTAGAGGAAGACCCCGATTCACGTGGCGAAGAAACATAACAGAAGAAACGGAAATGTCCTTCCCGCAATTGAAATTAATAGCAGAAGTAGAATACGGACAGCTGGGCGGCCATTTTGTTTTTAATTAGGTCAATCAATTTAATCGATTGCGCAATCAAGGTCGAATTAATGGGATTAGCGGTTTAATTAGATCAATTCGCGGTTTATTTAGGGCAATTTAGATCAATCCGCGGTTTATTTAGGTCGATTTAATGGGATTAGCGGTTTAATTAGATCAATCCGCGGGTTATTTAGGTCAATTTAATGAGATTACGTCATAATTAGATCAATCCGCGGTTTAATTAGATCAATCCGCGGTTTAATTAGGTCAATCAAAAAGTTTAATTAAATTCTCGATTAAAAGCGGCGGCCATCTTGGAATTAATAGCTCGATCAATCGATTTAATTAGGTCGATTAAAACTTCCATTAAAAGCGGCGGCCATCTTGGAATTAATAGCTCAATCTTCGCGGTTTATTTACTTCAATCCGCGGTTTAATTAGGTCAATCAGCGGTTTATTCAAATCGGCATTTAATCAATTACGTGGTATCAATTCAGCCAGTAAAATTAACTAGATCGAACACTTGGGCAAGCTTCGGCAGGTTGAAACCTGTTCGCAGGCGAATATGAAGTCAGTAGGGAATTATTTTTAACAACAGATAGTTTTCTAAGAAACGTTACTCATCTGGTTCGTCGCATTTTTAAAAAACAAGCCCGAAAACTAACATGTGACTTAGTATTCTTAAATCTCCGGAATGCATTTTATTAAATAACAATCTATCGCCGTTAATTCAATTTTTAATTGTCAGCTGATCTACAGATGGAAATAACTCAATTTTAACTGTTACATTTGTAGATGGAAATATTTCAATCCAACAATTATAGTTTTTAAATAATTGCTGTTTAAAACTCGATGGATTTCTAAAAGAGAGATCAAGAATTCACACACGTTTTAAAAACAGTTCAAAGTTATCAAAAATCGGCGTTATCGCGGTATCTAATTCAGCCGAACCACGTATACCTGTCTTATTATTTATATAAATTTCTAATTCTTTATCCTACAGCCAGTTTAACTCTGACGTTGATGCAATAAACATGGAGTGCCAGTTTCAACATCCGTTTTCTGCAATTGTTGCGGGACCGTCAGGGTGTGGAAAGTCGTTTTTTGTAGTTGATTTTTTAAAAAATATGAACAGCGCTAATATATGCAATGTGAAATTTGAAAAAGTAATTTGGTTTTATGACGAGTGGCAACCTTTATATAAAGACTTAACCTCCATAGCTGAATTTCAACAAGGACTACCAAATATGGACCAGTTTGACGGGGTTCAACCAAATTTAATAATTATTGACGATTTAATGCGCGAGACAAACGGCAGTATTGTAGATATATTTACTAAGGGGTGTCATCATAGAAATTTAAGCGTGTTTTTCATAACACAAAATATATTTCATCAGGGCAAAGGGCAGAGGGATATTTCCCTTAATGCACACTACATCATATTTTTTAAAAATCCGCGAGATGGAACTCAAATACGTCATTTAGCGTGTCAAATAGTCCCTTCAAACATTAAATTTCTACAAGAAGCGTACCAAGACGCAACTTCCAAGCCTCACGGCTATTTACTCTTCGACTTAAAACAATCAACACCTGATGAGTTTAGATTCAGAACATCTATATTTCGAGAGGATGGTTCATGTTATGTGTACGTGCCGAAGAAGGAGTATAAATACAACAACACCTATAAATCTAACGTCATTAGTGCATGATGCCTCACGCTGTGATTAAAAACTCTGAATTGCTCCGTGCCCTAGCAAAACTCGGACCTAAGGAGCGAGCGGCTCTCTTAAAGGCCGTGGGTGATAAAGAAATTCATTGTATTTGTGAATGTATTTATAACACTTTAAAAGGAAAAGTTCCATTAAGTATTCATCAGAAAAGGCGACTCTCTCAACACAAACACATCCTAAGGCGATTGGTGAAACCCGGGGAACCTATATTCAAGAAGAGAAAATTGTTAATACAAAAAGGTGGTGCATTACTACCGTTAATTCTTGCTCCACTAATTAGCGGAATTCTGGGAAGTTTGCTAAAATAAACTAAAAAATGGAGCATGCTAAGAAAATGATGATTGTGCCTCCCGAGTTGCTACAACGGTTAACTGTTTCTGAAAATACACAACCAAAAATATTATCTCAATTAGACGAAGACATGCAAAAAGTTCTTGGTTCCAAATTATCGGATCATGACAAATGGGCCCAGTACAATCAGGTGTTGCAAAGATATTTACACTTTACGGACCAGTCTCGTCAGCCAGTCAACGTGCCTGTGGAAGTCAAACAAGAATCTTTACAGCATTCAGACATACTAGCCACACTACCCGATACGTATAAGAGAAAGGCGAAGAATCTTATTAATATTTTATCTTCAACTGGCTCAATTGATTGGGATGATAAGGGAACCGTCTCCATAAAAGGTGAAATTCTACCGTCATCAAATATTATCGATCTAATAAATGATACACTAAGACCTCGCAAAAGTTCAAATCCTGCAGGCTGGGAGCAGTTTGCATCCTTTATGAATGAGAAAAATATACCTCATGAGCTAATAGGTAACCCTAAACGACGTAATGTTTCATCTTATAATCAATCGCCAACATTTTTAAAATCAGAAGTGAAGCCCGAAGACTACGATGCCGATTCAGAAGGTCGTATAAAAGAAGTTTCTGGAACTGTCTCAACCAGTCAACAAACACCTGCTAGCACACGCTCTAAAAAGCGTAAAACTTTAGGCAATACCGCACGCTCAGCTAAATCTCTGGGCTGGGCAAGACTTAAACTTTAAAAATGGTTGATTTGAATACCATCTACTACGATCCTTCAAACCCTGTTGGATATTCTGGTGCCGATTCATTAATAAACTCTGTAAAAAATCAAGTTCCAAAAGCAGACGTAGAAGAGTGGTTAAAGAAACAGGATGCTTACACTGTTCATAAACCTCTTAGAAAACATTTTCCAAGAAACAAGTACGTTGTTAGCAACATGTTTGAATTATGGCAGGCTGATCTTTGCGACATGAGGACTTTGACTAAATACAACGATGGAAATAATTATATTTTAACAGTAATAGATGTCTTTAGCAAAATGGCTTGGGTGAGACCTTTAAAATCTAAGACTGCAGCATCAGTAGTAGAAGCTTTTAAAGAAATATTTAACGAATGTGAAACGACTCCTTTAAAAATTCAAACTGACAAAGGCAAAGAGTTTGTGGCAGCGCCCGTGCAGAAACTGTTTAAAGAACATGACATTAATTTCTTTGTTACCAATAATCCCGATGTAAAAGCGGCCGTAGTTGAAAGATTCAACCGAACACTTAAAACAAGAATGTGGCGTTACTTTACCTATTCAAACTCGTACAGATACATCGATGTACTGCAAGATTTAGTTTCATCATATAACAATAGATATCACTCGAGTATCAAAATGCCCCCGAGTAACGTAAACGAACAAAATGTATTGGAAGTATGGAACAACCTTTATCGTGGAGGAGTGGGGGTACAAAGAAAACCTAAATTTAAAGTGAATCAGCATGTTAGAATCAGTAGAACAAAACATACATTCGAGAAAGGTTACGAGACAAATTGGAGTGAAGAGGTCTTTAAAATCTGCGCGACTATACAGCGGAAGCCGCCTGTATACAGAATAGTTGACTTAAACGACGAAATTATTGAAGGAACTTTCTACGAGGAAGAGCTACAACCTGTAACGTTAGAAAAAGACACAGTATTTAAAATCGAAAAAGTGTTAGCTGAAAAAGGTCGTGGCAAATCAAAATATTATTTAGTGAAGTGGAGGGGGTACAGCGACAAATTTAATAGTTGGGTAGCAGCTTCAGAACTTAAACGTTTGTGAAAATGGAGAACGAATTTTATCTAACTCTCTTAAGCAACAGTTCAATGAAATATTTTCCCAAAAACACTACAACAAAGTTTATTACACAGTTACATAAACGTGTAAGGTTAACTAGTAACTGGGTTGTTGGAATTGCTGAAATTCAATATCCGTGCTCCTTTTTAGCTGTGACAGACACGGATAACTTAATTTATTATCGTCTAACGCCACCTAACGCTGAAGACAAGGAAACGGTGCTAAAAAATGCTAGCAGCCATTTCAAAGACAGCTCAGAAGTTTTATACGAAAATGACGGATGGTTTGTTTTTCACATACCAGCCGGGAATTACGAGAATATTGAAGATGTTATTACGACGATTAACAATCATCAATTACTAAGTAGGCTGTTGGAATTTAAGTACAATAAAGTTACTAAACGGGTGTCGTTAAACTTAAAAGAGCAGCTAGCCGTACTGGGATTATCACAAAGATTGGCTCTTCAACTTGGATATAAACCGGGGACAAACATTGCACTCAACCAAGCCCCGTCCCACCCCTCAAATATCTGGGTAGGCCTGCCATCTCAAATGTTTGTATATTGCGATATTGTAGAACCTCAACTTGTTGGCGATGTTTTATCACCACTTGTTCGTATTATCAATATAACCTCAGACAATTATAATTACGGATGTCATAAAGATGTAATATTCTCGCCCACTCACTACATCCCTGTGATGAGAAAAGAATTTGAAAATCTCGAGATAGATATAAGGACCGAGACCGGAGCCTCGATGCCATTCGAGTTTGGAACTCTGAGCTTGAAACTACACTTCAAGAAAATTAATTAATGATGGATTGTCCCTATCAACAATATTACGTACAACAGGCCGGGAGTGGTATTGGGGCTATTTACAGAGGAGCTCCTTATCAACGTGGACATGGAATTGGATCATTTCTGGGCGGTATATTTCGCAGCATCCTTCCTCTTTTTAAGACTGGTGCTCGAGTGGTGGGGGAAGAAGCCTTGAGAAGTGGGAGTAATTTTTTAAACGACCTAGCCGACAAGCGCACCGTTAAAGAAGCCTTTCATAATAGATTAGAAGAAGCTGGAAAAAATTTAAAACGTAAAGCCGATGCAAAAATCAGCACTTTAATGGACGGATCCGGGTATAAAAGACCACGCACATTAAACATTACTCAGTCTATATCAAGATCTCCTGGAAGGGTCGTCAAGCGTAAAAATACTACGAAAACAGAACATAGTGATATATTTACTAAAATTTAAAAATGTCTTTTCTACATGCTCATTCTTGTGAATGCATTAAATCGGAGCTGGACTTGTTTGCGTTACCTTCGACTCAAACTAGTATCGAAAATGGACAATGGATATTTTATAAACCACTTTCTTCGCTTACTGATGACGCACCTATTGAATTTATTGTACCCGGAAATGGGAATGATTACCTGGACCTGAGTCAAACTATGCTACATGTAACCGCCAAAATAGTGAAACAAGACGATACACCTCTAGGCGATGAGGACAAACCAGCCCCCGTAAATAACTGGCTACATTCTCTTTTTAGTCAAGTGGAGATATATTTAAATCAAAAATTGGTATCACCTCCAAACAATACTTACGCCTACCGTTCATACATAGAGACTCTTTTGAATTATGGGCCTGAAGCTAAGAGTTCTCACTTGACCTGTTCGCTATGGTATAATGATACAGCTGGAAAAATGGACGCCACAGGCGATGAAAACAGTGGACTAGATAAAAGGCGGTCGTTCACGAGTAAGAGTAAACAAGTTGAATTAATGGGCCATGTTCATGCGGATTTGTTTAATCAAGAGAAATTTCTTATTAACGGTGTTGAAATGAAGATAAAGTTTGTTCGGTCACGTGACACGTTTAGTTTAATGGCTATCGCGGGTTCGACGTATAAAGTGAAAATTACTGACGCTAGTTTATTAATAAGAAGAATGAAGATAAACCCCAGCATTTTGATAGCTCACACTAAAGCTCTGGCAACGGCTACATCTAAATATCCAATAACTAGAACTGATGTCAAGGTTTTAACAATTCCATCAGGTGTACAAAGAAAATCCTTAGACAATGTGTTTCTCGGACAATTACCGAAACGCTGCATTGTCGGATTTGTGACAAATAAAGCATTCAACGGCGATTATGCATCCAATCCCTTTAATTTCGATCACTTTAAAATGAATTATTTTTCATTGTATATTGACGGACAACAGATTCCTACTAAACCTTTACAACCAGATTTTACAAAGGACGGAATGTACGTTCGAGCCTACCACACCTTATTTTCGGGGACAGGAATTCATTTTCTGAACGAGGGTAACGATATTTTACGCGAAAATTACTCTAAAGGATATTGTTTTTTCGTTTTTGACCTAACACCAGATTTATCGGCAAATGCCAGCACTCATTGGAATCTTGTGAAGAATGGCTCACTGCGTGTAGAAGTTGGATTTGAAGAAGCTTTGAAAGAAACAGTGAATTGTTTGCTATACGCAGAATTTGACAACGTAATCGAAATTGATAAACACCGAAACGTGGTGGTGGATTTTAGCAGTTAAAGCATGTTTTGTTGCAAGTGGGGATTTAGTCAGCTGCTTGTAGTTGCATAGTATGGACGTGTTCGTTGACTTGCAAGGGTTCCGTGGAGTTGACAAAAAGTTCATTCCAAAAGAAGTTGTTATTATTTCCGGCGACGGAAACAAAATTGAAATCCTTCACTTCGAACCCCCTCAAATTTATTCATCGCTACCTGCTTCTGTAAAAAAGGACGTGACATATCTAGAAAATTATTTTCACGGACTGTCTTGGGATTCAGGCTTCGTAAATTTTGAAGAGTTTGAACTAGAACTCAAACGTGTGGTGCAGTGCTTCGATACAGTCTTTGTTAAAGGCGAGGAGAAGAAGAAAGTTTTAAGCTTTCTCAAACAAGCTGTTATAAATTTGGAGGAATTTGGGTGTCCGTCTTTAATTAAATTGAAGAAAAAGAAAACTGCAGTACGTTGTATGAGTCATACAATTGAAAATCCTGTTTGTGCCGTTGAAAACGTACTACTTTTATCTGATTGGTACAATGAACACGTTCGAAATAAAGAGAGCTCTCCGGACAATACCGAGTCAGTCGAATGTGAATCGACATGTTTATGCTTCTGATGAATTGCCTACGCGTATAATTAGACCATGTGCGATTGTGGCAAACACAGATCCATTTTATAAACCCGGAGAACACTGGGCAGCCTTCTACATCGATGAAAATGGTCATGGCGAGTACTTTGATTCATTCGGACGCCACCCCGAAGGACATCATTATAATTTTATTCAGAAGAATTGTAAATCTTGGAAAAGCAATACTAGAATGATCCAGAGTATGACTTCAAATTTCTGCGGCCATTACTGTTTAGTGTATTTATATTTAAAAATGAATAATGTGTCAACTTTAGATTTTCTAAGTATGTTCGATAATAATTTAGAAAGCAACGATCGGCTCATCAAGCTGATATACGACCGTTATTTCCCTAAGATAAACTTGTCAACTCGGCGTATGATATACTAAATGTAATACAATCTAATGTATAAATTGTAAGTGCACTTTTTTATATAAATAAAACTTTTTTAAACGATTTCTTGTTTCCTTATTCTCTACGAAGTAAAACAAAGAAAAATTTCGATTTGTATAAGAGTTTATTATTATTTCCATATATGTTGGTGGGTATAAAAAGTGAATTATGTATATAATAATAATCGTGTAACGAAAGTGTAAGTGATAAGTACAGCAGTAACATTAATAGTTAAAATTGATTAAAACTTGGTTACATAAAATCGATTAACTAGAATTAAACTTGAATTATTATTATTTCCATATATGTTGGTGGGTATAAAGAGTGAATTATGTATATAATAATAATCGTATAACGAAAGTGTAAGTGATAAGTACAGCAGTAACATTAATAGTTAAAACTGATTAAAACTTGGTTACATAAAATTGATTAACTAGAGTTAAACTTGGTAGCATAAAATTATCTACAGAGTAAAAAATGCTGATACTTGGAAGTTAAAAAACTATTATAATAGAGTACTGATAAATGATTAAAAATGAATAACTAAAACTAAATTTGGCTATACAGAGTTATATACATTTTAAAATATTAATATTTGAACTTAAAACTAATGTGATATGAAAAAAGTATATACAAGCTAAACTAAGAATAATATATAAAAACTAAGATTAATTATGCTAACGTATAAAATAAAACTAAAATTAATTACTGGGAGATGACGAGCAGTTTCAGCTATATCGGTGGAAATCTACCATGTTATTACTAACTTACGTTCTATAACCGAAAGGAAGCGTGTCAAAACTATCCTCTACACGACGCCGCTTCGTATACTGAACTCGGAACACCTTCCGTTCAGGCTTGGAAACGACCTCGTGCACAGGTGTTCTGACAATCTTTCTATCGGTTTGAACGTACGTGGCCTCGGCGTCGTTAAGAACCATGTCTTTAAGGGTCTCGAAATTGACACTTTCAGAATTCTTAAAATTCAGGGTTATCCCTTTAACTTTGCAAATAAATATAAAGCCATTCTTATTGGTGGAAAACACCTTAAAGGCATAATTCTTAGGTCCGCCACTAACGAACTCGACAATGTAACTACCGGGCCCGTAACACTCGATCTCGTCGGTCATGTCACCGAGGAAATCTCCTGTTTCGGGTACCCACTCACCCGGTCGCTGTGTAAAAATCACACTGTCGGTGTCGAAGTACAGCACACGTCTACCCAGCTTTTCCAAATACTTATACAGCTCGAGGCGTGCATTAGCTGTCGTATATGCAGCTAGCGCGACATTGACGGTATTCAATGGCTGAATACACTCGTCCGGCCTGTCCCAATTTAGAATAACCGTATCATCGTCCACAGGAGTTAATGTATGGACTTCAACCGAAGGATCGGTAAGCTTCTTGAATAACTCATTCGAGTCCGTGATGATAGAGGACTGCATTAGATTTTCTCTCTGGGCAAACTTACCCCAGAAGCTGTTTAAACACAATTTCGCAATGTACCGCATACCCGGATTTGACGCGATTTTACCTTTATCTAATGCAACCCCCTCTCGATCAGCGTATTCGGAAACATACCGATCCTTGGCCTGGTCATCCGTACACCAAGAAGGCCATCCACTACACTCCTGCTTTATCTTCACGAAATTATTAACGTAATCTGAAAAGAGTCCCCCTGTTTTCGTTGCCTTGTTGTACTGAGCGACCTTATATTCCCAAACCTCTAAAATTTCTATCACCCTGTAGCCCAGCGAAATAGCTTTCCGGAGTTCATCCGCCACGTAAGTACCGGTAAATTGACGCTCATCCTGCGTATGAGCACACTCGCCCATAAACTTGTCCTCAGCACAAGTTCTACACAGAACAAACATCAATTTACCGTGCATTCTAAGAGGTAGAACAGGATGGTATAGATCGGTTGGTGGTACAATCGTACACTTGACAATGCCCTCTACAGAATTAAGATCAATCTGTTCACATTTATCCCTGCCCACATGAATTTTAGGATGCCCTATGGGGTATTTCCCATACTTATTAACAAAGGGATACAGTGAACAGACGTCTAAATACCTGATCTTCTCATCCTTTTCTACCTTGTGATGCAACTTAATCGCATTGGTACGCCCACCGAAGAAACTATTTCGTGGGTTTAAGGGTTCGTGTCTAATAACGTTGTGATTTGCCAAAAATTCTGCGGCCTGAATATTAGTTTTCAGAAAATTTTTAAAACGACATTCTTTCATTTCAACGAGGTTATACCCGTAGGATCGGATGCGAGCTGATGTGGCCTCTGTCTTCTCACGACGCATAAACATCGTTTCATTTTTGTCACCACCAAGTTGCGCCGTTTGATCAGGGAAACAAGCTTCGCACCCATGGTAGTAGCAACCCTGGAACTGGTATACAGTGTTCGTAGCCTCGCAGAAGCCATCGACCAAGCAGCCCTCCCTAAGTTTAACCTCGCGACTATTACCCGCGTGTTTAATTTGAATATCCAAAGAGTGTTCAAGATATAACAACCATTTGATGGCGATAGCTGATTGCTTGTCGGCCATTCTATAACCGTTTGGGGGTATAAGGCCTATTGTATCAGCTGTAAGAAACTTACGTCTGAAGACTGCATTGCAGGAACCAGCAATCGTGCATGCTTCACGGAAGGGATCAACACCGTTTGACGTGCAATAACTACGCCAAAACTCCAAGCAAGCCTTCCTCAGTATATCGACGTCAGAAATGCAGTATCTAACAAGCTCTTCTTGCAGGTTGAATACTGCATCTCGCTCGACCTCTCCTCTATACCAAGCAAGAAACTCACTTCTAGCCGACGTAGCCATCTCGTCAGCCCCGTAATAGTGTGTAGCTGGCATTGGCCCAACATAATTTTGATTACCCAGAGTATTAAAGAAGTGCGGGAAGAACCCTTTGGACCCCTGGAAGCCAAACGTCTTGGGTAACTTGCTAAGCGGCATCGGCATGTAGTTCAGCGAATCTAAAAATTTGATGTCTTCGCCGCAGGAAATGGCCATTGGATATAATTTTAGGGTTCCACCGTTCCTTCTGATTAATAATCCGGCGTAATACAAATTGGGAATCATAGCCTTTAGCGTTGTGCGCCAGAGCAACTACGGATCCTACCGATTTCTTGAATTTTAAAATGAAATTTAACAGTTCATCGACAGGATTCTCTCTAAAAATGTGCTGGCGCTTTCCGCACTTGTTGCAATCTTTATTGATATCGGCGTCGTCAATACACGACTTACACACGTTCTGTACAACGCACAAGTTTGGCTGATGCAGATAAACATTATCTGTACCATCCACGAGAGAGTCCTGTCGACATTCAAAATCATAAAAGACAAAACCAAAATGTTTGTCTAACTTTTTCTTATTCGCGACATTCTTTGACATATGACAAAGATGACGTACGGGTTGCTCGGACCTACATCTACTGCAGTACTTGAATCCACATTTATGATTGGATTTTTTGTCAGTCCACACACTATACAGACAGGTTGGGCACCTCCGCAAAGCCTTACACAGATTTTTGGTGTGCTCAGTAAAACAGGCTTGACCGCGAAAATCTCTGTGACACTCGTTGCACTTAACGAGGTCCACATTTACATTACAGGGGGGTGATGAATGACAGGACGGACAAATGTATTTGCAGCCCTTATGGTCTGTTTTGTTACTAGCACGAATACGGCACATCTCGCAGAAGTAGGCAGTTGAAAAAGCTGAGCATAAATTAGTAATAACATTGTAGTGCGCGTTTTCAAGGATTAAATTCAGGACTGGCTTGTCGTTATGCCGGGGTCCTTCATAATATACCGTCTTACCCTGTCGGTTATTGTACACGACTATTGTGTGATTTACCAGATATTGCTGAAACTGCTCTATATGATCCCTGGTCCCGCCCTGGCTGAGGTCCACTCGGGCTCTAGTGCATAGCTCACGCGTGCGCCGGTCCATCTCGGGATACCCCTTCACTAACACGGGGAGTAGGGGATCGTTGGCCCTCCAAGCCATGGCTAGCACTAGAGCCCTGGCCAAACACTGGTTGTCGTCATTGTTGACCACCATGATGCCCTTCTTGCGTCGGCAAAACTCCTCGTAGCTAACGCCAGTTAGCTTCTCCCTTGATGGTCCATACCCCACAGGGAGCGAGACCCTGTCCAGCTGGATTCTCAGGGCGTCCTGGGAGAAAAAACTGGCGTTGCTTTGCAGGATCTTGTCTAGCACCGCCATCACGACCTCCACGGATAACTGGTCAACACGGCGAAATGATATGCCTATAGGCTTCTCAGGGAACTTGTCGCTGTGTATGACCAGCCCCACACGATCAGATGGCGATGCGTCGGCTACCATGTGGTCAATAATCTCAGTGAATGCATTCTAAAAATAATATTTCTTAATTAATAAACACTCTTAAAAATATAATTGGTTTTTCAAAAGACTATAAGTTTAAAATAAGTTATTTACCTTAAGCCATAAAGCAGGCCCACTCGCTTCATTGCCAACGTCGGCAAGCTTCAAGGTGACTGTCTTGGCCATGAGGTTGAACTTTTTAACCAACTTCGTGCCTTGACTAATCACCTTGAAGTATTTAAAGGCCTCAACTGCGGGCTGCTGCTGGCGGATACCTACGTTGTAGGTCGGCTCACGCCTCCGGGTCAAATTGGTAGCCTAAAACAGAAATTAAATTGAATACTTTCATTCACCTTACTCCAGTTAAAAATTTGTAATTTATCGTATAAATTTTATAACATTTACCTGATTGCTAGCAGCCTCAGGTCTAGGCGCCTTAATGGGTGTAGACGCTGTCTGCCTCGGTACTTGCCGTGACGTCGACGGTACACCTGCACCGAAGGCCTGAAAATTGAGTTAAAAGATTAGGAATTACTTCAGACATGGAAACTTAAATTTCTTAAACTGATTTTATAAGAACTGTACTTACATTGACAGCGTCTCTCGACTCATCCCTAGGATGTTGAACGGACGTGGGCGGTGCCTGCATAGGCCGTGAAGTCGAAGGCTGACTTTCCCCTAATGCCTGAAAGTTGAATTAAAAATTAGAATTTGCATTACTTCAGACATGGAAAACTTAAATTTCTTAAACTGATTTTACGAGAAGTGTACTTACATTGATAACATTATCGACCGACTCGTGCTGCTGCTTTTTAGTCTCCCCAACAGCCCCGGGTGATTCAACAGTTACCTATAAAAAATAAATAATGAATAAGACTCGCACTGTATAAACGGTTGTTAATAGATAATTAAATTCCCTAGCGACAAGTTTATAAAAACTGAATTATTTTAAAAAAATCCATTTTCGGAAAGCTTTATTTAAAATTTTACTTACCCTTCGATTCTCTTGCAGCTTCAGTATGTAGCCTTGCAGCTCTTTAAGGCAGTTGGATTCAACAGCCGTTAAAGAGTAGCCTTCGTATACCATCTTACGACAGATTAGATCGTACATGGTACACAAGCCTTCCTCGGTACGGATAAGGCCAGAGGCTACAATCTGCAGGAGTTCGTTGACGGTAGACATATTTTCTTGATGTAGTTGATGCTGGACTCGAAGAAGTAAAGTGGATTGAGTAGAGCGATGCAGCTCGTTTTATACGGTTTTTTCAAGCCCTACTCTCACGATTTTTTTCTTCCCACGGTACACACACAAAGAAGTTTAACAAAGCTGGGCAGTAAAAATTTCAAGAAGATTGAATCACGCATTGTTTTATCTACAGACAATGCACAAAAGGTTTCCGGATAAACAAAGCTGGTCAGTAAAAATTTCAAGCAGATTGATTCACGCATTGTTTTATCTACAGACAATGCACAAAACTACCTTTGTTAAAAGACCACTGTTTACTGAAATAATACGACATGTTAAATACAATGTCTTAAATCCTTAAAGAATCGAACGTCGGGTTTTTCAGCCCGGATTAAAAAATCTATTGTTTAAACGTATTAGTCATTTCGCATTTCACATTATTGTGAAATAATTTTTAAGCTTAACAAAGTTCTTCTATTTCGGTCTGTAGCGTATATACTAGAAAAAACTGTTTTTAAAAACGTGGTTAAATTCCGGATTTAGAAATTCATCGAGTTTTAATTATTTAAAACTATAATTGTTGGATTGAAATATTTCCATCTACAAATGTAACAATTAAAATTGAATTATTTCCAATTAGCTACAGTAGATGCAGTAGATTGTTATTAAAATGCATTCCGGGTATTTAAGAATAACTCACATGTTAGTTTTCGAGTTTCCGTTTACGCTTTTTTAAAAAATGCGACGAGCGATGAGTAACGTTTGCTAGAAAAGTTTCTATTGTTAAAAAAATTAATCCCTATTGACGTCATAAGCTTTGAATTCTAAACATACAGGCCCCAACTTGTCGAAGACGTACCTTGTTTGACAAAAAATGACTGTACTCGGCCTAGTTAATTAATTTTATCGGCTGAATTAGATACCGCGATAACGCCGATTTTTGATAACTTTGAACTGTTTTTAAAACGTGTGTGAATTCTTGATCTCTCTTTTAGAAATCCATCGAGTTTTAAACAGCAATTATTTAAAAACTATAATTGTTGGATTGAAATATTTCCATCTACAAATGTAACAGTTAAAATTGAGTTATTTCCATCTGTAGATCAGCTGACAATTAAAAATTGAATTAACGGCGATAGATTGTTATTTAATAAAATGCATTCCGGAGATTTAAGAATACTAAGTCACATGTTAGTTTTCGGGCTTGTTTTTTAAAAATGCGACGAACCAGATGAGTAACGTTTCTTAGAAAACTATCTGTTGTTAAAAATAATTCCCTACTGACTTCATATTCGCCTGCGAACAGGTTTCAACCTGCCGAAGCTTGCCCAAGTGTTCGATCTAGTTAATTTTACTGGCTGAATTGATACCACGTAATTGATTAAATGCCGATTTGAATAAACCGCTGATTGACCTAATTAAACCGCGGATTGAAGTAAATAAACCGCGAAGATTGAACTATTAATTCCAAGATGGCCGCCGCTTTTAATGGAAGTTTTAATCGACCTAATTAAATCGATTGATCGAGCTATTAATTCCAAGATGGCCGCCGCTTTTAATCGAGAATTTAATTAAACTTTTTGATTGACCTAATTAAACCGCGGATTGATCTAATTAAACCGCGGATTGATCTAATTATGACGTAATCTCATTAAATTGACCTAAATAACCCGCGGATTGATCTAATTAAACCGCTAATCCCATTAAATCGACCTAAATAAACCGCGGATTGATCTAAATTGCCCTAAATAAACCGCGAATTGATCTAATTAAACCGCTAATCCCATTAATTCGACCTTGATTGCGCAATCGATTAAATTGATTGACCTAATTAAAAACAAAATGGCCGCCCAGCTGTCCGTATTCTACTAGCAGATGATAAGCAGAAGTGGCGAGACTTTATCAATACCCTATGTCCCAATCGGGAATAACGGGAACTATTATTATTATTATTAATACTTTTATAATTATACAAAGTTTACAATGATACAGTTACTTTATGATGTACAACATCCGTATAATATTAAATCCAAAAACGATTATAGAGTTGTTAATTTGAAAAAAAAACAAGTAAAGTGTGTTCTCTCATAAATCCGTCATCAAGAAAAACAATGTATAAAGTCGCCTTCTTCGATTAGAGTGTTTTGTTTTTACAAAACGTCAAATTTATAACGCAAGATTTGTACGCGTATAATAAAGTTATCGATCCATTTGCTTCAAAATTTTTAACAGAATGGTATCAAAAGAAGAAGTCAATAGACAGAAAGTAATTTCCAGTTACTTAAGTAATCCTAGTGAAACATATTCAGTAATTTCAAAAGAGTTAAATATGCCAAGAACTACCATTTCGGATATAATAAAACGTTATAGGGAAACTAATACAACAAATAGAAGGCCTGGTACTGGAAAAAGGGAGCGTGGTAATATTACTCGAGAGAAAAGAATAATATCATATTATAATAATCATCCCAATGCTTCTATTAGAGAAGTTGCAGCAAATTTCAAACAGTTTCATCACGTATACATATGTAGAATTAAGAAGAAATACAATATATTAACAAGAAAACTTAAAGAAGTTCCAAATAGGAATGAAAAGAAAGACTCAACAGCAAAACGTCGCGCAAGAAAATTGTATGAGATTTTGTCCAAACATAAGGGTGCATTTTGATAACTTTCAAGCCCATAAAACATTGGAAAAGAAATATAGGACCATGAAATGTGATAAGTTTCCTAAAAAATATTTAATATGGCAAGGAATATGCACTTGTGGCCAAACAACGGTACCTGCCCTTCATAACGTCTAAAATTTTAAACAAAGAAATATATATACAGGGTGGTGCATTGCCTCACTCACCATTTCAATGGTAAATTTTTTTAAATCTCGAAAAATATCCACTTTAAAGAAGTGAAACTAGAATACATTATTTACGTAAAAAGCATTGCCAAATTCAAAAATACAACAAAAATTAAAATTTAAGCAGTGTCATACAAAATAGGGGGGTTAAGGGGTCCCGTACTGCTGCTGTACGCCACTGGCAAAAGTGAGTAAACAGATTTTTTGCAGTTATGTGTCTTTTAGATCAGTAAAACTGTCTGCCAAGTTTAGTAAAAAAATGTATACTACCGTCAAAGTTATGGGCAATAATCATTTTTTAGTTTTTAACTTTCACGCCCTGTAACACAAAAATGGGTGGTCTTAGGACATATGTTTATTAGGCAAACCCCGCTTATTTTACAATGTTCTATCAGCCGTATCATTTATGCCATGTTTTTTTGAAAAACCTTGTATAATAACGCGTATCTTAAACACTCACATTTTATTCGAATAAATTTGCAGAAACAGAATCAATTTTCCCATATCACTTTTAAGATAACAATACAAATTCATAGAAACTATAAGAAATAAATTAAAGAACTAGTTAATCATATCCGTATAACGTAAAGTTCTTGAGAAGATATGGTTCACTAATAACGTGTATGTCTTCCATTAGCACGAATTAATGCTTGACATCTCCGAGGCATGCTTCGCACGAGCAGACGAATGTTCTCTTGTGGTATATTCTCCCATTCTTCTATCAGATCATTTGTAAGCTGTTGGGGGGTCTGGGCGCCTCCGAATACGCCTGTCAAGGTCATCTAAAAGATGTTCGATTGGGTTTAGATCAGGACTTAATGGAGGCCAATCCATGGATTGAATCCCGTGGTGTTGAAGGAAGTTCATGGTGATGGCCGCAGTATGGGGCCGTGCATTATCTTGCATAAACACAAAATTTGGGCCCATACCATACGCGGCGGGTATAACATGATCTTCCAGAATGATATCAATGTACCGTTGAGCGGTTAGTGCCCCTGAAACCACCACAAGATCTATTCTTTCATCAAGACTAATTCCGCCCCAAACCATCACAGGCCCACAACCAAATTTTTCAACTTCTTGTACAATAGCGGCAGAATGTCGTTCATGTATACCGACGTCCACGGTATACACGTACTCGACCATCACAACGAGTTAAACGAAATCGTGACTCATCTGTGAAGAGCACTGATCGCCAATGACGAAGTTGCCATGCGACATGTTCACGAGCAAAATTTAAACGAGCCCTTATACAGGGAATTTTTCTTTTTAGTATACATATCCCCTATGTATACTTTTACAATAAACGCAATATGTAGGCAACCAACTATACACTATAAACGTTACGTCACGTGGTGCGTAAAGGTTATGTTTCATGTTTGTAAATAAAAATAAATCAAAATTAATGGAATATCAAAATAATTTTAATTCAACGATTATTCTAAAACATAAAATATCAACAATACGAAACAGAAAGAAAAATAAAAGCAGCAACACGTAAAGACTAATTTTTTGACATTAACTTAATTTGATGATTTTTTCCACAGCATGCTAATTTTTTAAATCATCAAATTAAGTTAATGTCAAAAAGTTAGTCTTTAACTGTTGCTGTTTTTATTTTCCTTTCTGTTTTGTATTGTTGATATTTTATGTTTTAGAATAATCGTTGAATTAAAATTATTTTGATATTCCACTAATTTTGATTTATTTTTTATTTACAAACATGAAACATGAAACATAACCTTTACGCACCACGTGACGTGACGTTTATAATGTATAGTTGGTTGCCTACATATTGCGTTTATTGTAAAAGTATACATAGGGGATATGTATACTAAAAAGAAAATTTCCCTGTATAGTATGGAGTTAAAACAGATTTTCGCACGCGTCGCTTGGTCTCAGGTTTGCTTCTCTCAATCTATTCCTTACTGTCTGGTCAGAAATCTCTAATCTATGAGTCGTTCTGAGCCTGATTTGAAGGTCTTTTGCTGTGGATGTGCGAGAGCGCAGGGATGATAGGACTAAAAATCGGTCCTGAATTAGGTTTGTCTTCCTCTTACGACCTTGTCCAATGCGTCTTTTGTATCCTCCAGTTTCTAGGTACCTATTCCACACACGATAGGTGACAGAAGGACTTACGTTAAAATTTCTTGCAATCTGTCGAATACTGGTGCCATTCTCAATAGCACAAACAACACGAACAACTTCTATTTCATTTAAATGCCCCATTTTGAGTAACTGGTGTAAAAGTTAACAATTGATGATGAACTGTCAACATTAATTTCTATTCCAAAGCATACTACATCTCGAAGTTTCTGCAAATTTATTCGAATAAAATGTGAGTGTTTAAGATACGCGTTATTATACAGGATGGGCTCTTGAAAACGAAACAGAGCGAATAACTCTCAGGAAAATTATTTTTCCGAAAAACGCCGAGACAAGTCGATTTTTGATCGAAGGAGGACATCTTTTCACATAAATTTCTTGTTATAGACTTTACCCCCCTAGGGAGGGGGGACAACCTCCTAAAAATCTTAATAGGGAAGGAGGGTTAAGTCACACATTATTTGAAGTATTCTCTACACAACCGTTTTTTATTTTTTGAATTTGACCGATTAGTTTCGGAAATACAGGTTGTAAATAAAAAAACTTACTTTTTACAAATTTATTTGCAAATTACTACATGTCAGCCAATTAAGTGTACAAATTGATGACCTCCAGCTTCCATACAATAATATAAGTTTTGTGAAAAGCGTTCACGCACATTTTGTAACATTTCTAGAGTAACTTGTCGGAATTCGTTGGGGTAGATCTTGAGGGAAGTAGGTGGCCTCCACGATCTCCTGATTTGACACCGATGGATTTTTTTCTATGGGGCTACATAAAAGCAAAGGTTTTTACTACACCACCAGAGACCAGAGGATTTATTAGACTTGAGGCGTCGAATTACAGGAGTTTGTAGGTCAATCAACCCACAAACATTCGTAAATGTGAGGGAGGAATTTGCTAATAGATTACATTTTTGTCAAGAGCAAAATTGAGCTCACTTTGAACATTTAATTTAATACATTTTTCAACAACAAACAAGTTTTTTAATTGTTTCTGTATTATTGAACTGAAATTGTATTGCATTTTACGAAATTTAATCAATAAATTTAAAATCGCAATACACCCTTAAATGCAGTTTTGAAATATCTTTAATTTGAGATGTTACTCGACCCATGGCTCCATTTAAAAAAGTGACCCTTTTGTCTAAGCGGTGACATCTTGAACTTTCATGGGGAAAAAAGACAGTCGAAAGGTAGTTTTTGTTGTCGTATTTAAGATTACTTTTGAATGTTCTTAAAAAATCAATCCGTTCAAAAGTTAGCAGGGGGGGAGGCGGACAATTTACGTCCGCACTGTATTTTGAAAACTTACAGAAATTTCAGAAAAAAGTATTATTAAAATTTTGACTTTAACGGTATCTCTTTTAATATTAACTTTCGGACTAAGCTAATTCTAGATAAATCCTAATATTTTGAATCTATTATTGCGCTGTCTTCCATTACTTATGCAATATGCACCACTCTGTATACAATTTTATTTTATTTTTATCAGTTTCTATTTTTTTGTTGATAGAGTGCGCCTGCAGAAACTAGAGTATCTATTCGTGAAGCAAGCAAAGTTTATAAGGTGTCGCTGACAACTCTATCGCAGCCTTTAAAAGCTTTTAGTCAAAGTGGAGGAGAAAATTTCACATATTGTGAAAAGTATGATGCGAAAAACTTTTTCACCGAGCAAGGGGAGCAATGTTTTGCAAAGTACATATATTACAACTATTGCCCAAATACAGTATGGTTTAACTAAAATGAATATGCCATTGAAGTAGGACTCGTAATGGTGACTTTCCCACCCCACACTTCGAACAAACTCCAACCCCTCGATCTGACGGTATTTGGCCCACACAAAACAATTTATAACCAAACTGTCGATGCTTGGCTTATGAACAACCCCGGGAAGAAATTTGACATATATAGCATAGCAGAGGCTTTGGGAACTGCTTACCCTAAGGCCTCTATCTATCTGCTTAACAGAAATATATTCTCGGAAGAAGGTTTTTTTGTTTCTTATGTAACAGATAGCCCGGCACCTGAATCAATTAACTTAGTTTTTAATAACACAGAAGCTGCCTCAACATTAGGAACTTTAAGTGGCCCTTCTAGCGGGCTAGGATCTACTTGTGAAATACATACCCTTGCCCATAATCCAGCTACTGAAAGAACTGAGGCTTTGATTATACCACAAGTAATTCAGCCATATCCGAAAGCTACTGCAAGAAAAATTAGCAATATCAACAGAGGAAGGAATGCAGGTAAAACACAAACACGCATAGTAATATATACTCCAGAAAGAAAAGAAATTAGAAGAGAGACGGAAAAGGAGAAAAGAACTACAAGAGCAGAGGAAAGATAAAGAATTAAAGATACAGAGAAGAATATGTGAAAGTGATTCGGATTCAGACAATGAAGAGGTTTGGAGAATCAAAGGTAAAGAAGATGGGGGTGCGGATCACGACGTTGTTGAGGGAATGACATTGTCAGACCTTAGTGCAGCGGATATCTAAGATGCTGAAGAACAAGAGGCTTTTCTAATAAAACCTGATTACTCTTGATTTTCCAGTGATATTAATTATGTGACGAAAGTTAATTTTGTATCTGATTATTCTTGATTTTCAAGCGATATTTATTATGTGTCGAAAGTTAATTTTGTGTCTGATGTTTCTAATAAAAGATTTTACTACTTACCTGTTTATTCTTGATTCTTGATTGAACGAAAGTTTTTGTTTTAAGATATAAGGCGCACTGTTTCAAGATGCTAGATGTATTGTTTCAAGATACACGATAGTCTTGTTCCTTGAAACACCTTAAAAAAAAAAAAAAACATTTCTTTAAGTTGCTGCGCTGAATGACTGTTTTTGGTGACTCTTTTTATTTATATACTAAGGTCAAACTTCTAAATAATGTTATTAATATCATTTTTAAATAGCATTTCTCTTAAAGTGTTCCAAGGTCTCTCCTACTTAGTATGATCAAAAAGTCTTTGCATAGCAGGTACTGTGGAAATTACATGTCATCTCTGAAATGATGTGCTTCTATTATTTTTACATTATTGGTCATTTTCCAAACTTCTAATAACGTTTTTCCTACAAACGTTTAGGAATCGTCCTAAACTATCATTTTGTAAGTTTTCAAGTTGTCAAATTTGACATTTCCTTTTAAAGTAATAATCTAGTAAGGATGGTTGCTATGCGATTTTCTGATTTTTCAGAAATCGCTGTCACTTTCCGGAACTCCGTGCGGGAAAGTGGACTTTCCCGCACGCAAAATGAGTGTGGGAAAGTAACATTCCTAAACGTTTGTCGGAAAAGCACATTTTCATGAAAAATAACATCATTTTTATAAGTAACCAAAGTTTATTTGAGATTTGCAGCGAAAAATTACAAAGAAATATCTTTTTGGGACATTGTTAGTTACAATCTGTTCATTTTTGAAAGATGCTAAGTAAGTGTCAATGACGTAAAAATAATAGAAGTAACCAAATTCAGAGATGACTTTTAATGCCACAGCTGATCATATAGAAAAAAGTGGACTATTTGACAAAGCGTGAAGAAAACGGATGGTAACAAAATATTAAATTAGGTACGACTTGCACAAAGCTTGAAGGATGCTACTGGAAATTTTTCGTTTAAAATATATGAATTTCTGAAAGATTTTTTAATAACGTTTTGATAGCGTTGTTTTATTTTAATTTTGTCAATCCTTATACCTTCAGATTGATATTTTCAAAAATACTTTAATTATTACGATAAGCATGCAGAATCGTTTAGATTTTATATTTGCTACCAAGCTTTTTAAAAACAAAACGCTATTAAAATTAAATTTTTCAGGGACCATAAACGTGTTGATAACAATTACCTGTTATTTGAGATATTGTTATTAAAAAAGATTTAAAAATTATTGCACAAGTCAGAAGGCAACAAAAGCTAACTTTAGCGTGTGCATACTAACTATATAATAAGTCATTAAATAGAATATTACACAACATTCGGAAACTTCACTATGTGGTAAAGAATTTAACATTTCCAAAAGATGGGATCTGTTTTGTAAAGCAGAAAAAAAAGCAGCGGAAGGAATATTAATCTACTGATATCAGAATAAAATATTATTTACTTAACTTTTTAACGTTATTAAAGTAAGTGAAAAGCTCTTAGGTATACATATATAGTTTATACCAACATAAAAGAAAAACTTTTATATTAAAAATCATAAACTAACATAAAAAAACCCAAATAGCATCAAGTACTTTAAATAACAATTTTAACATAGTAATAAATTAATTGGTACATATAATATGAAATGTTGTATACGTTTTATGTGCTAAACAGAAGCTAGTGTTGCTTTTTTGTAACGCTGAATATGTTTTTGGGTAACAAATTACGCCAAAAATAGGGTTAAAAATAAAAATAAATAATTTAATGAATTTGTAAAGTAGTGGAGCCATAACGTAATGTTCTTTAAAATTCTTGAATATTTGCTGCTAATAATTGCACATGAGTAGGTACAACTATTCCCAAATCTTTACTGCAACCAAAAATATTTATAATTTATTATAAGTAACATAACGTGAAACTCATATAATTTATGAGATTCTAGGTTTCATTTAATCATTAATTATCAGTATGCAAATTGCAAATTTAGTCGTGTGAATTTGTGCGAACAGTAGTTACATTTTCAGTTTATTCATTTTGTCAGGATTGCTGAAAGTTTAATAAGGCAGCGATTCCTTTCGGTAATCTCTTCAGAAAAACTATTTCATTTTTCCTTTTTACAAGAAGATTTAATTAGATTTGAATACTTGTTCCGTTTTTTTAACTTTAGCGAAGCAAATAAATTAAAAAAAATATATGCAGAACGTGTACATAACAGAGTATATAGCCCCACTCCTTTATAAAAGAATTCAATATGTTTTCTCTGAAAGCGCGTATATTGTACAGGGGGGAGCTTTTGTAGGAATATACTAATGTCTGAAATGGAAGCTTTTCAGAGATCCTGATAGAATTATGACTATTGATTACGTTTTTCAGCGCTTGGGGATTTTTCATAGTATGTCGATGAAGTGGAGTTGCTATGACAACGCCGCCCCGACGCTACCGCCGCCACCACCACAACCACACCCAGAAGTATTCATCGACATATCTGGACGTATATGATCAAATATCGCCTATATAAACTTCACGTTCACATACGAAGGCGCATAAAAGCTTTTAATTACAAACCTGTCGTCAGGACGAGAAATTCGACACTTTGTTGTATCCTAATGTGATTTCAAGATTCATTATTAATGTAATTTAGAATTAAATTTCAGACTATTATTATTGATATCCGAAGTGTCCCTTCAATCGTTTGAGAAGATAAATTTGAAACTTTTGGGTTTCAGTCAGCGGTTATGTTTTTAGCATGTTTTAGTATGTATCAGATCAAAACGTTTTGAAGCGAATTTTATTCTAAAAAATTGGAGAAGTAAATAAAAGGCAGATGTTTTTGCGGCCATCACGAGCAGCGCTTATGTTTTTACAATTTGTCAGGCTATGTATTTAGTTCAATACAGCAACGTCGATATATTTTTTTATTTTCTTTTGATAATAAGGTAGGGTTGTACCTGCGTGATTTAACAACTTCCTTCAATTAATCATTTGTCAAAATCAACAAAATAAAACAAGAGTTCAAATGTTAGCGTTAATAATGCATTATGGTTTTCTTTTGTTCATTTTTGTAATTTTTTAATTTAATCAAAGTTTTCTGTAGCCCATTCCAAGTACATAATATACTGATTTGAAAACAACCACCGAAAAAAGTAAATATTGGATTAAATAGCATATTGCCCGTTGTTAAACTCAGCTATTAAATCAATGACTGAAATCGGTCCTGAAATTCCAAATGAAAGCCTGTTCGCAAACATGTCTTTATAATAAATTATCATGTAAGTTAGTTAAGAAGTTAATAATTCGCTTAACAATGGCTCTGTGAAGTATTATCAAAGATAGTTGATATCTCTTCCGGAGTAACGTCTCGACGCCGGGGGGAGTGTCCAAGATTTGCGCCGACGCCAGGCGTCCCGTGACGTCACAGCTGATAATCAAGACTGATATTCAATAATGGCGTCGCTCGGCATGGCGTAGAGGGGACAGGTTTCTTACTCCAGTGAATCTCAGGGTCCGGGGTGAAACACTTAGTGAAATTAAACGAACCCGACGAACTTAGTAATTGAAAATATATTCCTTACCAGATCCTGTGAAGTAGATATATATATTTTTAGTAAAAGAACAGCAAATAATTATATTATCTGTGTATTGTTTACATAAGAATTTTTTGAAAAATTCGAAAAATATTTTGTCGAAAAGTTTTTATTGTTTTTGTTGTTAAGTGCAAGTACCTATGTTCAGTAATAAAGTCAATTCGAATTAAAAACTGGAAAAAAGGAAATAATGTTAAGGCGTAGAAAATTTCTAAATGGTCCATTAGTATGTATAATTTTCACGCGTTTAAGCGAAAAATACTTAAACAAGACGGTCGTTAACCAAACACAATAACAATAAGCTTAAAAATAGTGTAAGCTGTCAAGATGTAATTTTATCAACGAAATGTACAAGCGCTACCTACAGTTCCAGCATCTAATTCAAGGCTATTAGAATTTGATAAGAACACTTTTGATAACGAGACCACTTGTAAAGTTTGTATAGTAGGTATTTTCATATTTGACTAACCGGTAGTGATTGTGTACCCAGTGAAAAATGTCATTACTGGAGCAATCCAGGGCTCTAACGCACGTACAAGGACTAACTCCTAGTGCTAATCAAATCATGCCGCCGCATTCATTAGAAGGACCTCCAAATCCCGACGTGTTACTGGCACTGCTTGCCAGAAATAAAGCTCTCGAAGGTAAGAAACACATAACAGCATTAAACATAAGTATGTAGCAAAATTAAACATCCTCTTATTACGAGGTTTTCCACGAGTGAATTTAAATATTTAATGAATATTTATAAACCTGCAAGATTCGAATTAGCACATTTCTGTTTGTAATCGACTTAGTTACAAATAAAATGCAAAATCATACTAATATATTTAATCTATATACACGTGTATTTATAATTAATCGAGTTATAGTAACACTTAATTGGTTAGTGCCCACATAAATTTGTTGTTAGTTTAAAATAGCCTTGTGAGATTTTTCTTACGTGAAAGCGGATGTTGTGTAATGACAGAAATAAAACCCATTTTTAACTTAATTTTTTAAACAATAAAAAGAGTTTATTTTTTATTTATAGACCCAGAGTTTAATTAATCGTTAATTATACATTGGATATAGTTTCTATATGTATGTTAGGTAAACTGCAAACAGTTATAGTAATAAACAATTTAACGAGCTTAAAAGGTAACAAAAGACTATGAAAACTTTTTATTTTCATGCTGTGTTTACACCTTTTATTTAAAGCGATGTTTATACACAACAACAATTATATGCAACGAGAAAACCATTAAAAACTCCTTTTAGAATGTTAGGGCTTTTTAGGGATTATATGTTTTAAACTTACTACTTACAAGTTAAATCAAGAATTAAGATGGCATCAGTTAGAATGCCTCAAACTTCTTGGAATTAACATTCGCTATGACAACATAGTTTCTAATAATTTTATTTAGAAATGATGGGTTCGTTAAACACTTTTAGGACATTTACCTTAGTTTAAATTTATTCTGATTTTCGACAAAAATTACTTAGAAGTGGTTCAAGGTAAGGCAGACATTTAATTATTAATAGTAGCCTAGGATTCTAAACATTTCAGGGCATTCGTTTGTTTAGTTAATAGTGCATGAATTAAAAAATGAAGATTCAATACTGAAAATAATTAAATAACACCAAGAAAAGAGCCGCGCACATTTTGCGAATGTAATAAATTCTTCGTTTCCGAAAAAGTATCTATGTTTGAGTACATACTTCTAAAGTAATCTAGATGAAAGAAGGAATTCAATGAAAAATCAATTTTAGTTGTTTCAGGGCAGCGTATTTGAAGTATTAAATTAATCTTGTACTTCTTAAGCAATCTCAAAAAAAAGGATTTTATCATTATCTTTTCGAAGTCTGTATGTTTACCTACGTTACTGTGAGTCACAATTATTCAGAGTGATCGAAAAATTGTAAAATGTTGTTTACTTTGGAAACGAGAATTTTCGTGAAATCATTCCATTATGACGTGATTTTAATAATATTACGTTACACGCGTTTCCTGTCATTAAAATTATAAAATATCTAATCTTAAAATCATAAATCTTCAACTCAAGATCGAGAATCAAAATAAAAAGTAAAAGTATCTACTCATCACGTCTTTTAACAATGAATAACGCACTTTACACCAATAAAAACATCGAATTCCTTAGTATTTAAATTTAATTAATTTGAATTTTGAGTTTCTAAAAGGTATTTTGTATTAATAAATAAATAGAATTTTTGAAACGTTTTGTGATTCTTTAATCCCATAATTTCAAAGATCAAATAATTAAATAATAATAAACTAATTTTTAAGTGTTGCTAATATTGGCCACAAATAATTTTTAGGACTGTATGTACTTGTATCAAAAAGTGATAGAACAGAAATTTTCCTTTTAGTTACAAAAATAAGAATAGCTTGGTTTTAAAACGCCAGCTTTAAAAGTTGGCAAAAATCATTCTGTGCAGATGTCCACAAAATCATATTTTAAATAACAATAATTTGAAAACCTAATAATTGACCTTTAATTACAAAGCTTAGTTTTCATCAGAGATTTGATTTATGAAACTTTTAATATAGGTAACAAAAATAATAACTTAATTACTCAAACCTTGCGTTACATTAAATAAGGATTGTATAAGGATTTAAAAAAATAAATTTCCACTTTTTTTTCTGGCAGTGTCGGCACTGAAACTGTTAACAGTGGTGCGATTAATAAGAGCGTTCTTTTAACTATTATTAATTAAAACTATATCAAAAGTCAAGAAGGTCGGTTAAAATTTTACTAGTAAAGAAAGAAAATACCGATAAAGTTTATGATATTAAAATAAGTTCCTATTAAGTAAGATTACCGATTAGATTTTCATATAAGTTGAATAAAACTGTATCAATTAATGCAACTCGTAGAATTTGGTTTTGCATTTAAAAATAAAACGATGCCTGAAAAAAAAAGTTGAATCAGGAGACGTAGCTCTAAAGCTGAAAGGATTAATTTGTATGTAAAGTACTTTGAATCTTTTACGCTTAGTTTTAACTTTGACCTAGTTTTTTACTTTAGTTAATTACATTTTCAAGCAACAGGAGGTATATTTTTGTTTTGTAATACATTATTTTTTATTTGGTAAGTTGCTTTAGTTATTTATTATTAATTATAATCAAATATTAGAAGTTATAGCACAATTTTAAACTTAAACAGAAAAACGGACACTTGGTACATTTTTTATGAGAACTGAAGGTTGTTGTTATCTTACATTTTTTGTTTAAAAGATACAAGATATTAATGTTGCATAGGCAACTGAACTAACACCATTTTGCTGTTACTCCGATCAGACACTTATTACATGATTACTTTTAATCGCCACTGACAGTTTGGCAATTAGGCATCTTAAGTTAACTAAAAGAAATGCTTTAATTTATGACAGTAAAACTTTTTTTTATTAAAAAAAGACTTTCAAAGTTTAATAAATTTATGACAGTAAAATGAGTTCACTCACTCACACAGCCATAATAGTTAGTCACGATTTCTTTATGCAACTTTTTTTTTAACATAAAAGTTAGAAAATTGTGACGATTTTTGGTGTCTTTAATGGCACGAAAACTTCAGAAGACTGCTGTGAGTCGAATTCGAGAGTGACTTTTATAGCAAGTCGAGGAGCCAGACCGCGGTAATGCATTTAGTGGTTGCCTCAGCCACAAACATCATTTGCCATAATTCTGATAGTTTGTCTTCATAAAGTGCAGACCGAATCCAGTCTGTTACACAGCTAAAAAGGAACGATCTAAATTAGTTTGTGGCTAATAGAAAATTATGGGAAACTAAGGAAATCTAGACGCATAGAAATGAAAATTACCGGTGCGATTTAAAGGACCGAGTAATTAGGAAAAAAATATATTTATTTGTATTGGAGTTATGTGAGGGATAAAGCTAATAATACATTAGATTATTAGGTCAACATCGATTACTTAATGTATATAAAAGAAAAACACGCTTGAGTAATAGGCCCAGAGAAATACGTTTGGCTTCGCAATTATTTTACTAAGGTTTCCCTAAACGGCCTAAACAAACGTTTAGCCTAATTAAAAAGGTTGCTTTCAAATTGGAAGTTAAAGTTTCTCTTTCTCCTTCTCCTTCTCAGATGTACAAAAATCAGCTAAAACGTTTCTTCGTAATTTTTATTTATTAAACAGTACAGAGAATAATTATTTACATAAAAAAAGTTTGGCCGCCAAGCGAGACAGAGTAAATCCCATGGCATGTACGTACAATATTTTTCCACCGTTGCTAGACACTTCCATTAAAAGTTTAATTAATTTTTGACGTAATAATTACACATTAATTCACCCTAAATAATTTTCAAGAATAAAAACTATTGTTTATGCTTGGGTTTCAAAATGGTAATTACTTCTCTAGGCAGCTAAATTCATACTTATTTTCCTACTATCATCACAACAATAAATTGGTAAAAATTATCCTAACTCCTTCAAATATAACTAAAATGTCACGTTGTAGATACATTTTACCAAATTAGAAATCTAAGACAATATTGTAATTAAAAAACTTTTTCAATTTATTCTTTGTAGATTTTCATGCACTAATGTTTACTTTTTCCTTTTCAATATGGCCATAGGCAAAAAACATATCGAACTTAAAATTGAAAGACATATAAAGATACATAAACATATGTATTATATTGTTGTTGTATTATATTTGACCAATTTTTGAAGATATTGCTTTGTTGTCTTTAATTATATCAAAGATTTTATTAAAGCGACTTAAGATCATTTATGCCAGCTGTCTTTAAGGATTTAAGACTGGTTTAAACAAATATATTCGATTGTTTAAATTTGATTCTCATTATGCTGCTAAAATATTATGTGCTTTAACTTTAAACCATGGTTTAGTGTAAGACTACCTTATGTTAATTAACACACAGTCGTGAAACATCTTAGGACGCACTATGGTCCCTTGAGGATCTACAGGACTGATGATGATGATGGTGAAACCATGGTTAAGTTCGGTGTTAAGGATCTTAGTAACTAGAAAATGCATTAAAAAAGAAGAGTAACAGAAAAAAGTTAGAGAGGGTACAAAGGCTAAGTAACGTAAAAATAGCCAAGGCATACCGAACGTTATCGTACGAGGCATCATGTGTCGTAACAGGATGCCACTGATAACAATTGAACTTAAAGAGTTACCAAAAATATATAGTTTAGTTAAAGTAGCTAAAGGTTTAGAAGAGTACGACCTAGTCTATGATGCACCAACACCAGTAGTGGAATAGATGCATCCTGAAAAAATTAATAAAATAAGAGAAGCGCAAGACGTAAATTACGGACTAGAAGCTTTTACTGATGGAAGTAAACAAGATACAGGCGTGGGGCTGGGTGCAGTACTATACATGAATAATCAGATACTATGGACCTAAAGGGAGATTGTATGAAAAATGCTCAAATAATCAAGCCGAAGGCCTAGCGATTTGCAAGGTATTACAAAAGGTGATAGAACTAAATGAGGATGTAGAAAATGAAAGACGCCTTACAGTAAAGACCAGTAGTAGAATGGACACACTAAAGAGTCTAAGCAACCACACAAGAATCATAGACATGATCAGAAGCAAAATAAAAATATTAAACAATAAGAGATGGGAAGTAACGTTTAGGTGGGTAAAATCACATGTGGGGATAATAGGTAACAAAATGGCCGATCAATTGGCAAAGGAGGAAAGTCAGCAATATAGAAATGAACCCAGTGTGTACAATCGAGTTCCAAAAGGTGAAATAGTGAGTGCTATGGTTAGAAACATTGTTATGGAGTGGCAGACAAAGTGGGAAGAATCATTAAAAGGTGCTGAAACAAAACTTTATTACCCATATGATAGGTTATAGACCGTCCGCAAACGATGCGAAGTTGTAAATCAAAATTAAAAGAAATAGTAATGTTAAGTTTTAAGAATTTACGATTTTAAGTAGCAAATCACAATAGAAAACCTTTGTAGTAATCCTGGTTTCGCATCGTTTACGGACGGACTATAGCAACAAGGCTGAACTTACTGTTTTTATCACACGACATGGAATGTTAAAAAGTTATCTATACAGATTTAAAATCATAAAAAGTGCAAAATGTTCTTGGGGTGATGACGATCAAACTGTAGACCATTTATTAAATCAATGCAGTGGGTTGAGATGACAAAGGGTGGCTTTACGTAATAACATTCTAACGGACGGGAGCAACTGGCTTATGCAAAAGAAAGAACTCATAAAAAACTATTTAAAATTTAAAATGTTTTATTCTGTTTATTAAGATAAGCATAAACTTTGAAGCATTATAATACATTTAAATTACGAAATAGTTAGTTATTTATATACTGAAGTGATATAAACCTTTAGAAAATTTATATTTATTAATTAAAATATAAATTTGGAGTCTACTTTTAGGATGCAAGTTTTAAAAGATAAATTATGTAAATAAATTAAGATTAATTTAAGTATTTATTGTTATTTCTTGTAAATAGTAGTCATAGTTACATTTTATGTGCATGTATGTGAAAGAATGAATGTTTTAAAACAGATTTTTGAGAATAACTAGGGAAGCAGATAAAAATTGAAGAAAGATAAACAACAGTTTTTCTAAAACTGAAAAATGTGAAAGACGTGTTTGAGTTTTGCTCTGAAAACTTCCAATATAGTAATAAAATATTAACGGAAAACTGAAGAATAATTAATAAAGAATAAATACAAGCTGAAATATACTGAAAATATTAATTTGGATATAGTGGAGAAAAGTTTAATTGGAAATTGGTTGAAGAAATTATAATTACAAATTGGAATAGATACCTAACAAATTGGAACAGATAATAAATTGGAACAGATAATAAATTGGACAGGGAACAGTATTTGGTGGGACTTTTCAAAATTCAAGGAATAATTGTTTTGTGAGTGAGTGTTTTTAGTTTTTAGTTTTGTATTAATTTTAAGTTTAGAGATAAGTTTTGTTGTAATAAAGCTTGCATTTTTAAAATTTTAGTAGAAATTTATTACATTAGTTATTTTTCAAAATTCAAAAACGAATCCTTCAACGACCCTGAGATGTCAAAATTTTATTGTTAATACTAAATTTCAAAAATCATAATTAGTGAGTCTGAAAAATTGTATGGAGCTTCTTTTTATTTATAAAAGAAATTAATTAAAAGACTGCTACCATAACAATACATACTTAAATTTTAAATGTAACAAGAAAATGTTAAATTATTGCAATTATTAATATTATTAGGTACAAGTCACATTAGGTTGCTACGTTTAATGACTGTTTATTTAATCACTTATAACGTAGAATAACAAATTATGTAATGTTTTATATTTACCACGTCGTATTACTTTTGTAATGGAGCATGGAGGAGAATAAAAGTTAGTTAAAAAAAGTAACTAGAAAAGTATTATTCGTTCGCTACTATTATGACAACCAACAACAGAACGATAGTAACTGCAACCTACCATCTACAAATATGGTATGGCAAATGCATACTACCAAGTGGGAAGTGAAAAATAATTCTAAAAATCTAGAAATTTTATATCTACTACTTGTATTTTAACAATCAAAGAAGGAAAACCATATTTTGAATAATTTAATTTAAAAGTCATAAGAAAATTAATAAAACTTCAGCTGATATATTTTACAACCAAATTTGTTGCACTTTTAATCAAAAGATATTTGATTATCTAAAAATTTTAAAAGGCTGAATGCCAAAAATTTCGTAAGACAAGGAAACTGCAGTTAACAAGAAACATACTTTTTATCTACAAGTTAAAAAGGTACCTATTTTTAATTCTATTGAAGTGTGTTTTGACGGTCTGTCTCTGCTATTTTTCGCATTTATTACAAATCCTTTTGTTTATAATAGTCCATACCAGAATTATCTGATTATCTTCTTATATTGTTATCTGATCAATGGCCTTTTAATTGATTTTGTTAATGAATCATAAAAGCGCAAAAAATTGAAAAGATACAACCAGTTGTGCAGTTAATATTTTAGATCAGATTATTATGTTGCACGTTGTTCGTATCAATACATATTTACAACAACTAAAAGGTTCATTTGTGTTAAAATGTTTTGAGATTTAAGTATAAATGAGTTTAGTAAAAAGAGGATGATTTCTTATACTTATTATATTGTGATTATTGATTTTTTTTATGAAAACAGGTATCGGAAGCATTTTATGTTTCTTCGTAATAATATTTTTCAAAGACGAAAGAATGAAGAAGAAACACGTTGAATAATAATAACAAATTTCTTCTATATTGCTTGGAAATTTGAGTAAACTGAGAAAAATTATGGTTTTATTTTAAAAAAGAAAGCCACGACTTTTTATATTAAGTAATTGATTTTTTCATTTTTCTACTTTTAACAATTTTTAGTTGAGGTTTGCTGGCATCCTAGCCCCTAGCAGAATAAATAAATAAACTTATTTGTATTGCAACTAGAAAAATAATGCCTATCAAATCTTATTCTCTCTTCTTTCTTGGACTTTCTCCATCTCACTTATAATAAAACACTTAATAAATGGTCAAGGTTTTTAATTTTGATAATTGTCAAATTTATTAATTAACAACTGATGACGATGGCAGAATTGTAATCGAAAGCTTTTGTAATTAAAAACCTTGATCATTTTTATTAAGTGTTTTATTATAAGTACGATGTAGGAAGTCCAAGAAAGAAGAGAGAATAACATACACCCATTTACAAAGACTTATAGAGACTATTTACCTATCAAATGCGTTTATAATAATTTGGCAACAAACTGTTGAGTTTATTTTCTCGTTCTCCAATTACATTTTTACACAGTTTTAGTAACTTTGGTCGTCGATTTTCTTTACGGTTTAATTTTTAAAGCAACTCAAACTGAAAGTCTAAATTATAAGAAGTAAGGAATTTTATATCAAAATAGTTTATTAATCTGAATTTTATTTCGTGAGATTTGAATCTGTTAAACATATTGCTGTATTCTGTATGTTAAATTTAACAAAAATTGTGTTTGTGTAGGAAAAATTCCAATTGCCGAATTGACTTAAATAACGATATCTTTTAATAATAGCAACAGACCCAAATGCTACAAACAAATCTCAGTTTAATAAATTTAGGGGTCACAAAAAATATTAAATTAACATTGTTTGTTTGTTAATGGTGTAATACAAAAAATATTTTACAACAAAAATAAGGGTTTTTATAACATCGGTTGACCTTTTATGTTTATTATTCAATAAGGTTACGTATACACTAGATACAGCTGGTTGAGGTATTTTTGATTTGCTATTGCCACCGCACAAATGTTTTTTAACTTAGATTTTTAGAAATTGTGTGTATAATAGCACAGTTTTTTTTAAGTAAAATTAGATCTTTGTAGGACGCATTCAGTACTTTTAAACATAAAAATAAGACTGGTAAGGTCGTGAATTATATAATTAATTATTTACGTATAAATTGTTACAAAATTTCGTTCTACCTTTGTTTTTTGCTTTCCAAATACCTTTCATATACGAAATTTTTACTAAGGTTGCAACAACTAATTGAAGACTTTGAAGGAAAAACCAGACAAATCTGTGAAAATTAAAAGAAATTACCGAAGAGTTAATCTTTTATGATTTTTACGTAGATACGAATTTTTATTTGATGTTTTTACAAATATACATAGAAATTAATATAATTTACTATCCCTTTTTCTATCTAAAGCTACTTGCAATACATAAGAGAATAGCTTTAATTGCGATTTTCTTTGGGGAAATTAATAAACATAAAGCAATACTAAATTGTCTTCGATGAAAACACAAACACTGCAATATAAGTTTGTTTCTGAAAATGAGATTTTGCTGTAGATATACTGTTTATATTAACTGATACACATGGCAGATAAGTGTAAAAACAAGCGGATCGGTTCTTTCTGCAAGAATCCAATCCGGTAGTAGGTAGTAACAAAGATTATCCAAAATGGAATTTTAGCAGAAATTATTTATTTTTCATAGCAAAACATTGCACAATTTAGACTCTGTATAGACGTTTCGATTAAAATTCAATCTTCATTGGGACAAAATTCCAGCTAAGCTGATGCTTATTTCATGTACGTTTTGAAGGAAATTTAAATTAAAACAGTGTCCTCAAGTTTCTCTGATAATTTTACGAACTTGAGAAACTAGTTTCAGTCAAATTTGTCGAATAAGTTATTCCTCTGAGGCCAAAAAACATATTTGATTTTTATGACTACGCCGTACTTAGTATATACGAGGTTATTATGTTCTCATGTTGAATGTCGAATACTTTTGAAAAAATTCTCGAAAGTGAGCACTGATTTAAAAGTGAAGAGTAGGAAGTACACAGTATCCAAAAACGTGCAGTGTATTTGGCTGACTGTTTGTCTATTTGTGTGTCTGATAGGCTCTTTGGGACTAACTTTTTATATTAAAATTTGAGCGAAAGGAATGAAACTTAAATATGTATCTTAAAAAAGGATAGCTTATAAAATGAACTCTCTCTTAGGAGTATTTATTAAGGTTGAATTTTATGGCTTTAATTTTACCATAATAAAGTGAAGTTTAATAATCAGGTTTTGGTTAAGTGCATACTTTCAAAATGCCTGTAAATTTATAAATAATGCTCAATGCTCAAAAAATGTTCTTGTGTGAAAATTTCAACCTTTGTTTTGCGCTAAGGAGATATCTGATGCATAAAAATGCTTACTGAAGTTAGAGCTATTTTAATATTTTGCCAGGGAATTATTGTAGGTTTAAATAGAAACTTATGTAAGTCTTGATATCCTGTTAACAAATTCAGTTATTTGCAAAATAACGGTGCTTGATTCGGTGAAAATTTTAAATTAAAGAAATATCGCGATAGCTACGTAATTTAAAAATCTTCTCTAAACCTATTTACTTCTATTATTTTTACATCAGAAGGTGATACTCTGCCGAAACTATTACAAAAATAAAAACATTTTATTGGTCAATTAAGATTCAATTGAAACTTACAAAAGATGTCTTTTTTGAAAAATCTTTAATTACAATCTGCTCACTTGTGAAAGAAGTCTAGCCAATGACAATAAACTAATAAAATAAATAACTTCTAAGAACTTATCATAGTATATTTATTGCTCTTCTAAATAACAATAAAAATGTGTATATTTCAGTTTCATATAGGTGACGAGTTGGGTTTATTTTTAGCTTAAAGAAATGCGATAACATACTACCATCTATGATACTACATATTTATATTATTTAAAGTGTTAATCATCGAAGAGGAAATTCAAACTCTTACAAAATTTATTACTCCCGGTTTAGAGCATTTTTCTTAAAAAAGTATTTTATATTGGCTTAAAATTAAATTTTGTTTTGGTAACAGTAAACAAATTTAGGCCAGGCTTTTGTCACTCACTCCTATTGCTATTGCACTATTTTGTTAGTGAACTGTTGGCTTTTTAAAAGTCTCTTAACAATTAACTGTTTTTCTTTTAACTTCATAGGATATTTATTATTATAAGGTTTTGAAAACAGCATCGTACCCAGTTTTAATCAGTGACACATTGAATAATAAAACTTTGTCAGTGTTTAAACTCTTTAAGGAATTCTTTATAAACTAATAACTAAATACCAAAATAAAAGAAAATATAAAAAATCATTATAAATATTTTATAATAATTATAAACTTGATTACTGATTAAGACAATTAGGATTTATGGTAACAAATTCTTATAACTTTTTAAGCATCACTACTTCTCCTACGTTGTTCAATAACCTAATTTGTTTTAAAACAGAGTATGTTGCAGTTATTTGGAATACACGTATTGTCAACGAACTATAATAGTAAACTTATAGTTCGTTGCGTATTGTACTAGCATTAGTATACCATTTGAAAACATTTGATTACAATTTTCAGAATATAATAAGGCTAAATTCAATCCTTCTCAAATTAATTGTAACTATTCCAATTTGGTTAATAATTTTAAATACTTTTGTAGAAATCATCTTGAACTAGATATTCCTACAGTATTATATAAATTTAAAATTAAAGTATTTGACATTCAAACTAGAGACGCTAATCTGCATTTAGCATATTTTTGCCCTAACAATATTAGTCATCTAGATTCACTTCTTTTATCTATGGTGAAAATGTATAACTCGCTATAAATTACACTGGAGGTAATATGCAATAAAAGATTTGAGGCAAAAGTTAGGAATCTTTTGTTGCTTAATAACAAATAAGTAGGTTTTTTTATAATATTCCTACTGATACTTATTTTTTGTTGACAATAAACTTATTAATTGGCAGAAATTTTCTGTAATGGGGTTTGTAAGCTGGAAATAAATCGTATTGTTATTAATGTTATTATCATTATAAACGTGACGAGCCAACCAGTTTTAAATTATTGAATGTCATATTTTTGCTTTATTGCAATATACGTATTTGAAAATATTAAAAGCTTTATGCTATTATATTCCTGACAATTTAAAGTATATATAAATAGTGTTTAAATATAAAACCAAAGTCCCGCCCGTGGTCTATATTTACACGTAGCTTTTCATAGTCGATAAAAGACAATAATTACATAGTAGCAAAATGGTAGCAAAATTTTCAATCAAACAGCACTTAGATGATGGCCGGTGGGTGTTTGTCCGCTTTTTAGAACGCGTGTCAGGGTGGGCAGAGGCACGCGCCCGCACGTGCTATTATACTCTGGTTACCGGAGTGCAACAGTAGCAACGTATGCCTAGATGTTCACATGGGAAATCTATAGATCCGGAGTATCTGCTTTAATCTGCGCTTCTCCCTCTGTTTGGAGAATAATTGGGTTAGAATTGATGTTCTTTTCGTACGCTGCTCCAAATCTAATTCTGATTAAATAATCATTTTAAGTTTCTATCACGGATTTCCATCTGAAGAATAATTATGGCCGCTGAATATTTACTACCTTCGCATTGAAAAAGCGTAGGCTATGAGAGAATTGAGGATTACTACTGGATAATTTGAAAGCTCCGGAGTTTATTTTTAACGTTTACAAATATGTTTTCTTTTTACGAAACTGAAAGTTAGCTTGTTTCAAATCGACAGGTGTAAATAGTATCTTGGCATAACATGATTTGCCTAATTAAATGAATAAAGCTTCTGATTGCTTCATAATATTTACTACAATTCGAGTAATCTAGGATTTTATAATAGTGGTAACTGGCAACTACAGTTTGTCAATTTTTTTGCACAATATCTTTTGGCGATTTTCTTAATTTTGTTTGATTGTTACTTTCAATTTTATTATTAAGTAACATGTTACTAATTTGTAATATTTTCAGCATGTCTACGTAATTTTTGTCTTTATTTACATTTTTTCGCACTCGCAATTCTAGATGTAAGCCAATAGATTTAAAATTGACAGTTATATTCTCCCATTCTTATACCTATAACTTTACCACTTTCTCCTATAAATACCGTATTACAATCTTTAGAGCTCATAAACCACTGATTTAGGTATTTTTAATCATTGTCACCAAGTATGGGTAGTTATTAAGAACACCTAGTTTCTGTTTGTTTTTCTGAATTTTTTTTACACTTAAAATATTTTGAATGACCAAACCAAAGTTAAAACCTTACGAATGTTCTTTCTGTGTATGTAATTTCACCGTTACTAGAAAATCTTTTAATGAAACCGTTTCTTTATTTGTTGTTAAATAATTTACCTATTATGTAAAAAAATAACATTCATTGTTACGTACAACTGCATTTATAAACTTGACGCCTTTCTAAAGATTTTTTTACTGATTGATACTGTAAATAGTCTACATACATAGTCATCAAATGTCCATATTTTTATTTATCTTAAGCGAATGATTTGAGCCCTCAGAAATTAGAGTATAAGAAGTAAACGTAGAGTTTCTATAAAAAGTAAGCTTTATTTTGTCATTTTTATGGTCAGTGGTCATATTATATTTCCACTGTAAACTGGATTTTGTTGTTGCCTTTAGTATAGGTAACGACTATTTTGAAAATGTGCCATGCCCATTGGTATTATTTATAAAATCATCACTAAATGTAAAATGCTTCATTTAGTTTATAATAGCTACCTTTTAATAATAGTTTGATATTGATCGAAAAATAGAAGCAAAACAATGTACCGGTAACGATGTTAATTAGCAATAATAATAATTTAATATTTGGTAACATGTTATCTTTTAGTCTAGCTAACCTAACATTCAACTTCTGATAATATACAGTCTGCTCAGTTTTGAGCCAAAATTAATATAAACATAATAAATCAGATATTACGGATAACATACGTAACAATTCACAAGCATAGCTCAAAAATATTGTATATTATTTTATACAATATCTTCTCAAAAATTATCAAGTAGAAATGGCCTACTAAATTTCAGTTCTGAGGTATAACGAATGTTAAATTGAAATTGTGCCAAAATTACAGGATTAAACTGCGATTTTGAGAAAGTTTACTTTGAAATATTTGTTTGAATATTATGAAACAGAAGATTTTCAGTAAAAAACAACTTTCAGTTTTTATAAAACTTTGGAAGTTACTTATCAATTGGTAATAAATGGTAGTAAAAGCTTCTTTCAATGAATAGCATTCATAAAATAAATTTCATCGGAATGCTTTAAAGAATATCAAAGGTTAAAAATAAACCTGAATAAAGTAGAATTCGTCCATCTACTGCGGTCAAGGACAAAGGTGTGGTAGAACAGAACTAAGTAGCCTATACACATATTTTTCAAATGTATGTCAAACAATTCTTGGAAAAATAAATTTTATAAAGATAATAACTCAAAAAAAGCAAATATTATCGCTTCTTTTATACAAAGTTTTGATACAAAGATATAGAACGTCCATAAAAAATGTTCATCTTTTATATAATCAATAGGAATTTTAGGAAACAAATTAAAATCACACTTTGATGCAGCTATTAGTTAATTAATTTCAAGGGATTTAACATATGGTTTAGCGAAGTATTTATTCAAAGTATAACAAAACTTTCAGAATAAAAGAGAAATACCCAGGGGAAATGATTTAAGCTCCAGTAAAAAGACATTTAAAAATAAAGCCCGTTCATAAATTTTTCAAATTATCAAAAGATTATTTAATGTCTTCTTCATATTATTCGCCACGGTTTTTTAGCTTTTGCGTGAATTTGTAATTTCAAAATTTGTGCCAAAATTCCAACAAAAATTAGAAATGTCAAAAAGTTATTTAATTTCTGGAAACATATCAACCTTTTCATAAACTAAACGTTGGTCTAATTAAAGCACAAAGCGGTCTACATTTAGGTATAAACAACCCCACGTAAGGCCATCATTTATTATCATTCAGGAAACACAGATTTACCACCAGGAAAGGCATTGTTGTAACCGGAAGTACGCTGAGGTTCTATCGGTGTCAACAGATGGTACTCGTGGAGGATATCCCCATCGATTAACAACCACCTTGTTCAATTTGAACACACACTTCTGACGCGCGCCGGACATTGTATGTTTCCGGTAATGTAAATTTTTTGGAAACATCGGTTTTGAATGTAAAAGTTTTCACTTGATGAATGACTAAGCTTTTCATTTTGTATACTTTTGCTAAACTTGCTATTATATTTAATTTTTTTTTCTGGTCAATTTATGGTAGCTTTAATTTATTGTAAATTTATCAGGTGGATAGCATAAAGATACGCCCTCGTAGCGTTACTTAACTAAAAACAAATTAATGCACTAAAGCGCGAATAAGACAGCCATACCGAAGAATTAATTTCCACCAATTTTAATAAGTCATGAACTGAACTATATAAATCGTACTATTCTTTCCTATTCCTATTTTTGGAAATAATTCATGGTCAAATGTACGAGTATAATAAACTATAAAAGGAAATCAGTTCGATGTTATTTGGTTTTAGAGGAGGCTTCAGTATCCTAATACAAAAATGCCGAAATTTCGATTGTGATACTGTATGTGTTTACTTTACTAATTTGGTATTTGATGGAGTAAGTCCCCGGAAATTGTTAGACATCCTGAAAATGATGCTGACGACAAATATAGTTAGGAGAAGTCCTGAATGTATTTACACAAAACAAAAACTAAAGCTACGGATAGAAAAGCAAATATCTAAGGAAATTAATACAGAAAGATGAGTTTGAAGAGATATGTAATTTCACTTAAAGTATTCAATATTTACTGAATTATTATTTAAACAAGCTTTCGATGGAGTTGATGAAGAAATAATGATAAATAGACTTGGCAATCTATAATAACCAGAAGATTTATAATTGAATACGAGCGTGTAATGATTACAATTTACAACAATAAACTCAATATCGGCAAAGCCAAAGTTTTATACTTCTTTTCGCCACGAGTTGCTAACGGTCAAATTTGCCACAACAAACTTGCAAAAAGTATTAAAAACAAACGTTGTACTAATTATTGAATGCAGTATTGACGTAAATACATGTGAGATAAGCGATACTAGAAAAGATCGAAAACTCTGTTTATCTTGAGTAATTTAAATCAAAATACGAGAATGTAAATAAAAGCGTAGCGAAATAGCTTGGCCTTTCGGAAAATGACAATCGTTCTTTACAGTTTTAGTTTGAGTGAATACTTCAGAATCAATGTATTTTTCTAATTCTTTTGTGAAGTGGAGGCTTAGGTACTTAGGAAAAAGGTGAAGAAAATGTTGAGAGCCTTCGAACTATGATGTCACCAACAAGTTACATATTTTGAAAAGAACAAGTAATTTAGAAAGTTAGAAAAGTTTGTAGATACACAAGGAAAAGTTGTACTTCGGACATTCCACCCGCAATAAAAAGCACCAAGTTTTGCCAGTCATGATACTGAAAAATGGACGGCGTAAGAGCACCCCAAGAGGAGGACCTTAAGAAAAGGGAAGGAATAATATCAGCGGGTGTATTTGAGTCACATCGAAAATGGAGAAACATAAAACATGTTTTAGCAACTCAGTTGGCAACCTTGTAGAAAAAATTTAACAAAGTTGAGTTGGAATTTGGGATTATTAGTCTCAGAAAATATGTTTATAATTTGGTCCGTGAAGCGACCTTCAAATTAGTTGCCGAAATACGTATTTCTTTTTATACCGCGTTATTGTTACTTTCGGAATTATTTAGTATTCCACTAAATCAAACCACAGGTTACAATTTAAATTTATATCTGAAGATATGTAATACATAAATGAAACTGCGGATTTTCAATTTAATTTTAACAGTTTCTATTAAAAACATAACTAATTTTGAGTTTCACTGTTCAAATAAATACTTGTATGGGTAATATTGGTAAAAATAATTGTTTTGAACACTTTTATTCTTAGCAACCCATTTCTCAAATTCATTAGGATATTAGTTTAGAATTCTGCTTATTAACGCTTCTTCTAGATATTTGAAAAATAAAAAATATAAATCCCACTTTGAGCTTTTTAGAATAATACATATACTCTTAGGTCTTAGGTTATTTATATGTCATATATAGGAAGATATCCATAACATAAAATTCTGAGATTGACCTGAAAGCTTCCGCAAAAGATGGCACGACACAATTTATTTCAGCGTTGTTTGCTAGTTATAACAAATTTATCTTCAATTATTGTTTCTTCGATTGTTTACTTGATAAGTTAGCGCTTGTTTATTTTTCTTGTTAAACATCTTTTTGTTTTCTACTCTATGGGTTTGCCGTTTTCAACTTACTTATTTAAATTCTGAGTCGACTCTTTTTAGATACCTTTTTCGCATGATGTGGGTTACACAAGTTTTCCATTTTTGAGATAATCTAGCTTTTCTTTATTTTGCTTGTGGTACCCCGTAGAGTATGTGTTCAGCCATCTATATTTTGGCATTTATCTACATACACGTTCGTGACTTTTCAGGATTCTTGTAATTAGGGTACTTACTTATTTTCATTTCGTGCCATATTTTTCCCGCCCGCCATTTATAGTATCTAGTAATTTGTAAGCCTACCAGTCTGTCGTTCTAACATCACTTCTTGTAGTTTCTACTCCAAGATTGTATATTCCACGTATATGCACCGGAAAAACTAAACCATAGCAGGCCACTTAATATTTCTATGAAAAACTGCAAGAATATTTAAGTCTCATAGCAAAAGGACAACTAGTGTTATGGTTGGGAAACTTAAATACTTGAGTTGGAAATTATACTGTTTGGGGAGTTATGCAACGATTTAACGAGGAAACAAAAGGCAATAATGCAATCACAAAATGAAATATAACCACACATGGTACAGCAGCAGAGGAAACCGATCAGTTGTTGATTACATAATCTACAATGAATATAAACTCGTACACCCTTCCCTAATTTTGGATATTAGGACACTAAATTCATCAGACATACAAAGTGACTACAGATTAATATTAGGGAAAATGCGCCTAGGACTTCAAAATACAAAAAAAACACCTGAATATACCATATGAACAAAAATTATTTTGATAAGGGATGGCCATGGTGAACAAAATCACTGTCTTTGATAGGTTCAGCTTGTTGTTGGTTCTACATGTCAATAAAATGTCAGTTTCGATTTGAATTTTTATTCATCATGGTATTCTCACAATTACATAAGCGATTCATCATTGAATCTTTTTTTCGTAATGGAAATCTTGAAAATGGGGAATGGATATACAGTACTCGAGCTTGCCTGGTTGAATTTCGACAACAGTTTCCTGATCTTGTGTTCTTGGAAGCTGACTTTTTCTCGCAGACGATTGATACCCATATTCTTTGAAGGAACCATCAATGCTCAAAGGTACCGAGACAACATCTTAGAACCCTTCATAAACCAACTTCACGAAGACGAGCTACCACAGGGATATTTCCAAAATGATGGTGCCACTTCTCACACGACTCCGCAATCTATCGCTTATTTATGACAATTTTTCCTGAGTTGCGAAACCGAATAGTTGAAGAATGTGCTAATATCACACCCGAAATGCTCCGAAACGCATTTGAAAACATGAAAAGGCGTGTAAATTTATGTTTGCATGAGAATGGTGGCCATTTTCAACATTTAATGTAATAAATTGAAAATAAACCCGTAGTTTAATAACTAAGTTTTATTTGACAAGCTGATTAGCTTACATAACCTATATAATTTCAACTACTGACGATGAATCAAACATACAAGGTACGTTCAGAATTCCAAAGCCACCCTTTATCTAAATAATTTTTGTTCATATGGTACAACCGAACTTAACCTTCCGCGACTGGCGCGCGGTCTCATACTCCGCAACCAAATGTTATCTGGATTTATTTCAATGTTCCGCACCCCACGAACCCGCCGCCTACGGTATTCCTCGGACATGTTGCGGTTGTCCTCCGTGCATCGTATGACCTACACAAGTGCAGTCGTTTTTTTTTTGCCGATTGCGGAGCGAGAGTCCACCGCCAGCAAGAATTACATAAGTAGGTAGTTATTTTGCAGATATATTTTGGGGTTTTTTGTTCGTATTTCATAAAAGGTAAGAAATATTATTCGGAATTTTTGAAGATGCCGCCCCTGCCCCCAATCCTGAGAATACTCGAGGTCGTTGCAGTTATGTTATCAAGTCCAGAATATTTGTTTTGTTAAATGTACACAGCAGAGATGAAAGTTATATCGGCTTAGCCGCCTTTTTTCTATGCAATAATAAATAAATAAATAAATAAATAATTACTTAAAATGTCTTTTTATACGAAAAAGGGACACATATTATATACACATACATGTATACAGGGTTATTGGTAATTCGATACATTCCTTTGGAGATATGATGGGACAGGAGCTAAGAAACAAATTAAACCTAACATACATTATGCAAAAATAAAAAAATAATTTCTGAGAAAAACGAATAGGTAATTTTCGTAGCTGATTTTTAGAAATCATTTTTAATAAGTTTTTATTTAAAATTTTCACATGATCGAAATGTTTCCGGATATTTTCCATTCGAAACGGATGACCATAGAGTGGGACAAGTAACCCAGTCAAAAAGTTCAGAAAATGTCAAGTAGATTTTTTAAAAATTAACTTTAAAGACATTAAGATCTACTTTTTGAGAAAAACACAAAAATTGAAATATCTCAAAAACTATTGAGTTTTGCATAATGTATGTTAGGGTTAAATTTGTTTCTTAGCTCCTGTCCCATCACATCTCCAAAGGAATGTATCGAATTACCAGTAACCCTGTATATAATATATATTCTATATCTCCCTTTTCATGGGCAAAAAAGTTATGCGGACTCTCAATCCACCGCCACTGTCGATGCATAGAAAAGAACCGCCAGTCACGGAATGTTAATAAAGAGGATGAGAGCTTACAGGGTGGTCTATGTCAAAGTATCCACCACCATATATTGTAGAACAGGATACAAGAAACAGACGAAGTAGACGAAGTAGACGAAGTATGGTAAAAATAAAAAGCGAATATCTTGCAACCTGCAAACCTGCAAATGAAGCATTAAGTGTTAAACGAATGAATAGAGAGAAACGCGTTAATAGCGGTAAACCATGATTATGTGAGGATATAAAACAGTTAGTGGAAGAATGGTTCTCTGGGTGTACACCAGAGTTGTGATACCCATTATCACCTAAGCGGCTCTAGTACGGTGGCACAGAACAAAGTACAGGGCGACTGCAAATAAATTGGCATAAGTGCAGAGACTAGCGTGGTAAAAGGAGGACCACACAAAAATCTTTGAAAGAATAAACAAACATGGTGTGCTAAGCATGTACTGTGACGGACTTCAGGAAACCTTTTAGGGTAGTCATACCTAGTGCCGGGAAAAAATATCGATATATCGATATATATCGATACTTATCGATATATCGAATAACGATATCGGAATGATAAAATATCGATATATCGATATATCGATACTTATCGATATATCGATACATATCGATACATATCGATATATCGATATATATCGATACTTATCGATATTTATCGATATATCGATATATCGGTTTTATCGCAATTTTTTGATATCGCCCAGCCCTAGTTGCGAGTAGTGCCGGGAAAAAATATCGATATATTGATATATATCGATACTTATCGATATATCGAATAACAATAATGATAAAATATCGATACTTATCGATATATCGAATAACGATAATGATAAAATATCGATACTTATCGATATATCGAATAACGATAATGATAAAATATCGATACTTATCGATATATCGATACTTATCGATACTTATCGATACTTATCGATATATCGATACATCGATACATATCGATACATATCGATATATCGATATATATCGATACTTATCGATATTTATCGATATATCGATATATCGGTTTTATCGATATTATTTTGATATCGATATTTTCGATAACTTTTTTAATATCGCCCAGCCCTAGTCATACCTGAGAGGTGAGAGGGACCATGCAGGAAGGGAACAGGAGCCGAGGAGTCAAACAGGATCAGTGTGGTATACAGATGGATTCCAAAACAGTAAAAAGCATTAGCATAAATCTGGACAGTGACAAGCAGAAGTGGTAGCTATTACTAACTGCACCAAAGCAATGCTAGAAAAAGAATTTAACAACAAACAGATCAAGATAAAATCTGACAGCCAAGCTGCTCTAAAAGCGTTAGGTGCGATACAAATAACTTCAGAAGTAATGCAAGAATACTGTGAAACATTAGTGAAACTGGCTGGACATAATAGAGTTACCTTAGAATGGGGGCCGGGACACGAAGGTATAGAAGGAAACGAAAGAGCGGACCACTTAGCAAAAATGGGGGCGGAAAAGAAACTAATTGAACCCGAACCCGCGTGAGGAATTGCGCACAAGACCGCCAAGGGGATCCTAGAGGAACGATTAAGAAGAGAACACATCAAGCTCTGGAAGGGGGGATGTGGACTGAGGCAATCGCGGATGTTTATTAAGGAATTCTTTAAAAAAAGAGAGAGGAGTTACTGCTACTAAGTAGGGAGCAGCTGAGGAAAGCAAAAGGCCTAATAACGGGGTATTGCAAGCTCAGAAGACATTTACATCTATTAGGTGTGGAAGGGGACCCTACCTGAAGAATATGTGAGGAGGAGGATGAAACGGTAGAGCATATTCTCTGCGAATGTTGGAGCCAAAAAGGCTAGAATACTTCGGAGTTAGAAGATTGAGGCCCGAAGAGATGCCGAACGCCGCTTACAAAGACATACTGAATTTCTTTAGGGATGTAGGCATGTAGAAGGCATCTAAGGGGCACAATAAACCGGTTGAATTTCAGTGGTAGGGGAGTTGTAGCCGACCCGACCCCTTCTAAAAAAAAAAAAAAAACAGTTGAAGACAAAAGATTAGCACGTAAAAAATATAAGGCAGTATCTACGGTTGAAGGGTATGAAAACTACAAAAGAGTGAGAAATGGAATTAATTCCAACATAAGAGAGATATAAGAAAAATGCTGGGAGCAATATACGAACGACTTGCAAAGATACTTACCAAATTTGGAAGATAATCATCAATCATCAATCATCATCAGTAGTCTTCAGCTTTCCATACACTTCTATCTAAACATGTCTTCTTCATTTCTCTGTAACTAGTACATCCTGCGACATTCACGATTTGTTTGATATATTCAAGTCTCTTGTATTTATGCCTTCTATGATCGATATTAGTAACCCACCTCTTCTTATAGTATAGCCTATTAGTCGATCTCTTCTTGTCTATGTGTTTCTATAGTTGTTTTCCTTTTTCTTGGGCTCTTCTTAGGACTTCCTCGTTGCTTATTCTGCCTATTCAACTTTATTTTTAAATATAAAGCTGCAAGCTTAACTCAAGAATTAGTTTCAGCTTATATTCAGGATGTATGTAGACAATACATCACTGCAGACTGGTATAATTATTCCTATATTTAAAAAGGGAAAGAAACCGATTTCCAACAATTACCAAGGTATTAATTTACTACAAAGGCATTAAAACTGACAACAAAAGTCGCAACTGGAAAACTAGCAAAAATTGAAGAACTAAGAGATGAGTGAAATGGCTTCCGAACAGGCAAATCATGCGTCAATGCAATTGTTATTATTTTTTGAAAGAGCTGTAAGAGATTTAGACTAGAAATAACTATAACCAAGTCAAATGTTTAACAACAAATAAAGACCCTCTGCTTTGTAAACTTGAGCTAAAAGGGTAAATGATAGAACAAGTACACAGTTTCAATTATTTAGCGGTAGAAGTAACAAGTAATAGAATATTGAATGAAGAAGTAGAAAAACAAGCCAATAAAGTCATGAAGTTGCTAAGCTGCTTAATTGATTGCATTATTTGACGAAATAAGTACCCAAAAACAGAAGCGAAGGCTGGAATATATAAATCCGTAATAAGACCAGTCCTTGCATATGCCTCAGCAACACGTCCAGATACGACTAAAACTCAACAGATGCTGGAGACTGTAGAGATGAAAACGTTACGAAAGGTAAACAAATCGTTGGAATCTAGCAAGCCAAGATAACACGAGACAGGAGACCCCGTGGTAAGCGCATCTCTAAAAAGCTCAGGAAAAGATGAAACGATAATCTGAAATAAACAAGTAGTAGCTTAATAAGAAGTAGTAGAAGAAGAAGATCAGGCTATTGTTCTTATCTTACCTCTAATTTTAGTGGTTACTTGCCACGTTCTGCGCTACATACGTACTTTGTATTGCCTTAAGCTTAAAGCTTAAAGGTTAAATCTCAAAAAATAGGAAAATGAAATATTTTATATTAATTCTAATTTTTAAATAATAATATTTAAAAAAATACATGGTCAAGAATTTACAATAACTTTCCACCCATTAAAATTACTTGTAAATTTAATGGAGAAATTAAGAGTTTTATTGATGTCCCATCACGTGACGTTGTTAATTTGGGAACTAATTTTTGTATGTTGTGGAGGTAGAATCTTTGTCATATTTAAACCAGCTTATTACCCTTTATTTTGGACTGAATTGTTCTGGATCATTCCCCGAGTCTACAACGTAATCGTAATCAGTGAATCTCATCTGTATATCAAACGTCATTTTTCCGGAAAGACAATGGATTGAAAAATGGGTTCAAAAACTATCTTAAAGATCACACGGAAGAATTCAGCGTACAAAAATTAAACAAATCCATGTACAAATATGGTGTATCCACCAAAAAATATAGTAAAAAATGTAATGCATTAAAAGATTCATTTAGAAATTTTCGATTTTAGTTTATTGTTTAAGGAAGGGGGAACGTTTGCTGTTGGACAATCTTTGTATTTATATCTGTAATATGCGCAATAGTATATTCAAAGACAAGTGTTACAATGACCCTTATTGTAATATGAGTACAGTTTGCGTAAACGAGCCGTAGGCGAGTTTCCTAATGTACGAATATTACAACTCGTTATTGTAACACATGTTTTTCATACTATTTTTCCTATTTCGCATAATTTAGTTTTCCTATTTCCCATAATTTATTTTAATTTAAAAAATTAATATTAAGTAGAAATATTAAATGTCAAGGTTGGAAAGTTTGACAGTTCCAATAAACATTTGAAATTCAATTAACAATTTATTTTGACGTTTATTAAAAATATATTCGAAAGTTACATCTAACCAGATTTCTATCTCAAAATGGACGAAGAATTACAATGCACTCCTCCTGAGGTAAGAAACATTGCCTCTAATGCAGTTAAATAAATTTAATTGCAGTATTTTTACATATGCAATAATGACAGATGTGTTTGACATATAGATTCAATTATGAACGATAGAGATAAAATATTCCCTAAAAACAGCTGTACAAAAATTTTCATTGTTTTTGATAAAATTCACTTTGTGAACGCGATATAGGTAAAAGCTTTCAAAACCTTAATAATTTAAAAAGAGATTCACTCGGATTTTCGAAAATTTAAGAAGAAATTAGGACAACGTTGTTTACTTATGACGAATGCGAAATAAAAAGTAATGGAATAGTTTTAGAATCTTTGCTGTTTTTTATCCCAAACAACATTTTAATAATATCATAATATTCAAATGTTTTTCTAAATATTTTAAACAGATCAACATTGTATGCAACAAGAAAGAATCCAACTTTTAAATCGCAACTTTGGCCTTCAAGATTAACATTATTTTTTATTTAAAATATCCAGTATAATCATTCATGACAGCCACTGCTATACAAATTCATTTCAAATTATGAATTTAAAATTTCACTGAATTTATTAGTGTTTCATTAAATAAAGATTATTTTAAAACAATTATACATGCGAGACCAAATTTCCCGCGAAACATAAATATAATATGTTTTAAATATTCGCATTTTTTATAAAATACAATATTATTATGTGAATGACGTTTATCTATTAAGTTGGTATAGCTGTTGATAGCTCGGCTGTCAGATATACATATTTAATTTTCCATGCACTTTCCTGTTTACTTTTGTAGTTGACACATCATGTTATGTCATTCTCAAAGGTAAAAGAAATATTGACAAACACATTGCTGTGATAAATTCAATGAATACTGATTGGGAAAAACCTGTAAATTGAGATTGTTCAGTCGCATGTGGTATAACATGATGTCATAACTTATCAATGACGTATACCAAAATTTATACTGGATGCCCTATATGTATAATAATAATAAAACAATGTGAAAAAAAGGTCGCTGCAGTTAGAATCGAATTCAATATGTCCAAATAAATGTTCCACTTGCCCGAAGAAATAAGAATAGCGAGGGAGGATTCGAACGAACGAACCGCCAAGTGAATAGGGATGAAATACAGCCGGGGATGTAAGCCGACATTACATGGCTTCAATCAGACCATTCTGCGTGGAAACTATTGTTGTGAAAAGTCAGCAGGTTTTTTTTGATTAGAAAAGCACCGAGCGTTTTGTCCCTAATCATCACTCTGAATACCATGAATGCATGGCTTATGTGTATTACTGCTCTATCCTGAACTACTTCGATGATAAAGGGAAGGGTGGCCAAGTTTCGATTAGGGTTGTGTGGGCATATTGTGCTCGCGAAAGCTTTCAGAGACATTAAGATGAATTGAGGAAACCTGGAATTACCATCTGGCGATCTTCTTTCGTAGTATTTTCCGTATCGATGATTTGGTTGTCTAATCGTTATAAATTGTCAGATAAATCAATCACTTTCCATTTCACCATGGAAAATTTAATCGCAACCTGTGCGTGTGGTAAAACTTTTTGAAATTTTCATGTAGATTTACATGTCTCTTTCTAAAGCTGTTGCTTCTGCAAATGTTTATTTTAAAGCTTAAATTAACTATCTTTTAAAGAATGCAGACTTTTCGATGTAAGACAGACATTAAATTCTTCATTAAAAATATGTAACATAAGTACTACTACGAATAATTCTGAAAACACCGAGAGGAAAGAACAAAGCTTGTCACTTATTTCATTTTACCATTAAATAATTCTTACTGAATTGAAAAAATTAATGTGTTTTTGCTGACATAAAACGAAATTTTAAGATACAGTTACTAACCCGACGCTTCGCTGCTTAAGTTTATTGCCTTCAATTGGAGCCTCAAATTATTTTTGCTTTTTACATACCGCTAAGATAATACAAATGCATCCATTCCAATTCATGTCTTAATAAATGCCAACCATAATAAGAGAAAGCATAACTATAAAGCTTTTACTGTTGGTTAGAATAATTTCCTAGTTGTCAAAAGCATCAAGTAAGCATTTAAAGTTCACGATTAAGATTTGGAGATTTACTTTCTTTCACTACCAGATATTATCATAGAATTAGATAATTATCGAATGCTTTCTTTGCATGAGTAGCGTGACTCTTAAAATTGTATTTATGGAAGTTCTTCATTAAACTTTTGTTGTTGTGACATTTGATTAAATAAAATAATAATAAAGTTATGTGGTTATGGATATTTAAATTTGTACGCTTTTGCTTGTTTGTTTATTGAAAAGGATGGATTGAAAATTGAAAGATTAGGGCCTATTTTTCAATCGTAGTTTAAACTGAGTTCAGGCATAATAAGTTGTTTTCCAAGGCTCATTCAGCACCTGATCTTTACATGAACATTTATTCATTTAAACTTCGATCATCAACTAGGTTCAGTTGAACTTAAGCCTAAACTGTGATTGAAAAAATGTCTCTTAGCGTTTGCTTAAGCATTGAAATAATTCTAAAACGGGTTTATTTTGTATACTTTTCAAAAACAAAATTGTAACTTGTTTGTGGAGCACCATGTCTTGATTTTGAAGCTAGTTCAAAAATTATCTTTGCATATTTAATTATAAATTTTTCTAAATATTAGTTCAGAAAATCCTTAAGCAATTGTATTATTTTTAATATAGAACAGAAAATATTTTGCACATATTTTTTAAATTTAATTACTGCTTTGAAACTGTGTTACCTAAAGGTTTTTGATTTTTAATTTCCCCCATTTAAAAGTTAACGAGTAAATCTAACCGCAGGGAACAAAATGGCGGTTAAAATTGTGAATCCAAATCCAAAGAGAAAATATTCGTTTTTAATAAAAATCAAGTCAACTTAAAAAGTTGTTAGATTTTTGAAATTAATTTTAAGGTTATAATGAGAGAAATGTAACGGTCAAGAATATAATGAAAATTTTACAACCCTAATTTCAATTTTGTTTGAAAACTATTTTTCTCATTTAATTATAATTTTATATAAGCCTTTTTTTGCTAACTTTTCTGTAAAAAATTAAGAGGTTTAACCTTTTTATTAATTTTTGATAGTTTTAAAAATACTCCATCTTCAATTTTAGCTAAAAAGAAACCTAAAACTATCTTATTTATTTATTTATTTGCGCAACAGGCCTTGAAGGCCTAGGGCATTTAAGTTTACATCTGCAACTATTATATATTATATATATATTACAATTCATTTGTAATACTTATGTTATTTTAACAAATTTTTGACAATTCTTTTCCACTCTTCTCTGTTCAAAGCTTTTTCTTTCCAGTTTCTTACATTTCCACTTCTAATGTCTTCTATTACACTACTATACCATCTTTTCCTTGGCCTCCCTTTCCTTTTTCCTCCAATTGGTGTTAGTTTCAAGGCTTTTTTTGCATTATTTTCCTGGGCATCCTCTCCACGTACCCCAACCATCTTATTCTTTGTGCTCTTACATAGGTGTTTATTTTAGGTTCGTTATACATCGTCTCTATTTCCCTGTTTGTCCTTCTTCTCCATCCTTCCTGTTCTTGTACTCCTCCGTATATAGCTCTCAACATCCTCCGTTCCCATCTCATTAGCAGTTCTTCGTCTGCCTTTTTTAGCACCCACGCTTCGCAACCCTATGTCACCGTAGGCCTTATCACAGTTTTGTATATCCTTACTTTTGTTTTTCTGGACACATATTTTGATTTCATCAGCGTTGTTAAACTCCCTATTTTTTGGTTTCCTTTGGTTATTCTAGCTCTCACTTCTAACTGTTCTCTCCCTTTGTCTTCGATTACCACTCCCAAGTACACGAACTTGTTAGCCTTCTCATATTTGCGTTCTTCCCCTCCGTGCGAGGCCCATCTTAGATATTCTTCTGTATTTCCTTGTGTATCTCCCATTATCATATATTTTGTTTTGTTCCGATTTGTTTACAATCAAAACTTTCTTGCTTCTGACTCTAACTTTTTAATAATTCGGATCATTTCCTTTTTTGTTTTAGTTACTAGAGTTAGATCGTCTGCAAAAGCAAAACGCTGGTTTTCATTGTTGAAGATTGTTCCTTGTGTTTTTATACCACTGTTTCTTATTATTTTTTCTAAAACTAGGTTGAAGAGCTCCGTTGACCGTAGATCACCTTGTCTTATCTTATCTAGCTTAAAATACATTTGCTTAAAACGGTAAAATTATTTTTATCTTGAACCGACTTATTGTTAACCAACCATATAATTTTGAAACTTGGAGGTTAAAGATTCATATTTAAAAAAATAGTAGGTAACTGGCTTCTTCCAAAAAAACGCCTTTTTTAAATAACGAAAACTCTTACTTAGCATATTGCTTCTTCAATTTTGTTTTAAGGAAAAGGTAACGGCACTTACATTCCGCGAGCGAGTATGGCCGGCAACATGGAGAGTTAAGGCCTTCTAAAGTAGTTTCGGCCCCGTTGTCTCACACTCTATGCGTACGGGGTGGTGTAGTAAGTACCCCGCCTTCAACAACTGTCTACCTTCCGTACTCCACCACTGTGTTTCGATTCCTAATTATTTTCAGTGACTGGGTAGACCACCCGCCGAGCATTCAATTTGACCGCACTGTAACTACAGAGATTTCAATTAAGAGATTTTAAATTATTATACCTTTAGAAAATATTTATTTTGGAGGCTAAAAATTAGGACAAACGTATAAGTAGTACCTTAATAACAGCTTTGAGAAAACTTTATGATAAGGCCGAATCAAAAATAAAAATCGTTTAGAGTAGACCTACTAAAGGTCTCAGACAAGAGTGCTGTGTATCACCCAACTTATTTAGGATATACATAGACGCAGAATGAAAGCAGTGGAAAAGAAAATGCATTGGAATGGGAATGCCGATGTATACATTTCACAATGCAGACGACCAAATAAAACAAAAGGCAGACAATATGAATTACATGATATGAAAGCTAAGGGAAGAATACCTCAAGTGGGGATTAGAGATTAGACATGAACCTTGAAAAATCTAAATATTTATGCATAGGTGGAAAGAATGAAGATCTTATTCTAGAGGCCGGTTAAACGGTAGAAGCTGATGAAGGATATATTTATTTGGGAGCGTTTTTAGATAAAAGTGGAAGACACAAAACAATAATACAAGACCAATAACGAAAGGCAAAAGGGTTACAGGAATATTTAACTCTATGTTATGGAGTAGAGTGATACCAAACCGGAACAAACGCTTTATATACAACACCATTTTTAACAGTACCTATAATAGGTATAGGTTATGGGTGAAAAGTATGGCCAATCAACCTTTCCGAAGGAAAAAGCAGCTAGGCAGCTGAAATGAACTTCTTAAGAAGATCGTACACGCAAGTTAAAACTAGAAAGAATTCCAAACACTAGAATAAGAGCAGTTGTGAATATTGAAAACACTATCACGATGAAATAAGATCAAAACAATTAATTTGGTGTGGTTATGTCCAAGCGCATGGGAGACGAACGCCTTCTTAAAGTAATTATAAATTGGAACCCAAGCAGCAGACGAAAAGGAGAACGACGCCCTCCGAACACATGCAAAAAGGGAATTTTAAAATCAATGTTCGAAAGAAGCCTAGAGGCAGGTGAATAGATGTTTTTAAACAGTTTGGTTAGAGAGGTCTCCTCGTTTCTTTAATAAAAGTGGGACATTTTCTATTTTTTTTAGAGTTAAAAAAAAATTGATGCAAAGGAATTTTATTTATTTTATTTTATATTTTAGAATATAATATTCTAGCCGGCTTGGATGGCGTCAAGATTACCATACTTGCCTTGTAAACCAGATATCTCGGGTCCGATTCCCGGTCCCAGTCGGTGAGATTTTTAATGCGGAAAAGTATCTGAAAGTATGCGGTCCTTCGGATAAGATGTAAAACCGTAGGTTCCTTGCTAATACGAGGTTTGGCACGATAAAGATTCCTTCCAGTTCCAGAGATGGAAATCCCTTGGGTTCGGCAAAATTCTAATCGGGTAGTGCCAATGGCCATAGTAGTCGACGCGCTTGGAAATCCCTGGCACCCACAAGTTTAGATGTCGCCTAATAAATAAATAAACAAACAAGAATATTCTAACAAAACTCCAACTTAAACCATTTCATCTTTATGTAATCCCAGCATTTATCTACTATTCTAAGAAGCTTGGAATATTACCATCATAATGCGTTTCTCCATATTCATTTCTATATTGGTATAGATTATAGATACAAGAATGAAAGGCATTTTTTACCGCTGTTCCTTTTTTCTTTATGCAATATTTCAAAGTTTTCTTTTTTGTCTTTCTAATATGGTTGAAAAATTCCAGCTAGTTTTGTTATATCGTGTATTGTACAGATTTTCTGTAAGTTTTTGTCCAACCTTATCATTTTGTATTTTCAGTATTCCTTCTTACTTTTCATAGAAATTTGATCTCCGCCATTGCAAACTTTCTTTTTAATTATTTAACTTTTATCTGGAAAATTGGATACGATTCGGATTAGTTAAAATACTTTAAGTTCTATCCAAATTGTGAACCGATTTTCGTATTTAACTGACAATTCTATACCTTAAAATTTGGAATCGTAATAATAATTTTAACTACGAGATATGAGTTTCCTAAATAACTGGGTATGTGCAACTTGTAAGGGTTGTTTTTGTGAAGCAAATGGGTTGACACCCCTTTAAAGTCCATAAAAACAATAATTAAGAAAAAACATAATCATATCTAAAGTTCAACCTATTAAAAGTGAATACTTCAGTAGTGAGTTAGTGCAATAATTACCCCGATAGTTTTAAGTGTTGGCAGCTGTAAGCCACAGGGGGTTACATCGACCCAATATATTCAGAAAGATGGGGCCATACAACACATAGTGATCTGAACAAGATAGATAACAAGTTACAAAGTTAGTTGTTTCATCTGTCGTGTCACGATAACATTGGCTTCTTTGATGTGCGTGTTTTGGTGCTTCACTAAACCATCTGCCGTCGAATGATTCACCCAGTGTGGTCATTTTAAGCAATGTTTTACTAAAATTCAGATCACAGATATGTTGTAAATTTTCAAGTACCATTCGTTACAATTATTACCTGACGTGCATTTGCGAAATGCCAGAATTTGAATGGTGAATGTGCACGGCATACACAAAAGATCTTCTCAATGATATCCCTGGAGAGAGTTAGTAAATATGTTCATCAATATATCGTACAAATTATACCGTGAAGTATGGATATAAGCTTTATAAAGAAGCCACCCTCGTTTGTGAACGCCCTTTGTATAAACTGAAATTACCCCTGCGGTTTGATTTCGTAATGCCTACTGTTTTATTTGTATTAATTTTAATTCTGTTTGTTTTTCTTATTATTAAGAATGATGACGATGATTGAAAGACTGAGCGGAATTTAAATATCACAGATTTAATAAATTACAGATTGTGGCTGAATTTGAAATTACTCTTAGTTGATAACAATATTAAAGCTCTTTATCATGCATGTGGTGCAACTGAATTTCATTCAGTGTTAATTGCTTTACAAACATAATTTAGAAAAATATTTAGATATTAAAGTACTCTTCACTTATAATTTTTATTAAAAAAAATATGAGTTGAGTTAAACATATAGCATTAAATTTGATCATAAGTTATTAGTCACATAAGAAAAACTTTAAAGAATTTATACCAAAATTAAAAATATGACTAAAAAGTAAAAATTATTAAAATTGATAGTAAAATAAACAGACTATTCTGTTAACAATAAGGAATTGAGATATATAAAACTAGCAACTGATTATTTAATTTCTTCTTTTTAATATGAAATCTCAAAAATTAGTGGGCATAATTATTAAAAAAATCAAGATAAAAATAGGTCAATGTTCTGCAAATTGGGAGAGTCTTTGGAAAGTTTTGCTTTAATAAATGATGCAGAATCTGGCTTCTATTGTAAAGGAAATTCTAAATTCTTAAAATTCTAATTGCTTTAAAATGAATTCGAAATATTAAAGGCTAGCTTTAAAAACAGAGATTGATTAAAGTATTGGTTGAATAGACAACCTTATTAGAGCTTTTAATGAAAATAATTTGTATACAGAAAATGTATATCCTTAAAAAGTGAATCCTTAAGATTTGATTCTTAAAAAAGCAGTAAAGTTATTATAAATGCTACACTTACAAAATATTTTTTGTTAATAATTATTTGCTGTCTACCGACAAACTTTTACAGGGCATTTTTAAACAAAATTAAGGTATTTTAACCTCATTTATCTATATCTAAAGATGCACCTCTGCGGAGATACTTTTGCTCTAAAATTTAAAAAAATTATTAATTGCAAAGGTTATAAAGAAAGCATTTGAGACACTTTATTAATTTATCAAGAGTCATTTGAGAAAATATTAAAAATATCGCTCGATTGAAAGGGTGTTTCTGTGAGGTGAGGGTAAAATTAATACCTTGCAATTTTTTGTGTGTAAGAGTAATCTAAATTCATCTATAATCGTTTGTGTATAATTCAATAAGAAAATGTTTTTGTCTCTTGCAATTTTTTGTTAAATTCAACGATATTCGAAAAAGTAAGCAAACACTAAAAATGCCAGTGAAACAAAATTAAAAGTTTTAATTAACTGTTAGTAAACAAAATAACGTCAGTTTTACTTTAAACAAAACATACATCAAACAAGTTTATTTTTACAATAACTGCCCAAACTGGACTTCTTGTTCTTGAATATTTGCGTGAACTAAACTAGATTGCCTTGCTTGTTGAAAAATATCTAAAATGTAGGAAATTTATTTCATCGACGGTAGTTAGAATTCTGTTTCATAATTATTATTTTCTATTCACTGGCGAAAATTTGTCAAATTAGAAAAACCTTTTTAGGGCCATCTTTTTTTGAAATGGCGCTAATTTATTAATACTTTTTACGTTAATAAAATCAAGTTACCTTGAGTGAAAATCATGAACAAATTCACAACAAGAAGAAATATTTTTTTACAAAATCTGATAAGTTAATTCTTAATATGGGATCGCTTTACTTTCTCAGAATTATCAGATATTCACTTAGTCTATGGTGAATGTGAATAAGATTCTAGAGCTGCAGTTAGGAGATACAGAAAAAGATTGCCTAATCGGCGTGAACCATACACACTAGGTTTGTTGTTCTTGATCGTGGCCTTCGAGAACACGGTACGTTTCGTCCAAGCAGACAATCCAAACATTGAACAAGATGTTTTGGGTATAGTAACACAAAATCCAAATGAATCCACTAGAAGGATAGATTTAAATTTAAATATCTCCAAAGATATTGCCCACTCAACTCTTCAAGAACAGCTGTTAATGATTTATCATTTTCAGAGAGTGGCAGAGCTTTTAGATGGTGATAAATTCATAAGGCGGCAATAATGTCAATGGTTATTATATCAATATACTGATGACTCACATTTTTTGTCAAGAATATTGTTTACAGATGAAGCGTGTTTTACCAGGGATGTTTTTATTTTCACAACTTATATACATACGTTCTGACCATGGGCACCGATGCTTAACTGTGCAGAGTGATGCGCCATGCCAATATTCACTACCGTACCGATCCAGGCTCAGCTCACTACGGCTCGGTGTGTCCTCCTCGACAAGCTATGGGCCTTAATGGCCTCTTAAAAGCTGAATAATAATAATAGCATACATACGTGGACGACTGAAAATCCTTACGCTGTCTGAGAAAGTCGCTTTCAGGGCAAATTTAGTATTAATGTTTGGGTAGGAATTAAAACCGTTAAAGAGGTAACAAATAACTTGAAGTTCTACAAAATACACTACTAGAGCTTCTCGAAGAAATTCCATTGGCTGTACGAAGTACGAGCAAGTATGTGGTTTGTATACGACGGTGCCTCATCACACTTCGCTTTAAATGTAAGAGAATATGCACGAACAGTATCTTGGATTTTGGATCGGCTGGGATAGTTATCTTCTTCAACAGTGGCCACCTAGATCGCCAGATCACAATCCACTAGATTTTTTCCTTTGAAGTGCATTAAAAACCAAAATTTACTCATTACCAATAAATATAAAATGGAACAGGATTTTAGCTGAAATCTGCGCGGGTCAAATATTTTTTGTTCTGTGAGGCAATCCATTTTAGTGCAGGCAATTGCCCGCATTCAAGAACAAGAAGCAATTATTGTAAAATGTAAATGCTTTTGATGAACGCTTTGTTTAAAATAAAATTGCCGCTTTTTTATTTATTAACAGTTAATTAAAACTTGGCAACTTGATTAAATAAATGTAAATAGTTTTTGCTTATTTTTTTGAATACCGTTGGTGTTAACAAGAAACGGCAAGAAACAAAAACGCTGCATTATTGAATTTTACATAAACGAGGGTAGTTGAACCTAAATTATTTTACTACCACCTCCACCAAAAACTCTCTTACAGTTGAATGAAATTTTTTATTTTTTGCTAAAATGACCCTTTTGATAAATTACTAAAGCGTTCCAAATACTTCCTTCATAACCTTTTTACTTTTAAAGTTGATGTTTTTTTTTAATTTTTAGAACCAATTTTTGATTGACCTATTCTCCACAGAGGTGCATTTTTGGATATAGGTAAATCAAGCCAAATTGCTATAATTGTGTGTGAAAAATGACTTATAGAAGTTTATCGGCATAATTTAGAGACACTCATCTGTATATCAAATCTCAGCTATTAAACATTATCATACGAAGAAATTAAATAAGAAATATAAATATATAAATAAGCTGTTATTATAAAATCTAAAATATATAGCACCAACTTAACCATTAAACTGTACGCACATCGAGTTAAACTATTCGGACAAATTCAGCAGTTTTTAATGCGTTTTTAGACATTGCAATACAAGGCGATTCAAAAGTATTGTTATTAATTTTAAGGGTAGGTAGAACATATCAAATAGAACAACTTTTCTCAATAAACCATGTATCGCAAATGAACGGTAAACTCAGAAAAACATTAAAAAGATCAACACAAAAATTGTTTGGTGGTCACTGGAATTTAAATTTATCAAATGCCCTTGTTGTTGATACTGATACAGACCAGCTGTGTACATAACTAGGTTAATATCCGTTCATTTTTGGCTTTCGGAGTGCATTCATCGAACGTTTTAATGGAAGGTCAAACTTTTAACTACTGAATTAATTCATGTTATTATACTTAATTTTGTTTTGTTTGTGTTGTGTGTGTGTATTTGTGTTTGGGTAGAAGTTAACGGAGGAACATTTGAAAATTTCCTGTAAGTCATGTTTCTCTTTATTTACAACAATTTTTTCTATATCACTTTTTAAACATGCTAATAATTGTTTACTGCCAGTCTCAAGCCTGAAAACATGCGAAAGGAAAGTGAAACCTGTAAATTACATAATTGTGTGATGTTTCATTTATTTTTACAAGGTCAAGTTTCTATTGCAGGCTTTTTAAATGCATATTAGCCAGCGGTTCTCAAAAGTGTATAACAAAATTTAAAATAAACAAAAATTGCGATAAGCTTTAAATTTTTGCTGTAATGTACAGGGTGTCTCACTATATTTTGACTGATTTTACAAGCTTATATTTTCTAAATGGGATGAAGTATTAAGGTGCGGTTTTCACCAATGAGTTTTACATGAGCCCAAGTTTTTTTTATGGTTTTTACGAATATGCTATTCCTTCTTTAAAAGCCGAAATAAAAATGGCATTATTTGGCAGACCAGATACTTCATTTTTTTTTTAATGCAACCCTATACTTATTTGTAGAAATAAGAATAGGCGCATATTTTAACGTTCAAACGATATTTTAAAAATTAAAATCGGATGAGAAATGACCGAGATAAACGCTTATGAAGATACTACTGTAAAATCAAAAACGTAAACAACAAAACATTTAGCATGCCATGACTGACAAAAGAAGGAATAGCATATTCGTAAAAACCATAAAAAAAAACTTGGGCTCATGTAAAACTCATTGGTGAAAACCGCACCTTAATACTTCATCCCATTTAGAAAATATAAGCTTGTAAAATCAGTCAAAATATAGTGAGACACCCTGTACTTCTATTAAGGTCAGTATGTATCCATTTAATTTAATGACAATACTTTTGAATCACCCTGTATTATTAGTATTTTTGATATAGTCTGAGAGGAAATCAAATACGTGACCGAATGACAGAGAAAAAGAGAAAAATTTCTACGATTGGTTTGTATTGGTAATAATATTGGGTGATTAACATTTTATTGTATAAATGAAACTTTCGATATATTCTTCTCGCATACTAGCAGTCTGGTCAGTATGGCACAGCCCCTAATTCTTCCATAGGTTCGATAATACAAGTATAGATGGTGCAACTGAATGTTAAAATAAATGTTACTGTCCTTAAAAACTTTTTCTGTCACAAAAAATGCAAAATAATTTGGAAACACTAAAGAGTTCGTAACGCTTAAAATGTTGCCTACATGAATTTTTATTATCTATGCCAACGATTGTAAGTTTTAGATAAAAAAAATAATTGTGGTGTCGTACTTGATCTCCAGGAACAAAATTCGTAGTGTAACGAAATCAAACTATGCGTAATGAAATGATACCAAAATATGGTTACCTAGGCAAGTTTACAAAAAATTCTTCTTTTATAATAGACTTCGTTAAACTTTGATGTTTTAGATCTGCAAAGTTTTGTGTCATATTAGACACTCATCAAAAATAAATCCGAAAAATGTAAGGGATTCTGGCTGAAAAATTTGAAGACAGTTAAATTAAGAATTCGCGAAAAATGATTTGGGGTTTTCACTGCAAACGCTAATCATTAAAAAAATATTCAAAGCCGAGATTTCAAAGAAGCATTTTTAAACCAGATAGTTAACTAATTAACATTTCAAATGACTTAAATAACGTCTCATAATCTGGCGTTAAAACAGTTCCTTGAAAAATCAGACAAGGGTCGTATTTTGAAAACTCACAAACAATAAACGGCCCCGGAAAAGAATTATTTAAAGCTAAACAGCATATTAGAAAGATACATACGTACGAGTATAAAGTAAGAACTGGAATTTCGTCAAACAGTTGATTTAAATATACTACCCAAAACTTTTATTTCATCTCTCTTTCCTGCTAATCTGGTAATAATATTTAGTTGGGGTTATCTACCTTGAAGAATAAAACATTTCATTTAACATGCCATTCTCTTTATTAACAAATACATTATATGTACATATAAAATAAAAACATTTACATATAAAAAACTGTAATAATTTATTAGGGTACGAACAACAACCTTAATGTTTTTCTTAACGGATGCTTTCAGTAACATACAAAATAATACAATTCTCATGCTAAACAATTTTTATAGTAATCTTAAAACGAACTGCTAAATATAAAACGAAACTCCGCCCTAATTGGATTTTTTTATTACCCTCATTAAAGTTTACTTAGCTTTCTCTACATTCGTTTCAATTATATTATAACATTTCTTCGCGGAAACCTCCAGCTTATCGATAGTCTGTCTAGTTTCAAATTCACAAGAAAAGGTATTAGATTTACATAAACGCTTGCGATTTTGCAATACTTCTTCGGTGACTTGAGTTATTTCCTTCCATCCATATTCGACATCGTTCACATCCGTTAATCTGCTACAAATAACAAATCTAATTACATATTTGCCACGAAAATGGCAGGGTATAACGTAGATGTTTTTACGTTCCGTTAGTTTTTTCATAACGGTTTCGGTTATTTCATCGGGCCCTTTAACTCTGAAACAAACGAGTCCCATGCAGGAAGTGCACACTTCAAATCTAGAATTGCCGAGAACTAATTGTTCAAAGTGATTCGCTAAACCAATTTGAGTGCGAATGTGTTGCTGAATTCCTTCGATTCCGTAGCTACGCAGTACGAACCAGAGCTTTAAAGCTCTAAATCTACGCCCTAAGGCGATTTGCCAGTGACGGTAATCAGGCGCCAATCCTTCGTGCTGATGCTTCAGATAGATCCTGTCCACATTAAAAGCTTCGACGAGATGCTCCGCATCTTTGACCCACATCGCCGAACAGTCGGAATTAACCAGCATCCACTTGTGCGGATTGAAGTCGAACGAATCCGCAAATTCAACCCCTTTCATCAGATGTCGATATTCGGGGCAAGCGAAAGCTGAACCGGCGTAAGCAGCGTCCACGTGCAACCACACGTTTTCTTCATTACAAATCGGGCCTAATTCTTGGAGATTATCGAAAGCGCAAGTTCCTGTTGTGCCTAACGTAGCGACCATGTAACATGGGATTAATCCAGCTTTCTTGTCTTTACGTATTGCTTCCTTTAAAGTGGCGCCGGACAGGGAGGAATTTTCGTCTGCGGGAAGAAGTCTCATCGGCATCGAGCCTAATAAACTTGCTTTTTCGACGGATGAATTGGCTTGGTCAGAAGTGTACGCTACTAGTTTTCCTTTGATGTATGCTTCGCTTAAATTTGGGTTCTGCGATTTTATGTGGCGTACCATTCTTTCTTTTGCTGTTAAAAGTGCTATTAAAGTTGCTTCACTTGCGGAACCCTAAAAGAAAATTTAAATGATTACGTCTGGTTTTTCACTTTACTTTTCTCAGATGTTCATTAAAATTTGTATCAGTTTTAGTAATTAGTAATAAGAAGCACAAATTGTATAGAAGTATAAAGTAGTAAGTTTTAAAAACAGTAATAAAGATTTATCAAATACAATAAACAACTAAAAGATTGATAAATGCAAAAGTTGCACAATTCTGAAGAACTCAATACTAATTTTAAAATTAATTACTTATTTCGGTACTTAAAATTTCATCCTAAATGGGAAACTTCTTGACAGAGTTAGTTGGTATTAGTTACTTAAGGCTTTCTTGTCATTATAAAAGTAATGTTAACTGCTATTCACCAAATTATTAGAGATGAAAGCTTTAGCCAACTTTATGAAGAATTGTCCAACTAAAGATAGACACTTAGTTGCCGAAATACGTATTTGGTTTCTATATTTGTTTTCAGAATTTTTAACCATATGATCCATTTCAAGTTTAGTTGTAAGCTATTACTCATTACAGATTAAATATTCTTGTTGCTTGAAAAAATTTGGATTAACCTGCAACAATACACTCCGAAACCAAACATAAAATTACATAACTTTCAACCAACACTTATTTTAATTGGAACTGAAATAAGGACAAAAATTAGTAGCTCTATATGAATCTCAAAATGATTTTAAAGGCATTGTCAACTTATGCAACATATTTAGTAAATATCAAAATACGTTAGTTAAAATACTCGTAAAAGTACCCGCATTGGTAGAATTTCAATATCTTTGATAATAACCACAATAAAACCAAAATAAAATTCAGATCCTACGTACATGACGTCACGAGTGTCGACAACATAACCTAAATTTAGCGTTCTACTTGTAGCTATGCTAGAGCTCTTACCAGCGACCGACGTAGTTGACGTCATAGCTTAAACTTTTAGCTCCCATAACACGGTAACGAATTAAAATTCGGCCAAAAAATTTTGCAAAGGTGCAATACTCAGTTTACTCAATCAAATTACAAAATAAAAAAAAAATCGACTTTTCATAAGTTGACAATGCCTTTAAAGGACGATTCAAGTTGTCTTCTCTTTATTGTAATCACTATTACTAAGAAAACTGTTAGCATTTTAAGAGTTATTTTTAAAAAATCCATAGCGATAGATTTATCAAGGGTAATATAACAAGTGGTGAGCTTATTGTCGATAATATTTTCAAAATGTCACGAATGTTAATCCCAACGACGAAAATGCAACGACTGCGAAGCAGGAGTTGCATTTTCCAAAGATTGGGATTAACATGAGTGGCATTTTCTAAATATTATCGATTTTTAAGCGAATCACGAGTTATATTTAGGAAGAGAATACAATGATTACATTTTTCACTAATCGGTGCTACAACTGTCAAATAATTTTTTGTTTGTACGTCATATTTACGTGGCTACTACGTTACTAGCGTTGCTATTGGAAATAACAAAATATTATCGCGGCAATAAATTATTTTCACTTATTGGTACAACATTTTCAAGCGTTGTGATTGGCTGATTTTCTTAAGAATTGTATTCTCGACAAAATAAACTAAACAAAATTATTTAACGGTATAGATCAAAATAAGATAAGAGACTAGAAATCATAACAAAAGTAAACGTATTTTCATTAAATTTTCAGAAGTAATACCACAAGTGACTAGAATTTTACCGGAAATTTTTTTGCCGTCATGAACACGACTGCTTGTTGCGACGATTTTCTAAAGCAACAAACAAGAGTGTTCGTGACGGCAAAAATTTCCTGTAAAATTCTAGTCTCAAATGGTATTCGGAATGATAATTCCTCGAATTAAGTATAATGAAATTACTGAAATACTTGTCACTCAAAAAATTTTGACAGATGTTGTCTCTAAGCAACGCTACTAGTCGTAAAATTTCCGCCGAAATTTCACTAGTAGTGAAATTTTCAGTATAATTCGATTGTGATTGGTTCAATTCACCAAAATACTGTGATTTCATTGGATGACAGATTATGAGTGGAATTATCAAAGCAATCTAAAATAGTATTAGCAAGGGTTATACCAATCTAGAATTTAATTTGTTATCATTAATAGGTCTTTGAGTTTCTTATTAAAACTGAAAAAGTTTGTTTTTAAAGCAGAAACAATTTCCCAAATGTAATATTAATAAATGCAAAAATTTTGGAAAACAAGAGTTTCCCTTTAAGCTAGTTGGATATACATTTATACAGAAATAAAAAATTGAATCATTGTTGGGTTGTTTAATTTTTACTTGTTGTACAATTAATATTAATATTCAAATCGTTGCTACTTTCATATATACATTCTATTATTATTTGTTACTGTTATTGCTCCAGATGTTTAACTTGCTTAAAATAGTACGCTACATAAAGAAGCACTGAGTAGAAATAAATACGATTTTAATGAAAACATTTAAGAAAATACTGTTAGGCACTGCTTTAGATACATATAGAATTAGGTAATACACGATTAAAAGAACAAGTTGATGATATGACATAGTGGAACAGGAAGATTAAAAATATCTGAGAACTAAACATATATAACATAGAGAAGGATATACGATATACCAATAGGAAATAAGGGAAACGAGACCAAGAAAACAATAAAGGAAGTTAAGGCGAACAGTTAGGAAGAATTTGGGAAAGATGTAGAAAAACATAGTCAGCAAACGAAACAAAATTTTGAAAAAACGAAAAACGTAAGTTGTAGCAGTGATATAAAAGAAAATAATAACAAAGTCACCACGAAAACTAAAGACACGTAGAAAATAGTACAATGAGAAGTTCACGACAATGAAAGGAAAGACAGGTTGAGGGAGTTTATAAACGAACACAAAAAAAAGTAGCTTTAGTAGTTAAAAAATTATAAAATGGCCGGAGTGGATAGTATTTTACCAAAATTTAAAAAACAAGTTAGAAACAAACTTAATTCAATCTCTAAAATAATAGTGTTTAATATGACTTGAAAACAACACCAAATACTATAGCAAAGGGAATGAAATATAGCTAATCTTGTTAATACATCAGAATGGCAAACTACATGTCAAAATCAGATCAAAAAATAAATTAGAAAACGCAATGACAGAAGCGCCAAAATTTCATATAGATGGGGACGTACTGTCATGATTATTAGAAAAATGAAAACGATTTAATAGTCATTAAAAAACAGGAGGATGAGAATTAAGGCTGCAAGTCGAATTGGAAAGTTTTTAAAAATTGAAATTAACATTCAGTTCTTACAAGTAATTTAAAACCTACACCGAAATATAGAGGGATATGTAAGAACAAGAGGAGACAGAAATAACTTCGAAATTCAAAAAAGACAAAACAATAAGACTGTTTCAGCCATTATTATTTATATTAGTAATGACTGATTGCACTCATGAATGGTTATTGTCGGATATACGAAATAAAGATACAAATAAAATTAAGAACAGAATCCACATATTCAGAATGTTTAGTTTATGCCGATGATGTTATAGTATTAACAATAATTATAGGAAATTGAAATTAAAAGCAGTAGAAATATGGAAAAAGAATTTGTAGAAATATAAATATAAACAACGGCAAGGTGCTGACAATCAATAAAAATGAACTGTTAGTAGAAGAAATACATACTGGAGATGAATCAGTTGAAAAGATATAAACAACACCATTCCATATACTTAAGAGCTGTACTAATGCGTTGCAGTAAAGTACAAAAAAAACGTGAGATTTTTAACAAAACAAAAATGAACTTGAAAGATAAGTATACATCATTTTTAACAGTAACCAGGACAACACTCTGAACAAAATTACAAGATAACTGTCACATCTAACAAACAGAGTTAGAAAAGGAAGAAGCAGAAACAGATGAATTACAAGTCGAATGAGACGAAAAAAATGCAGAAGAAAACCATGGCTAGAAAGACGTACATAAGACCGGCCACGAACAACGTGGAACGAAAATATACTACAACTGAGAGATGTGAGATCTACCCCAGAGGACTACAAAACCCGAAAAGAATGGAGAACGATCTAGGGGTAAACGGAAAAAATACGAAGAAGAAGTAGAAGAAGCAAACAAAAGAGGAAGAAGAAAAGGGGACAGAAGAAAAAGAAAACAGAAGAAAAGGTAGAAGAAGAAAGCAGGAGTAAAAACAAAACAAAGGAACGAGCATTTACTAGCTAAAAGTTAAATAATTACCTTCAATCTACTTTGTTCTAAAGAATGTCTGCTATGTATACATTTTACAATAGTAAATGTAGAAATAATATAAGGAAACTACCAGTTACTTCAACAAAATTTGGCTACAACTGAAATTAATGAATAATTTACAAATAAACTAGCTTTCAAAATTTTTGATTTTAATAACTTATGTTAAAAAGCCTTACCTTCTTCTGGAACAATTATTTAATCTATACTCTTGTTTTATTTATCCATTTAGGTACAAAATGCATCAAAAAATCATATTTATTCGAAATATTTACTTGTTTAGGGTTAACTTAATTTTACGAATTTTAAACATTTTTGATGATTTTTCATTTTATGAAAGGCACTTAGAAGAGTTTTAGGCTAATTATTTATTTAGCTAAATATACAATACTTCAGAATTGAAGTAACGGGAATATGGGGAAAAGCGCAATAAAAATTATAAGCAGCACGATTACATGTTGCTAATTACCAGTTCTTATTAATGCCGTTTTATATTATGGAAACGATATATGTGTTACCACCTTCTTCTGTTAGTAAATTGTTGTGTATAACTTAAAACGAATATTTGTTATGTTATAAGATAATATTCTTATCTCAAAATTTCTTGTAAATAAAATATTTAATATTATTTACCTACAGCATTTGAATCAGATTTAGTTAGTTAGTTCAGATCGAAATTGGAACTAATAACAAGTTTTATTATCTTCCAAAAATGTAACGATTTCACTTAAATTTATAAATTTTGTTGAGATTAAAAAATGTATTATTTTATATTATTATTATATTAGTTCCTAAAGTCTTTTTAATTCTCTTAAAAATAAAAGCAAGTTTTTTACGAAACGTTACAAGTTCGGTATTAAAATAGCTTTTATTCCTCCAACCTTTTATTGTCTGTAACTGACGGTGAAATACCCAGAAAAGACCTATAAAATGTCAAACTTGCCACAACAAACTTTCAGAAACTACATAATTAGGTTTAGTGAAGCATTAAAGCCTTTACCTTGTTAAGTTAATTAATAGCCTCATTGCAATATTTATGACCATAATTGTAATTAATTCTTTACCTGTATAACACCACCTCCAGGTCCTTCCGAACAATTAAGAAATTGTTCAGGTAATCCCAATAATTTCCCTAACCAGTTCATCATCGCAACCTCCAATTCGGTACATGCTGGACTTGACACCTGAACAGTAAGGTTGAGGACTTTAGAAAGTAACAATGTTGTTGCATCATTAAAGTGAAAACTATCATCGATGATTAAATGATGTAAAAAATTAATACAATGTATAAAAAATGTATATTTACCCAACTAAAGCCGACACATCCTATTCCCGCACTTAACATTTCACCGACAATACCGGGGAAAGAATTTGCAGTGGGACAATATGCATGGAAATTTGGCGAGTGCCAGTGGGTTATTCCTGGCATTATTACTCTTTCTATGTCCTGCATTATGTCTTTCCAGTTTTCGCCTGTCGTTGGGGCTTCGCTGGGGATCATTGAATGCAAATATCCTGGTTTTACTGAAGGTAACACTTTCCTGAAATTTAAATATTTAAAACTCTAAAAAAATTTATAAACTCATAGTTACAGAAAAAATAGTCTTATTTTCTATGAATTTTTAACAATTTTTGAAAGAGAATATGATTTAAAGTATATTCGAATTAAAATGTGAAGCTTCAAAAAATTAGTTCGTCCTAAACTAAAAAATATATTCAATTTTTCTTTAGTAAAGGATTATTTTTGCTGTATTTATTTAAACTAAGTGCTTGAATTTTCTTTGAAAATCAATATTAAAACCTCTTGAAAACAGTTAGGCTAAACACTAAATTTATAAATTTTAATTAATCAAGCTATTGAGTGAAACTAGAACACATAAGCTAAATAGTCTCAGAAATTAATCTAAAGAAATAAATTTAATAATTTTGTTAACAGAAAAGGAATTGAAATTTCTGTTTATAATTCTTAATTGGAATGCCAAAACAAGTTTTGATTACTGTTTGGGTAAATAATAACAAGTTAAATTTGTTCCAACTACATTTAAAATAGATAAAATAAACAATTTGCTATTTTATAGGAAGAAATAATTTTTGAACAAAATAATTATTTAAAAACTAAAGTCCCCGTATCGTCCTTTTTTCAAGAAACTATTTTTCTACGTAAAATAAAACAAAATAAAACGTAAATTAATAATACCAAGTTTATCTACAAGTAGAAAAATTAGGTGCATAATAAAATTACTTCAACAAAGAATAAATTTATCTCTATACAAATGCATTCATTTTAGGAAAGTAATGTGTTTGTAAGAATTTTGTAAATTAAAACTGCAGTGAAATAAAATTAAAGCGGCCTTTAATGTTTTTAAATCGTTAGAAACGTGGTTATTTGATATTTATTATTAAAATAAAATAAAATCAAATACAAAAAAAACTTAAGATTGAAAGATGAAATTAATTATCAAAAATATATGGACGTAATTGTTTTCACGATGCTCTTAATTGCGTAATTAAGTAGTACAAATACCAACGGACGTTCGACTGAACCGGTATTTTGCCAAAATATTTACATCTCGTTACCTCTTAATGAAATGCTTCCTGATTTTAAAATTATGTAACTAGGACGAGGAAGTGAAAATTCTTTTAGTACAATTTACACATGACTTTTGCTGTCATTACTTTGTATTTTTTATTAATTTCTCATTTATCTTTTATGTGTATTAATTTCAAGCCCAAAAAATTGCTATTATTATTATGCAGTATTTTAAATTTTGATATATTTTATTATGCTATAATTTATTTCATTAAAAGTAATTTTGTAATAGTGTATAAAAGAATTTTTGAAAAAATAAATTTGTGTTTTTATTATAATAATTTTTAATGAACAAGTAGATATAGGGTAAGTGAGGAAAGCGTTCTTTAATTTTCGATAAATAACTACTTAAAGATATAATTTTTCAACAGTTTGTTATTGTTTTAATCGAAAGAAATGGTAAAATAGGAATCATAAATTATTTCCTACAATTTGGGCTCAATCTTAATTTTTTTAATTTTAAAATTTGTGTATATACTCGTAATACAATTTTGTTAAACTTTATGAAATCTTAGGAAGATTTTGAATTTTGTTTTATTATTTTATAGCCCAAATCTAACAGATAACCCAAGAACTTCTTGTAGATGCGCACAGAGGTGACTAATATTTAATATTTTACAATAATAATAACTGAAGTAATAAATGGTTACAATGAAAACCTAATTTCAAATAATTCGATAGAAATCTAAAACAATGTACTTACCTTTCTCGAATGTTATCCAAGTAGTCTGCAATATAATCGATCATAGCTCTTCCAAATTCTCTAAATTGCTGACTATCCATGTTTACAAGCACAAATCACAACACACACTCAATAGTTTAATATTAACCAATGTTTAAATATACCTTACTACTTATTTATTGCTATTCAGCTGTTCTACGCGTCATCACAACAAAAGTGCATATTCGTTTATTAACACCAAACACCCGTCTTGCAAAAGCAAAGAGTGAAGTTGCCGGAAGACTAGGTTCATTCAAATTACACGCTCAATTCTAACCAATCTTTCTCATCAACGTCGTCGGTATTTAATTTATTAATTCTGCGATTTCACTGCATTTCTGATTATATCAGAAATAAACAATTAAAATATCGGTTCCTGCACTAAAGAGAAACTCATGAGATGGTGATGGGGCAACGTGGTTTTTATATGTGGACAGGAATGTCAAAATGAGCTGTTCTTTATTCGTACAACGAACTCGTTGAATTTTTAAAAACGCATTTCGGAACTTTGGGCTATTAAAAAAGTGTGTATTAAAACTTAAATTACTTCTTAAATTGAAAGGTTGGGGTTAATAACAAAGGAACCTAGACCTCAAAAAACCTGTTCTTACTTGCTGGTTGGTACTTTACTTAAACAATGGTTGTTAAATAAAGCGAAGGTTTACAACAGCTCGTGATTGTAATTATTTTTAAGTTTGCATTTCCGACAATTACGATGTCCTTTAATTTCAAATACATCGAACCCGTTTTTGTTAAAACTTCCAATAGTAATTCAAGAATTCAGGGGATTTTCTTTTAGTTCGTGCGTTTAATAAAAACGTATTCTACCTTTCTGTAAATTTGTAGTTTAAAATAACAGCCACACAGTGGATATTATTTGGTTCTTTTGGCGATAAAGACGGGGTGGAATGATATCGCCCAATTTAAACATTCATAGGATGTTTGTAAAATATCTTAACACTAATCTTGTAGATTGTTCTTTATAGACCTTCTTCTTCTTATTCATATTTTAAGCAAACGCCGGTATTTACTTGTAATCGAAAATTGTACAAATCTTATTCTAATTCACGTAATCTACACGATCTAACGATTTTACGTTATTAATAAATGAGGGAAAGAATGAACCAAAATTGAAAAAATTGTATTAAATACATTGATTTTTCGGTCTTAGGTGAATATATTTTATCCTGCTTTACTTTTATGCTTTTTTCCTTCTTTCTCTCTTCTTCGGTGTATTTGCCTTTCTCAGATTAATTCCTAACTTCTAATTATTAGTTATGCCAAATAACACTATGATTGTAAAATAGTTAGGTTTATATTAATATTAATCGCCACAAAAGCATACTTAGTTTCCTTAGCATATTATCACCTTAAACTTGACAGATCTGGATATAAATAAATCTTAAAATCTTAAAATTTGTTTATACCTTAGCGTGCCAAATAAAATTTATTGTACACAAAAAGGACAAACAATCTTAAAATCACATGTATTAATGATTAATGGTTCTATTTAAATATATTTTTTATTTTATTTACTTTGGTTTTAGTGGGTTTTAGTTAATAGTAGTTACTTTTAAATTGTATAAGCTGTTCTTTACATTTCACTTCATAGCCCTGAAAAAGTAAAAATTATTGAAACCTAATATTAAGATATGTGGCCGCTGATGGAACATTTTGATAAAGTTTTCTTAGTTATCGAGTGTAATTATGAGTGGAATATGATACTCTGCAAAAAGAACAAAATTCAGATAGTTGAAGTATTTATTAGTTAGACCTTTATGATTATAATTTATTCTTGTATTGTGAGCTAGAAATTTATTGCATATTTTTACAGTGAATTATTAAAACGCGTCAAATCAACATGGTTTCCTTTTCTAATTTACTTGCAAATTCATATACCTGTAAATCCTTTAAGTTTTACATGTTTCCTTATAAATCAGGTCCTTTATATTAAAGCGTAACAGTATTTTTTGTAACTTCTTCTGATGTTTTATTATTAATCGTTGGTGTTTTTTTTGTTTCGTTAAAAGTATTTAAATAACCTGAAATTTTTAGTTTCAGTGTTCTACAACGCTTGTCCTCTCTTCGTTTTTATTTTCGATACATTATTGCTCTATGTTGGTACTGTTGGTAGCCTAATGAATAAACTCTACGCTTTAATTATACAGGGTATAGTGAGGTTTTTTAATGTATAATGAGTATCGACTGTAAATAAATGACGTCTTTGATAATTTCAGTATTTGTATGAACAAAGTGTAAATCTCTAAATTTATTTATTTTTGTTTATTTGTTTATCTATTGAGTGAGAACCAGACTTGCAGCGTACCATTAGCACTATTGACTAGAATTTTATCAAACCCAAGGGTCTTCCTTCTTCTACTTCTGGCAGGGATCTTTCTCACGTCAAACGTTGCGCTGACGCAAAACCTATAATTAAACATCGTATTCTAAACAACGGTTTCGTTTTTTCCGCATTAAAAATTTCAGCTGACCTCGGCCGGAATAGAACCCCAGAAGTTTGGTTTACAAGGCAACCTTGCTACTTATTTACACCATCGAGGCCAGTACACACTAAATATGTTTTCTTTCCTGTATTTGACATTTGTTAAACAAATAAGTTTAGAGTTACAGTTTGTTTATACAGTGTGTCCCCGGATTGAGTTCACTATAGGTATAATCGACAAAAAATTTGAGAATTTCACTTTCATGTTTTGGGGTCCCGCCCTGCTTGATCTGAAAAGAATTTTAAGCAGATTTTTAGTTTTTTAAAAATTAAGACGGCCATGAAAAATGTAAAAAATAGTATATTGAAAGACAAGTGTTACAATGACCCTTATTGTAATATGAGTACAGTTTGCGTAAACGAGCCGTTAGGCGAGTTTCGCAAAGTACGAATATTACAACTCGTCATTGTAACACATGTTTTTCATACTATTTTTCCTATTTCGCATAATTTAGTTTTCCTATTTCGCATAATTTATTTTAATTTAAAAAATTAATATTAACTAGCAATATTAAATGTCAAGGTTGGTAAGATTGACAGTTCCAATAAATATTTGAAATTCAATTACCAATTTATTTTGACGTTTATTAAAAATATATCCGAAAGTTACATCTAACAAGATTTCTATCTCAAAGTGGACGGAGAATTACAATGCACTCCTCCTGAGGTAAGAAACATTGCCTCTAATGCAGTTAAATAACTTTAATTGCAGTATTTTTACATATGCAATAATGACAGATGTGTTTGACAGTTACGAACGTTACAGATAAAATATTCCCTAAAAACAGTTGTACAAAAATGTTCATTGTAGCACTGTTTTTGATAAAAACAGTTGTACAAAATTCACTTTATGAACGCGATATAGGAAAACTATTTTATATTCAGGTAAAATACATTTTCGGTCAATAATACGGCAAAGTATTATTGAGAAAAGTTGTTTAGAATATGAAATTATGGCATATCTTTACTAGTGCACTAGTGAATCAGTGCATATGTTACCGTTAAAACCCGAAATCAGTGAAAACTAGTTTTAACTAGTCAAAACTAGAAGTAACCAGTAACGATTGTGGAATCTAGTTTTGACTAGTCAAAACGCGAAGTAACTGAAGGTATTTCTTCTATATATTAATTCGGGTTTTAACTTGCAATTTCAGTTAAAACTAGTTTCATCAACACATTTATTTGATAGAACTAGTTTTAACGTATATATCCAGTGAAAACCCGAAACATATTAAGAACCAAAATAAATACAAATTAATTTTTACTGTTTATTGATTGAAATATAAAAAATAAAAAACTTAATAATATTATATATTAAACTAAAGTACCTACAAGTCATACTTTGATAGGAATAAACTAAATAATTAATTTTTTATTTGTTTCTGCAAGGTCGACTATCATGGCATTTCGAGTTGCATAATAAATAAATTGCTTTTCTTGCATTTGCACATATTGGTTGCACAAATGCACTTTGCTTCTTGCAGGCGCAGCGCACGTAGCCCTGGGAAGATCCACTTGATGACGCAGCAGCACTTCTTAAGCGATATTATTTTGTCCTTTGGCACACATTCTACTTGTAAAAATGTTTCTTTGGTTAAATCGAATTCAGCGCGACTATATAAATTAGACAATATTCCTTCGTTTGTAGCTAACTTGTAGAGGTTATCCTCATTGATTTCGACTACTATACTGCAAGTATATTTCTTAGTGCGCCTTTTGCCTTGTCCACATCACGAATTGGCACGGTAACATTAACTCCAATTTTAGGATTAGTGTGTGTTTTTTCAGAAATTTTCCTGATGTTGTTAGCTTGTTTTATCAAATTACCTGCAAGAAGCAATGTGCAACCAATATGTGCAAATGCAAGAAAACCAATTTATTATGCAACTCGAAATGCCATGATAGTCGACCTTGCAGAAACAAATAAAAAATTAATTATTTAGTTTATTCCTGTCAAAGTATGACTTGTACTTTTGTTTAACATATAATATTATTAAGTTTTTTATTTTTTATATTTCAATCAATAAACAGTAAAAATTAATTTCTATTTATTTCGGTTGTTAATATGTTTCGGGTTTTCACTGGATATATACGTTAAAACTAATTCTATCAAATAAATGTGTTGATGAAACTAGTTTTAACTGAAATTTCAAGTTAAAACCCGAATTAATATAGAAGATGCAATTTATTCGGGTATTTACAAATACCTTCAGTTACTTCCCGTTTTGACTAGTCAAAACTAGATTCCACAATCGTTACTGGTTACTTCTAGTTTTGACTAGTTAAAATTAGTTTTCACTGATTTCGGGTTTTAACGGTAACACATACATAGAACGTAAAAGTTGGTTCTCTTCCAACTTTTCCATCTTGCATGCCAGAAAGTATAAATAGTTGTACGAATTTCGGATAGTGCGAATATACTGAATAAGTGCAAAAAAAAGAGCAAAAGGTGAAGTTCCCACCTTATAATTGCATTTTTGGAAGAGTATGAAACAAATCCCTGTCCTTGGGATGCATTTTCCATCGACTATAAAAATAAGCATATGAGAGAAGAAGCATATTTAAAAATATCAAATGCAATGAATATAGACCGATTCGATTTCGCTGCTGTTAAAGCCAAAATCCGTTCTTTTTCGATTCAGTGAAAATGGCACGGTTACTGGCGGCAATTAATCTATGCAAGTGTAAACCCCCCTTATGTCATATTCGCACGGGATCACATCGAGTTAGATAAATTATTGAAAAACAAGTAAATTGTTTTTGAGGTCCAATCAATATTCTAACCACCATGATCCCCGGATTTGTATGTTTTGAGACGTATATTTTTAACAATTCATTTAGTTTTTAAATTATTTTTTATTATCTAAACTTTGTTAAATGTTTACGGGCTAGTTAGTAATCCTTTAACTTGGATAAGTTGTAACATAATACATATGTTCATTGAACAGTTTTATCTTAAAATCTCCAATTTTAATTTAGTAAGACGTGCTTTCCAAAACCTATTGAAAAGCGTCAAACCGTTGATTGAAGGAATCAAACCATTGTAAACTCAATATTTGAAATCTATTGTAATTGTTTACAATTATTAACAGCCGGTTAGCTCAGTCATTTGGTCTTTAATGAGGTTCTTTTACTTTAATAAATGAATATTAATGCTTTTATGTTATATAACAATAATCAGAACAACTTAATTTTTCTATGCAGATTTATTACATCTTTTACTAATCTCTACTTTCCTATCTTCCCTATCTATTTACTTATTATAGATTCTTCTGCAATATCCAATATAAACAGGACCAAACCTTCTTCTCAGAAGAACAACAAACAGATTATGTATTTTGGCCTCTTTTATAAGAGATTCCTATTTTTCTTTCCAGCAAAGTACCAATTACCTATTTAATTATTTTATTCTTTCCTTTTAGGAAAGTACCATTCTCCTTTTCTTAAAATAATATTTCACACTTATTTACTTTATTATATTTTCTTTCCCAAAAGAAATACGTGTTCCTTTTTGAGAAGATAATTTCAACCTTGTTTATTTATCTCTTGTCTTCCGTCTCCCTGGTTCTCTGATATTTTTCCTCCAATGGAAATTCTCTTTGCTTTTCCTTGGTAATTATTAAATACTAGGTTTCTAGCTAACTTATTTTATAATTACAATACAAAATTCCTAACAATTAAATTATTCTACCCTAACTATCTAGATTCTTGTTTTTATTACATTTTTGAATGAACTTATTTTAAATCTGCCTAAATTAACTTGGAATTAAACTAGAACTTTATATTCATTAACAATTGTATTCAACTCAAATTCTTTAATATCGACAAATATCATCTCACTATGTACAAAGGTGTCCTGATAATTTAAAAGAATCATCACCGTATCTTTTCAAATTTCGATGTTATGAAGGAAATTTGAAAACTCGAAATTTTAATTTTTTAGAACTCCAAAACCAAACAAAATTTTTGAATTTTCGATAAAATTAATAATTCTAGTATTTATTAAAATTAAGTATGTGTGGTCAGTTGTATCTGATCTTACTCATCTGATAATTAAACACCGGTTGAGGAATCAACACAAGTTGCTACGATGTTTAATATTTTATCAAAGAAGCTCCATTAAAAAATATAAGTAACTTCCCTTACGTTAAACATTTACAATAGTCTCATCAACTGGAATCCCTTGATTTTTGATATTTTCGATGGAAATTATGTGTGACAAATTAAAACGCGAATATTCGGCGGATATACCTACATCCATTAGCAAAAGGGCAGGCCTTTCTCTTGGGGAACCTTTAGCATACTTAATAAATTTATCTTTAACAACGGGTTTATTTCCAATAAACTAAGAAAAAGGTAGAGGTAAAGTGATTATAATTTGTAAGAACGGTGATCCGCAGTGTATTTTCAAATACCGGTCGGTTACAGTACTCGAAGATATCAAAACTTTTAGGATGTTGTTTTTTGAAGCGATTTTAATCGTTCCTTGAGAGATATGTCATAATTTCGTAGTGAGCATGGTTCGAAATATAAATAAATTTACCGCTAAAGCAGTTCAGGGCGCCTGTGACAATACTGTACAATTAATTGAGAAAAAATTACTGTATTACCATAAAATCTTATATAATATACTAGAAACGTGTAGAATACATGGTATTGCTTAGACTGAATATCGGATTTTCTAAGAATGTGGGAATAGTATGTCGCTATAAAATCTGAAAGTGGGAATTATTTTCATTATACTTACTTAACTTACTTATTCAGAGGCTACAACTATGAACGGGGGTGTTTCGCAGGGTTCAAGTTTGGGACCTGCTCGATTTATTTTGTATGATAATAAGTGTTACTTTACTTCAGCGCATTTTGTTATGTATACTGATGAATGATACGTCTTTAGTTGTGTCTGATAAGTCGGATGATTCCTAAGTAACAATATTTTATCAAATATCAACTGAATGCAAAGAAAACTCAGTATCTTAGACTTCATAACTGACAAAAGAATTGTTTACATTTAATATCAGTTTAACTAATAAACCTCTAGATAACACAAATCGCCATGTTAAAAGTTTAGGATTGTATGTTGACAAATACTTACAATGGATCTCGCATTGTCAAAATATTATCGCAAACTTAAAATTTGCAATCTCCTACGCCATCCTTCTTGTTCTTTGATCCCTCCATATATTCTTCGCAAAATTTTACTTTCCCATATTTCCAATGCATGTCGTTTCGATTTGTTCGTTATCCAGGTCTCGCATGAATATGTCACTGTTGGTCTTATCACCGTCCTGTAGAGCCGCAATTTTGCACTTGACACTGCTTTTGATCTTATTATTTCACTTAAAGCACCTGCATACCGATTTCCTTTCACTATTCTTGCTTGCATTTCTTTCTTATATTTGGCAGTTTCTGACACCAAACACCCCAAAAATTCAAATTCTTTCAGTTTTTCTGCTTTAAACATGATTATTCGTAATTCTGCTATTTCTTCTATTTTTCTCTTTCCCCCATTTTCATGAATTTTGTTTTCGCAGCGTTGATTTTTAGCCCTACTTGCCTTGCTTCCTTTTCTAGTTTTTGCACTGCATTCTTGAATTCGTTTGGCGACCTTGCTACAATTGTGACGTCGAACGTATATGCCAATATTTGGTAACTTTTGGATAATATTATTCCTGCCCTGTTTAGTCCATATTTTCGTACACTCCTTCTAACACTAAATTGAAGATAACGGTTGGACAGGGGGTCTCCCTGACGCAAGTATGACTTGGTTTTGAACAGTTTCCGATAGATTATTCCTAAATTTAACTCTATTATATTACTATTTTCTCCTGTCAATACGATCATACGCCTGCTGTAAGTCTATAAAGATCACATACATTGTTATAGCTACTATGTTCATAGGATATCATATGCACTTCTTTTGAAACACACTTATCTGATCCATGACTGATCTTTGTTTCCTGAATCCCGCTTGATATTCTCGTATTTCATTCTCTGCTGCCTCCTCCAATCTGGCTTTCACTATTGATGTAAAAATCTTATAGACAACATCACAACATACAGTAGGGCAATTCCGCGATAATTCTTGTACTCTTCCTTCTTTTTTGTGCATAGGCACGATTACTGCATTTTTCCATTCTTTAGGGATCTGCTCTGAAGTCCACACTCTTCTTTTATGAATTCGCATAGTTTTTCTTTTAAGTCTTCGCTTTTCTATTTTTCAATGTCTTAATATTTCCTTATTTGTTGGTTCCTTTACTTTTTCTAGTGTTTGTATTTTTGAAGTTCCTTCAGACTCCTCGTACGGTTGTTCTATTAATATTTTCTGGTTCAACAGTATTTCGAAATATTCCTTCCATCATTCTCGATGTGTCCCATATCATATTACCTCGGGGGCCTTCCATGTTTGAAGCCCTTTCTTACTTTTTTGCCCGCTTATGTTTCGGAAGCCCTCATCTATTTCCTTTACTAATTCTTCTTTTTATTTTCGTTAATTTCTGCGTAATACTGCCTTTGTTTCAATTTTTTGCACTTTGTATTCTCTTTCTCTGATTTCATCTTGCTTCTGTAAATATTTCAACCATACTCTTCTTTCCTGTTCCATTACTTGCCTGCATTCTTCATTAAACCATCCCATTACCCTTCCCATTTTTTGCTTATTGTTTTCAATAATCTAATAAACTTTTAAACCTTTAATGTAGACAATATGCTTTTGGGGCGGATCACAAGATATGTTTATTGTATGTACAACAATTTAACATCCTTTTAAACAAAATTTTAAGATCTATCGCCAGAATTTCGACTAAACAAAGTTGTAGAAATATTTTTTGCTAAATTAAAAATTTTGCCAATAGCGTACCTATTTATTTTTGAACTACCTATTTACATGTATAGTAGTACTTACAAGCAAATTTTTGACAAATAACGACGTGCGTCATTTTAGTAGGTACTATACTAAGCAACCTGCACATGCTGTTTCACAAATTTAAATTCACTTCTAATTCGCCTAATTGTCTAGGCCTCAAAGTTTTTAATGCACTTTACCCGTGTATAGCAGACACTGCGAGACATAAAAAAATTTTAAGGTTTTACAAAATTTTTGGTTCTCGAAAATGTATTTTACATACATGCATGAATTTTTAGCAAACTTCGTCGCGACAATTATAATGTTAGATTAAGCTATGATATTACTTTAAACCTTAAGCTGCTTTATTTATAATGTTATGTAATTATTCTTATGCAATACCTATTTATTGTCCTAAGGAATATAACTAAATATTATTATAGTGTAAATAATCAAGATTCCTATCAATCATTTATCATCAGTCTATATTATATTAATATACCGGTGATAATGATAAAGAAAAACGAAGAAAATGGCAAAGTAGCGACAATATAGATATTTAAAGTGAATATCTAAACCTATACCATAACAAAACTGTAGGTAAGTCTTCTTAACAATAAATGTTAGGTTATTTAGTTATTCCTACACAAAATTCGAAAAGATGTAAGATATAAGATATCTATTTTTTTCACTGGAATAGCGTTCTTTTTTCCCTGATTAAACAAATCCTCACCACGAATTCATACAAAAATAAAACCAAATTGGCCTGTGTTCGAAACTTAAATTCCCTGGTGTAAAGACGAGGGGTTCTCGCGTGTCCCAGGTGGTTTTGAATGTTCCATAATTACCTGACCGCGCTTCATTATCTGAAATCAACGTAGCACGCCCAGATTACCAAATCACTCATAACGAAATCTAAAATATGGTTTTATGGATCGTTACGGCTTAATGGTTTATCGCTGTAAATTTTTAATGAACCACTAATGCAAAAAGTTAACTAAGAAACCGTACTGATAAATAATAACATGATGGAACAAAAAGTCATGTCTGTAAGTAATCGATTTTTACGTTCCGATATCAACAGGAAATTAACTAGCTTGTTTCTTTTAAATGTTTTAAGTAAATTGATACGATGTAAGGACAAAGTTTTAAAGAAACCATTCAAGTGTTTTATAGGAACGATTTGTTATTAGTTAGTACATAGGATTAGAAATAGAAAATGAGTAAGAGTATGTGTGGGGCGGTTTGACCGAGCACTTTCGCTGATTACATCGGGGAGAGACTACACTCTCCATATCCCCATAATCATTACTTACTATAGAAAAGGTTTTGCCTAATGTTAGTGCATGTTCAGGATCAATCCTGGCATTATTTTAAACTTAAGGCTTATATGATTTACTGCACTTACTGCTGAAGTAATCATTTTGAGATTTTCATCTAAACAGTCTTGCACACAACAATAATTTATAAAAGTTTCTGACTCCATTTAGAACTTTAACTTTGTTATATTTTTCCCTGGTTGTTTAACTTATTTTAGCAATTCTGATGTGGTCAAGTCTTAGGCCCCCGAAAGTCTCTTAACGGGATTCGAACGAATGTAATTCAACTGTCCAATTAAACAAGAATTAGTTTCAACCTTCATTAATGTCACTACTTTATTGATTAGCAGAGAAAATAAATGCCGAAAAAGGAGCTAAATGACAACGCCATAAAAAGTGTAGCGGTATGAAATATGATAATACAACAGGCTAGGAAGCCCCGCAGATCACATCTGAGATAGCACGTGTCACTTGGTGGGCCTCAGGACACGCGACCACCATGTGGCAGACGGATGTACGCCCATCCAAATATTATCCGATTGAGGGTTAGGGTTGACATGTTACAGTTCCATATTAAAACCACAACTCTTGAACGACCGTTTTTCGCAATATTAAAAATCAAGTGTTGCAAAAATCTGATGAAATATTTACTATTTTTGATTCTTTACATACGGTTTCAAACACTCAATACAATGGAATTTAATGTATTTATACGTAAAAAGTGACGACCTAAAACATATACCTACTCTCGTTGCCAATAAAAGGTAGGACAATTGTTATGGTTCATTTGTACGAGTTTTGATTAATTAAATATTACTTTATACTTTATATTACTTATAATTGTCTGAAAAGTGCAAATTCTATGGAAAACCAGTGGTCGAAGTGGGGGGGGGGGGGATGCGGGGGGATGGCATCCCCCTAGTTTGTAAAAAAAATTAAGCCGTTCCCCTACATTGAAAAGAAAATCAAACCATCCCCCTACTTTGAAAAAAAAATTAAGACATCCCAGTGCTAAACTATGGGGTTTCATTCTTCAAATATGATTTTTAAAATTAACTACATATTTAGTAGGTAGCCGGTATGTAAGTAATTAACTAGTGTTCAATTCTTCAAAAAATATGATTCATTGTTTAGGTTTCGCCATTTTATTTTCCGTGATAAACTATCTCACACACGTAAATAGGTGGGGGGGGGGGTCACTGAATATTGGAAAATCTAGCATCCCCCTTGTAATGTTTTCCCACTTCGACCACTGTGGAAAACAAAGAATAATACTTTACAATTTACAATCTTTGCTGATCGATAGATAGCGATGGCACATAACACAGATTTACGAGAGAAATGATTGCTGTAATTAATATTCTTGAAATAAATTAATTCCAAAATAAAACGTAAAAGGATAATGTTGAAAAACAAACTGAAAACGAAGATTATAAAAAAAGAAAATGCAGAAGACAATTTGAAACATAAAATGAAGAAAACAGAAACAACTAATATAAAGTAATGAAAGTGAAGAATCGAAATGTATACTCGGTGGTATAGTGGGTTCTGAGTCAGACTGACGACTGGCCCACACAGGTTCGAATCCCGACGGTCGGTTGTGTGAAAAATTCCAGGAGTTTTTAAAGTTTGCTCCTGTTAGAACAGCCGCATTTCGTAGTTTATTAAAAAAAAGAATTAAAATAAAATAAAGTTATCACATTTTTACAAATAAACAAATGAGTTATTAGGTTGTAAAGAAAGTTATTGCGGTTTTTGATTCTTTGATTTCAAATGCTAATTTTTTTAATAAATTTTGCTAGGTGTCTATGAAATTATATGTCATTTTAAAGGGCAACTCTCGCTCTACAATGTCAACAATGATAGTTTAATTCAAACTTAATTTTTGATAACTTTTTGGGTGTTTAATAAAAATATGGAAAAAAAGCAAATTCGGCCGATTTTCTTGTTCCAGCACAAACTAGGTCGGAACGCAGCGGCGACAGCACGCGACATTAATTTTGCATTTGGTCCAGGAACGACCAACGAACGTACAGTGCAATGGTGGTTCAAAAAATTTCGTAGTGGAAATTATTGCCTTGAAGATGAAGAGCGCAGTGGCCGACCACATGAAGTTGATAACGACCAATTAAAGGCGTTAGTTGAAACCGACCCACGCACAACTGTTCGAGAGCTTGCTTCTGAACTAAGAGTATCATGCGTGACAATTTCCAACCACTTGCGAAACATTGGTAAGTCAAAAAAACTCGACAAATGGGTACCACACGATTTGAACCAAAATCAAGCAAATCGACGACTAGAGTTGTCGTCTGCACATCTCCTTCGCAACCAAAACGAGTCGTTTCTTGATCGCATTGTAACGTGCGACGAAAAGTGGATCCTGTACGACAATCGTAAACGATCGGCTCAATGGTTAAACCGCGGTGAAGCCCCAAAACACTTTGCAAAGCCCAAGCTGCACCAAAAAAAGATTATGGTGACTGTCTGGTGGTGTGCAGCCGGTCTAATTCATCATAGCTTCCTCAATTTGGGCGAAACCATCACGGCGGAAAAGTACTGTCCGCAAATAGACGAAATGCATCGGAAACTTCAGAACAAGTACCCGGCATTGGTGAACAGAAAGGGTCCTATCCTTCTTCATGATAACGCTCGCCCTCACGTCGCACAACTAACGCTTCAAAAATTAAACGAATTGGGCTATGAAACTTTAGGACACCCTCCATACTCGCCGGACCTTTCACCTACTGACTACCATTTTTTTAAACATCTTGATAACTTCTTAAGGGAAAAATGCTTCAGAAACCAAGACGATGCAAAAAATGCATTTAACGAATTTGTCGCTTCCAGAACTCCAGAGTTTTATTCAATTGGACTAAAAAAACTTGTATCACGTTGGCAAAAATGTATTGAATCTAATGGTTACTATTTTGATTAATAAAGTTTTGTTAGCCAAAATAATGTTCACTTGAATGCAAAGAGTCAAAAACCGCAATAACTTTCTTTACAACCTATAAAAGATAGCAAAACGAAGTGAATCAATTATCAGCACAGTCAGCATAATAAAGTTACCAATAAACTAATATTTGGCAAATATTTTCTATGCAGGCAGTTACATTAACAAAGGCTGCCAACAAAAATAATTTAAAGGTAAATTTATTAACAGGTGGAGTGGTTTATAAGTCTACTCAAAACCACCCAAAAGTGTTTAAATCTCCTCAGTTAATTAAATTTTTTCTAAAACTGCCGAAATAGCAATCGTATTAACTTACCTCAAGGTGGGGCTAAAGTAGTCGGTGGCACATATTAAGTGAAGAAATTGATAAGAGATTGTAAGTATACATACTTAAGCACAAGAAAACAGCGTTTCTTCAAGTAAAAATAGAACCTCAAAATTAATCAGACAGGTTCACACCCTAAAAATCATAATAAAAAATGAATAAAGGAATAGCCTTCAGAGAAATAAAAATTACAAATGAATAGTAAAACTATGCAAATAGAAAAAAATATAAAACAGGAAACAGTAAATGTAAAAAATAAACAGAACAAACAGAACAAAATCAAGAGCATTGAAATGGACATACAATGGAAAAAATGCATAAAAAGAACATAATTAAAACAGCGAAGGAGAGAAAACCGGAAGGTAGTTGAGTTATTATACAACAAAACATTATAGATTAACCTAAAAGTAAACAACGAATAGGACGACAAGATTTATGTACATAAGTTTAATAAACCTTTTATAAGAGAAATCGAAAGTAGCAGCTGTAAATAAATGGCTCCAATGAACCAACTTAAAAAACGTTTGATTATTTGTTATAAAAAAAAACATAAAAATAATAAAGATTTGTTGGGAAGTATCAAACTCGCCATTAACGCCCCCGGTCTTTGCAGATTACCCTTCCACCTTATGGCACTGTAATTTAAAAGAAAACTGGATGTTTAACACGAAAGATTTTTTGACATTTGCAACAGAAGAATATAATATAATTAACATAATTTTGTTCTCTTACTTAAATAGTCTATATGTATACATTTGAAAGGATATTAAAAAGAAGATTCTCAAAAATATTGTGCTTGCTAATTTACACCAACAATTTTTTAACTTTTCGATAATCTCTTTAATGCCTTTATTATGAGATAATAATAATATCATGATTAGTACCTGAAGATATAATTTAGGAAAACTAGATTGATTTTCTATCAAAGAAAGAAACAACTTTACATAATCTACATCCACAGCAAACAATTTAAATCATACAAAAGCAAAGAAATGCTGGGACTTTCCTACGATGAGGAAATAAGACGTTTCTTTGTTACTGAGGATGTTTAGAATTACGCTTAAGTATAGCTTTTACTAATACGGAGATTTAGGAAAAAGTCATAGATTATCGATAGAAGTTTATCTCTCTGGGTTTGATATTTAATAAACAAATTAATCTCTCTTAATACTTTAAAGATAAAGCTGGAGTAGGACTTAGGACAGGTTTTTGAACTCTAGTTCTGATAAAAAATTCAGGAAAATTTTCATTCAAAATACACAACTTATGTACACATATTAAGCAACTTATAAAACTAGGTAATTTACAGCATTTGTGATAATTTGAAGTGCATAAAGACGAATACATATTATGTAAGTAATTTGGACATTACTTAATGGAGGAGGTAAAATGAGCATTCTTAGCTTTTCTTTAATTTGAGAATCACTGGTCTACCAAGAAAACAGAAAATTATTTTCATGATTACAAAGAATACAAATTAAGTTTAAAGTATTAATTAAATTAGTAACTAATAAATCAGTATTATATTACAGAAGAAAAATCAAAGGAATTCATTTTCAAAGCTAGTTTAAAATTTACTTTGATGTTCTTGTTTACCTCCTATGCGCCTTGCCTATATTTATCAGTCAAATTTCGCATATTGATACAGAAATCACTAAACAAACAACTTGTTTATCTACTATCTCATACAAGTTAACAGACTACTGTCGAGAGTACTTAACAAAAAATGCAAACAGTGATGACATTTTTGTCGGTCTTATCTAAAAAAACGATAACAATCGATGAATCGGAAAGTAAACTATTATTACCCTTTCATAGGCGGGCGTAATCACGCATATGTACTTAAAGAATCAGGGCTATTAATACGTACTCGACTCTAATGTAACATTCAAAGCCCCATATAAGTACTTATATTGTGTACGAGTATATACAAGCCCCGATACTTAGTATTATTTGAAGTGAAAATCTGTCGTCCTCATCTTCAGTCACGTACCCTCTATGTAATCTTCATCGGAAACACGCCGCCCTTATTTTAGCGGCAAAGCGCCGGCCACGCGTACGGCTAAATACGTGGATTTAAAGGATTTTGTATTTGTCCTTTGCAGTTTAGGGTAAATTAATCAGAATATGTTTCTGACTAATAACTGCTATTAGCAAATGGAAAATACGTCAGCTGATGACCTTTTTAATGTTGTAGAAATAGTTCAGGATTCAATTTTTAATTGTAAACAGTCAATGACACATGATTAAGTTTAACTAGAATAAGTATAAGGGAAATAGTAGGGGTAGTTTAAAGTAAAATTGGAAGAAGTAAGCTAATTAGAAATATTTAAAGAAATATTGTAAATTTTTTTTCAGTGTAAACATTTTAGAATTTGAGTTTTTAAAAGCGAAAATTTAGTAATTGCCAAAAGAATATATACAAAAATTACCGTAAAAGGAGAACAGGGAGCTAAGTTTTTAGTAAAAGTATTATTTAATTTGAACATACAAATTACTTGAAGATTGAAGGGAGGTAAGTGGAATTTAGGTATTCAGTCGAAATAGAAATGACAAATGTATACAATGTGTTTCTCTCTGTCGGTATAAACTGACTGGCCTTAAAAATTTAAATATTTTTCATATAATTTATTATTATTACATTAATTGTTACCAAACTAATGTACTAATAATGCAAGGGACAATTCCATATGCTTGGGTTTGAAAATAGTTTTTATTTCTCTAGAGAATTTCTTTCGTAAATCTGTGTTATGTACTATCGGATCGCTGTCTACAAAGGTGGCTCAGCAAAAATTATACATGCATACATACATAATAGGTTCGAAATACTCCTGTCATTGATTTGTTTTAATTTTGTTTACACGTATGATATCGTTTACTTCGTCTTTTCTGTTTCGTGACATTTTCCACATTCTTTTCTGTAATCCATACAAGTCCCGTTCCATACCCTTGGTGAACGTCTCCCAGTATGTTTCTTTTAGCTGCTTGATTCTGCTGTTCAAGAAATTCTTTCTTGTGTGTACCTTTCTCTATCTTCTTGTCTTCTTGTGGTTTTGTGTATCATATATGCTTCCTTTTTTCTTTTTGCCAATTCTTTTATTTCTTCCGTAAACCACAGTTTGCTATTTTCCCTTGAAGGTATACTTATTGATTTCTTGCCTATTGCTTCTTCTGCAACTTTAAGTATGTTATTCTTCAGCTTGTTCCATGCTCCGTCTGTTTCGTCATTTTCAGATAGAGGATTTTCTTTAATATGCCATTTTAATCGTTTACGTGTTTCATCTTCCATGGATTAGATATTAAATTTTTCTATTTTTATATGACATTTTGTCTTCACTATATGGTGTTGTAATCTCAGTTTACATAATAGTAAATCATGGTCGCTTCCGATGTTGGCCGAATTTAACTAGAGTTCGAACATCTAGGATTTGCTCTGGTGTAAATGATTTGTTAGTTATTTCACCGATTGTTGCCCTCTCGTATTGATTTAGGTATATTTGCGCTGCCATCAGTGATTGAAAAAGGTAGTGTTTTGACAACAAAATTCAGTTAAAAAGTCGCCGTTATCTTTGTGTTCATCCTCATTGAAGCGTTGCTGCACGCCTGGAATATGGTATTTTCCAACTCTTGCATTAAAATCCCCTATGATTATTATATAGTGACTAATGGGCATCTTATCTACCTGATGTCGCAAATCTTCATATAATCGTCTTCTTTCTTCTCTGGGTTTATTTATATCCGGGAAGTACACGCTAAGTATGTGAATAGGTTTCTCATTCATTTTTAGAGTTGTTTTCAATATATTTTCATTTATGTAGTCAATGTCGTATATAGGAGTATTTTTGAGTATACCCACACCCGCTTTTGCTCTATCTTTTTTATTTCTTCCACTGTACATCAGTATGTAGTATCCCATTATCTTTGTACCCCTTTCTTTCTTTTTCTTTTCCGATATGCAACAAACGTCTATTCGCTTTTGTGAAATTTCTGTAATTATCTCTTGGTCTCATTGATTTAGAGATGTGATATTCCATGTTCCTAATCTTAATACCTCTTCTTCTTGTGGTGTTTTACACTATCTCGTGTCCTTTTTTCACGCCGAGTCGTCATAGTATTAGTTCCTCCGGATCCGAGGCATTGCGTGGTTGTATGAACATTATTTCTTTACAAAAATTAAAAATTTAAATATTTTTTATATGATTTACTATTGTTACATTAATCGTTACCAAATTAATGTACTAATATGGACAATTGCCTATGCTTGGGTTTGAAAATAGTTCTCACCTCCCTAGGGAAGTAAATTTGTACATATTTCCCTACTATCATGACAAGCAATAAACCAATGATAAAATCAACCCAATTCCCTGAATTGACTGAATTGGCAATAGCAAAATATATATTTTAGTTAATCGTATAAACAGTATGTGAAAATATATTGACCGTTTTAAACCTACAAAAATTCTAAAATTTTTAATAAACTTCGCATAGGTATCTCAACACAGCTGATATCAATTTCTATGTGCGAAAATCTAAAACACCAGAAGCTTTAAAATGCTTAATGTTGTAGGAAAACTATTTATATTGTAAAATCGAGATGTGATAACTCAGTGATATGTACAAATGCTAAAGAAAGCTATTCCATTAATCCTCGAAAAGTTTCTATATTGTCCCGATTCTTGGTAATCATTTATTTGCAAACCCTACTTTTGAAATGTTACATATATTTGCTTTTATATTTTCAAAATACTAACTTAACGCTGTCGTATCTTCCTTCTAGGTTAATTTTTCCAACTTATTATCACCTCATTTTTGGTTTACTTAAATCTCTTTTGCCAATTGCTTTAAATTTATTATTTTATTATTAACCCGCCAACTTAATGTGAAAAAATCGTGCATTTCTATTAATCTAAAACCTCTTAAAACAAATTTCAAATATACACACGTAAACTAAAATAAATAAAAAATAAACGATGAAAGTTTATTAATGAGAATAAAATTTATTCTGCCAGCGAAAATTGATTTATCCGAGAGAATGTTGTCGGACTTGCCTTCAGTGAAAGTGCAAAGATTTTTGTATTACTAAACAAGAAGTTTAATATCGCTCAACATGGGTACAGTTAACCTAATATTAATATTAAATCGATTAATATCCCAAAATACAATGTTTAAAATTAAATAACCAAAGTGTTTATTTATTTTCTTTTTATCTTAAAGATTGTAGGATTCTTAGGTTAGTAGATAAAGATATAGAACGGAATTTCAAAATAAAAGTAAATTCATAACAGATATTAAAAATCACAGAGGTTAAAAAGTAGGTACTTAACGTAATTTTTCAGTACTGTGCCCATTTTCCATATTCAGCAATAATAATTTATTTATTTATCATTTAGTCGATTAACGTGATCAACATGAAACTGATAAGCATCTCCTTAAATATTAAAACTAATATGTCTGAAAGCTATTACATATGTGCCATCCACACCCTTATCGTGTAATTACTCAATAACTATTACAATTTGATGAGGGACATTTCTAACGTTTGTTGTTCTATTGTTGACGACACGCAAGAGCGCACTTTAAGGGGTTTTAGGGTAGGATAATAAAAAAAGGATGTCATTCAAGTACGGTGTATGAGGTGTCTGAATTTACTAGAGTCCGTTTAATTGTTTTTATTTGGTTTCCGACAAAAGTTATTTGTGTTTAATTGATTTTTCATGAAATTTCAAAGCTAGTTTGTCAATACAAATAATTGTATAGGCGATCGAGGTCATCCGTAATTCTAAAAGTAACGTACAACGAAAGTTAAACATTTGTCCATACAAAAATTAAATTAGAGAAACAAAGAAATATTGTTAAAATAAAAGTAAAGGGATCACCGAAACAATTTTATTTTATTTTAAATAATTGTTTGTACAGCCATTTTCGTTATATTTATTTTCAACTGAGTATTGTTTGATTTCTAATGTTAAATAATAGTTAAGTGATACGATAGCGAATGATTTAGTAATATTATACAGGTCTCAAACCGAGATGCAATTAAGGATAAAACAAATTAAAAGTTACCCATACGAATTAAACCTAAAATTGGGCTGACATTTGATTTAATGGTTTACTAAAATTTTTCAGCTGTATAATGGCATAATGAATAGCTCAATTATGTGCAACGAACTATGCAATTATTTTAATTATTTCAGCTTGTTGTAAAAATAGGATTATGGGGCAATGTGTTTTTGTTTCGGCATACATTTAGAAACTAGAAAAATTATAAATTGAAATAACTTCCATAACCTATAAAAATGTTTTTAAATATCTCGTTTAGTAGCGTGCTCTTATTAAATGAGCTACCCAAAAAAATCCTTTGGTTCTGACAGTTTTGGCAAGCCATGGAAAAACTAATCAAACAATGTATACAAATACTCGGGCAACTACTTTGCTCTCTTCAAGAGTTCTCGCTAAGAACCATTCTCTGAAAATATTCACCAACGTATTAAGTGAAGCTGGTTGAACTATAACCAGGGTCTTTCTTCTTCTTAGAGTGGCTACCCTTTACAGAGCGTTGCCGATCCTCTCTCCATATGCCTGTGGTGTGCGTGTCAAGTAGCCTACAGGCATAGGGGACCTACAGCTTAACGTGGGCTCCGAACCACGGAAGTGCTTGCACTTCTACTCCAGAGAGGACTTTACTAGGCAGAATACACCTCGGTGGTTTGCGATTGCCTTCCGAGGGGAGCAGCCGGGTATTTTCGGTGTATATGTCACCCTGGGAATCGAACCCGGGTCATCTTAGTGGTCAGACGCACGCTGAACCAACTGAGCCACAACTAGGATAAAGTATAAAAAACCCAACTAACATTTTTAGTTATTTCTACGTGGCGACGACTTCTGAAAGCACTTTAAAGAGTTTTTCCACTGACCATTGGTTCGTAATTAAAACGGTCTTAATACGTACCTGGAACTAAAATGGGGAACAATTTTTGACTTTATAATAACGTTTTGGGAACTAATACTGTCGTTCCGAGGACGTTGCGACTACGTCGCTTCAACGTCACAACTTAATAGTTCATTAGTGCCCGTTCTCTGTCTCACAGTTTAAGAAACTACAGTTTGCCATGGCATTATTATTATTATAACGACAATGGCGCTACAAGGGCTATAAAAATGGAATAGCTTAGATATTATATGGAATAGACTAACTGTTTAGCGTACTACAATTGCTAAAAATTAAAACACTTGTTAGTTTTATGTTGAATCTTATAGGTATACTTTGAAAAAAGTAAATTTTAGGAAAAAAGTAAATTTTAGGAAAAAATTAGGCAAATTGTAAAATAAACACCTGTCCCCTCAAAACTATTTTTATTTTGTTTACAGCAACTTAAGATACATAAATTTGAACTAATTTATCACATGGAGTGTAATATTGCAGAGAAATATTTTTTAAATTCTGTAATATAATGACGTTCCATGTCTTTTACGTAAATATGGCGTCTTTTGTAGAAATTTACTTTATTAAATCTTTTCTTTGGTTATTTCTGGAAGAAAAGATTCAATCAGTTCTAAATCAAATGAAAAATTACCGCTCGCCAAGTGAAAACCGTATAACCAGTCAAATGGAAAAGTATGGAGGAGGTCATCTAATACAGGCGATAAAACTACTTTTGAATAGATGCTTAGATCAAGGACAAATACCATCCAAGTGGAGAAATTCTGAAGTCATACGACTTTAAAAAAAGGGATATAAAATAGAGATTGGCAATTATCAACTTCACATCTCTACAAATTATTTATAAAAATTATCACAAACCGGTTAACTGGAAAACTTGATTTTTACCAGCCAGTAGAGCAACCGGGTTTTCGAAGAGGGTTCAGCACTATTGGCCACTTATACACAGTGTGCACACTATTTAAGAAATTCAAAGGGTATAATGTATCTATACATTTAGAATACATCGATTTCCAAAAAGCCTTTGATACGGTGGAATTGTGGATAATCGTTAAAAGCCTAAAAGATGCCAGAATTGACTACCGCTACCCTAGCCTGATAAAAAAACATACCAAATCGCAACCATGCATATAAAAATTGACGATAAATTAACATCCGAAAGAGTTAAAATTGGCAAAGGCGTAGAACAAGCAGACACGATGTCTCCGAAACTATTCGCGTAAGCACTAGAAAATGTTTTCAAAGAACTTGGCTGGGAAGAAAGAGTAGGAATTAATATAGACCGAGCCATTTACGATTTGCTGAAGATATAGTTAATTATAAATACAGACGCAGTACAGTTAAAACGAAAGATGGAACAACTTACATAGAGTTTCACAAAAAAGGGTCTAAGAATGAATCTCGCCAAAACAAAAGTAATGTCGAATTGTCAAATGCAGTTTAACATACAACAGCATAATATTGAAAAAGTAGATGAATACATACATATATTTAGGACATTCTATAACACTTGGAAAAGCAAATCAGGTTGCTGAGGTTTCAAGAAGGATCAGGCTAGGTTGGACAGCCTTCGGGAGACTTAGACATATCTTTAACAATTCAAAGATCCCGATATGTTTAAAAAGAAAGATGTTTGACTGATATATAATTCCCGCGTTGACGTACGGAACGAAAACTATGGCATTCACCAAAAAAAGCATAAGAATGTTAGAAACAACCCAAAGAGCAATGGAGGGAATTATGCTTGCAATAAAACTGCGAAACAGAATAAAAAACATTGATATTCGAAGAAGAACTACAGGATAGTGACATTAAAGTGGAATTAGGCAAGACATATACCCCGAAAATCAAACAAAGAGTGGTCTAATCGTGTCATCGTGTCACTCTTTGGTGTCTTCCAACATCAAAACGGAGTATTGGAAAACCACAAAGCAGATGGGCGGATGACTAAAGAAATTGCCGACAGAAACTGGTTGAGAATCGCTCAAGACAGAACAAAATGAAAAACTTAAGGGAGGCTTATGCCCTGCAGTGGATATAGAGAAGCTGAAGAAGAAGAAGAAGTTACAATTACTTAAATTTGAGTTTACATAGTACGGACCACTTAAAGGAGCGTCATAGGAACTTTAAATGCCTTTGGTCACTGAACTGTGATTTAATTTATACAATAAATACTATTTACTATGTCGTTGTGATAACAAAATTTCTGAATGGATAACATTTTGTTTTATAAAATTATACGTCATCGTCCAGTCCAACATTCACAATATCTGTAACATCACTGTCGAAATTGTTATTTTCATTTGAAATAGTAGACCCACTTATATTTGCAGATAATAATGGGTGTTCTTGAATGCCCTTAGATTCTTCGAATAATGGTAGTAATTTTCATATGAATATTACGAAAACTTTAGAAATCACAGAAGAAAATTAAAATAAAAATTTCGACTTTGACACCCTGTATCTCCCTAAATATTAATTTTTGGACTAAGGTAATTTTAGGTAAATCGTAATATTTTGGCCTCAGCAATCTACTGTTGGTCTGTGACCCATTACTTATGGACCACCCTGTATATAGACGCCATACACACAATCAGACAAATCACTGAGAAATGTTACGAACACGACATATGTAGATGTACATATTTTATTCCTCGATTTCAAACAGGCTTTCGACAGTCTAATAAGAACGAAAATTATAGAAGATCTAAAAGCGACAAAAACACCATAAAAATGGACACAACTAATTAAGATGACGATGAAAGAATCACGAGCATCGGTACTTCTCAGCTAAGCACCAACAGAAGACTTCGAAGTAAGTAAAGGCGTAAGACAAGGCGATGCATTTTTGGATCTGCTCTTCATCATATCATTAGACCGGATCATTAAAGAAACAAAGCAGAATGGCACAATTAATAACAAATCAGTCCAAATAATCGCATATGCAGATGATACCGCAATAATAGCAAGAAGAAAAGATGAACTAGAAAGAACATTTAGCATAATAGAACAAACATCAAAACAAAAAGGATTAGAAATAAATGAAACCAAAACAAACACATGCATTGCAGCAGGAAACAAAAAACATTGATGAACATAAAAATTAATGCCTATAATTATTATAAGTTCGAAGAAACATACAATGATCTAGGTTTTCTGATACACAGAAGAAATGAAAGACTACACACAAAACATAGAATTCAACAAGGGCACAAAGCGTTACATGCAAATAAAAAAATGCTGAAAGACAGGGAACTAAGCAGAAGAACAAGAATACAAGTATATAAAACAATGATACGACCAATTAATTGTAATGTACGCTGCAGAAGCAACGAGTTTAACAAACAAACAGGAACAACTGAGAATTTTCGAAAGGCGAATTATCAGAACAATTATGGAACCCAAGAAAGAACTAGATGGCGAGATAAGACCACTAATGAATCACGGGATCGTCAAAATGCTAAAAAAAGAAAACATAGTAAGAGTTTACAATGCACAAAGAATTAGATGGTATGGACACCTACACAGAAAAGAAAAAACATCACCACAAAGAATAATTACAGAATGGACACAACTAAATACAAGACTGAAAGGAAGACCCAAATTAAGATGGAAAGAACAAGTAGAAGCAGATATCAAGAGAATGAAAATAAGGAATTGGAAAGGAATAATTGAAAATAGAAAAGAATGGAGAAAAATAGTTTTAAAAGCAAAAACTCACCAGGACCTATAAGAACAAGAAAAATAAGAAGCAGTGAAGACAATTTGGATTAACCCACCACGATAACTGGATTAAACAGTTCGAAAGAATAGCTTTAATTTCTTCGGAAATGCACAGCTGATTATTATTATTAGTTAATTGAAATACGCGTGTTTTTAATAAACGCCGATACAATTCTTTTAACTGCTTTAACACAGATAAAGGTTTATCCCAAAATTGTACAAGTACTCAGTACGGATGCTATGTAACAATCTAACATAAATCAGTAAAATTTTAACTTTAGGTTAAATTTTGAAAAATTAAAGAATACATTTCAACATAAATTTGTCCACATACGACAACGAACTGTTTTGAAATCATTAACTTTCTAAAATAGAAGTATTTCCAGGGCAATAATTCTTAAATGTTGATAAATTGTATTAAATAATCTTTACTGTTTAAAATTGTGTTACCACATTATCATCTTTAATAGCACTTTCGTAGCTGCTTAGTCTTTACCTTTACATAACAACGCAATTTATTAATAACAAAAAATTAAACGTAGTTGAAGAAGTTTAATATCTGTGTGAATTTAAGTTACTTATTTTACAAGTAGATTAAGTCATTTATTATCTTTTTATTATAAAGTAACGCCCCTGGGGGTTACTCTTAGAGTTGTAAGTACAGGTTCAGAGTAATGCTTATTTTTCATGGAATACGTATTGCAATTAATGTATTATTTCAGTCTAAAGCTGCTTTCAGATAATAAAAATTAATTCACATTTTTGGTGACGTTAAAAACTTCAAAAATTAAAATTGAAAGTTGAAAACACAATTGTTAATTGATGCTAGATTAGCTACAGATAATTTCCAGGCGAATGTTAAAGGCATTGTCAACTTATGAAAAGTCGTTTTTTTTTTATTTTATAATTTGATTGAGTAAAGTGAGTATTGCACCTGTGCAAAATTTTACGGCCGAATTTTAATTCGTTACCGTGTTATGGGAGCTAAAAGTTTAAGATATGACGTCAAGAGTGTCGCGTGCCAGTAAGAGCGGAATGCCGAGTCGACTAATAATACTAGTAACCCAGCAACGCGGGTGTTGTGTTTGTTTAGGAGCCTCAGGAGGACGACACTCGTGACGTCACGTATCGGGAAATGAATTCTCTCTACCCGTTTATTGTGGTTATTATCAAAGATATTGAAATTCTACCACTGCGGGTAGTTTTCCGAGTATTTTAACTAACGTATTTTGATATTTACTAAATATGTTGCATAAGTTGACAATGCCTTTAAGGAGAACAAATAACACATGATATTAAATTTTTGAAATGTCGTAATTTCAACAATTGATATTCTTAAACAGATCTTTATTACGTACATTCTAAGTTCATTAATTGATTTGCTTTGGTTACAAAAAACAATTTGGGAGATTAGATTTTTAATGACTTAGGAAAATACATGTAATCTACCTATTATAACGAATTAAGAATGTTCTGTATATAGACGGCCAGAGGTTCAAATCCCTGCGGACGTAATATTTTTGTATACAGATAATTTATTAAAATTCATTACACAAACCTATATTTTTGTTAAACAACTACTTATTCTTAATTACTTAGCGAAATTCTAGTTAATTTTTTCTGTTGATTGTTAGCCAAGGCATAAGCTTTGTTGAGCATGATTCACTCACGCTAAACTATCAACCTTTCACACAATTATTAACATTATTAAGGGTACTATCTTGAGGTAAACTAGAAATTGCTAAGACAAATTTATTAATTAAAACCTGTAAAAAATTGTTGGCTTAAAAACTATAATAATTGCTCGCCTTGTTACAACACAACGTCATAGCTTTTAAATGTTGCCACTTTGAGATTGTCAGGGTTATTCAAAGAAAGTTAATAAAAAAATTATGCAAATTCTAATTTACAAAGTAGTTATGAAGATTGTCTGAATTTATGCCTTTTTTTTTGGCCTGATTAAAAGCCTTAACTAAAATTTGCGATTGGAAATTTTTAATTTTGTTCTGATTTTTTTGTTTGACCTTAAAACTTAAAAGCTTAAAAATATTGATGATCAATAAACCCATGTTTATTAAATTCTACCGAGGAAATGGTTATATTCAACAAACACTTGCTTTTAACGATTTTGAATGAAACAATTTGAAAATTAGAAGAAGCAAACATATGTACAATGTACAGTGTACACTGTGTCCTAAATTATATGCAGATGCATGTAGGGCCTGTAGGGGTAACTTTGTTATTTGTAAAGCTAGATCAAAACCAATTGCATCTTAGAACTAGTAAGAACCTTTAGTAGTTGTGACATTATTATTTTGAATTACTGATTTGATAAACAAAAAATAGTTGGTCTTAAAGAAAAACAACTGTAACAAACAATTGAATTTTATTGAAACTTATTACATTCTATTGTTTCATGGCATCATGGCTAACTGATTATTTTGTTTTAGTTAACGTTAATTTAAGTATTAATAGCTGATAACGCTCTTATTTCAAACACTAACTACATATAATTTTTCTGCTTTATTGTTACACCCTGTATAATTATGACTTATACTGTTGGAAAGCATTTTCTACGGGCTTTCCTACGACGTATCACAAGTAGGGGGTTGCCATTTAAATTTTTATATGTGGGGTAGGTGGGGCATAGGGGGTTGAGGAGGGTGCGTTCGCTCTTATGTCATTTTAGTTCCCCCTCTCTACCCTAGAAACGGTTTTGAAATTTTTTTGATATCTGTTTTCGTTCACGAGATACAGCCCATTGTAAGTTTTAAAATTGACACACTGTATAATAAACCGTACATATTTGAGAACCTCTTAAAATGGTCTTCTAAATAACGTTTATCTACTTTCATTTCGTAATATCAATATTTCGAAACGAAAAATCGTGTTGTAATGAACTATATTACAGCACTAGTATCGTAATAACTTTTGACATAAAAATGACAGATTGACAAGAGAATTCATAGTTATTTTATTTGTTTTAAACATTTATTATGCACTTTTTACGATTTTTACGATATGAATATAGTACAAAGCTTTATCTACTTTCATGAAATTAGCAAAAAAAATTAAATATTTGCCAATAATTAATTACCTTATGCAAAAGTTGACTGTTCCAATTTTCATTCAAACTGACAGCAACCAACACCAAATAAACAAAAAATCAAGCCTTAACGTATTAGATTTCAATGAAAATTGGAATAGTCAACTTTTGCATCAGGCAATTAATTATTGACAAATATTTAATTTTTTTTGCTAATTTCATGAAAGTAGATAAAGCTTTGTACTATATTCATATCGTAACATCATATTACGATCCTCAATAGATTTGTCAAACTCGACCTGCGGTCTCGTTTGACAAACTTTCCATCTCGTATCGTAATATGAGTTGTTACGATACTCATATCGTAAATAACTATTACCTCGAGTATGATCCCCAGTTAACTAAAAAACTGTTGCAAATATAAAAAAATCTGCGTAATCCACTGGAATTTACGTAAAAATATCTATCAATAACCTTTCTATACTATATTGACATATTTCTGTAAATAAATAAATTATAAGACTTAGTAGAAAGGGAATAATTTTTAATTTTTCACCATAACTTGAAAATAAAAGATTTGTTCTATTATTATTTGTGTCTCCACTTGAATTAGTCTCAAAAAGTCACGATAAAGTGCAATCGGTTTTGCCGTAACTTTACAAATAACAAAGATACCTATACATCCACCCGGATCCACCTCGAATTTACGACACACTGTACACAATATTTTTCATCTAACAATTCTGGTAAACTTCATACAGGTGAAAAACAAAATAAAAGTATTACAAAAGAGATTCTTAAACTTTACTCCAATTTTTTTTTAAGTTACCTTTAACACTCGACTAATAATTTAATATTTTTTATTAAACCAAAGGTAATAATATTAATTGTAAATGTCATCGTTAAAAATACAACGAAACGCACGAATTCCATTAATACGAGTAGTTTAATGTCTTAGATTACAAAAGGTAAATGTTGTTAAGTTAAATTATTTGAAAACTCTCAAAAATGCCCCAAATATTTTATTTATTTAAAAGTATTTAAAATATAATTGGAAATTGCAAATAAGAAACTAATTTCCTATCTTTTTATGATTTTAGCACTGTCTTAAAATAATATTATAATAATTATTAGTAATTCTTAAATTAGGTATAGGTTATGTAGATAATTTAACTGGGGCATAAGTATATGTCAAGTTGAATATTGAAGTGGGTGCCTTGCTTATCTTCCTAGCTATTAAAGTTCTGGTATTACTTTTAAGAATCTTAATTTATCTAAACGTAAATATTTAACTTATTAAACTTCTTTTAGCATTTAAACTTGGATAAAGGATTTTCACTAATTTTCCTTTTATTTTCTTCTGAAATTGTCTGACGTTCTTTACTGTTTTATGTGCGTTTTTCAGTCACCTGTAAAATTTGTAATCACCTGGCCAAGAGGTTTTCAGTAAACAATTTTTGGGCACCTCCCATATAGATAAAACTGTAATACTTAAATCTTTGTTTATTCTTTTCCCTGGTCTATTAGGGTATCGGGCATTCACTCAAGTTTTCCATTTTTTTCCTAGTTTGAGCCGTTCTTCTTAATACTTCTTGGTTTTCCATTTTTTTTTGCAATTCGTTTCAATATTTTTAGTGTTGTCCCATTTTATTATTTTTATTACATTTAGTTTCAGTGCATTGCTTTATTTATCTCCAACCTCAAATAGTTTGCTTTCTCTTCATTTTATTTTTTTGTTTGATTTCTGCTTATGTTTTCTACATTTATTAATTTTTTAATCAAATGTATTTAAATACACGAATAATCCTGAATTAACTACAAGGAATATTAAGAAGCCATTGCGACTAGAATAAATTCCCTTATCTGTAAAAAGTCATCAAAACACGGACCCATTATGACAACGTTGCGGTTATCAATATTTTAGATGAGGCTTAGATAATTTAGGATTGTAGGACACATAAAGGGCGTGAAATCAATTTTGACAATGAATAAATGATGTCAACATCCGGGCTAGGCGGCGCTCCTGCCACACATCAATGATTTTTCACAATGAAACATAAACAGATTGATGTGCTACTAAAAGTTTAATCTATACATTCGCAAACCGTTTCGACTTCTGTTTATTTTTTTTGTGTGGGATTTCATCAAATTTGTACTCTTTTCACTGATTACGAAAACAATAGACTACGTTTCCGTGTTAAATGTTACTTTTAATTAATTATCTGCTAACGAAATCTTTGTCCCTGGTCATTTTATCTTGGGATTTGCCCAGGAGTAAGCCCACTGTTCATTTGTAATGTGTCTGAGTTAATGTGTCGCTTTATATGCTTCATTAATATGTAAAAGTGCTTTTTCCCGCTATTCTTTTGTGTAGCATTTTCATCATAACTAAATACGTTGCAGTAAAACAAAAGGTGATTTTGCAGAGTTGGACTAATTTATTAATTTAAGGTTACGGGTTCCGCTCTATTATTTGCTACTTGTGCCAAATGTTGGAGTTTATTACACAATCACTTATTAACAAAATGAAACAATAACAAAAACGAAAAACAAGAACCTTCAAAAATTGGTAAAAATCCCTAAAAGGTAGCCACATTCAGCTTCCTTAAAATGCCAAAGTATTTGTTAACAATATAAAATTTTGCTAAACAGATTTGCTTTGGATCTGCCTGTTTTTGTTATTACGTATATTAAGGGAATATAATTTTAAATTCGCAAAAATAACTGAAATCGCCCCTTATGGAAAAATTGGAATGAAAACTGCATTACAATACCTGGGAATGATATGCATCTAAAACAACGATAATGTGATGGACAAAATCATTAAAAAAACATGTGTCAAAAATTATTCAATCCGATTAAACCACATACTTCATTTTAGATTTAATTAATTCTTGTATAATTTTGCAATAAAAATTCGCAGACGTTAATTAATTAACCAATGATTTTGTCCATAAAAAATGCATTCGTTCAGAATTCTTGATTAATCAACTTATTGCCAGGAAAAAACCCAAATTTGATATTACTTATTTAAATGCGCCAAGAAAATAAGAATTTATTATAATTACAGCACTAAACCAAAAACGACCTTTGCTGCATTTCTGTAAATAAAATATGAGTTTAAACAGTTCGGGCTTTTGATTTTATGTTAAAATAGCAATACCAATTACTTGGTGGAGGTCGTTACCGACATTCAAGTATGGTATTATCCATATTAGGAAAAAAATAAAGTTTTATGGCTTCGCCAAGTGCTCATTTATAACCAATCAAATTCGGAAGTTAAAAAATTATTGCACATGTTGTAATTATAAGACTGAATTGCACCCTTGATCTTTTAACATCTTCCAGAAACAAAATAACTATCGAATATATCATGTGAAGCTGAGGGAATTCCCAATGGATTAATAGTGATATTAATTGGGTATAAATCAGTATTCTTACAAACAGGGAAGTGAAATAAACTGCATAATTTATAACTCTTCGCATTCACATTACCAAAGTTTAACAATCACATCATTTCCAACCTCTTGAATTTAACTAATTAAAGTATTTCTTTCTTAAAATTGTCTCAAAGGTATACAAATTAAAAAATATTTTGAGTGATTAATCAGTCTAATTTTATATTTTCCCGTTAAAAGCAATAATGTCGCCCATTAAATTAACTTTGGACAGTTTTTTTCCACAACGTAAACGTTTAAAAGATATTATATTCAACATGATATTTTACCTTTATTTACTTTTTAACCGTTGAAATAATCCCTAATTTCTTAAAAATATTAGTTAGCAGCTAAGATTATATTTTGAATGAATTCAAACTTAGATCAATTTCGAACCGAGAGTTATTTTTTTTCAACCGTGCAAGCTTAATGTTCAAATTCAGATTACATTTAAATACGTACAAATTTTTCAAAATCATTCTAAGTTCATTCAAAATACATTTTCAGACGAGTAAATCCTTAAAAATTTAAGGCCATATTCATAAACAGTATTTAAAGTTAGTAGGGGTTTAGTAGCTACTAAACCAATATAATTAATATATGTTGCTATAGCAATTAGTAACATCTAACTTTAAAATACGATTAGTATTTCGAATTAGAGATAAGTTTCGTGCGCAATAGTTAACAACAAATTGGGAGTAAAATCTTAAATCAGCTGCAAATTTCGTATCTGCAACGACCAAGTAATATTAGAATTTAAATCCTTTGTATTTTATTAGAAAAATCCTAGGATCTTCCTTAATTTTTACATTATTTTCAGGTTAAAAGGTCTGAATTTAAGTTTTAGGTTTAAGAAGGTTTGTTTATAAATTAAATAAGTTTAGTTTTCTTTATGTCGAAATTTTAGCATCAAATTTGATGTACTAAACATATTTCTTAATTAAGAATTATTCATTCTTAACATTCGAAGTTTGAAATTGATATCTGAAAAAATAAACAAATTTTTAATTAAGGACACTTTTCTTTCAAACTTTTATAAACTTAGAGCAAAACTTTACATAGCTTCGGCTTTGTAGTTCAATTTTCAAATAGCCCGTCATTCAAGTAACGCTTTTTTTCTTTTCTGTTTAACGTTATGATGTTCCACCAAAGCCTACCATTTATAAATTAATTTAAAACATAAAATTATATCGATCTATAAACTTCAGAGGTATTTTCGATAACAGTCATATTCTTTGTGTTATATTATTATTTTTTATTTCATTTTATGATATTTTTTGCCTTTTTATATGTAACTGTTCTTCTGCTGCAAAAAGACATTAATTTACCATATACAGTTGATAATATAATAACCATTAAACTCTGAAGGTAACTGAATATCTCTTCTTGTTTGTAGTTTATTTCTGATAAATTTCATCAATTTTCTTCGGAAATTTCTTCAATGTTTTGAGTTCCATTTCTGCTTGTTTAACTATTTGCCTTTCATCAAATTTATATCTCCTGCTGTGAGAATTTTATTGCTATTTAGTTTCCATATTCTGTAACCGTTGTCACAATAACTAATCAACCATTTTCGCTTCAACAGCTCTTTGATCTGTTTTATTTTTTCACGGTAATAAATATACCCAAATTCTGCTACCAAAAACTCTTAGTTTTGTCAAATTTACTTCATCATACTACTTGTTTGGTGGAATATCGCCATTCAGTGAACTTGCAGCAGATCTGTTTAATTGGCATGGAGCACATCTCATTGCTTCACCTCAAAAGAACTTTGAAAAATCAGAATATACGCTTATAGTTCGTGCTTTATCAATTATAATGTTCTATTTGGAGATTAAACCTGCAGCGACTCCATTTTGCAGTGGAGTGTAAGGTACCGTATACACTGTATGCAATAATCGAATTCCCTCGGTAAAACAGAATTGTTTAAATTCTTTACAAATAAATTCCCCTTCATTGTCACATCGTATTTTGCTAATTGTGGTGATGAATTCTGCTTTAAAACATTTTACATAATTAAATTATTGGCAGTCAAGTTTTAACTTTAATAGACTTTTCGAAATAACTAGAATCATCAATGATTGTTTAAAAAAATTGTTCGTTGCCAACAGTTGGTGGGATAATTGGTCCACAAATTTCGTAATCGACGTTCTTTTATTCAAATTATAACTTAGGTGCTTTACCTCTTAAGAAAGCTTCACAATTTTTATTAGATACAGGTAAATTAAGTTTTTTCAAACTGTATCTATTGAGATGCCCATTCTTCGATGCTACAAATCACAATCAGTGTTCGACTAACATGCTATGTTCATTTGGCACTATATCAAAAGTAATACAATGTAATTTGGATTTACTTTCACTTCAAATGTTAATTATTTTGCCTACCTACCATTTTTAGAAAATATCACTTTTCTTCCAGATTTAATTTATTGTAGTAACTGAAAGTAAATTATGCGATAAATTAGGAACAATTAAAGCGCCAACGCAATGAGCATGCCATTATGATTAAGTTTTAATGTTCCCCCTTTTTTTTGCAGCAATATTTTCACCATTTGTTATACGTATGATAACGTCTTTCACATATTTAACCTTAGAACTAAATTAATATTCAGTACCACCCACAGTCTATTACGAAAGTTAGCACACATAATATTTTTCAACAGCTACTATCTCTGAACTTAATACAATAAAAGAAATATCTTCGTTTGTCTGTTGCATTACATATTATCAATTTTCATGAACTTGTTTTTTATTAAGATGCATCAAAATCTTTCACTGTTTGCCCTAGAATTAGTTATCTTTTTTCAGGTATAATGTTAAAAACAAATGATCAACCTTATCGTTTTCATAAAGGTTTGAGCCAATAGCTTCTACCACTCTAATTAAAGAATCAAAAAAATGTTCCTCTACTACTCAGTGTCAGTAATGTCTTCCGCAAATATAACTATGAAAATGTGCTTTTTCTCTCAAAAAAGTTTTTAAATGATTTTTTTCGAAATTTTTACATTTTTAATATATTCTAAGTGTCTGTCAATTACCCATTAAATAATTATTGGTCGTGCTTTACTATCTTTTTGTTTATTTTTGCCTTTGTTTAGATTAATTTCCATTTCTAAAACTTTTTCTAAAATAATTCTAAATAACCAATTCACAAATTTTCTCCGGTAAAGTGGTAAAGTGTGGTAACTGAATAATATTTGTTGTTTTGTTAAGTTGGGTATTGTAGGAAAGCTTAAGACAATGGCTATCTAACTGGAAAATCGAAGTGAGCTTTCGTTGAAGGACGACTATGAATATCTAAAAATATACAGGGTGTTCTATTTTAACACGTTAAGTGACCAGTAATACTCATAGCGATTTTAAAAGTACTCGTAGATAGTTAATAAGCAAACTATAGGCTTTATTCTTTTCCAAAACTAATACAAAATTAAACTGGTATTCCTAAAAACATAAACGTATAAACTACTTATAAAAGACCTAAAAGGGATATATTTTATTTTAAAAAATTGTGAGAAAAAATTATTTTTGAGTGCACTTATGGACCTGAAAGAAACAAGGGATGCAGTAATTTTTATTACTCTCTAAACACATGTAATTTGTCTGTCTAGCCTTTTTTCTTGCGTATTTCGCCCCATTTTCTTTTGATAATTTTTCATAACATAACTTACACCGCCTCGTCTTGTCACCTTCTTTTATTTCATGGTTGTTGCCAACGTTAGCTGTAGTTCCTGAAAAATTATTCAACTCTAATAACTGTGATGCTACCTCCTCATTGATAGACATTTTGCGTCTTGTGACATCGTGGTGTATCTTGTACGCATTTATAAGTGTTATACCAGTCAGTAATTCAACTGCTAATTTACGGTACCACTTGACCCCCTTTCGCAAACTCGTTGAATAAACTTTCAGTTGATTTATTGTAATCAACAATGCGATATTCATACTCCGGCAGATAGTTGAGAAAGCGATTGAATACAACACACTGGCCTTTACATGTTTTGTAGACTTGAAGAAGGCATTTGATCGAGTAAGACTATCCGACGCAACAAATATACTAAAGGAGTTAAAGGTCCCCACACATCTAATCAAAACCATAAAAGACATATATACAGATGTAACAACAAAGATACAAGTGGGAAACCAGCTCACTGACGAAATAAGCTGTACAGGCGGAATACGACAAGGAGACTCTTTGAGTCCAGCTATGTTCAATTTAGTAATGGACCAGACAATAAAAAAGGTTAAAGTAAAAGAGGGGTACAGGATGGGCAACAACAACCAAGTGACAATATTGTGTTACGCAGATGACGCGGTGTTAATTGCTGACTCGGAGGATAACCTGCAAAGGCTCTTACATCAATTTGTAACAACAGCCAATGTATACAATATGGTGGTATCAACGGAGAAAACCAAATCAATGGTGATATCCAAAGAACCAATTAGATGTAGGTTGGAAATTGAAGAAAAGGTAATAGAACAAGTCATGAGTTTTTAATACCTAGGAATAGACATCTCCAGCGATCGACATACCTATAAAGAAGTACGAAAGCAGACTATGTAGGGAGCCCGCATATCTGGTTATCTTAGAGACGTAACCTGGAATAATAAGTACCTATCGACCGAAGGAAAAGTTAAAATCTATAAGACCCTGGTGAGATCCCGTTTTGACATACGGAGCAGAAACGCGTGCTGAAACAAGTAAAACAAAACAACTTCTCCGAACAACAGAGATGAATACATTGAGAATGATAATAGGTAAAACAAGATATGATCGAATAAGAAACAGAGACGTAAGTAAGACAGCAATGTGAAATAGGCGACATAATAAAATTCGTAAAAGGGAGAAAGAAAGAATGGAACAACCACGTCGACCGAACAGAAGAAAATAGACTAATCAGAATAGCAAGAGATTTTAAGCCGGAAGGAAAGAGAAACCCCGGCAGACCACAGAAAAGATGGATAGAGAGCTGGGCATCTAGCTCTATAGAAACACCGTTACACGTGTAGAAAAACAGGATTTATCCTACATAAAAGAAAAAGAAGAAGAAGAAGAACAATGATTTGAGGTTTTTTGAAATTCTGTTCTCCTCTTCATATAACTTTTACTCTGCTATTATGTTGTTTAGTGCTAACAACCAACACATCTCTCTTATCTTTCCATTTGAGTATAGTTCAGCCTGCATTACTTTGCAGACTAACTTGCTCTGTCTTTTTCTTTTGCTTTTTTAGACACTTCGTGTAGATTGAACTTTCTATTTGTCCTCAATGTCCCAACCAAATATGTTTTTTGCTTCAATAGTTTCTGAGCAAGTTCAATACTGGTATAGTAGTTATCTGTATAGAAAATTCTACCAGAATTTAGCAACGAATTTGAAAGTTCTAGCAGTTTTGGTAGGCACAGTTAACGATTTTTCTTCTACTTTGTCTTTCCCGCAGTTTGATGTTGTAAGTGTAACCGCCTTGTAAGCACAGTTTGTACAGCTTAATCTCAAATTTATGTCTTTTATTCTGTAGAAACTGCTTGAACAAGAGTCTTCCACGAAAGGGTACTAATGTTTCATCAATGCAAAGTTCCCTCTCTGGTACAATTGCATGCTGATACTTATTTATAAGACGGACTATTAGAGGAGATATTTTAGATAATCTATAGTCAGCTGGTCTTTCATCTCTGTTATTACAAAAGTACCACATCCGAGTCAATAATTCAAAGCGATTACTAGACATAATGTGCTTCACCTTGTTAACATACATACATACAAGTCATTTTTTTTTGTTTTCCATTATAGAAGTCTTTACACCACACAACAATATACTGTAGTATCATCTTCAAAATTAAGTGAATTAATATAACCAGGGAATAATTGACGAATAGTAGAAAATTTAAGACGATCTATTATGTAAGCTAATAAGTATCTGTTTTCACAGAATATTAAATTTATTTTAGAGATTAAATTTTTACGATTTGCTCCCTTGGAAAAAAATATTGAATTTATTTAAAAGAATTATGAACAACCTGTATACAAAAACGATACTAGCGTTACAAGGAGTTAAACCACTGATTTACGGAGGTAATACACTAAGAATATTTATTGATTCTTACACGTAAAATTCATTAACACTTAAAAACCGAAAATCCATAATCGCAGTGGATCCCTACTCTCCATATTATTCAGTTTTGACACTATTCCAGTCCTATGAGTGCCAAACGCGCGGTGTAAGTCACGAAAAACCTAAATCACAATTAAAATTTAAAAAAGAATAATAATAAATTGGTAAAATTTGGACAGATAATCGTTTAGCTAAAAGTTTGCATTGAAATCATTGTAGAGAATCCAATAAAATTCTGTATTTGGGTACCACGGAAATAACCTAGTTATACACAGGTCTTTCAGACGCGATGAAGAACACGCTTAACATTGCTGTAGGTCGATAATTTTCCATTAACTTGATTTCACCTTCTTTAGAAACAGGTATTGTTGTAGCCAGTTTCAGAACAGCTGGAAATATTTCTGATTAAAACATAAATTAATTAAATGACACAGCATTCAGGAATTTCGCCGCATATATGTTTCATAATCTTCAGTGGTAAAACATTGCATTTGGTGAAAGAAGTTCCCAACGCTTTTATAAATAAAATAACAATTACTGTAAATTTTTATATTTGTTTCAAGGATCTAGAAAGAGTAGGTACAACAGCGACTCCCTATGGATTTCTATCCATAAATATTTTTTATAGTTTATTGTAAAATTCGGCGTGACAAGCGTTCAGTTAAAAACTGTTTTTGTTGGATATGTTCTTTCATTATTTGCTAAATAACTATCACAATTGCACTAAATATAAAATGAATGAGTTATTTACAACGGAATTTAAGTCCTGCACTTTTTTGTATTTGACTTTAGAAACTCTGTAAATACTATTAAAAAGTTAATCAGAAACAAATGAAAAACAAGAAAAACGTTAAAATAAAGGGTAGATACAGGAGAGCTGGACTTCAAAGTACATCACAAGAATATACCTATTACTTACTTTACAACCCGTTAATTTTGTTGTTCCAATCTCAAACTTACAATGTATTTACATATCATATATTGAAATGTTTAAAAGTAATATTTTTATTCTTCAGATTTGTAATTCCTTTTTCAGTCTCTTTTAAATTTCGGTTTGTGTAAGAGTGTCATAATTCATTTAAAGAATAAAAGATGTCTAATGCCCAACTTTTCAACAAACAAAACTAACTTTTCTTTCAAATTAAATACTGTTTATAAAACTACACTACATAATCTCATCATCATTTCTTTCTCGGTTCTACCATTTGTTCCTGTATTTGCTCTTCTCCCTTTTTTCTAATTTTTTTCCTCTCAAATTTTCAATATCGTCTACTACTTTTTCTGCTTCCTTCAATTTCGCTTTCATAATGACCCAATAACGCTCAATAGGCCTTAGTTAACGAATATTTGAGGGATTATTTTCTTTTTCAACAAAATTAACGTTATTCTCTATGCACAATTGAAGATTATCCTTACTTTCTTTGCAATAATTTGTATAAAACCGAATGCTCTTCCTGCCACCTTCACAAATGGCCTACCATAAGACCAATTTTTTTAACTCCAATTCTTCTTCTGATGTCCCGTGTTAAAGTCAAAAATTTAGATATGTTTCATCATCAAACACCAATCATTGTTGAAAGGTATTACTGAGTAGGTAGGTATATCATTCTGGTAGTGATTTTGCTTTCTGTGTTTGCTGATCTGATGGCTTTGGTAGTATTTGGTTTTTCGGGTCTGAATATTTAATCTTTATTTAGTTTTTCTTTACTCCTGAAAACGAAATAAGTACGTATCTACAACACTAGCATCATCCCGAGTTGAAGCGCCCCTATTTTGTTTAATCTCTCAGAGTATCTTTTTTCAGTTATTTTGTTTCCACTTCTAGCTTTATCTTTAACAGAATCCTCCTTTTAAACTTGTTTATCGCCCTTCGAACACTAACATTTATTATTCATGCAATTCATTTTACCGATTTCTGTGGATTTTCAAAAAGAATTTTACTAATTTGGCGTTCATTTTTGACAGAGCATCAGTACAACAAGCCTATCAGAGTTTAATTACGGTATCAGTTGTTAATTGGTTTTTATAAGGTTTTAAAGATCTTAAGTGCACAAACCTTATTACTACTTAAAACTGAAAATAAACGAAAAATAAACAAACACATCAAAACCACACATACAATGGAGCGAAAGCTACAGTAATCTAACAAAAAAATCAACATTAGTACATTAGAATAATGTTGAAAGTTAAGAATACATTAAGATCCATTCTTTTTAAAACCAAACTGATAAACAAACAAAAACCAACATGCAGAATATTGCGAAGGTATTTCCTACGAATGCTAGAGGTATTATATCGGTGAAATATTCAAGCTATTCGAATACATAGTGCATAATATGATAAAATCTACGAAATAAATCCCAAAACATGCCGAGAACAATAATCGTAAAATCCACGGCGACTTTATATGAAGAACTTGTACAAAGTTAACGGAAAATGAAAGCAACTCGCTTATGTCTTATTGAACAAAGATTGTATTTCGTCTCAGTCAGGTGCTGATAGATGAAATTTTACAATTTGTTTAAAAACTCGCGTACAAGCTCTCCGTAACTTTATTCCTTGGACAAAAATAAGAAAAAAATCGTATAGAAAAATGTTCGTAGACGCTGAGTTAATTCCGAGAATAACAATTTAAGAAATTTAAATTTGACAACCTTGCATTTACAAACACAGCCATCAGCCAACTCATCGATTATTATTAGTTAAAGCAAAAACAAAAATAAAACAGTAACAACAAGATAATTTAATTTTATTCAATTTTGCCGTATAAACTGACGTTTATTTGTTTCTGGCCTGCCCATAAAAGTTGATGTTTTATAAACAATCGTTTAAAATTTTTATTCCGCTAGCGATTTAATAGTATATTGCGTCATAAGGGAAGATATAGGCATATTTCATCCCGAAGATTTCTGCTGCACGAGCGAACGCAGTGAGCGAGGGCAGCAAAAGCCGAGGGATGAAATATGCCATTAGATTCCCGTAGGGCACAAGTTATTTTTCCGCATCCATGAGAAGTTCGTATTAAATAAAAATAGATATAATATAATACGTACCTACGTTTTTGACATATAACCTCAAATTACACATGTCAAATTTTCGTATTAAAAATAATTTCTATAATGAATTTATGTAAAAAATAATCGTATTTGCTTGAATTTTAAAAAATAATTACACTTATCAATCACTTAAATGAAGATTTTTGTATAATTAAATAATAATTTTAATTCTAAATTCTATCGATAGATGTCACGTCGATAGCATGCACGGTAAAAACCCGCAAATGTTCATATCGTCCCGCTTTTTCATATTTACCCGCTATTCGCCATTGTTAACCTCAAATGAGATAAATAATCTGTCAATTACATACCATGGATACGGAAAAATTTTTATTCCGCTAGCGCTTTAAAAATGTCAAATAAATGTCAATCAAAATAAATCAATAATTTATCAAAAAATTATACATAAGTACATTACAATAAATTAACAAAACGAAAACAAAAGTAACTACATATTATTTCCTCATTAAGGAAGCCAGGTCCTTCAACGGTTCGCCGATAAAAAAAAGGTTGCAATTTTGAACACTACCAGTTTCAAAAGTTATATTTCTTGTAGCACTAACTAATTCGTTATTCACAACTTTATGCAAATGAACTGCATCATCAATCAGAACAGGAGTTTTTTCCTCTGAAACATCAACTGCGGTACTAGGTTTCTCTACAGGTATCAAAGAAAAATTTTGTTTTCCAAAAATCTTTTCGCAGGTCTCTATCTTCTTCGTAATAGAGTCTTCGATATAATTTTCAGCGACTGTACTTGAACTCCATCCGCCATGTCTCTTAAGTTCAAGAAGATTCGCACCTCCATCCACCAAAAGCGAGGCGGAGCTCCTTCGAAAAGCATGACCTGTATACAACGCAGGCTCAGCAAGACCCAAAAAGGTCGCAATGACGCTAGGCATTTTACGTATTTTGTTCTCTCCTACCGGCTGGACAGTACATTTGCCATGTTGATAATTTAAAAAAAGGCGTCTATGGGTCACCGCTTGAGGTCGTAATTTTACGTAGGTTCTGTAGATATCGACAGCATTTATGGCTACTTCATTAATTATAGTGAACACGCGAGGTTTGCTAGTTTTTGTGTCTGGTAGAGTTACAACCAAAACATTTCCTCGATCATCCACATCGTCGATTTTCATGTTTACGAGTTCGCCAATGCGGCATCCACCAGCTATACCCATGACAAGTATTGTCTACAACGAACGAAGACATTTTTTCATTTGTTACGTTTTCATTTAAAAAATTAACTTACCTTAACCAGTAGAAAAATTTCGTCCGGTGCCTCACTGAAAAATCTTAACATATCATCACGGTTCAGTACTTTAGATTTTTTGTTCCTAAACCCTTTTGAATTTTGTTTCAATAGCGCTTTCACTTTAGAGAATCTATAAAAGTAATATAAATATTTACAGTTTGATCTATAGAAACACACTTTTTTCTACTTACTTTCCAATATCCACGTTCTCAAAAATAATGAGGCAGGCTTTTAGCATGGAGCAATAACTCCAGAGCGAAGATGGCTTCAAGCTCTTGGAATGTTCGACAATATAATTTAAAACGAGAGCTTCAGTAACTTCCATTGCACCTTTTTCTATTTTCCAGGAGCTAAATTTTTGATAAATTTTTTTGTACGTTTGTTTCGATTTTTTAGGGAGCAATTGCTCCATAATCGTATTTTCATTCTCCATTACAATTCTCACCTTGTAGATACACAGAATAATACAGTTTATAATAAACTTTTTCTACGTCTGTTAAAAATACATCACTTTTTTTCATTAAATTGCGTTCATAAAGTACATGTTTAATTAACACTCGAAAAGCGTGAAAAAAAGTGCCATAGCGTTTCATTTTTTCACTCTGTTGCCGTGAAAAAAAGTACCGTAGCGTTTCATTTTTTAACGCAATTTCAATTGCTGATCAAATAAATAGTGTGCTGGAAACAAACGTCAGCTAATTTGTCAAACTATTTCGTGTTGCGCAAATTGCATTTTCGACTTTATTGTGCCGTTTTGTGATAATTTTAAAAGAAAACAAGGTTTTTTAAATTAAATCTTTCTAAAATGAATACCGATAGTGACGAAGAAAAGTATTACATGCACACCAGAAGAAATTGTCAAATCTGCAACGGATGCAACAACGAATCTACTGCCCGATAAATCTAAACAGCAATACTTAAAAGAATGCAATTTGTTTATGGAATGGTGTGTTCAAAAAGGCGTAAATAGGCGTAAACTGAAAGAGTTTTATTAGCTTATTTAAACAAAACTAGTTATTAATACCGTTATAAGAAACACGTTTTAGTTCTGACTTCAAACTTAAATCTAACTTTATTAGAATTAATCAAATTTACAGACGTAGAAAAAATTTTGTATGAAACTCGTGTGTAAAGCTACTTTTTTTCACTTGTAGGATTTGTCGCACTCGCTACCGCTCGTGCGTCAAACTTTCCTACTCGTGAAAAAAAGTAATACTTTACTTACTTGTTACATAAATAACTATTGTTACAAAGAATTCGCTGTCATTCACAATTTACGTTCGAATTTTTTTCCCGTAAACAGTTCAATCCATGACAACGCATCAAAACAACTCACACTTGGCAACTCGATAACTACAAGGGATTAGTGACATTTTAAGCTTTTAGCATTTATAAAAATCTTACATTTACATTAGAAAAAGTTTATTACTGCAAAATTGAATAAACAGTTGTATTACACTTGCGGATTAAAATTAATGTATTAACTCGCGGTATTAACGCGCTTGCGGCTATCGCCGCTCGCGCGTTTAAACGTACCGCTCATTAAACATTAATTTAATCCGCATGTATAATAAATAACTATTAATTTTAATTTGCAATATTGCCAAACGTATTTTTGATATAAGCAAACAGATTTGTAAGAATTCTGCGAATTGAAATTATGAAAACTAGTATTTTTTTGGTACTTTTAAATGATAAACGATACTAAATTGTTGCCGTTATTACTTAAACTATAGATAAAGTAGCAGAATTTTGCAAAAACGGCTTTCTTTTCGCGTTGCCAATTTTTTCGCTATAAGAATTTCGCCATATTATTGTCCAAGGAATAAAGTTACGGAGCGCTTGTACGCGAGTTTTTACACACCCTATATACAGGGTGAATGAGACCACCCGTATCAGTATTTTTTTTAAAGAACGGTGAGTCGTAGAGAGTTGGGATAAAAAAATTTATTATGAAAGTCATACTAAAGAATCGAATGGTGATATTATTATTTCTCGAAAAAGTCAGCATCACGAGTAGTTCTGTCCACAATGTCCAGAACTCCAAAATTTTAAATGGCACCATAAGTCGAAAAACGTATTGTTGAAAAGATCGTTAAAAAAGAAGAAAGTTTTGTAGGAAAAATTATTTTACTACTACCACCCCTTAAGTAATATTCGATTAAAGTTATTAAATTTGAAATTCGTTGTTAACAATCAAAATTGAAAAGTCGGCTTTTAAAATCTAGTTACCGAAGTAAACAATGTTACAAGTGTTCAAAATGTCTTCCATTTACTTCTAAACACTGTTGAGCTCTTCTAGTTACACTATCAGTGGCTCTAAGTATTTCTTCATTACTTAATGATAGGCAAGCATTCCGAATTTTCAGCTTCATATCATCTCTCGTTGTTGGTTTTGCTTTATAAACAATATCTTTGGTCCGACCCCAAAGGAAAAAATCTAGAGGCGTACAATCTGGTGATCTTGGCGGCCACACCACTGTACTTCCTCTGCCAATCCATCTATTAGGAAATAGTTGATTTATCGTGTTCCTGGCAACTAAGGAAAAATGAGCTGGGCAGCCGTCTTGATTTTAAAAGCCGACTTTTCAATTTTGTTTGTTAACAACGAATTTCAAATTTAATAACTTTAATCGAATATTACTTAAAAGGGGTGGTAGTAGTAAAATAAATTTTCCTACAAAACTTTCTTCTTTTTTAACGATCTTTTCAACAATATGTTTTTCGACTTATGGTGCCATTTAAAATTTTGGAGTTCTGGACATTGTGGACAAAACTACTCGTGATGCTGACTTTTTCGAGAAATAATAATATCACCATTCGCTTCTTTAGTATGACTTTTATAATAATTTTTTTTATCCCAACTCTCTACGACTCACCGTTCTTTAAAAAAAATACTGATACGGGTGGTCTCATTCACCCTGTATACTTACACGCTACAACATAGTTTGTTCCTTAACAACTGTATTTACAACCACTTCTTCTTCTTCTTTATACGACCACTACCCATTTGAGTTTGTCGTTCTTTGTTTCCATAATTTTTTATCATCCCAGTCTCCTTCTCTGAGGTTCCTTTATTATAACTACTTTACACAGAAATACTTGATTATAGTTTTGTTTGGCATAATTTATCTCAGAACTGTTTCAGTTTCTTCTCTTCTTCTTCTTCTTCTTCAGCATATCCCCTGGTACCCTAGTCGGGTGTCGGGTGCTCCTTTGACGTTTCATTTATCCATAATTTCCATTTCTTTCGGTCTCTGGCGAAATCTTTCATTTCATAATGCGTTTTCCTTCTACGTTGTCTTACATTGATAATTTGATTTATCCATGTTTGTCTCGGTCTTCGTCTCTTCCTTTTTCTACTACTTTTTGCTTCCAGTGTTTTCCTTGGTAGTCTTATTCTTATTCTATTGAGGTGCCCATACCATTCTAGTTTTTTGTTTTCTATTTTTATACATATTGACTCCTGTTGTAGCATTGATCTGATGTCTTCATTCTTTATGCGGTCTAGTTTTGTTTTATTTGCTATTTTTCTTAAAGTTCTCATTTCAGGGGCTGTCAGTTTTGATTTGTGCTTGCTAATGGTTACTCCATGCTTCACTAGCATATGTCATTATTGGAGATACGATGGTATTATATATTAGCAGTTTGTTTTTTTTCTGTGAATCTCTCTTTTTTGCCAAAGATAGTTTTATTTAGTGAGTAATATGCCATGTTTGTCTTCTTCGTTTTATTTGCTATTTCTAGGTCAATTTTACCATCATTTGTGAAAGTGCTGCCTAGATATTCTATCGTCGTTACCTCTTCCAGTGTTTTCCCCTTGTAGTTGAAATTGTATGGGTCATCTTTTGATGTTTTATTACAAATCATTATTTTGCTTTTGTTTATATTTACTTTCATTTGCAGGTTCTCTATTTCATCTATCCATGCATTTACCAATTTCTGCAATTTCTTTTTGTTATCTGCCTATAAAATTATATCATCTGCATATAAGAGAGCATCCTTTTGTATTGGGTTCAAATTTGTATAGCCTGTTGTAGTTTCCAGGCCTTTACTTTTTTCTCTAACGTTCTTCAATATTCTATCCATGACTATTATAAATAGTAGAGGGCTCAGGCTGTCCCCTTGCTTAATTTCAACTTTTAGTTTGAATTCCTTTGATCTACTACCATTTATTTGTATTTTCGCTTTGGCCTTCTTAGTATACTGCTCTTCTGCTAGTTTATTTTCTGTACATCCTCTAATTTTTTTCTCTACGATTTTTGTATATGTTTTGTAAATCACTGAAGATAGACATATATTGCTCGGTAATTTCCACAATTTGTTTTATCCCCTTTTTTATGGATGGGGAGTATTAGATTATTATCCCAGTCTTCAGGTATTTTGTTTGTCTTGTATGCTTCCCTGTACATATTCCAAATCCAATCTATTCCAGTATCTCCAAGCCACTTGCTCATCTCTGGTTCTATTTTGTCCTCTCCACATGCCTTTCCTGTTTTAATTTTAGCTATTGCTTCTGTTACTTCTTTTCTATTTATATTGTATAGTTTTATCTCTTCTTCGTGTGACCCGTCTTCTACCGTTATTTTGTTTTCGTCTTCATGTTGTTCTTCTGTATCGAATTTTTCTGAAAAGAATTCTCTCCACCTTTTTGACATCTCTACCGCCTTTGTTAGAAGTTTATTGTTTTTGTCTTTAATCCCACCTAGTTCGTTTTCTCCTTTCCCTCTCAGATATTTTATTTTGTTCCAAAACTTTCTGTTACTATTTTTGAAACCTTCGTTTAGTTCTTCCCCGAATTCTTCCCAGGTTTTCTTTTTTGCTTTCTTCACTCTTTCTTTCGCTTGTTTATTTAATCGGTCGTATCTTGTTCTGTCTTCATTTCTTTTTGTTTGTTGATATCTTTTCCATGCTAGTTACTTCTGTTTGACTATACCTCTTACTTCTTCATTCGACCATCTGGTTCTTTTACCACCTTTCTTTATATTTCTAGTCCCGCAGGTTTTAATTGCCGTCTTTAGTATTATTTCTTTGAATATATTCCATCTACTTTCTAGTGTTAGGTTTTTACTGGTTTGTTCTTGGATTTGTAATAAATTGTCTATTTTATTGGCATATTCTTTCTTTATTTATTCATTCTTTAGTTGACTTATATTTATTCTTGTAAATTCATTATATTCTTCTTCTACCTCTATAGGTTCATGTATTTTTGCTATGACTAGCCTATGCTGTGTGCTAATTTCTGCCTCTTTTGTACTGAAATTTCTTCAATGTTAATTTCGTATTCTTGACTATATACGATGTAGTCTATTATACTCTTCGCGTTTCTTTCTTCTGCTCTGTATATATATCGGTCTTCAGTAGGTTGATACCAAAATGAGTTTTAAAACGTTATATTTCGTGTAAACATGGATATTCCTTTCTTCGAAGCATTAAGCTATTTGTAGCAGAGTCGTTTGACCTGATTAACTTTTGATTTTTAGCAACGATAACGAAATACCCATAAAAAAATAAACAAACAGTAGACATTCAGATATTTGTTAGATATTTCAATTTTAATTGAGTTAAAAAATTACTTTCAGTTAAAATATTTTAGTAACAATACTTCCTTGGTAGCTTAAGCACAAGAAGGCTTCGACGAGGACAAAAAATGTGAGTACAGTGGAAATGTAGTAAGCTTCCCCTTTAAATTTTAAACATTGCGGAATACGTATAAGACCAAGCACCACAATCTTTAGGTTTGGTGTATTATATTTTTTGTTGAATTTATAAATTTTGTCTTTTATAAAATATTATGTCATTTTTTAAAACAAAACATCAAAAATATGAAGTGAAAAGTAAACATCACTAGAAACTTCTCTAATCTACGAACATTCCTCGAGTTAATTAATTCAGTACTTGTTTTAATAGTACCTAAACTTTTAATACGTAACTCATTATGCTAAAGTATGCCCTCGATCGAGCCACTTTGCAAGTAAACGGGGTTAAAAGCATCTACCACATTCATGAATAAATAACACATTGGCGCACCCCGTTGGGGACATTTGCTAAATGGATGGGATTATGGCGATGTGTCACCCTCCGGCAAATCGAAAGATATGGGTAACCACGGTAATCTGGTCCTCGTTGCCATTATGTCTTTACCAAGGAAAGGAAGCGTTTACAACGGCTAACTCGTGGACGACAACGGTATATTTTGGACCGAACTTAAATCATTTTGCAAAGGAGTTGGGCTCAGCTTAGGGCGGCGATAATACAGGGGTGTCGCTATGTGAACTGGATCAAAACAGGCGGATCGAATTCAATTAGTTCGGTGGATTAACTGCAATCCACACGCATCGGTTTTATTGATGGATTTAATGTGATTAATTTGATAATTGAAATGGACCATTATTTGTCATTGTTTTAGGTGCCAACTCGAACAAAATTTTGCTAAAACATATTCATAAATTATGAAATTCAGTCTTTGAACAACTGAAATTAAACGCCCATGAAAACAATTAAAGAAAATTAAAATCTAAAATTAAATACGTAAAGTCTAAAAGCCAACTAAAATTATATAAATTTTAATTTTTTTAAAATTAGAAAGTCAGAAAACACCGTGTTATTCATAAACCTGAAACTTATCTTCTTTCCTTCCTTTCAATGAAAAAACTGAAGTAGGTACTGACGAACTAAAGTTACTGCTGAATATTCACATTTGTGCAATAATAAAGTACTCAACCGCAACCTTGTAAATAATTGCATATGATTTTTAATGCAGCATTTTCCATTCCTCAAATTTAGTAAATAGTTAATACGAAAGTGACATTTCTAAATTTAGAGATTTTGCAAAAAATTAAGAAACTGAGGTAAAGCATTTGCTCATTCTAGAAACTCTATAAACGTTACTTAAATATACTTCCTATTTGGCTTAAATAAAGATTTTCTTTAGAAGTGATTATAAATTGTCAACATTTTTCTAATACATTGAGTTACATTCAAGGCCGAATCAATTAAATATTCAGATTCGCTTCAAAGACTTCCAATGAACCAAACAAATCAATGAACAGTGATCATTGTGGATTATTGCTGAAACGATAAAAACTCTTCCCATTTAAACGTAAACCTGCTACCCTCCTTTATTCATTCCACTCACAACTGGCGCTAATGTCACTAAGTCCGTGCATAACTCACTAACACCACCATCAGTATTGTACGTAGGGGTGCTAATGCTCAAATGGAACAGAAAAACACACCATCTGTTAACAATCTACTCGGAAAATGCATACAGCTTTTTGCATACTTGATATCGATACTAACTCGATTGCCTTTGGTTGCCAAACCGATGTGTTGCAAGAAGTGAATGATGCAATTACTTGTTTGGCGTTTGATTGTTGATTGTTTATTAATGGATGAAATACTTTGCACAGAATGTCAAACAGAATTTGTAAATTAAGCATCTAATGAATTTCAACATCTTTTTATTAACTGCCTTTTTCAACAAACAAATAATATTTTATTATTTTTCAATTTTGTCATAAATTATGGAACAAAGACCAACACGAAGAGTCGAATTTTTGACATCAACAATTTCAATTTCCAGCAATCTCAAAAATAAAATTAACCACTCAAAAACTTAATTAACTAATTGACTTCACTAGCTTTTATAAAAATAAAACATTTAACCGGTACAAAACGGCTATGAAAATGTTCCAACATATATCTTGAGATCTGGTGCATTATTAATGTTAACACAGCTAATCTGGCCGAACTTCGTGCGGAGCTTCTTCAAACAACAGAATAATGCAGTTAGCGAACAAAGCTTTACTTCGGAGTCGTCATTCTTTATTCTGAACTTTGACAAACAGTCCGCCTTGATTCTAATTTCTTCGGCTTAAAATATTAATACAAAATTTTCAAGTGAGCAAGAAATGAAAAATTTTTTCCTTTGGATGAAAGTATGCAAATTTCCGGTAATATTTCTGCGGCTTGAATAAATTTAATTCTGGTTTCGTGCTTAAGATTTATTAATTTTTTCTTTTAGGTGTATTTTTTGCTGTAAAAAGATTGCTGTTTATAAATGACGTAGTAAGTGCTGGAACTGAACTGGTACAAAAAAAGAATTTTTATTTTATAATGCTATTAAAATGTTCTTAGTAGTAAAATAAGCAAAATGATAATTTTTCGAATTACAACGGTAACATCCCCAAAAATTTATTTTTGCTGCAATTTCCCATGTTGTACATAAGTATCCCGTTTTAAATCTAACCTATTGCATATCTATGAATGAATATAAATACATTTATTTTATTTATTTTAATTATGGCTTAAAAGTACAAATTATCAAATACCTACCCTTTTCGAGTCAACAAATTTATAATTAAAATCGACTATGTTTAGTGTCAATCGTGTCTTTGATAATTCCAGTGTTTGACGCTTGTTAAATGAACTTCATTGAATGAAGTTGGTTTATACAAATACACAACCACCCTACAGATTATAAATCTTTTGAATATTAGGTTATAAATTAAAATTGTAAGAACTAAAATTTAAATATGAATCTAAATCTATTAAGTTTCCTTGATTGTAATTGAAATTAAAATATAACCAAATTACACGTCGAATTTTTTTAAAATGTACAATACTTCGGTTATTAACATACCAGTAAACTTTAATTGTTCTCATTAAAATAAAATGTATGTTAAATACAACAGAAGATACTAGAAAATACATTTACAAACTTTTGTTAGAATTCCTGCTTTAACACAAACAGGCTGTGCTATTTAAAGTTAAATAAAGGGATAAAGAGAGAAGACCTATAGAATTCAAATAATCTTTAATCATTGTTAACTTACTGTTTTAGAAAAATCGAACATTTAATACTTAAAAATTAGTAAAGCATTCAGTTTTATCTAATTACTTTTTCTCATTCCGATATCAAACTGTTCTTTAAAAAATTAAAATAATTTTGAGACAACAACTTTGCATTAATCATAACTGATTTATTAAAAATGTAAGAAATAGTTACCTAAACAAATTTAAGCTGAAATTTCGCTTGAGTAGGTTTAAAGAAGACTTACACTAAGGCTCGGAGTGGATAAGATAATTTTTTAAAAAGAACATATTTTAATTAACAAAATTGTGATTATGGTCCTTTTGCGTTCTTAATTTTAATGTTGCATGCCTCTTAACCAGTTTAATAAAAGTGGTTTTAATAAATTTTAGCTACGTTAGTTCTAAGTTATAATAATATGTAATTAACAATATAATTATGGTTGATTTTCTAAGAAAAACCTTCAAAAGCATTTATAAAAACAATTTTAAACCCTTTCTGTTTTATTTCTTTTCTCAGTTTACGTGTGGGTATACTGTTGGTGTTATATAATGGAATATACGGAGAAAGCACAATTGAGTAATTTTTTATATTGAGAACGTTGTTTTCAGTTTATTTTTTTAATTAAACCCTCAAGGTTAAAAATATCCAGCATTTTCTTTGTTGCAATGTCAGTTTAAAAGAGTATTTTCGGCAAACCAAAAAGAAATTTCTGCCATTTTTCTGTTAAAAATGCCTTTTTGATTCTGAAATAAAACGAACATGGAATTCGAGTATAATTTGAACAATAATTACTTTACAACATTAATATTATAGTTAATGTTAAAGCTATAAAATTCTAAGTCATGAAACTAGAGTTGAAACCGCAGTGTAAGCCAGCAGCAAGGTTTACCTATCGTAAATGCACCTCAGAAGGAACTTTGAACTAAAGAATAATAAAGAACACAATTTTGATGCATTTTAACTACGCAATATGTTAAACGCGATTTATTTATTAAGCAATAACTAATTCACAATTTCGGAAACAATCTTAACTTAGGCAATGATTTATAGTTTTAAGCTCAAATTGAAAACTCAAAGACACGTTTTTTAGATAATACCATACGGAAGACTCTAACTTTTGATTTAATTTGCTATTTCTTATATACTAATCGAAAGAATCGGCCTAATGGTGTCGGTTGTCACGTATTTATTTCAGGTTCGGTATTTCAGTATAAGTTAAGCAGAAGCTTCTAGCATAAGTTGTCTTAATCTAGAACTAAATTTAAGTTTCAAATAGTAGTTTAAGCCTACTTAAATATGGTGTTTCAATGCAAAAATGCATATTCTTAAGCTCTTAAGTGATGCGTTTAGCATAAATTTTAAGCATCTTTTTCAGGTCATTTTTATACAAAACTAAAAATCAAATAGCGTTTTAATTACACAACATGCTGAACATAATTTAATTTGTGAAATAAAAATTTAAAGAGTTATTGCTAGAGCTCTGCGTGCATTTAGACATTTCAGTATGAATTTTAGCAAAAACTTAATCTAGGTATTAAGCGTTGCACAGTAGTTTAGAATGTATTAGGATGATATTGAACTACAAGTTTAAACTAAAGCTTATTAGCTTAAACCGGCTTAAATTATGAAAATTTAAGCTAATCTTCAGCTTGAACCTACACTGAAATCTGCTTTAAAGTTCTTAAGCTAAGGAAAATTCTCAGGCCAATTTCATATAAAGCGATAAACCAACATGTGAAGATTATTTTATTATTTTTAACTACGCAATTTGCTGAACATACTTGTAACTTAATTTTTTAATTATAAACTGAAGGGGTGAAAACCCCATAACACGATTTTCATTTGATTTTTACAATATAGGTTTAAGCAGCGGCTTAGCTTAAGTGGACTAAGTTTATAACTTAAGTGTAGCATAAGTAAACATAATTCAAAGTTGTTGAAGCCCAAATCAGCTTGAGCAGTAGTGTCAGTTGAGCTAAACTAAGCTTCAGCTTCAAGTTATATTATTACACCTATGCTTGATGACCTTTAAGCTAAACTTTTCTTAAATCCGCACTGAAATATCGATCCTAAAGCCTAAAGCGATTTAAACTATGCATTAACTCGGCTAGAGCAGTAGTGTTAATTGAGCAAGCTAGCTTCAGCTTGAAGTTACATTATTACACCTATACTTGACCTTAAAGCTAAACTTTTCTTAAATATCGATCCGAAAGCTCAAAGCGATTTAAACTATGCTTTAAATCGACTTGAGCGTAGTGTCAGTTGAGCTAAGCTAAGCTTCCGCTTCAAGGTATAACGACAGATCAATAAAAATACCAATTAGGGTAAGCTGTGAAATTGAATTATTTTGAATTGGTACTTTAGCCACATCCACAGAATGACATTTTATAACGTTTGTAATTTGACATTTTTATTGTAAACAAAGTTTATAACCTTAACAAAAAAATGATGGTTTTCACTTGTCCATCACCTCATATTCTGTGAATTGACATATCCAGAAAGATAAAACCAGGCCTCATCAGAAAAAAATACAGTGTTCAGAGCTGCTTCATTGTTGAGATTATTTTGAAACCAATTGCAGAATTCGATTCGTCTTGGAGGGTCTATTGGTAAAAGTTCATGAAAATATTGCAGTTTATATGCATGACGGTTTAAATCTTTTTTTAGGATTGTTCGAGTTGTGCCATAAGATAAATTTATTTGTTGAGCCAATACTCTAATGGAAGTTTTTGGCTGTTCATCCATAATCTGCCGGGCAGCTTCAATCGTTGCTTCTGTTCGTCTAAGCGGCGGCGCACTTCCACTTTTACGAGCGACACTACCACTTTCTCTAAATAACTGCACAGATTTAGTTACACGTCGCGAAAATAATTATAATTGAACACTAAATCGGGGTATTCTTCACGAAAATCAGCCATGCAGTCATGAAGTGAATATTGCCACTCTTCATTTATTCTTACGCCGGTTCGAAAGAAACATTCAATAGCTTTCGCTTTTTGTTGTGTAGTGAATACCATTTTTTCAAACTTTAAATTTTTCACCAAATAAAAAACTTAAAAAATTTGACAAGAGCGTTCAGTTTTAAATTTTCATGTCAGAAATGTCATTCTGTGGATGTGGCTAAAGTACCAATTCAAAATAATTCAATTTCACAGCCTACCCTAATTGGTTTTTTTATTGATCTGGCGTTATTATTATACACCTATGCTTGACCTTTAAGCTAAGCTTTTTTAAAATCCGCACTGAACTATCGATCCGAAAGCTCAAAGCGATTTAAATTATGCTTTAAATCGACTTGAGCGTAGTGTCAGTTGAGCTAAGCTAAGCTTCAGCTTCAAGTTATATTATTACACCTATGCTTGACCTTTAAGCTAAGCTTTTCTTAAGTCCGCACTGAAATATCGACACGAAAGCTCAAAGTGATTTAAACTATGCTTTAAATCGGCTTGAGCAGTAGTCTCAGTTGAGCTAAACTAAGCTTCAGCTTTAAGTTATATTATTACACCATGCTTGACCTTTAAGCTAAGCTTTTCTTAAATCCAAACTGAAATATCGATCCGAAAGCCCAAAGCGATTTATACTATGCTTTAAATCGACTTGAGCGTAGTGTCAGTTGAGCTAAACTAAACTTCAGCTTCAAGTTATATTATTACACCTATGCTTGACTTTTAAGCTAAGCTTTTTTAAAATCCGCACTGAACCATCGATCGGAAAGCTCAAAGCGATTTAAACTATGCTTTAAACTGGCTTCAGCAGTATTGTCAGTTGAGCTAAACTAAGTTTCAGCTTCCAGTTATATAATTACACCTATGCTTGACCTCCAAACCAAACTTTTCTTAGATCCGTACTGAAAGGTAAAATTTTACTACTAATTAAAAATTAATGATAATATTTCCATATCTCGAGGTAATTTCCAAGCAGCTTAAGCTTTCTGCAAACTTTTCCTCAGTTATAATTTATATTAAAAAACATGTAATATAATAAGACTAATTGTATTTAGGGCGTTAAACATATGTAGTTTAATTACTGATCATCAGCTTATCTTAACAAGAATTATAATTTTTTTAGTTGTCACTATAAGGTTAATTATTTTCGGTCTGATTTTAAACAAAACCCAAGTTTACAGTAAGAATAACTTGTTTATATTTTTAAATACATGCAGCGTTGAACATACCTTTAATTTAATTTGTAATTTCTTTGTAAAATAAAATGAAAGGGTAACCCATAACCGCGGTTTTCATTTGTGCATTTAAAGCTTTAAAAGGTTTAAATTTACTACCAAGCAGAAGTGGATGAAAATGTCTCTATTTCTCGAAGAAATTTTCAACGGTCGTATATCCCATAAAAGACTTCATTTTATCCGTAGCAATAAGTAGCGGAAAAATAGTAACAACAAAAAAGCTATGCAAGGACATAGGGACACCGTTAGGGTAGACGAGTTCAGGGCGTCGCAAGGGTGTGGCGTCGCGACGCTATACAAGCATCTACCAATCAGAGACATACCCTGAAAAACAAGGGAGCGTCGTTTAATAAAGTTCGCTTATTTGGGGACATGCATACAAATCTAGTCCATGTCATCGAGTTGTAGGCGTTGGAGGGATCTTCCGGTCAATACATACGGACGTTGCGACGGCGCATTTTGCGATTTGTGCCGACAGTTTTTGAACGGTCGTTGACTAGTCAAATTGCACGTAAAGTTTAGTGAGTTGATACTGTGATAATCATGATAAGTCAGTGTAAAGAAGAACCCAACGGCTTGTGCATTGACATGTACAGAGTACCCCCTATCACCCTCAATGGCCTCCCCGAAGTACTTCTGTGTATGTCATTACGTTTTATGGTTATGTATACGGTAGCTTTAGTAGTTACTTAATAAATTTTAACAGGTCGGATTGGTTAGTAACAATATTCATTTATGAACATACATTAGAAATATAATATGTTCCTTTTAGAAACCAGCCATTGCTGCTGCATCTTCATAATCCGAGTTGAAATCGCTACTGTTACGAGTTTACGAAATGGGTATTTATCTAATATTTATTTCAGTAGAATACCAATATTTATATACGATGTATTGATGAATCATTAAAAAACCCATCTTGATAAACCTTAGACGGCTGTGATAAATATTAATATCATCAACAAAGCCATAATTTTTTAGGGGGTGGCTACAATCAGTGCAGATTATAAAATTCCAATCACGCCTGCAAATGTTTTCCGTTTAAATTAAATGTAAATTAAAACCAAACACTAACATCGTAGGATACGCAGAACTAGAATTATTGATGTTTATAGTTAAAGAAGAGCATTATTAAAAACTGTAGGAGGAGGATTAAAAACGATGTACACTTTAGTATCGCTAATATTTCCTAAATTCTTAGAAAATGTACTTTATTAACTATTTCTTAAGCAAAATCTATTAAAGAAGCTCTACAAAAATACTTAAGATTTAACCGGTGGTTAAAAACGGGGTTTAGTTGTAGCACGGTTCTTGTAAATAATAACTTCAGGGTAAAAGTTTTTCAATTTTGCACTTAATTTACATCCCTAAAAATTATTTAAAACAATCAGCAAGTGTAACTAAAAATTTAAACTATGAAACTTAAAATGTTAAAAGCCTCAAGTAATATTTAAACCTTAAAGCTTTAGTGATAAGCCATGGACTTTATAAGAATAAAAGGCACAAATGTAAAAGAAATTTCTTATGTGGGAACATTATAAAATTATTTCATAAAGTGACATTTCGGAACTAAATATTTGGGACAAATTTAATTTCAAAATGACTGATAAAAATTTGATTAAGTTTAACAACAGTTGCACCTTATAGTCATTAAGCCGGCGGAAAATTAACTCAAAAGCAAATAGTAAAGTGGAAAAACATTTACTTCTATATTTAAGAACTTAAATATTCAGGAGCTTAAAATTAAGGCTAGTTTTATTAAAATCACACGTTTAAGCATAGAAATTAATACCATACGCTCTGGAAATTTAGCTTTATATATTTTTTAAATTTTTATAAACCATTGAAATCCACATTTTCAAATTCGCCACAAATGTCTGTGATTTAAGCATAGTTTACCTGTTATTGAACATTAATAAAATCTTTTACACTAAACCTGAAGGGCTTTAAGCATTAGAATTTTTATATAGAAACTGAAAATTTAACAACTATTTAGTTGTAAAAAATTTGCGGCAGTAACATGCCCTAATTAAAAGATAGAACAAATTTCAAGGTTGGAAACTCTTTAAAACTGTTGATTTGTCAACATATTGATGACTGAAAGACTAAAAGAAAGTGAAAATAAAAGTTGAGGAATAAGAAGTACATTAAAATAACTTCTAAAATTGTCACTGGATTTTCAGTCCAAAGGTAAAAATGCAAAAAGAAACTATGTTATAAAAAACCAAAACGCAAAAATAAAAATTTTAACTCAAATTATACAAAACAATTAATAAACACATATTTTACTCTGTCAGATCACCAACACCTTTTAAATACTAAAAGCTTTATACAGCTGAAGTTTTTATTTTGCAAAATATAATTATTAATAAATTATAAAATAAATGAAAAATTCGATGTATGCAAAGCCTTAAACTAAAACGTTTTGTTCATTGACAAACAAATTTGTAACATAAGAAGAACAATTTTTGAAAAAATGTAAACTTTAAATACGAAACTTTTTTGTTTTAAATTGCCAGCGAGAAACTTTAAATACTTGGAAATTACAGGTTTTTACTTTTTGTGCTAAAAACTAGGTATTTTTAAGTAGTAATTTAAGCTTAAACCACAGTTATTCATAAAACAAAATCTCATTCTAAAAATTAAACCCAACGTATGAAATTATGAATTTTCAGACGCTGATACAGATTTCGTTTCTTCAGCAGCAGTCAAGCAACAAAAGTTCTAAAATAAGCCGTTAACAACTTTAGAAGTTTTAAAAACTCTCTCTTTAAATTAATTTTAATAACCGCATCGTGTCGTAAACATGAGAACAAGGTGTTTAGTTAATAATGCAGCAGGAAGCCAAGTAAACTGCGATTTCGGCACTGAAATTCGGTTTTACGACTGTAGGGGTTGCTAAATAATTAACACGAGGTTGTCAGAAATTAATTTGTCTAAAAATGTAGTTTATCTGTACTAAAATAAGTTTTAATTTTTATCTTTCTTCCCTTACGACTCGTTTTTGTTTACAGCAACGATACCGAAATGTGGAGGATGCCATGAAATGATCTTAGACAGGTTTATCTTAAAAGTAGCGGAAAGGACGTGGCACGCGAAATGTCTTCAGTGCAGCGACTGCAGAATACAATTAACAGACAAATGTTTTGCTAGGAATGGGCAACTCTTCTGTAAGGACGATTTTTTCAAGTAAGTATCCACACTTAAGCTTTCCACTTTTTTTTTGATTTATTCTTTGTAAGATTATAAAGACATTTCGATGGATTTATGAAATGTGCTTTATTAATAGTAATGCACATACATATTAAAGTGTTACAATGGAAAAAATTAAATTTTCATAAAATTATCGAAGTGTAAAGTAGTGAAGGTGTAACAATGACGACTGTCTATGTGGCGCTGTGGGTGCAGACGGTTCGGCACGAAGTGTGCAGGCTGTGACCTAGGAATTCCTCCGACGCAAGTGGTGCGTCGAGCTCAAGACAACGTTTACCATCTTCAGTGTTTCGCCTGTATTATGTGTGCCCGACAACTCAATACAGGGGATGAATTTTATCTCATGGAGGATCGAAAACTTGTTTGTAAACCTGACTACGAAGCAGCTAAAACTAAAGGTAATATAATAGTTGCCTTACTATTTTTGGGTTTTCCTTTTTTCTTCTTTTCTATTGCCTTCTTTTGTCTTTTTTCTGTTTTTTTATTTTATTTAATCAAATCCCAGCTGTGTTCGAAACAAGACACTGTGTTTTTATTGAAAAAGTAAATAAAGAAAATTCCATTCTAAGCTGATGAGTTTTGGATTAAACAACGTACCTCCCTTATACATTTTAGCAACTGCAAATCACTTGACTTATTTACATCAATCTACCATCAAGATAATTAACTCTCTGTTTGGTGTAGTAATGTTTATTAAAACTTAGGAAAGGAGCCTGTGGTCTGGTTCACTCAAACTTTAAAAGCCTTGTAAAGCCACAAAAAAAAATAATAACAAATACGTATTTCGGCAACTAAGTTGCCATTCGTAGCTTCTATAGCGATTTGGTTAATAGTATATCTTCAGTTCAATACCAGCCAACTTTACTTTTGTAATTTGGCGAAGAGAATATCTTCATAAACTAACTCCAAGCAACTGTGTCGAGAAAACTTAACAATGAGGATAGCAATTTAGTTGCCGAAGTACGTATTTGTTGTAATTAATTTTGGTGGTTTTATAGGGTTTTTGATGTTCGAGTAATAATTATTGTTATAAGGACTAATATGGTTCAAATGGATGTGTATGAAAGTAGTTACAATCCGAAACCTGTTTAAGATGGAAGCATCTTTACTCTTTAGCAGATCTGCTAGACTTCAAAATTAATTTTTGGGAAACTTCTCTTGAAAAGGAAAACTCACACAAAATACTGTAAGTGTGATATTAAAGTCAAATTTTCTTAATAAGTGAAGAATCGTAAAAATAAATCTGCTATATACGCAAACGGTTAAATTTAGGGTTAGTTTTTCTCTGAAAACCCCCTGATACTTACCCAGTATTTGTTGTGGAAACTATTGTACCAATATAGGTTTCTAAGAAAATAACAGAAAGATAAATTTATTCGGAGATTGAAAGGCCGACCCTTAAACTAAGTTATAAACATATTTTAAAGAACACTCTTAGAATTCTGGACCGTTAGTAAACCAAAAATTTCGTTTGTTAGATGGACCATACAGCGACACCAGTGAATACAAATTCTACTTATTCTTTGCTTATTTTTAATCCTTTAATCAGCTTTAACAGTATCTGAATATTTACATAGAATTGCATACATAGATATCGTAGCATAATTAAACAACATATATAGATTATAAAATATCTGCACCTGGCCGTATGATATTTTTCACTGTCGATGTAAACTATTTAAGCCGCCGAACACTTTTATATAAAAATTTGACATTAATTGTCAGGAGATCAATCACTTCACTTACTTCCCTAGGGAGATAAATGTGCACTTCCTTACTACTATGACAACCAACAAACACATGGTAAAATCAGCCTAACTCCTTGAGATATAATCAAATACCGTGTTGTAAGTCTAAATTATCAAATTGACACTGAAAAGATATTTGTATATTCAAATATCACCAGAAAAGTTCTAAAATCAATCTATTTTGTTCGCAGCGTTTGTCTTCTCTCTATTTTGCTTCTATAGTAGGTAAACGTTGAGTAAAAGCAGAAGCACAACCTGCAGTTCAATCTCTTTGCTTCTGGACTTTAAAAATATTTAGATACATTTTTTAATTAATTATAAATTCGCACTTTGAATAAATAAGTGAACAATTCCTTACATAAATAAATAAAGCACTAGTTAGGTAAACTAAGTATACATGGTGTCTCTAAAATATGTGGGTATAGGTTAACCACAGCTTCCTGGGCGCAAAATAAGGATGATTTAACCCAACTCACCTATATCCAAATTCGTTTCGTTAAGCCAGTATTCTGCTCCAAAGCTCTGAAACAAAATTATTTTAATTATCGCTCTTACCATTAAAGGGTTACTGTCTGATATGGGCTGTGACACCCATGTTTCAAACACTAGTGGTCCATTCATAATAACCCTTATCATCTCAAAAAATGTTTTATGCCCGTATGGAGTGTCATGCCAAATATCATCCAAATCGATCCAAGCGTTTTGTTCTTATAAGAAAAATTAATTTTTTTCAAAGAACTTTGAGGCAGAATACTGGCTTAACGAAACGAATTTAGATATAAGTAAGTTTGGATTATCTTATTTTGCGTCCAGGAATTTGTGGTTAAGCTATATCCACACATTTTAGAAACTGTATGTTAAATCAAAGTACCTACCTTCTTCAATTTAGTATGATCAAATGTCACGTGGTAAATGCAACTTTCCAAATCGGCAGTGAAAATCAGATTTTTATAAAAAAATGCTACTATAATTCACATATTATTCTAGTAATTGTAAGTATTTAGGATTCTAAAAAGCTTGCTGAGAGGTAGCAAATTTTTAAAAAAGGATTTCAGTAACATGTGTACTTAACATTTAAACATGGTTTCGGTTTAAAGTTTTTTTATAAATTTTTTGTACGGCCACATATTATAACTGAAGACGTATCTACTCTGATATTTTAGAAGTTAAAATTAAATTTGCTTAAAATGAGAAAATTGATATTTATAGTATGCCTCAAGGTGGCCCTTATTACCAAAAAGAGAATTTTATTCCACATGACATTGTACCAAAACATAGTGTGTTTCATTTAAAATATTAAAGTTATGGACATTTTAGTTTCTCCGATTATGATACAAAACACTCAATTTTAGTATTTTAATTTGTATGATTTTAATTTGGTATGAGCTACAATTTTATACCTCAAGTATAAGTTTCGACCGTCTTTGCTTAATAAATAGTTTTAGTTTTCAAGAAATTTGCGAAATTCCCAATAACACAAAAACGATTAATTATAAACACCAAGCACTTTATATGTTTTCATTTTAGAATTTTTAACTGTATCTAATGATGTAAGAAAAAATTGTTTATTTAATTCAGAATACTATAGACAATTTTTTTATACAGGGTTATTATAAATGATTGTAGTCGAAGCAGGCGCTGCCTGTGGCAATATGAAATTTTGCCGCTTTATAGAAACATAATTATAGTGCAGGAATTTTTGTAATGATTTTTATTTTTCAAGTGAACTGTTAATTTCATTCGTATATCATTTACTATATTTACGGTGTTTTTGAATAATTGTATTTTGTGTTAGTTTGCCTGTTGATTTCGCCCTTCCTTAAAAGTCTACGTGAATAAAATCAGTCTTTATAAAGACAGAAAGGCAGTCATAGAAATTTTAATAAACGAAAAGCGATATTTTAGGTTTAAATTTGCATAATGGTGTAGTCTTTAGAATAGAACACCTTTATTATTAAATCTTACTATCGAAACGGTGTATTAAATGAAGACGGGCAATGGATACATTCTGTTCAAGCATGCAAAAATGCATATCTCGTGGCGTTTCCAGGCATAGCTATTGAAGAGGAATCTTTAATGGCACATATTCGGAGAGTTGTTGACAGATTTGATAATACTTAAAATGGAGCACACTTTCAATATCTATTGTAAATAAACATAAATTTTTATTTCACTTAAAAATGATTTTAACTTTTTTACATAAATATTGACTCGATATGCAACCAATTTAACACTTGTGTGTAGAACAGTATTTATCGAATATAATTTGAATCATTATGTGTATGGAGCAGCAACAAGAAATTTGACAATTAGATTTTCGGCCTACTGCGACTACAATCATTTATAATAACTAATAACCCTGTATAAGGTTTTTTCCAATTTGTAAAACAAATCAACTAACTCGCAGAGCATCCTGTATAACAGGTAGTATTTTAATAAAACAGTTGTAGAGACAGTTTTTATTTATTTTAATCACAATTGGACAAATTTAAATATGATATTTATCTGTATTGCCTAGGAGGTAGAATAACAAGGTCTTACACATACATACACATTATGCCCTACACATGGTGCAGTATGTAGGTAAAACGGCGCACCAACTTCGTAACCCGCATTACACGCGTTGAACCGCATACGTTAACGCACCAGCCTCGACATCAAAAGGTATAAGAGCTTACAGGTAATACATACATACAAATATTTATCTGTATGAAAAAATGACTGAATATTAATGTAGTAACACCATGACACTAAAAATATTCGTAGGATTAATTCGAAATTTAATCTGAATCAGGACTTTATGACAATGATTTTTCGATTTCTTTAAAAGCGATATTACATAGTAAATTTCGATTACTTGATTATGATTAATTAAAATTCTCAAATGTTAAAATACTTGCAATGGACATAAAATTCATACTTTTAAACGTTAAATTTTCCAAAGAATCAAGAAATAAACGAATCTGCAATCTTCTAACCGGATTCAATTGCCCTAATGTTATTCTATGGATGTTTATTGTGCAAAGTTTCTTAACACGTTTAAATCTTTTAAACACTGGCTGCGCAATATCCACGAAAAAATTAAAATTTGATCCTATACTGCGTACAAAAAATGTGTTCCATTTACATTTAATCCAAGTTCAGATTTAATAATAATCAGATTTAGATTCAGATTCGATTGGTGTCTCTATTTGACCACTAAAATTTATTTGAAAATATTTTAAAAGAAGAATGAAAACTAGATTTTTCATGATTTTCAACGGGAATGTGTTTTAATTAAGGAACCAGTAATTAATTTCTGGAATGTAAATATTCTCTGTTTTAATAATGTTGCGAAAGATTAATTGCTTAAATAACATACTAATATGGGAAGGTTAAATAAATATAAAAGCCTACTCCGAGGGCTTTCTTTTGATGTTGGAAGTAACTTTTGAAAATTTATGAAGAATTCTAATCTAGACAGCTTAATCAAACTCAGAAGAAGATGTCAAGTTACTGACAATTTTTTTTATAGAAGGTAGCATATCAAGTTCTTATATTACGAATTAATAGAAAACAAATGAAAGTCTAAAATAATCTTAATAGGTTTACATAAGTAATGAGGTGATTGGTATGTATTTATAGTAGTATTTTTTCTACTGTCGATATAAACTTATTGGTCACTAAATTAGTTTATAGAGAAAAACAATAATTACTTATGCTTGAGTTTAACAGGAGCTGTTACATCCTTAGGGAGGTAAATTCACTCCTACTTTTCTATTTCCACCACACCACAAGAAATAATAATAAAATCAATCTTCAAATATGGTCAAATACTGCATGGAAAGTGTATCTTATCAAACTAACCCTAGAAATAATTTGTTACATTCAAATATTGCCTTAAAAGCTTTGTAATTATTCTAACTTTCTACAGTCTTGTTAACACTATTTGTCTTTTCTTCCTTGACTTATACAATAAACCTTGATCTCCAGAAGCGCAACTTGAATTTAAACCTTTCTTTGTTGCATTTAGTTTTCGAAAGTTGGCAAGATCTTTCAGATAAATTTTCTAATTATTTGTAAATTCACACTTTAGAAAAATAAGTAAACAAGTGATTCTTTAAATGAACAAAATATAAGATTGTTTTCAACAAGAATAAATAATTTATCTATCAATTACCAAATACTTCTAATAAGGACACCTTTTATATCCAAATTCTTACATTTTATATTGTGTTTAGTCAAACTTTCTTTTAAATGGAAATAACTATCGTACAACATGCCAATTTTAATACCTTAAATAGTGAAACTATTTTTTAAATTAGAAGTACACCAGCAAAAAGCCCTTTCATAATCAATGCTAACGAATTAAGAAAAAAATACTTTTATATTGAGATGATACTTAATTGGATGTATATAATTAAGGTTAAGTTGTTTGTTTAATTTATAAAAGAAAAACGTTATTTTTGCCAAATATAAGTAATGCAGATTTTAAATTATTAAAAATTGTAATATAATTTTAAGATAGCTAGATTAGATTTAAGTTATGTGGAAATGTAAATAAGTTATTGTTATAATGTTTGTTAGTAATAATTAGCTAAATTGGTAGTTATAGAAATGTAAAATAAGTTACTATTAGAAACGATGTAAATAATTTTAAAAGTGGAAAACAAATGGGGATAAAATATCCAGGAAACAGAAAAAAACAAAGTGAATAGTTAGTTGTAAATTGATAATCGACGAAGCAACATCAAATTTGGTTTGCTCCCATAAAAAGAGCAAATATTTGATAAACAATCAATTACAAACGCTGAAATCAAAAGGAACCAGTGTCCGGTAAAAGGAGGGTTAATTTTGAATAAAAAAATTAAATCAAAGGAAACCAGTGTCCGGTAAAAGGAGGGTGGATTTTGAAGAAACGAAATATTAAGATTGAGCTTCAACCAGTTAGGTGAAAAAGCAGTTCTAGTAGGAGAGGATCAGCAGAGGAAATTCAACAAAAGGTATTCGAGAGGGAGAAATTCAAAAAGGGGGACAATTTAGAAAGGGGACAAGAAAAACAGGGGAAGATTGGAATTTTGGTAATTGGGAAAGATTGGAATTTTGGAATTTGGGGAAGATTGAAATTTTTGGAAAAGAAAAGGGGGCCAAGAATACATAGTGAGTTTAAAGGATAATGTTAAGTTAATTTTAAGGCAGGGTTGATAGGGATAAACGATAAATAAAATCTGCATTATAATTATTTGAGTAATTCATTTTATTTTGGTTAAAAATAAATTTAGAAAAATAATAAACAAGGAACCTAATTAACGACCTGAGATAAGAGCAATGCAAACAATTAAGTAAAATTAAAGAGCAAAGCAAGGGATAATTTAAAATATTGATTGTGGGCTAAAAAAAATAAATTAATTAAACTTAAATAAAATCTTTTAAAAGAGCACGACCATATCAATAATTTTGTCGAACCCAACGTGGGGCGTAACAGTAGAGATACTTATTAATAATTTGGTGCAGCAACGTGAGACGAACAATAAATGTTGATAGCAAAGTGGGGTGATTTGTAAGATTTATAAAGTAAAAGGGGAGAAGTAGATAAAAATAATATTAAAAGGTTTGTGGGGCAAGGTAAAACGAGAAAAATAATTAATAACTGTCATTTGGAGAAAAGTCAAAACTAATGTCAATGTCATTTGTCAAATTTTTCGATTTTTTTGATAATATTTATTTTCAATTAAATACGATTAAAAGGAAAAATACATTAATAAAAATTGAATACTGAATACCTGAGAAATCCAGAACTGAAAAATAATTATTATAATAAAAAAATAACATTAATTTTTTTTTAAATTTTGTACCTAATTTGATAAAAATAAAAGATGGCAGATAGGAGGATGTTACGAAGTAGTTCAAGAAGGGATGAAGAAGAAACTGAAGAGGAACAAGATGAATTAGGGGAGGAGCGAGATGTAATTGAACTGGAGATAGGTGATCATGGAACAGAAGTTCAAACACCTCAAATACATGTTCCAAGAAATGATAATACGAATGAAATGTTACAAATTATAATGCAGCAATTAAACAAACAAAATGAAGATTCAAAGAAACGAGAACAAGATGCCAAAGAAGCCAAAGAAGAATCAAAGAAGCGACATGAAGAGTTGAAAGAAGAAATTCAACAAAATAACAAACAATTTGAAGAACTGAAAGAAAATTCAAAGAAACAAGATGAAAAACTAGATAAACAATTCGAAGAACTGAAGGAAGAATTGAAGAAGAGTAAACAAGAAATTAGGGAAGAAATCAGAAAAGAAGTGGTAGGAATTGAGAAGAAGATGACCGAAGAAAATAAATCCATCAGAATACAAGTTCAGAAAGTTAGAGAAGATTCCTTAAAGAATTTAGAACAGTTACAAAACAAAACGACACAAAACAGCGTAAGTATAATACAAATTGAAGACAAAATTCAGAATACTAATAGTGAGGTCAAGAAGAATCAAGAACAAATAACCATTATTAAGAAAAATATGGGTTCAACATCAAACGGGTCTTCTGATATATTTTCCTCGTGTAAAATTTTAAACTCAGAAATGATGCCAAAATTTGAAGGATTTAGAAATCAATTTCCGATGGTATTTTTGTCGAAAATTGACAGCTTAGTGGAAAGTATGATGGACGAGAAGAAGAAATTAAACCTGGTAGGAATGTGTTTAAAAGGACACGCAGAAATCTGGTACAATTTGATAAAAGAAAATTGTAACAATTATGAAGATTTTCGAAAAAACTTCATGGAACAATTTTGGAGCAACACACATCAAATGGATGTAAGAATTAAATTAACTATGGGTAAGTATGACAATAAGAAGGAAATTACAAGAGAAAATTACATAATGGGTTTATATAACAAGGCTAGATTTCTTAAACCACCAATGACGGAAGAAGAACTCGTAATTCATTTGTCAAGACATCTTGAGAATGAGATAACAAGGTCTGTAGCTTTACAAAACATAAAAAAATTAAAGGATTTCTTAGAAACATTAAGAAATTACGACTCAGCTACAAGCAATGACAAGAAACCTAATTATAAAAACAATAATCCAGAAGAAGAGAAAACATCAAATAACAATAGACCGAATCCAAATACGAAATGGGAAAATTATAAAGACCGTAAATATCATGATAACAGATCGAACAATTATCAGAAACCGAATTATAATCAAAATTATAATAACAGATATGAGGGAAATTATAAACGTCCTTATTATAATAATAACAATTATCAAGGACGAAAACCGTATGACCAAATGATACAAGAAAAAAATAACGAAAAAGTTATCAGTCAGATTTATGTGAAGAAAAACCAAGATGACTTCAATAAAATCGAAATAGCTGAAATACACGGTCCTCCGGATATAAAAAAAAAAAACATAAATTTTAAAATGTTGTTAAAAAGTTCAATTTTAAATACTAGTTATATGCATCCAAGGGAATTTTTATTTGAAGATGATGAAGAAGCTGAAATTCAAAATTTACCTTTTATTAAAATAAGTTTTCTTGAAAATAACAATATCGCATTAATAGATACAGGGGCACAAGTTTCATTAATTAAGGAAGAATTAGTTAATTCGTATGGAAATGTCTTAATCAAAAACATTTATAAAATTGCGAAATTAGAATTATTAGCTGCTACTAAACGAAAATTAACTCATATTGATAAAGTTCTTAATGTAAAGGTGAAAATAGGTGAAATTGAATATCCAATGAGATTTTTTATTGTACCTAATTTACAATTTGATTTCATAATAGGAATTGACATAATTGAACAAGTAAAGATGATTATTGACGCGAAAGAAAGGTGTGTTTTTATTAATGAAATTAAAATACCCTGGGTAAATAATATTGAGTTTATAAACGAAAATATAATAATAAATAATTGTTCAATTGAAAATTTAATTGATGATAACCAAATAGGAGAAGAATATTTATTTATAAAAAATGAATTATTAATGTTATTACGTAAAAGAATAAAACTGGTTGATAATGAACCTGGTTTAGCAAAAGGTTACATTCATCAGTTAAAAGTTGATAACGAAGCATCTTTTAATGTTAAAAATTATCCAATTCCATTTAAATATCGAACTGAAGTCAAAAAGGAAATTGAAAATATGATAAAAAATCAAATTATCGAACCTGCAATTACAAGTTACATAAACCCATTAGTAATTGTTAAAAAGAAAAATAATTCGATACGAATTTGTCTTGATGCTAGAAAGATTAATTCAATCACAAAACCACAATTTGAGGCTCCTCAACCTATCGATTCTTTATTAGGTAGAATTTGTAATAAAAAGATATTTTCAAAGTTAGATCTTAAGAATTCATTTTGGTTGATTCCACTCCATAAAGATAGTAGGAAATATACAGGATTTAGTGTAGATGGAGAAATTTTCCAATTTAAAGTTGTACCATTTGGATTATCTACTTCATGTGCTGCATTAGTTAGAGCAATGCAGAAGATTTTAAATTGTTTTGAAGAATTTTGTGTGCATTACGTAGATGACGTGCTTGTTTTTAGTGAAGATCTAGAAAGTCATGTTAAACATTTAGAAATCATTTTGGTTACCTTAGAAACAAATGGATTAAAATTGAGTTTAGAAAAATGTGAATTTTTTAAAAATCAAGTAACTTACTTAGGATATAAAATAAGTGATCAAGGAGTGCATATCAATGAAGACAGGATTATTGAAATTAAAAATTTTCCTAGGCCAACTAATTTAAAATCTCTAAGAAGATTTTTAGGAGTTTTAAATTATTATAAGAAATTTATTCCAAAATATTCAGAACTTACCTTATCATTAGTTGAGTTATTACGGAAGAATGAAAAATGGAAATGGGATCAAAGAAGGGAAGAAGCTTTTATCAAAATTAAAGAAAATTTTTACAATGAACTATTGTTATATTTTCCAAATTTTAAACAAACATTCATTTTAAGAACAGATGCGTCAAATTTTGCCATTTCAGCAGAATTAATTCAAATACAAGATGAATATGAAGTACCAATATGTTTTATATCAAGAATATTAAAAGGTTATGAAGTTAGATATACAGTATCGGAAAAAGAAATGCTTGCGATTATTTTTGCAATAAACAAATTAAAATTTTATTTAACAGGTAACAAATTTATTATTGAAACTGACAATTCAGGAATAACTTTTATGAAGAAAAAAGATTTCTTAAGTAATCGATTATATCGTTGGGCTTTATTTTTGCAAGAATACGATTTTGATATTAAACATAAACCTGGTAAGGATAATATTTCTGCAGATTTTTTAAGTAGAAAAGATATACTTCCAAAGAAAAATCAAATAATGATAGCAAATAAATTAATTCAAGAATCAGGTAGATTTTCTTTGAAAACAATTAGAGATCAACAAAATCATGAGGAAATTGTTAAAATAAAAGATGATTTACAATTAAATAATATTTTGGAAAATAGGGGTTTTAAAAAAAAAAATAATATTTTGATTAAAGTAATTGGGGAACAAGAACTTTTTGTAATAAATAAAAATTTAGCACTTAAAATCATAGAAGAAATACATTTAAATTATGGACATATTGGGATTAGAAAAACATGGTTAATGTTTAGAGAATGTTTTTATATAAAAAATGATATCAAACTAATTAAAAAATTTATAAATAAATGTAAAACTTGTATTTTTGTCAAAGAGAAAAATTTTAAAAATGCAAATACAATAACAAGTGTAAAAGTTGAAAGACCGTTAGAATTAGTAGCTATTGATTATATAAGCAACCTTATTCCTGGACATGCCGGAAACAAACATATTTTAGTCATGATAGATGTATTTACAAAATATGTAAAATTATATCCAACAAGAAAATGTAATACAAATCATGTAATTTATTGTATAAAAAAATATTCATTAGAAATTGGAAAACCGAACAGAATTTTAGCAGATAACGCAACATATTTCCATAATGATAGATTCAAACAACAGTTAAGAAAATTAGAAATACGATATTCTTATTGTAGTATTCGTCATCCAAGAGGAAATCCAGCGGAACGATATATAAAAGAAGTCATTAAATATTTAAGAATAGTCACTTATGATAAACACAATGCTTGGGTAAAGTACTTGTCGAAAATTGAACAATTTATTAATGATGTACCAAATACTGTAACTGAAACCTCACCTGTGATGTTAATGAAAGCTATTTTACCAAAAAGACCATGGAGATCGCAAGATATAATAACCGATATTGATTCATTATTAGAACAAACAAAACAAAGAATTATGAAGATAAATAGAAGATATGAAATCAAACAGAATAACAAAATAAAGAAGAAAATACGTTTTAAGATAGGTGATTTAGTAATAATAAAAAATTTAAAGGTAGCAAATAAAGAAGAGAACAAATGTGCAAAATTACAATTACCTTATATAGGTCCATTTCAAATAAATAAAATAATTTTTGATAATTCCTACGAAGTAAAAGAAATAAATTCTGATAAAATCAGAGGGATTTTTCATGTATCAATGATATATCCGTATATTGAACAATAAAGTGAAAATGAATATTATTAAAAATAAAATATAAATTAGTAAAAATTTTGAAATGAACAGGGTTGAAAATAAATATAATAAAAAAAAAATCGAGGGGCTTTTGAGATGATACTTAATTGGATGTATATAATTAAGGTTAAGTTGTTTGTTTAATTTATAAAAGAAAAACGTTATTTTTGCCAAATATAAGTAATGCAGATTTTAAATTATTAAAAATTGTAATATAATTTTAAGATAGCTAGATTAGATTTAAGTTATGTGGAAATGTAAATAAGTTATTGTTATAATGTTTGTTAGTAATAATTAGCTAAATTGGTAGTTATAGAAATGTAAAATAAGTTACTATTAGAAACGATGTAAATAATTTTAAAAGTGGAAAACAAATGGGGATAAAATATCCAGGAAACAGAAAAAAACAAAGTGAATAGTTAGTTGTAAATTGATAATCGACGAAGCAACATCAAATTTGGTTTGCTCCCATAAAAAGAGCAAATATTTGATAAACAATCAATTACAAACGCTGAAATCAAAAGGAACCAGTGTCCGGTAAAAGGAGGGTTAATTTTGAATAAAAAAATTAAATCAAAGGAAACCAGTGTCCGGTAAAAGGAGGGTGGATTTTGAAGAAACGAAATATTAAGATTGAGCTTCAACCAGTTAGGTGAAAAAGCAGTTCTAGTAGGAGAGGATCAGCAGAGGAAATTCAACAAAAGGTATTCGAGAGGGAGAAATTCAAAAAGGGGGACAATTTAGAAAGGGGACAAGAAAAACAGGGGAAGATTGGAATTTTGGTAATTGGGAAAGATTGGAATTTTGGAATTTGGGGAAGATTGAAATTTTTGGAAAAGAAAAGGGGGCCAAGAATACATAGTGAGTTTAAAGGATAATGTTAAGTTAATTTTAAGGCAGGGTTGATAGGGATAAACGATAAATAAAATCTGCATTATAATTATTTGAGTAATTCATTTTATTTTGGTTAAAAATAAATTTAGAAAAATAATAAACAAGGAACCTAATTAACGACCTGAGATAAGAGCAATGCAAACAATTAAGTAAAATTAAAGAGCAAAGCAAGGGATAATTTAAAATATTGATTGTGGGCTAAAAAAAATAAATTAATTAAACTTAAATAAAATCTTTTAAAAGAGCACGACCATATCAATATTTACAACTAATATTTTAAGTGTTAGAAAATGCAAAACATATGTCCTTTGCTTATCTTGAAATACATACGATAAGCATAAATTATATAAACTAATAAATTAATAAAGCATTTAAAATGAGCTTAAATGAAGTGTTTAATGTAATTTAAATTATTTAGGTTTTTTGTAAAATCTTGCTTTTCAAAATTAAATCACCAGACTTATACATATATAAGTAGATATCAACACAAAATGCCCATATTAAAACGTTTAGAAACTTCTGAGCACATGATGCACAACAAATTTAATTTTTAATTTAAAAAAATCATCCAGCATAATATTTAATCAATGGAGTGTAATTACTTAAATACCACAGTAGATGCTCCGACTTCATTTTTATAGTTAAAAAACGTGTCGTTTACGAGATGTCAGGAGAATTGTCTATTTTCGAAATTAAGGAGTTTAATTCACGTAAAAATAAATTATTTGAAACACACTTATTTTTCCTTCCGTTTTTATGTCTCAATCAATGTTCGTCTGGAAACTTTTTACATTTTACCAATAGAATTTAGTGCACTTTTACAAATAAAAAAAATTCCTAAAACAAGATAAAAGCCATAACAATTTTTTTCTCACTTTTACAGCAGCCGAATGTTTAGACGGAGATCAACCAAATAAACGACCTCGTACGACAATAACTGCCAAACAGCTAGAAACCCTTAAAACGGCGTACAATAACAGTCCAAAACCTGCAAGGCACGTTCGAGAACAACTTAGTCAAGACACGGGTTTAGACATGAGGGTAGTTCAAGTATGGTTTCAAAATAGGTAATTTGAATTTATTTATGCACGGTAAAACGGCAAAATTAACCTTTTGTACTTTTAACAGAAGAGCGAAGGAGAAAAGGTTAAAGAAGGACGCAGGAAGGACGAGATGGAGTCAATATTTTAGATCTATGAAAGGAGGTTCGTCTCCAAGACATGACAAACTTTTAGATAAGGATGAAATGAAAGTAGATCTGGATAGTTATAATCATCATGGTATGAACGCTTTAACCATTTTTTTTTCAAACCTGTACTCCTTCTTAAAGTAATGTTATTGGAAATTTTCACATAGAAGTTTCGATTGAATAAAAAATTGCAATCTGAAAATTCTGCTTAGTTTAGGGATTATCTAGTAATTGATTTGACAATTTCAGATCTAAGTGACGATAGTTATGGAACGGTTGTAAATATGAGTATGGACCAAGATGGTTCGTCACCTCACGGTGGAGTTGGAAGGTCACATTCTTTCCTACGTGGATCTGGTTCGCCGTCATATTTACCAGGACATACACCACCACAGGGACTCGAACAATATCCCTACTCGGATCAGCTCTCTGTATATACATCACTCAGTAAGCTATTATTTATAAAACTAGTTTCTATAGTTTTTTCTTATCCCATTGTTTTCGAAAATAATAAAACATAATTTTTTATTATACCTGCTTCATAATCTTTGTATTTAAACTAATAAGCGTGCAAAAAGGACGATTAAAACACGCCGTGTTTTAAAGGTTGCCTAGGTAATAACAAGGTTTTATAACAAATTTACATAACAACCAAACAACAACTGCTAATCATCTTTATGCAACGTGATGGGATCCACACGTCACCTTGTAAAATGAATCTAAATGGGCCCATTCAGGGACGCTCAGCTGCTTAGCTAAGCGGTAATTTAGTCAGCTTATGCTAAATGGCAGCAAACGGTATTTCCCTGAATGAAACGTCTGATAGTAAGCTGTTTCGACAGTTTGAAATTTATTTTGTAAGGTTAGGTGTTACTTTCACTATTATGTAATAAACCAAAAATTAAACAAAATTTTGGCTAATGATCTTCAAATTATGGACTATGTGTACCAGCTCACCCTAATTAATATGTTTTTATTCAAATTATTAAGTTTGTGTGTTTCCCGCTCCTTTTTTGGACACCGCTGACAAAGTCAGCTAACAAATTATACGCTGAGCGAATTTCTCAGCGGCTTACTGCAAGCTTTTTCTCAGTGTGTCTGTTCAGGGACTTTGCTAACTTAGCGCATCAGCCGCTGACCGTCCCTGAATGCGCCCATTTTTTCAATTTATTACTCTAATTTTTACAATGTAATGCAGTGCAGGTAGGTACAATAAAAAATGGCGTATAATACACGTGTATAAGAGCCTTTAGAGCACTTGCGCCGCTAAAAACACTCGGCGTTGCCTCGTGTTCTTAAACCCGTCGCGCGTGCTGCAAAGGCTTTCTTATACACTTCTATTATAATATACTAGTTTACATTTGAATACCAGGTATCCATTTTATCTTCTCCCGCCTGGAAATTGATAAATAGGCAACACATTCTGTTTCTCGTAGGTAACTAAGTTTTGTTGTACAGAGTTCGCCACGCAGCGTATAGCTTTTGAAACATTTTTACTGCGATTTGTAGATATCATTAATCATTACAATCAAATTTTTTATTTTTTGCAAAACAGGCCACAGTACTGGTATGTAAGAGAAAATTTAAATTCAAACCAGGTGATCCAATTTCTTACCGCCGGATAAACAACTCATCTTTCACAGTTGTCAATACTTTGAAATGTGTAAAAATGAAGGCTCAAAATATAATATTGGTTACAGGATAAAAATTATATGCTGCTTAGAAAACATTTTAAAAATATTACAGCTGATTATAATTCCGGTCCATTCTTGTTTGAATATCATCAAGGCTTTCTACAGTTGATACACTTGGTGTTATAGGATGTTTCCTACTACAAATGTAGTGTTTCGTGTTAAACCGTTCAATGCTATAATGCCTGCGGTTCACAAACGTTTCATAATGTATATCTGCATCTGCGAGTTACACTAGGCTGCTGAATACAGTATTTCTAATTGTACGTTCAGGAACCATCTGGATTTTGTGTACCACAACCAAAATGGACCATCTTGTTCTGTTGTAAACATAATTTCCCCACTCTTAACTTTCAAATTTAATACTTATCATGTTAATTGATTGAATCGACTTTTACTTGATGAAAATCCATAATGCGATAATTAAAGAAATACAAAGTTGATTTTCACAAAATTCGTTATTGCTGTCCCATGACAATTGTTTCGCCAAACGTTTGGCGAAACAATTGTCATGGGACAGCAATAAAGAATTTTGTGAAAATCAACTTTGTATTTCTTTAATTATCGACTTATCATGTTGTCTTGACTTAACTTTTTTAATAGTAGTATAAAAATGGCAAACGAAAGCACCATAAACAACAACAACCACTACAACTGATAAAATGATATACATAGTTTTACTTAAGTAATTAATTGAAATTAACAGTCCAGAACTACCAATACTAGACCACTATATTTTCCGAAAAACAAAACTAGCTCTCTTTGAAGATAATCAATGCCATCTAAGACTTGAGCAGTTGTAAGGTGACATATGAGTGAAATGAATTTGCGTTAAAAATTCTTCTTAATTTCGGAGCCTTACTAACTAGTGCAGTCTTTGCCAACTCGTTAATAATGGATCCTGCTGAATGTAACCTTGCAGAAACTACTACAAGGATTGTTCAATAGAATCAAGTTTGGAGGATGTAATATAATTTTTGCACTTTCGGGACTAAAGCATGTCTTTTAGTCCCTCCAAACCGGGACTAAAATGGTTCATTTGATCCCTAGGGACTAAAGTGTATCCTAGCAACCTATAATTAAAAAACGTCAAATTTTACAAAATTGTATTCACTTATTTATATTTACATTGATGTTTACATTAGCACAATTTACAATATTAAATAATCGATTTGTTTCATCGACGGTATGCTGTACAACGCTGTTTGATGTAGAAGTACATGTGACAGCTTCAGAAACTAGGCTAAAAGCTTGTCTGGAAGTGTTTCCAGAAGGTCCGGGAATTTGGGATGCTTCCATGTCACCATGTCCAAAAATTTTGTCGGCGATGGTTTTTTTATTATTTATGGAATTTTCAACGTACCCCTCGGCGACGGCTGCCGATTTCAACCCTCCATGCCTTTTTAAAACATCCACAGATGCACCAGAGTCAGCTAATAAAGAGGCGGATGTACGTGGAAAGCAGTATGTCCAGTATATAATGATGAATCGGGTAGATTTAAGAATGCTGCTACTTTTTGGGGCAGTATGCCAAATATATTTTTAACGACTGGCTGCATAGTACATTGATTGTTCTGATAACGAACGAAAAATCTTGAATGAAGGGTCTCAGCCTTTCTTAAGCCCATGTACTTCCGGCACAGTTCAGTAAAATTGACTGTATTTCGATCTGAATTTTTAACAATAAAATTCCTCTCTATCTTGTTTTTGGTGTTTTTAATATTAATCAGAATTGAGTGACCCAAATCAGTTACATCGTTCACCATCAACTGAACTAACTCATTGCCCCTACAGGCTCCTGCAATACCATAAATAAGTGCTACCTGAAAATTATTAATTTATGAATATTGTCAAACTAAATTTTTACTGCCATCACTAACTTTTATCATTAAGAACTGATTGTCTGGGGCTTCCAATAAAAATTTGCCAACCTGGTCTCCTGTTAGTGTCTTCGCTTTATTCGGTTTATATCCTTCATTTTTTCTTTTCAGCAGCGCAGTATCGATATTATTTTTAACGTTGAGCATGGTCTTCAGCATGGAATAATGGGCCCAAAGTGTTGAAGCAGAAAGAGTCCTGGATTTCTCTGTGAAAAACACAAGCAAGGCATCGTCGCTGAAATTTTCCACTTTTTGTTCACAGCACCATTTTACAAATATCTGATACTGCGCTTCGTATATTTTCCTTGATTTTGTCGGCAAAATACCTTCTACCGCCTCTTCAGCAGCTTTCTTTAAGTTAAAATCTTCCATTTCGAAAATTGTTATCACGAAAATTGATGACGCTTACAACTTGTTTGTTTGTGCCGTAGCTAAGTTACTTTTTTTATTTCAAAGCAAACTAATAAAATATTCGCCTGATAGGTATTTGTTAAATTCAAGTGTGACATTGACAGATGTTTTTAAATTTATATCTATAGGTAATTTTAGTAATAATTTTCCCGAAAGTGCAAAAAATAGTGTATATACCGCGGGACTAAAGTGACTTTAATCCCTTGAGCGGATGTTGCCCTCGGGCAGAGCCCTCGGGCAACAAACTCCACTCGCGGGATTAAATGGGTCACTTTGGTCCCGTGGTATATAATATACTATTTAATTAACTCATTTTGAAAAGTCGCTATTAACTTCGACTGTTGTACTACTTTATCGATTCTCTGCTGATAATATTCTTGCGTCTGTTGAGGAAGCCAGTCTCTAACGGCAGTCTATCGTTCAGCATCTAAACATCTAAAGTGAAAGAATGTTTGGGAGTTTAATGGAACAGAGCAACAATCTGCGATAACCAAGAGTACCAATGCATAATGAAATGAATTTTCATACACTCATGCTTATCATTTCAGTTCGCTGACTTTAATGCAAATGTACGTAAAGCAGTTTCCAAATGTCTCACATTTTTAACTGAAGTTGCATCACGAGCATGTCCTGAACAACCAAACTAGACGAATCTTTCCCTTGTCAAAGCTTTCTGCATCCCTCCACCACCCATGTGAGAATAACTGCAGTCACCATAGCCAGATTTCTTTCTCTTATATACCTAATATCTAGTGGTTGATGTCCTTCGGCCGCTAAAAATTGACTAGCTGCACACATATCAGCTTTTAACAGGTTTTCAATTTCCAAACTGCATAAAAATGCACACAAGGAAGCAACCGCAAAGAAATTTGATACGCACCTTACCAACAAGCCAATAAACAATTTCGACAACTGGATGCAATTATCTTGATGATCAAATCGCGTCCAGTCTATTGAACAATCTTCGTATATTTTCAGACGGTGTTCTATGATTTCAATACGATCGGATATACAGGGTGGTGACTCGAACACCCGAACATAGGGATTTAACATGTAAAATCATATTTTCGTAATTTCCTGCTCCCCTAATTATTTTAGGTAAAAAAGCTTCAAATAAAAGTTGTAGAGCATAACATTCTGCATCTGATTCAATAAACAAAATTAATTTTGCGTTTCTTGTAACCTCAGAAATTAGGAATGAAAATGGCGTAAATCACCCCAAAAATAGCAATAGCCATGGAATTGAAATAAAAATTAACAAATGTGAACGGTTTATCTGTCAAGTTACGCTGCATTAGTTTAATTTTATTATTACTTGTAATTACTGTTGAAGTGAACAATAGTACATAAATTAATTTTAAATTAAAAAAAAACGAAAAATAAATAAAATTGCTATGTTTTTTGTATTTTTTTACCGATAATAATGTAATTAAATTTTTTGAGGAAAATGATCGCTATTATTAATTATTAAAAATGAGTATAATCCCGTATTTAATGGCAAAATATGCATGGTCCAGGCTATAGCGACATTTTCATACTATAACAATAACTACGATTGTGGCGACGCTGACATCACGATATAGCGATCATTTTCCTAAAAAAATTTAATTACATTATTATCGGTAAAAAAATACAAAAAACATAGCAATTTTATTTATTTTTCGTTTTTTTTAATTTAAAATTAATTTATGTACTATTGTTCACTTCAACAGTAATTACAAGTAATAAAAATAAACTAATGCAGCGTAACTTGACAGATAAACCGTTAACATTTGTTAATCCTTATTTCAATTGCATGGCTATCGCTATTTTTGGGGTGATTTACGTCATTTTCATTCCTAATTTCTGAGGTTACAAGGCAGGCAAAATTAATTTTGTTTATTAATTCAGATGCAGAATGTTATGCTCTACAACTTTTATTTGAAGCTTTTTTACCTAAAATAATTAGGGGAGCAGGAAATTACGAAAATATGATTTTACATGTTAAATCCCTATGTTCGGGTGTTCGAGTCACCACCCTGTATAAAGTATGAGTAGGAGTAGGGGAAGGTGTCCTAAAATGACATACTTTTTATTTGAGGCTCATTTTTGCTGGAACGATTTGAAATTTAAAGTTGCAAAAATAATGACACGTTCTTTTCAATAAACTTTATTAATAAACTAAACAAAATCGTCCCATTTCTATCAATAACTTAACAAATATGACACTTGAAAAAAAATGCTACTGTGTCATTTTACAACCAGGTATGCGTGTAAAATGACACAGCTACGGGGTATAAAATGGTATATGCACAAAACAAGAGGTAATATTAATATAGAAAAGAATCATTACTGGCAAACTTCGCAAATGAATTTTTTTAACTTCGGAGACACTTCGTTACATTCACTATGTACCCTCTTGCATTTCATGCAACTAATCCAAACTTCTTTAGACCGCAAATTTTTAAACGTGTCGTTGCAGTAAAGGCAGGCCACATCTTCGTCCTCGGCTGCAAAGGGATCTTCTTCATCTTCGATTTTTGTTTGCGCAGTAGAGCTCAGCTTTTTAAAAATATTTTTTTGCGATTTTAAATGATATACCTACCCATGGTACGTATGTCATTTTACCTTCATGCATGGGTATGTCATTTTACCTGCAATAACACCGAGTCCTTTGTACTTACCTAATTTATTTAACAGATGAATAAATCACAATTTGCTTATGTGTATCTGCAGTATAGGCTTACGGTTATATGCAGTAGTAATTTGACATCAAAAAGTACACAAATTAATAATGAAAACACACTTGCAACACAACACATTTAAACGTTTCCACGCCAAAATTTACGTTTTTTGAAGGTAACTGCTGGATATCTTAGCGGCAAGCCGAATTTCGCAAAAACTTGAAATTAGGATACCTCATGCTCAACAGAACATTAACTGTCCACGATATGACACGAGTAGTTTTCAAATAAACAGCACTATGTCATTTTACATGCTATGTCATTTTAGGACACTTTCCCCTAGCAGAGTAGCACAAGTTTCTTGTGGACTTCTTCAAATATTATTCTAGTATCTATTTTTTCGTTATTTGTAAACATTATTCTACCTTTTCAATAACTGAGTTTGAAAATTACTTGTCAAAATGGCATAGTTAACAGTTTGCATCCATTTAATATTATCCTTGTACACATTTGATTTTGTTTTCCAAAAAAATATTGAGAGAAGGAAAGAAATTAGCACCTTGAATAGTTATTTGAACCCTCAACAGCAAATTTCTTAATTGAATGGATGGCCATCTATAAACATAATTTTTACATGAGAAGTCTTTTTACAAAGTGAAAATGGTCTTATTGGCATTTAGAATATAAAATATTTGTTATTTGGTTTGTAGTTTGCACTCAAATACAATCAATTGTTGTAAATCGTTTAGTGTATGGTGTGTTGCCTATTTGTGAATCTTCAGGCGGCATAATGTTTTGTGTAGTTACGTGGAGAAAGGAGTTAAATGTTGTTCTTCTTCTGGTTCCTTCTCCTAGCGGAGGTTGGATATCATCATGGCGATTTTTATCTTATCCACTGCCGCCCTAAACAATTAGTTGGAGCTCATATTGAACCATTCTCTTAGATTGCTGAGCCACGACATTCTCCTTCTTCCTATATTCCTTTTTTCCAGTATTTTCCCTTCCATTATTAATCTAAGCAGGGAATATCGTGTTCCTCTCATCACATGGCGTAGATATTCTAGTTTCTTTCTCTTAAGGGTTATTATTATTTCTTCCTCCTTATTCATCCTGCGGAACACTTCTACGTTCGTTATGTGATCCACCCAAGAGATCCTAAGCATCCTTCGATAACACCATCTTTCGAAGGCCTCTAGTCTTTTATTTTCTCTTTTCTTCGTGGTCCAAACTTCGACTCCATATAATAGTGTGGAGAAGACATAACATCGTAAAAATCTAGTTCTTAGTTCTAAGTTCTAGCTATTTCTATGCGCGTTTTAATTTCCTTTGTCTGGTCTCCATTTGCCGTCATCCATGTCCCCAGGTACTTATATTGCTGTACTTTTTCTATTTGTTTGCTCGCCACGGTTAGATCTTCTTGAGCGTTTCCTTCTTTCTTCGTGAATTTCATAAACTTGGTTTTCTTAAAATTCATTTTTATTCCGTATTGTTCGCAAATGTTTAGACGTTCCATCATATTTTTAAGATCTTGCAGACTGTCGGCAATCACGACGGTATGATCTGCGTATCTGAGGTTGTTAACTACTTCTCCGTTTATCCTTATACCGTCTGAAGCGTCTAGTATAGCTTCCTGGAAGATAGCTTCCCTATAAACGTTAAATAACATCGGAGACAGGATACACCCTTGACGAACCCCCCGTAGAATCTCTATTTCGTCTGAGTATTCATGGTTCACTCTTATTGTTGTTTTTTGTTGCCAGTAGGGGTTGGATATTATTCTGATGTCTCGGCTATCAATGTTCTTTGTTGACTAATAATAAGCTTTTCTGGCTGAAATTAATCAAGTTTTGAATTTATTCGTGAATTATTTAAGATGCTGAACTGTAAAAGTAAATATCGGTTGAAATAAATTAAAATTTTTAAAACTCCGTATTTTCATTCGAAAAATGACTAAATACGAGTATATTAATGAAATATTAGGTTACAAAATGTTAAAATGTCTGAAAATTAGAATTCCAATAGTATCAAAACATATGGGATTTAAAAAAATTAAAAATTTCACGATAATTTAAACAGAATTCAAAATTTCCAAGCTTCTAGTAAACACAATGTAATGTTATCTCAAATATTGTGCAAAATATTTTTAAAGTGATACTTCCAAAACCACTATCAGCTTATTAGAACTTTTCAGAATGTTCAGACGTTTGTTTTGAATTATGAATTCACAATACAACATAACATAAAACTTACCCTGCCAAATATTCTAAACCAAAAAAAAGCCATTCCGTCAAAATTAGAAATAGTTCATTGACTTCAAGAACTGTAAAGTAAAAATACCTATGCCTCAAAGATTTCATAAATTTGGAACTACAGCTAGTTATTTGTATGGAAATTAATATGTTTATTAGTTATATCATAAAAATACAGTTGCCTTTTCTCCGATTTAAGCATATTAAAATATTATAGAATTATGTTCTTTATACGTAATTAAATTTCTAATAAATTCACTATAAAGAAAACATTTAAATTATTCTTGAAATAACTGACGCATTTCACGGTTTGCACACATTAAAATCAGAACAATTAAAACAAACTACTCAGTAACTCTTGAGGCTACATAAGAATCTAACTGTACTAGAATTACGAATACAAACAGTTTTTGTATATTAGTTAATTTTGTGTAATAGAAGGTTGTTGCTCTTCTAATATTAGATGATGTTTACCTCAAATTATAAAGACATTTTAAAATTAAAAACAGAAATATACAAACCTTTTTAATTTTACGTATTAAATTTTTAAAACGTTTCTAATTACAGCTACAAAAAGAATAAGAGAACCTGGAAACCATCCCTAAATTAAATAGCACGCTTTTTATGTACAACATTGTTGGAAAATTAAGATTTAATATTCCTTACTGTCTTAATAACAAAATATAATTCACCGTATTTTACGTAACTTTTAAAGTACGTCGAAATACGGAAAAATGTAAACTTGCAATGATTAACGTACAATGTCTTGCATAGTCTTAAGGTGTTTCAGATGTATGATTAATGATTACAATACCTTTAAATATTATTAAAGCAACACTAATTTCAGGTATTTCATCGTTATTTTGAGTGTATTCATCATGTGATGCATAAATACTCATTTCTAAATTATAAGTTACAGAAAACTGTAAAAGAAATATTTGAAGTCGATGTTTAGTACCTAACTTTACCCAAATTTATTTGTTTAAAGTGGGTAAAGAATATAAATAACCCTAATTTTTCTACTGATTTACAAAGTGATTTAACCCTACGAATAATATTTCATACTGGTCCTATGTTCCCATTTTTTCGTTTTGTATAATGGTAGAACAAATTTCCCGAAAAATTTAGAAATTCAAGCGGTGATTACAGAACTCAGGCTAGGCATTTCAGTATAGATTTAAGCAAAAGCATAGCTTAAACCAGCTTAAGGGCAATGTTCTCTAGCTTATAATTATAACTAATTTAAGTTTGCTTAAGCTAAGCTATTGTTTAAATCCTACTCAAATACTCATCCTTAGACTCTAAGGGGCTACACTTAAACCATAATTAAAGCCAGCTTAAGCTAAGCTTTTACTTAAACGAATACTGAGTTTCCGCCTTTCTTTCCGCCTTTCTTCTTGACTTGAAAGTTTTAATAATATGAAACATTGAGTCAAAATTTGCAGGTTTTTCGGTTCAATTTTTAAAGACAGAACTTTAACAAAAACTTCAACCAAACCATAATTGCAAAATCTTCAATCTGAAATTAATCTGCATTTAAAATTTGAACTTAGTAGCCAAATTACATATTAAAACTTTTTCAAAATGGCCCTTACAAAATTCTAAATCTAAGAATATTTTAAGTTAGTAGTGTAATTTTAAAAACAGTAAATAAAAGTTGAAAATTACGGTTTAGGTTTACAAATAGGATATTTAAACCGAAACCTAAAATTTACGAATGATTTTTTATTGAACTAACAAATAATTTTCTGTTTTAGGTCAAGGTCCACCTCCAGGTATGAGTCTACCTCACGGGATTCCACCAGGAGCAGACACAGACATAAGTAACGACAGTAGCCCGCGAGGTTACCCGGACTTCCCCCCAAGTCCGGATTCTTGGTTGGGGGAACCGTCCAGTGCACATTACTGACCCCCCAAACGAAACACTACAAAACCATTTACTATTTATTTAATATTTATATACATTTTAAAGTTTTTATTCATGTTCCATTGCATGCGTGTATATGCAGTGTCGCACAATGCGTTGCAGTTAATTTTAAGACGACCACATAATGTACAAAGATTCATAAAACACTGTCTTGAAATTGACTGTGCAAAACTAACATTTGCTGTATAGTATGGTTCTAGTCAAATGGATCTAAATTTGTGTCCGTTTACAATACAAATCTAGTCGTAAACTGTGGTATTTTCCCTTTAATCATTCCTTTTATTTTTATGACGGTGAAATTTTTTAAATATTTATTTTAAATGCATAACTTTTAAATTTGTGATTGTTTTTAATTGCGCGTTCTGTAAGAGTTATTTAAGAGAAATTGTTCCAAATGCAAGTGAAAGTGTAGTTATGTCCGATTTTATCTTTTCATTTCGCATATATCTGATTAATTTAATTATATCACTGTCTGTGTGGTAATAAGTTATATTGTTTGGTTTTACAGCGAAAAAGTAGAAATTTTTTAATGACTTTAGTTTTGGTTATAAACTGTAAACGAAGTTATGAGTTTAGACCATTTTTTTATTTGATGCATTTATTTTTGCCTTTATAATCTAATAATTTGATCCTGCATTAATACAGAACTTTTTATAAATACAGGATGTTCAGCAAACGTTTCCATAAAAATAATTATCACAATTAATTCTTTTAATAGAATCTTACAACTAGCTCGTAATATTTCTGTAGACCAAAAGGGAAAAAAATTTCCGACGACGCAATTAAATATCAGTCACCTTATAACGATTGCAATAATACATATGTATGTGTATGTCAAACAATATTATCTATTTATGATTGTTTTCTTATGTATGAAACAGACCAACCACCAATTTTTAAATTCTCCAGTTGAACATTTTTACAAATCTTAAAATACCTTTTCCATTCCTGAGCTTTTTGCACGCCAAAATCTTGAATATTTTCTTTATAACTCTTAATTTGAAAGAGTTTGTAAACGTTTAAACCCTTCAAATGGTACTTCTTGGAATTTCTAGTGTGAAAAAACTTTTATCAGTTCCAATAACTATAGAACAAGGTAAAATGCTGAAACAAATAAATACATAATGAAGAAAAGTATCATATTCGGCGATAAATTACAAAAGCTATTAAAAACAAATTTATTAGTACATTACAAATTTTCACAGGTCATAACACTTTGATTTTTCGAATTTCATCCAAAAATCAAAACTAAAAATAACTTTGGTTAAATTAACATTACTTTACAATATTACAAAGCTACCCTCTTACTTTACACTTAACAAATTTACAATTCAGTAGTTGTAACGCCCCAGTATTGTTGCATCCTATCCAAATCAAGAGAATCAGCCAACCCCCTTTCCTGCATTACAGCAAAGTCGTACTCCAAATTATAAGGCATCAACCTTTGTAAACTTCCGAAATAAGCAGCATGTGGCCCACCTAATAATTGTTTTTTGTCAGGAGCGAACCGTGAAACTGGCCTTGTAACGAGAGGATTAAACGACCTCGTGCTTCCAAATTGTCGTGAGAGAAACGAGCCTTGTGTGTTATTATTTTCAACCAAATGTGGACTACTTCTTGAAAGTGAAGGATTCTTCACTGAAAATTGAGATTTTCTACCACCTCTCGTTAAAGTAGTCAATTCCTTGTCGAATAACAATTGAGTGTTTTGTTCCAACATGTATTCCCAACACTTAAACTGTTCCTCAGACAGGGCGGAATCAGAATCGTCCTTGGATTTTTCTTCTTCTTTTCGCGCCCTAACAGCTTTTGCTACACCCCTGTAACTTCTCCTTTCTGGTGAAGCCTTAACTTCCGCCGTTTCGTAATGGGAGGAAGCTAAACTTCTTAAAGACCTCGTGTCGTTTTGCTTATTAAGCTGTTGGATAAACATCTTCGCCGAAGAATTACAGTCGCTACATGCGTGGTCGCTTTGTCCACTCGGTGAAGACCTATCATCGTTGCTCATCATTGGAGGTGGCACGGGTATTTTCTCCAAACAACTCGTACAAGCATTATTTAAAGCTTCGCAGCAACATCCAGGTTGGCAAGTACTCGCATTAGAAATTCCGCTCTCACTTTGATATTTATTCTTTTTAATGGTCTGCCTTAATTCACGCATCAAGAGATCCACATCGGAACTTATCAGATTAAACCGTACAACAATGATGCTTAAATTTTCTTCCGCGCCGTAACTTTGAGCTAAATCTTGCAATCTCTTCGCCGCTAATATCACATTCCTTTGAAGGCTCACTTCTCTGATTGCGTTTTCGGGACTCATAACTTCCCACAAGTTTTTATTAGCTATAATCATATATTCGTCTTTATCCTCCAACTGGATCTCTATGATGTCAGGATCAGGAACAATGGAACTTAATTGGGGGTTGGTTCGTATTTGCCTTCGTTGCCTCGTGGGAAGTAATCTAATCGGTCCGACTGTACGTCCTAAAATTATTTTCACTTCCCCAACGCTCGCAATTTTCATAACGTATCTCTTGATACCACCACAGAAGGAATAATCAACTGTCGACTTTGATTTTAAAATATGTACAATCACGGCGTTCATACCGTGTTTTTGACCCTTATCCCTTAATTCCCTGTGAGTTGATAACATGGTGTACTTCATGTAATCAGCTGCAGTTTCCTTAACCGTGCGCTCTTCTAAAAGGATCCTCGGTACGATTTTATCAACAGCTATGGGCATATCGCTGTTATTTTCTCCATCGAACATGCCAAAAAGCGCTTCCGTGTTACAAAAAGCGGGCAAACGTATCTGCGAAATGTACAACCTTTGCTTACAACCCGCCGTTTCTGAAAACCCCACGCTCCAACTCGACTCCGTTAAATCGCTCTCGCAAAATGGAGACGGAGTTAACGGAAGACTCGTCCTGTTTTTACCAGAAACATCCACTAAACTCATGGGCCTTTGCGTCCTATACGTATAAAATTGTTGTGAGTCCACGTGCAGTTTCGAATTGCAAGATAAATCCAGAAATTTCAAATTTGGAGGTATTAAAGTAGTCAGATTAATTTTATCCAGTTGGTTATGAGCGAGATCTAAGACGCGCAAAGACGTCAAGTTCGATAAAATGGGACAAGTTTGTAATAAATTAGAATGAACCCTTAATACTGATAAGTGCTTTAACGATCCAATATTTTCAGGGAGCCTTAAGAGTTTATTTCCTGATAAAACTAATTCTTCAATTTCAGTCCAGTGTGAGGCGCAAACTTCCGGTAATGTCGTAAAATTGTTATAGGCGGCGTGAAAAATTTTTAAGTTTCTGAAATAAGGCGACACTTTTTCCAAGGTGCTATCTGTAAGACAATTTGCAGTGATGAATAACTTCTCTAAACTTAAGATTTCTTCTGGTTTTGGCAACTCGCACAATCTGTTATTCGATATGTTTAATACTTTTATATTTTGTACACACTTAAAGAAATTTTCCGGTAATGTCGAAAGGCTGTTGTTTTGTAAAAATAATTCTTGTATAGGTATTTTCCGTTGTATTGTCGGAAGGTGATGCAATTGATTGTAAGCTAACTGTAAGGTGTGAAGATAAGGCATCTCGTTGCAAAATAGATGGTCCGGTAGCGATTTTAGGCAGTTATTACTTGCGAAAAGAGATCGAAGCTCCTGGCAGTTCGCCAACCAATCTGGTAGACTTTCCAGGTCATTATAAGAAACATCCATGTGTTTCAAACTGGTAGGTATTGAAATAACAACAAAATGTTTTAATCCTACAAACGTTAACAATAATCGTTAAAATACAAATCGAAAGCCGTGCAAACTTACTGTTATTTCCTGCAATTAACGATGTTAAGGTTTTGCCGTGTAAAGTTAACAAAGTAATGGAATTTTTCGAACATTGAAGCATCTGCAAGTGTTCGACTGCGCTTAAATCTAAGTTTTCGATGTTATTTTCGCTTACGTCTAATTCCGTTAGGTTCTGAAATGAAAAAAATTACAATGAATAAAAGCACCATTGGTAATTTTGAAGGCATTTTTATACAATCTAAAGATTAAACATGTATGACTTCGAAATGAAATACGCAAATTAATGAATATGAGGAATTTAACTACTCCAAAATATGCAGCTCTCAACACAGCTGTGCATGAAATCAAGCGTGTGAGACTTTCTAACACCTTACTTTTATGTAATACAAAACTCATATCTGAAATTTAATAAACGGAACCAATATGGAATAAACTATAACAAATACGATTTTAGAACTATAATCTCATAAAAATGGTTTAACTTTAAATTTAGTCAAAACTTTCCCAAAATTTAAAACAAACAAAAGGGTTTTCTAGCCTTCATTTAAGTATAAATAAATACACATTATAAGAAGTGGTAATTGTTTGGGAGCAAGAAAATAATTAATTAATGCCCTTAACTGTTATTATAATTGCCAGGATGTTCTGTCAATTTTAATTGGGCAAATTGTAAGTCTAAAAATTGGCGAAGAATCTTCGCTGGACTTTCCATACTTTTTATTTTTGAAATTTTTAATTTTTTTTCAGCTAGTTCTAATTCTAATCAGCCGAGCTAGAGGTACAATCGCCCAGGACGCAATTTATGACATAGAAACTTCGGGCAAAAATTATTCGATTTCTTTTCAAATTCTGTATTGATTTCCTAAGTAAAATTTTGAATTTTTTTTCAAGGAAAAATCTGCGCCCAAAAAAACATGGCTAACTTCCGTTTCCGGTTCCGGATTTTTTTGAAAAGTTTATTTTATAGATGTACTGTAATTATAGGCCCGCATACCAAATTTGATGAAAATCGGCCCAGTAGTTTTCGAGATATGACGATAACGCACCCACCCAGCCCACCCACCCACCCACCCACAGACATTTTTCAAAAAACACATATTTTGGATGCCTGGACCCTAAAACGTGTTTTTTTCGAATTTTTACGATTTTGAATTTTTGCACGATTCCAATACTTTCCTATACATGCGTTGCAAGTATGGAAAGTAAAAAACATAGAAATTTGTCGGAACAATTAGTAAACAACTAATTATTAAACCAAATCAATTAATCAGAAATTACAGCAGGCCTGAACATACGTTATTGGTATGAATGATGTGTTTTCGAATATGCAGTTGGGATAATAGTTTAAAACTAACGTTTTATTAGAAGCTTTTTATTTCTTGAACTGAATTTTAGTTGATACTGCTTGTAATTAAGTAACATTTATTCAAGAAATAAATAAATTTAAGTACTCAAGCGTTATAATCTTAAATTTTAAATAACAAATTCTTGTAACGTTTTAAAAGCCTAGTTTCAAAAGTACTATATTCAAGTACAAATAAAATAAGTAGTTCTAAATTAAACCCTTAGTTTAATAACACATAAATTTAAACTTATAAATTATCGTTATTTATAGACAACAAGAAAGATAATTATAGTAATTTCGCACTTCCACACGACATAAAAATAGTACAGGAAAACGCTCGCCTGAGGATAATAATAATAATAATTTTCAATACCTTAAAAATAAAGTATGTCATTCTAAACCGGGAATAAAATTAAAATTTCTTATAGCAGTATTAGAAGTTAAAAGGAACAAATTTACAGGTCATGGAAAAAAGTTTTATTTCTTCGTTTTCAGAATAGAGAAATTGCCAAAGCGGATGTAACTAGTCAGGCTTTGATTTTCAAGAAGAAATGAAACAAATGTTAAATATCAATATAAAAAAGAATTTGGTTTTTAACTTGTAAATTCATTAACACTAAGGGTCTCGCCATTTTCTATAGTAAATTTAACTTAGAGTTCTCCTTAGTTACCTTTGTGGCTCCAATTTCTTTCGCAGTAACTGTCTGTAAGTTACATTTTATCGGATGATGGTGAAACCACCCCTAAATAATCAGTTATTGTTTATAAAGACTACTGGATTGTGGTTTTAGTTTTATTTAAAAAATCATGAAAAATTATTACTGAGCACTGTTTTAGGAAAATAAAAAGGAACAAACAAAAATGTACAAATGTGGCCTAAATCTTTTATGGTATAAAACTATCATTTAAAAAATGAAAACAATTCTTGCAAATTTCTAGCTAGCAAGAAACAATAAATAACCTGATTCAAACAGATATGTTTTCGAATTTAAGTAAAAATTACGTTTGAACACAGTTTTACATAATTAAAGGTTGTAAAAAAGATCTAGAAATAAAAACTAAGCACAGTACTTACTCCATAATTTCCTAATATTATATTTCCCTTAAGACGATTAGCTCTTAGGTTTAAGTTAGTAAGAACGTTTGTTTTGGCAGGCGATTCTGGAACCTTTTCGGTTTCCTGTAAAGCAGACAGAAACGCCATTAGCAATTCATTCAATCGCATAAAACGTAAACAAATTCATTCAAAAAATTCCAAATTATACAATTTCGTAATTTCTAAAACTAGAACAGGTGATGAGGTCAACAAATAAACAATGTGCATAGAAAACTATCAAACTCACCGTTAAAACAAACGCTCTCATGTCTGCAAATTTATCCGGGGGTAAAGCTAGTCGATTATAAGCAATTCTTAAATTCCTGAAAAACTTGAGATCCCATAGCGTAGCTGGTAAAACACTTAACACATTCTGATCCAACACTAACTCCTGCAAACTGGAAACAGAAAACGAAAGTTTGATATCGATACTCGGCGGATGCACATGCAGGACACATCAAGGCCGAAATTAATTTCGCCACTTGGTTATTAAACGAATATTAAAAACAAATCGATTATTAGTAAACATTAAGGGAAGGTGTCAAGTTGCTGATCTGCCGCGTGCGCCTTCGTTTTAAGATTCTCCGGACCGAAACACGCACGAGCTAGCCATCAGGTTCTGTTCTTCTTAATGATATGCGTCTCATATGAGCAAGAGTCCGTGAAAGAAACAACGGAAGTTGTTTATTCATCGCAGTTTCTATGTTTCTAGTACCACTGGTTCATACATCTTCGAATTTCGCAATTTCTGGCATATCACATCATCTGCTGTCATAACTACGTTTTCAAAACTGATTACATCAATACTTAGCTCTTTACAACTTTAAAAAACAAGATTTTTTTCATTATTCTGCATACCTAACCCAAAAACGATTTATTCTCATCTCTACTTCGTTGAAATTGACGTTAAATACCATTAAATCAAACATTTTCACTTATTACGTTTTATGCGCCACATTTATCGGCAAATTGAGTAAATAGATCTAAATTTCAAAATTTTTAAATCCAAAGCTGTTTCTAATAATTAATACAAACAAAAAACTTACTTTACCAGCTGGTTAATTTCCGTTGGAATAGTAAGAAGATTATTGTCAGCCAAATCTAAACAAATGAGCGAAGTAAGCTGAAGAATACAACTTGGAAAAACGTGGAGAGCATTCGATCTCAAACTTAAAACCTGCAAATCCAGTAAGGACTGAACTGAATGCTCCGGTATCACCAGCTCTTCCGTGTAGTAATTATTATCCAACCTATTCTTGCATAGCCCATTTAAATTCAAGCATTTAAGCTTCGCCTCTTCGGTTTTTTCACTCGATTTCGACTTTGCTTGTTCTTGATCCTACAAAATGCATCCTTATTAGAAAAGTTCATCACTCGAACACACACCACCGTTACCCTATCAGACTCATCGGAATAATTTTCCAACGAATCCATCTCGATTCCATCGTGATCTCTTAAGCGTTTCTTCGCCGTTATTTCTAGATCCCTTTCAGGTTTCCTGGTAAAGCTCGTGGTCAATAACATCACAGCACACATATCAATGTTAACTTTAACTTTAAAATCGCGTCACATCCTTTCGAATCTCCTATTGTTTGAAATCCGTATTATAGTGTGAGGAGCACAAGAAGCTTTTAGTTTCGACACAGGAACACACACATCAAAATTCTGAACGGTTATAATGTAAAACATAACACGAAAGCAAAAAACATAAAATCCCGCAAGCGCACACCGGCAAATTTGGAGTTTTAACACAAGATCCGCAAAGGCACAAACTTGGTAATTTCAACCGACGATCAGACACAAAACGTCTCTAAGAGTAAAGTGGCTGTGAAGCAATGTCATTGTGATTGTGGTGCGCGGATGGTAACACGGACCGTGACAGCATGACAACACGGTTGGGTACATTTACGTGCCAGTCACGTTTTCTTAAAATATTGGAAATATGTTGAAAAAGACGCATGATAATCTTTATTTATGTAGATACTGCCGGGATTTACGGGTTATACGATTACACATTAATAAGTTTCGCCTTTTTTATTTGGTTACTACAGATTGAAAAAGTCGATAAAGTAGCCTTGTTTTTTGCCAATTATGGATTTTACATACACTTCACACATGCAATACATAAGGAATAACAGAGGTTACCGAGTGATAGTTGTGCATTACCATTAAAGCCTGGAGATTTCAATGCTTGTAGCGCACCTAAACCTTAATTCGCTTAATCGAAATCAGTGATGGTTCTGCGGTTTCTGTAATTTTTTATTTGCGTGATTATTTATATCATAAAAAGATTAAAATGGCTTCACTGTATCTGCTATATCACTATAACTTTGTAACTAATCTGAATAAGAGTCATTTCATTTACACAAATTCAAATACTGTAAGAGCGATGAAGCATTTTATATATTAAGTCTTTCAAAAAATATAGCAAACAGGTCGACATGATATTGAGTATACTTAAACAAATTAATGGAATAATAAGCAAGGCATAGGCATATAGAATGAAAAATTTCAAGAAACACTTTTTTTATAAAAAATAAAAATATGTAATTTACACAAAAAAATCCTGCTGGATGTTCAGAGATTTCAATACTATTACGTTAACTAAACCTTAAGTCTGATTTTGTAAAAAGAAACCTTAAGTACCTACATTATTAAAAAATTATTTTAAAAAGTAATTGAAACATATGTCCACTGCATAAGATTTGTTAACAAAATATATTATTTTTATTTTTTCATTGTTAAATTTAAGATCATTTGCACAAGTCTTACTCAAATTTTAAACAGAGTTTAAATCAAAAATCCTAGAGCAATGCCAAAAACATTTCAAAATCAAATTTCACACGTTACAGGCAGGCGGCGGTTAAAATAACCCAGAGTATTATTTTTAATTTACTATGTTTATTAGTTCTATACATATATTAATCCTTAATCTATCTTACAGGATACGCATCTCAACCGTTTCGGATTTAAAGCTGATAGTCAAACTTATGTTCCGTTTGTTATAAATTATAAAACAGGCATTTAAAACACTAAGCCGCTAAGAAACTACTTAAAGGATAGTAACTTTTTAGAAAGCGATAATATGTAAGGTTGTATATTTAAAGTGCAATAGTTTTCATTTTTATATTTTATTTTTAAGTTAATTTATTACTTCTGAAAAAACAATGAAATTGTACAAACTGTACAAACGAAACGTTAACCTAGCAAATAGTTGAGGATCCGACTTTTTAAAAGTATCTTTAAAGCACATTTAAAATCTACGATTAAAAGCATAAATTTACACTTGGAGATTTCAATGCCAGTATGTTGCCCAAACTTTAATCTAAGTAATTATAGTCAGCCTCAACCTTAAAAAATTACTAGCTTTTATGGAGTATATCAACATTTTTCCACAAAATTCGCTAAAGGAGTGAATCCTACAAAAATTTAATTTCTAAAACACTGTGTTGCTCATTTTATTATTCATAACAATAAAGGTGGATTTACATTGGACAATTTTTTATAATTCTCGTCCGATGTGTTGCAAGACGAGACTATTCGATACGTTAAAAAATCGTTGCAACCAATCAGAAACGACGATGGGTCCGATACTCTAGGACGCATCGTCCGAAAATAAAAGTTTGTCTCGGATGTATCGTGCGAGATTTTAGGCGTGCAAACAGAAATTGTTCAAATATTTTTGCCATTCGCATACCTGGACGAGAACTTTTGCCGAAAAAAGCAAATGCGAAGAAATGCGATGATTTCCGCCTCATGAGTCTGATGAGCCATGTACTTAAACTATTTTTAAAAGACATAAGTGACTCACAATTTCGATTCCGGAGGGGGGTTTGGAACCAGAGAAGCGCTATACAGCTTATCAGTTCTATTACAAAAATGTAGAGAGCAACAGAAAGATGTCTTCATTTGCTTTATCGATTACGAAAAGGCATTTGATCGCGTTAGATATGACGAACTAAAATGAGAATCTTGATAGAAAAAGGCCTTGACTACGAAGACATAAATGCCATCAAAAACCTCTATTGGAATCAGAATGCCACATAATGAAAACACCGGAACTATTCCAATTAAAAGAGCGTTAGACAAGGTTGTGTTCTTTGGCCATTATTGTTTAACATGTACTCAGAGGAAATCTTTAGAAAAGCTTTAGGTAACATAGAAGACGGTATAAAAGTAAATGGCGAGCTATTTAACAATATACGATACGCCGACGACACGGTAATAATTGCAGGTCGTCTGGAAGGTCTACAACGATTGATGGATGCAGTAACTCGAGAGGGTGATATAGTCGGATTGAAAATTAACACTAATAAAACAAAATTGATGATATTCAGCAAAACACCAATAACACCATCACAATTGACAATAAATATAGTATAGGCCCTAACAAACAAATTGAGAAGGTATCGAAATTCAAATATCTTGGTTGCTGGCTGACGGAAGATGGAGACCTGGAGTTAGAAGTAACAACAAGAATAGAACTAAGAATGAAACGCTTACTTACCAACCGCAGCCTTCAACTAACAACAAGATACAGATTTGTGCAGTGTTAATGTATGGCGTCGAGACCTGGAGACTCAAGGCTAATACGGAAAAAAAATTACAAGCTTTCGAACTCTGGGTTTTCAGAAGAATGCTACGTATATCGTGGACAGAACACATTCGAAATGAAGAGGTGTTGAGAAGAATGCATAAAGAAAAGGAACTGCTAACAACAATTAAGAAAAGAAAACAGCATACCTTGGCCACCTATACCGCACCGATAAATACAATATACTACAGCTCATTATGGAGGGGAAAATCGAAGGTAGGAGGGGACGTAGTCGTAGAAGATGCTCCTGGCTCAAAAACATCAGAGATTAGTTAAGTTAATAATGGATTTTAATTTACTTTAAATTTGAAATGAGAAACCTAATCAAACCTTAATATTAAAGGTTTAATTAAACCTAATTGGAGTCGGTGGGTCTGAACCAAAGAAATGCTATTAAACCCCGAAAATCATTGTAAAATACGCATTTCGGTAAGCTGCCGGCATAACTACTCTGATCTTTTTTCTCTTTTCAACGATGTGTCACACGTACGGAGTTTTTGAAGAAGAGTGGGAATAAAATACATTTTTTTTATCATAGCCTACTACACGAATAAAGAAAAAATGTATTTTATTCCCACTCTTCTTCAAAAACTCCGTACGTGTGACACATCGTTGAAAAGAGAAAAAAGAGCTGAGTTTAGTTACGACAAAATTCAATATGGCGTCCATATGAAAATCAAAAGTAGTTGTTCATAGAATAGAAACAAAGCGTCATAAATATAAATAAATGGTACCACCCGATTCTCCGTAAAAGAGTGCATTCACAATGTATAAGTCTTGAAACTAATAACTTAATACTTTCCGAGATATTTTGGAAAACAGAAAACTCAAAATTTCGGTTTTTGCAAGATATCTCGAAAACGGTCAAAGTTGGCTGTGATTTCTCAACGGATATGAAATAAGCATTAAAATTCCTAAAACTTTCCCTACTTAACCAACTTTGTAACTTTTATAGTTTCCGAGATCCTAATGGTGGGGATTGAATTTGGGACACACTGTATATATGTAGTAATTTGATTCTGCTAAGAAATTTAAATAGTAACGGTAACAACCATCATTTTTCATTGAAATACACATATTTATAGCTTTGTACGTCAAATTAAATTGCAAAACTCGTTTATAAATCTTTTTAAATAAATATGTTTGAATTGTTTGAAAACGGAGATAAAATTTTTTTCCAAAACGTTGTATGTTATTGTTGTTATTAGTTAATTATTTTCATTTTATCAACCAATGGCGTAAAACCCAAAAACGAAATATAAAATGCGAAAATCGCCACAAAAATCCTTTAGAAAATATTGAAATAGAATTGCGTATTTTGAATTTTTGATTAATGTTAAACTTTTTCTATTTATTATATTATACTTCTGCACACCGTTGCTTAAAGGTTTTCAGTTTTGCAATTGTCGTGTTGTTATTGAAAGTTTTCGCATTAATTAGAATTTCCTGATTTGTTTTGTAGGTGAAAACCTACTTTGACACCACTTCTCTGTTGCAAAACTTTTATTTGTCAGAGTTGTACGCTTATTTTTACACAATTCGTGAAATACCGGAGCCACATAAGCACCGTTGCGTTAAATGACTACACAGGTAACAACAACCAACTCTAATGCCTAACCATTTAATTGGATATTTCAATTACACACAAATCTAACACTAGTGAGAAGGATATTCACCTAATGTTGCAACCAATAAATTAACAAAACTGGAAACAATCGAAATAAGACGGATTAATAAGAGAAATTTTATATAAAAATTACCCATTATATCGTCTCCGAAAATTAATTATTTCCAGATAGTCCCCAGTATTGTGACTAATGGGCAATTTGGAATCATAAAAATACCTCGGTCATCAAATTAACCTAATAATAAAAGCTTTCTCTCCTCGAATTTAATTCTTTGAATGCTTTACCTTACAATTATTTGCGCTTTATACCTCATTACCATTAATTATTACGGGTTCTTGAACTTACGCTTTGAGTAAGAGGAAAAAGGGATTTGTGACATTTTCCTTTCAACTGTCTTTTATATTTCTTTCGTGTGGTTATTATACGAGACAATACTTAATTTTACCTTATTATAATACTTGAATTAAAATAATGTCTTTAAAAACTGTTATTATTTATTGAAATTGCATTCATAAGTTTTCAGTTAAGATTTAACGACATTAACTATACATTTGTTTATAAACAATGGTTTTTCACTGAATGCACATATTATTTAATATACATTTCAAAATGTAGATCTGCGTTGCTTTTTTATGTAATTATATAAAATTATTACTTTTGTTTTTATCTAAACATTGCTACATTCAGAAAGTTTTTATAAACTGTCTAATTTATTTTTTAGGAAATTTGCAGAAATACAATATAATATAATTATAATATAATATAATTAAGCAAACTGCATAAGATTGCACTCAATTTCAACCAAGCAGAATAGTTACATAATAAATAACTTTGCTTTGTTTCTTATTCAGGACTGGCATTTTAAAATTTTAATTTAATTTTATTAAATTTGCATATTAAGTATATTTTAAAAATTTAACAATTACTATTATTTTAATAACAATTACATCTAAGGTATCAAATCAAAGGTAAAGGTAAAGGTATCGGTACTAAACGCCCCGCGAGGGAGCATGGCCTGCAACGTGGAGGGTTAAATCAAAATCACATAATTAAATACTATTTGTCCAAAAATTTTATCTGATGTTTAGAATATAATCGGCTCCTGAATTTTACTAAGGGCGTTTTAAAACATTTGACATTATTTTTTAAAATGGTAGCACGATGGACACGAATTACATTTTAATTATGCTAGCTAAAAACACAATAAAAGAGTACAAAATATTAAAAGGTACTGGTATTCTAGTGTATTTTATCAGATCGGAAATTACCGGAATTACTTAACTATTTGGTTCCACTAAATCACAGGTAAGAAAGAGACTAAAAATAAAGGACTAAAAATAAACGAAAAGAAGGCTAAATATCTGATAGTGAAAGAAAGGCAAAATAGAAGTCAAAATGGGAAGCTGGAATTTATGACGGAAGACGGGTTGGGTTGTAATACAATTTTAGCAGAGCTTTCATCTCGGAGGGACGGTAACAGTTACAAGTGAATCGAAAACAGATATCCAGGATCATTGAACAATAATATGTTCAAATCAAAAAATTTCACAAAGATATACAGTATATTACATCCGAGGTGGAAATGTTCCATTACAGCGAAGCCTCGTGGTCAGACACAGCGCGAGGCTATTTTATTCACAATTATTAATCATTAAATTTTAAATCAATTTTATTAATATTTTTTGACAGCTCTATTATAATTTATTTTAGCCTACTTTAACATATAGACCTAGGACAGTATCGCTAGACAACCCTACATAAACATTTCCCAACCGTGGGGTGGAAGCGTGATCTTTTATTTCCCACCCAAGAGATTGTCATTACAGTTAGCAATGACGTATTTCCCAACCTCCAAAAGGTTAGGAATCGACATCTAGTTTGAAAAGTCCCGGGCCTAAGTAAGAAAACAACGGTTTTACGGCGAAAATCATTTTTATTCTTCAACATAGTTTCCTTCCAACTCAACACACTTAGTCCAGCGACTTTCCAACATCTTTACTCCTTTAGAAAAATAGTCGGCATCGAACTCCTTAAAATAAGCATTTGTGGCGGCTTCAACTTCCTCATTCGAGTAAAATCTCTTTCCAGCGAGCCATCTTTTCAAATTTGTAAATAAATAGTAGTCGCAGAGGGCTTAGTCCGGAGAATATGCTGGGTGTGGAAGCAATTCGTAGCCCAATTCGTTTAATTTTTGCAATGCAACTTTGGACTTGTGTTGTCCTGGAAAAGAATTTTCTTCCTCGCTAAATGCGGCCGTTTCCCCTTAATTGCTGCATCAAAACGGTCCAACAATGCTGTGTAGTACGGGCCAGTGATGGTTTTGCCGGTCTCAAGATATACTACGAGAATTATGCCACATGTATCCCAAAAAACAGTGGCCATAACTTTTCCCGCTATTCTTGCGTCCTTAGCCGTTTCGGAGTACCTCCACCGGGTTCTATCCACTGTTTTGACTGTTGTTTTGTCTCAGGTGTGTAGTGGTGGATCCATGTTTCGTCTATGGTAACATATCGACGCACAAACTCTTTGGGATTCCGTTTAAACAGCTCCAAATTCTGCTTTGAAGCATCCTCTCGTTCGAACTTTTGGTCGATAGTGAGCATGTGCGGCACCCACCGCGCACAAAGTTTCTGCATACCAAAGTGCTGATGTAATATGTTGAAAACCCGTTCTGATGAAATGTGTACCGCCTTCGCAATCTCACGCACTTTCATTTTCCGGTCTTCAACAACCTTACGATAGATTTTTTTGATAATTTCTGTCGTATCACTTGTGCTCGTTTAAACGGGGTAGAAACTCAGCCATCCATCGTTTGACCGTTGTATTCGACGGAGCAGAGTCACCACATAATATTTATCGAGCTTTTCTTTCGTTTCTTTGGCCGTTTTGCCTCACAAAAAATAATGTTTTTAAGCACACGAAATTCACTTTGTTCCATGGTTTACAAAAATACTGAAGTGATGACGCTTCGATGACTGTTAACACCAAACTACTTGTTAGATGTTAATGAAAGTTTATATTTGGCCTTTTGATGGTTGGTACTTATTACAAATAATAAGCAGTCGGTACAACTACCGCCATCTCTTGGTTAGGCCCGGGACTTTTCAAACAGCCCTTGCATTACTATAATGATTATGAAAAATAGTATATTGTGTAACAAGTACCTACGTGAAGCTGACCTTTTTATACGAGTGTGCAGTTTGCGACGCGAGCCGAAAGGCGAGTGTCCCAAACACACGAGTGTAAAAAAGGCTTCACGTATGTGTTGTCCACTATACTTTTTCTACGACCTCAACTCAAACTTAAAAAATGAGTTAAATTAGCAAACGTTCACTTCACTTGACAGTTCTCACAAATTCGTCGTTCAAACAAAAAACAAGCACAGCTATCTATTCAAGTGTTTACCCGTGCCGAAAAGTGTATAGGCTCTTATGGCAGAAATGCGTAAAATAAACTCCATAAGAAATGCATTGCATCCATGTAAAAAATACGATTTCACGTACTGCGATTAGTATGTGAAACTACTACTTTATGCGTGGGAGTAGAAAATAGTTATTTTTGTATTAAGTGTGCGAAATCAGTGTTTTTTAATGGCGCGTGAGATGTCAATTTTTACCCGAGACCGCTAGGTCGAGGGTAAAAATTCGCACACGAAATACAAACAACATTTTTTGTACAAAAAAATATAATACTTAATACCATATACAGTTTTATTGAAAAAGAGTAGAGATTTAATATGTTGTGCAGGTAATGTCAAAATGACAGGTACTAACTAATTTGCCATAACTAAAATTTAGTTATCTATGATACAGTTGTCAGATATGTTGTAACCCGGGAAACGTTTACCGTGAAAAAAAATCTTTTCACCGTGACACCGTGAAAAAAAATTTTTTTCACTGTGCAAAAATGACAAAATTTGCGTATCGATAGTAATGCATAAATGCTGCGTTTTTTGACAGTTGTACAAAAAATTCTTTTTCCCACGACCATATAAGAAAGTCGCTCCTAACGCACAACAAACTAGGCGCGAAAGTTGACAATATCACCCGTGCGATTGACTTTCGCAAAACAAATGAACAACCCGTGCGATATGAACACGTATAGGGATATATCGCACAGTTTGCGCAATAATAGGAAGCTGCGGCCGCTTCAAAACAAAAAATGACGGTCGTTTTACCTGAACTGTCAGTGTTACTTTTTGACATGTACATTTTTGGTCGTGGGAAAAATAGTGTTCGTAACTCGTTCGAAAGGCAAATATCTCCGCTCGTGTTTATAAATATTTCTACTCGTGCTCCGCTTCGCTCCGCACTCGTATATCTATTTATAAACACTCGCTTGATATTTGCTACTTTCGACACTTGATACGAAAATAACTATTTGCACGACTGTACGATAAAGTTTGATTTATAACATAGTTTCGCGACCATAAAGTACCTCTTTATAGTACTAGTAAAATAATAGTTATTTATACAACGAGTAGCTAAAGTGCCACTTTTTTGCACACTCATTCTTTAAATCTCACAAGTGCAAAAAAGAAGCTTTAGATGCGAGTTTTATACATAATTTTTTCGACTACCACATATTTGTGCTAAAAAAGATTACAAAAACGTCAACGTCATTTCAAATTGAAATCTCACTAAAAATCATGTTAGGTACAATACGCTTTCATTGTTTTAAATTGAACAGTTTGACAGAAGCGTGTAAAAAAGTGACAGATGTGTGCAAAAAAAATTTTTGCATGGTATGCAATAACAACGTGCTTTTGACGTATGGAAAGTGTCAAATAATAGCCTCCTTTAGGAAATGGTAGTCAAAAAAGTAATTTTGCGACCATAAAGTACCTCTTTATAGTACTAGTAAAATAAAGTTCGTATCCAAACAACAGAAACTCACCTTTGACTCATTTTACTAAAATCATGAACATTTTTATTTTTTTCTAAAAGAAATCGATTTTCGCAGTCGTACATAAAGCTTTGTATGCAATTCGTACATAATTAGGCTTTATTGACTCGCCCTATTTATTGCCCTCGCTCGCTACGCTCACTCTACCATAAACTATAGAACTCGTCAATAAAGACCTACATTATGTACTTATTACATAAATAGCTATTATTCACAATCCATTTCCCACCTCGGATGTAATATACTATACAATGTGATTTTTTTAAAACTCAATTGCAGCAGGCCGTATTCTGACTTAATACAGACAGTTCTAAGGTTATTAAGACAGAATACGGCCTGCTGCAATTGAGTTTTTAAAAAATCACATAGTACCATACAGTTATACGAACGGTAGTTATACTTTTTAAACTTTACACTTTATTAAAAACGAATAATAAGTATTTGAAAACAAGTTATTTTTCACATCTGTTGTCACAAAAAGTGTTCAAATAGGTTGCCTCCTACTTCAAGGTAAAGATTTACACGATTTATCATTGAAGCACGCACTCTCTCTGTAGCATATGGAGGTGAGTTATGGAAGTTAAATCAGAGTAAAAGAAGAGTACCGAGAAAAATAGATAGCGGAAAGAAAGTAGAAGGGCGATGGATGAGAAAGACAAACGAAGAATTAAGAGAATTATATGGGCAGAGAGAGATTATATACAGAGAATGAGTTGGTTGAGACATGTAGCAAGGATGGCGAATAATAGACCTACAAAGCAAATACTAACAGGGGGCATCATAGGACGGAGAAAAAGAGGATCGCCGCAGACGAAATGGATTGAAGTACCTAGTAGAAAAAGATCTGCAGGAGCTGGGAATAACAGATTGAAGGCAGTTAACGGGCAACAAAAAGGAATGGAGGAAAGAATGCAATCAAGCCATGGGCCTACTAGGCTCGTAGTGCTAATTTATATAAATCACAGATAAAATAATGTCATATACAAACGCAAATAACACAGCTGCAGAATAAAGGTGATATTTTCCATTGTATTTTAACTTTTAATTATTTGGTTATTTAGTCTTTACTGTTTAAAAACTGCTTTAAAACAAGGATGCAATTCTTATGAGTTTGAGGTTACCTCTCTGATGAATTACACAATAAATAACATTCTATAGTATTTCTTTACGTTAAAAGTAAAAAATAAAATAAATTTAGACCTTTTTCTGATAATTCGCTACTGGCAATTACGTTTTGTATGGAATAGGTACAACATATTTTCATCACTGTTTTGGTGAACAACAAGTATTATTTTTCTTATTGATGCCAATACAAATATGTTGTGCCTTTTTATCAGAACTTAGAACAAGAAATCTATGCATAATTACATTTTTATTTTAATCTGTAATATTTAATGTAGTAATAGCTATTTATGGTACAAGTGAATAAAGAGAAATTTTATCCACGAAAGGAAAAGTTTAGCTCACGAGGCGCAGCCGCGTGAGCTAAATTTCTTGAGGAATGGAATCAAGGAATGGGTGAATAAAATGTTTATAGCAACAGTGTCGTCATGAAAAGAGTGAATAAAATGTTTATAGCAACACTTTAAACACCTTCACGTTAAATGTTGCTTTAATAACTAGATTTGACACATTAAAATGCCACTTTATGTGTAGGAATTGGAAAAATGTCTTGTTACCACAAAACGTTAGATTTTTCACCCGCAGAAATCTTTTTTAGATCCAGTTTCTAGTTAACGAAAACTTTATATTTGACATTTTATTTTGTTTTGTTCAATTTATTATGGTTTTAGGAAAATGAAAGTCCAAATTAGAAAGTAATTCAGTTACAATTTAACCATAGGGTTTTTAAATACTGCAACCCTGAATCAAATATTTTAAAATTAGAAGCAAAAATGCCTTCAAATTATTTCGCATTAACAGCAAAAAGAAAACAAAATATGCAACATTCAACAATTTTCTTAGTTAGATGTCACGTATATCATTTACAAATCGATGGTTTTACGTAAAATTCTGATTAGTAACTTAAAAATTTTAACCGTGCCAAAAGAACCGGAGAATGGGAATCATAATAAATATAAATATGCAATAAGAAGGGCTAAAAGCACTTCCTGGAGTTCAAGAAACACCAGAATGTGCTAGACTTCAGAAAGCCTTGCTGAAGGAAAGTAAGGGAAGGTTAGAGACTCTCAAAAAACCCACGGGGTTTATACATACTACTACTTGGGAGGAAACTTTTGATCTTATGCTCCAAACACATTTCCCAGGAAATATAATCCTATCTGAAAACGAGGTTATCGGTCTAAACTTAGAAGCAAAAAGAAATGCTAACAGGAAAAACTGAGAGACAGCAAACAAACTGACAAACAGAACAAGACAAACTATACAATATACAAGTCGACTGGGTTTGATAGAATTTTCCGTGCATTGATTCAGCAGGGGATTGAATAGTTACTTACTCTCTCCCCTGTATGCACTTTTTAGGGCTAGCCTAGTCACTGGCTATGTGCCAAGTAGATGGAGGCAGGTCAAGGTCATTTTTATTCCAAAATCAGGGAGAAACACTTACGCTCAGGCTAAATCTTTTAGACCAATAAGTCTCTCATCGTTTCTTTTGAAAACAATGGAGAAATTAGCTGATAGATACATTAGGGACGAAGTACTCAGGACTAATCCTTTGCATCAAAACCAATATGCTTATCAGTCAGGTGAATCCTGTGAAATATCTATACATGAGCTAACACAAAGAGTACAGAACTCTCTGCAGAGACAAGAAATTGCGCTAGGAGTTTTCCTGTACATAAAAGGTGCATTCGATAATATCTCCTATGGAACAATCGAAAGAGCTGTAACGAGACGTGGAGTGAACAAGCCGGTTACCAGATGGATATGCTCCACTCTAAAAGATAGGAAAATCAATACGACTTTGGGGTTGACGGTCAGGAAGGTGTCGGCTATCAAGGGCTACCACAGGGTGGGCTTTTACCCCATTTACTGTGGAACTTCGTGGTCGATGAACTCCTTTAAGCATTTTACCAGAAAGGATTTTATGCGCAAGAGTATGCTGATAACTAACCACTAAGCCAACTGCAGCCATGGAAACACTGTTAGACTTACCTCCTCTACCACTAGTACCTAGTAGAATAGCATTGCACTTCTAGCAGCATATAGGTTGAGATCAAATCTAAAGTAGTTCTCGAATGCCTTGCAGCACTGATTGCACTGGCAGAATATAATAAAATAACTCTGAAATAGGTGCCACGACACCTAAATGTGGAAAGGAATGAAAAAGCAGATCAGCTTGCGAAAGTGAGAGCAAGAAAATCCTAATCGGACTAGAACCAACATGCAGGTTTGCATATGTGACCACAAAGGAGTTGGTAAAGGAACGATTTTCAAGAACACTGCAGATATTGGAGGGAAGAACAGTGACTAAAGCAATCGCGGATGTTCCTGAGAAGTCCTTCCAAAGTCAGAACAGGAGAACTACTGCTTCTAAATACGGAAAAAATGAGAAAGATTGCCCCTGGCTGCTAACAGGACACTACCAACTCAGAAGGCACATTCAATTAATAGGTGTCACAAATAATCCCAACTGCAGAATTTAAAATGAAATAACAACAAAAAATAATTGCATTAATGATTTTAATAACTCGGTTGTTTTAAAAATTAGAAAAAGATCAAATACGTAAAATGTTTATTTCATACTGAACTGCAAGAAAAATATATTTAATTGTATACGGTGGATTTAAGTTACTTAATTGAAGAGTTAACTTTGGATTTTCAAATGGAACACCCCTATGTTGCTGCTATTCCGACAGGAAATTAAATTTACTTTCTAACAACATAATTTTGCTCTTCTAAACTACTTCAAAGATTAAAGAATCGCCATGGTAAGCGTGTTAAACAAATGAAGCAGTGAATAAACAAAATAATCGCAACAATACAGACATAAAACTATCCTGCTATCGAAAAAGGAATTAAAGTAGGCTTTGCCTGGGGTATCTACCGAAGTTAACAATATTGAAGTGTTGTCAAAGTCAATCTTAAAGATAACCTAATTTTATATTTTGATACCTGTAAATTACATCTCAGCGAAGCTATAACTAAAGTTTTTGTTAAAGTCTACCCTAATCCTTTTCCCTCAATCTCACATAAGATTTATTAATAACATACTTGTAAATGAATATAATGCGGTGTGATTTCAGCTATTTTTGGTTTTTGTTTGTAGGTACTTTAAATTAAAAACTGAGGCGCTTTTTTTTATTTGTGGCTTTATATGTTGTTATTCTGAAATTACAAGTACAATACATAATACATAATCAGGTAGCTAAAAAATCTCGGTAAATCCTCTTGCACCAATTTAAATAAATTGCAAAGGATGTGCAATTTAATTTAATTAATTTAGTATTCGTATTATTGTTGTTGTAAATAAAGAACGCTGCACATATAAAATAAAAATTAGACTTACAACTAAATATTTTTACTATGTTTATTTATTTGATTGTACATACTTTTATTGACTTACTTAACGTTAGCTATTAACATAATATTTATATATAGAAAATGCTAAAAATTATATACGTATATTAAGTAAAAATATGAGGTGCACATTTAACAGAATACGAACCAATTTTAAAAGTAGAATAGCTTGTTTATTGAAAATTCTTCAATGTGAATATCAAAAAATTTGTAAAAACAAAAGTACTTTAATGACACACATTGCTGGAAAAATTGTCCATCCCAAAAATTTGACAGTTTCTTATACAAACGTCTAAGTAAAAGAAATCCTTAACATATTCAGTCGTGAACTTTTCCTTTACACAAACAAGTAGCCCTGCAGGACGCGAGCCTTTCTTTTCCCTTCGGCGTGTGGGTATTACACAGCCAATTAGGCCAAACAGATTGAAGTTCCCTACAGTTAGCCCAATAATCAGCAACGGGACAGGCATTAGTACAAAGTTTTTTAACATGACATGAACGTTTGCACATGCCACATGGCCTGCCTCGTTTGTATGGTCGACCGAGTTTCCCAGGGCTATTGCCTCTGAAAATATGGTAAATATATGTAAATGTTTGTTTATTTGGTTATCTGGTGCTGCGCTGTTAGACTTGACATGTGATTCTATTATTTTAGGATGGTTTAACTGCTTTTGAATTGGAACGTGCACTTGTTATGTCGGAAATTTTGTTAGACAGGTTTTTGCTTAGAAGACTGTTATTACTTGTCCGATGAAAAGAACTAAATTTAAACTACGGTCTATTTTACAAAACTTTATACGTTATGTCAAGGTGAATTAAAGTCATTTATAGTTGAACATTCCAAAGTTAATTCATTTTATGGTTTAATACTCTTTTTACAATCGTATGAGTATAGGTCACTCCAGTTGGAGAACCCTGTATAATCCTGAATACTTTCTAAAGAAGCAACTTTAAATAGGATGATAATTGTGATTTATGTAGGTCTTGACTATGATCTGGGTAATACCGAGAAAAAATTAAAAAGGTGGTACTGAAAAGATTTCGATACTGCAGATGTATCGAATTAATCTGTTGTACACCGGCTAGCTCCATATATCGACGATAATCGGCTATTGGTCTGTGTATTAATTTACAGTACCAATTCTATGGATCCTCTTGGCATATATGCTGAGATGGCCTACCGATTTATAATAAATTAATATACCAATTTTCAGATGTTCGTTATATCACTTGCAATACAAATTTAATCATCTTTTGCCAAAATCTGTATTCAAAAAAAATCTGCCAAAAATAACGAACACTACAAAAATACTCGTATATACTTTACTGAGACATATTTTACTGAATTAATTCAAAATAACACGACATAAAATTATCAGTATCTTAAAGAATCTTTTGATATACGCCCTAGGGCGTAAGACCCTCGACTCATTTCTAGTACCTATTCCTTTCGGTTGACGGCCATTCCTCTTAGCTCGCGGATGTTTGTCCCTTTTCTTAGCCATTCTACTAATTCTCTCTTCCCTGCTTTCTTCTACCTCTTGATCTTGCTTCTAGAATTCTTTTGGATATTCTGTCTCCCCCCATTTTCCTTACGTGCCCGTACCATTTTTGCTGTTTCTATATTATCTACTGTTGTAAGATTGTACCTAAAGTTATTCGCGTATTGGATTGTTTCTGACTCTGTCTCTGCGTGTATTTCCATTGATTTTCCTCAGATATCTCATTTCCATTGCGGTGGCCTTACTTTTGTGTTTATCTGTGCATTTCAATTGTATTGTGCCCAAAACTTTTTTTACCGAAGGTATCAGAAAATTAAAAGATCTATCGAAATCACGAAAAAAAAATAAGGCGGTTCCATTTAAAAAAAAATGCCGCTTACGTCATTACTCGAAAACAAATGACGATCGAAAATCGAATTTAATGGAAAATTGTGCATTTTCATAAAATAAAATCGACGTGTTCGAGGATTTGTACGAAAACTGGGTTGTTTCGGTTTTAATTAATATATTCCTTTCTTTTTACTCACACTGTATATACTTATAGTTAATATAAACTTTGCTAGACTTTGTAAGTTCACTTGCTTTATGTTCCAGTTCCCTATGTTAGGTATTCTTTCCTTTATTTTCTTTACATTTTCTCAATGTATATGACAAACAGAAACGCACTGCTTAATACCTTTTACCATTTGAAATTCTTTTGACTCTGTTCCATTCATCATGACAACCCCTTTTGTATTCTTGTAATTGCTCTCTATTCTTTTCTCCAACGGTTTTAATTTACCTGCGTCTTCTACCGCCTCCCATAGTTTTTATTTTGGTGCTTTGTAGAAGGCTAATTTTAGATCTAGAAGACATAGATACAGTGTCCTGTCTCTGCCTAGCGTGTCTAGCTAGTCTTAATGTAAAAATCTTATCCTGGGTTTGCCTCCCTTCTCTGTAGGCGGCTTATTCCTCTTGAAGATGTTGTTCTATTTCTTCTATGACTTTATCTTTTATTACTCTCGTGTAGATTTTTTTATATTACTTGTGATAAACATACTACATACTGCCCTATAATGTTCGCAGTTTGTTGTACTTCCTTTTTTATGTATTGGGGCTATTAGGTCAAACACGCAAATCAGGGAAGAAACGCAAGAACAATATCAGACGCCCTTGAAAAAAAAAGAAAGTCAAAGAGTAGCTGGCTGAAGAGAGTGGCAAAAGACCTCATAAAGATTACATTGAAAGAAAAAATTGGCACTATATCATTAAACAAGTTAAAATCACTAAAGAAAAAGATGAAGAAACAACCAAAAGATGAGAAATTCAAGAAAAAATGGAGCGATGGGCAAAGCAATAGCTATAAGCGATGTTGGAAAAAATCTAAAGTTAAGACGAAAACAAAAACTACCGTAATCTATAAAAATGAAACTCAGGAGTTTTTAAAAACAACTATACAGTGTGTTTAATTATTAATGTTACTTAAAACTAAGCCCAAAATATGATTGTTTCCATTTGGTAAGTCCCTTTTATAGGTCCACTTTTCTTATTCTATTAGATAATTATTTTAAAAAATTTATTCAAAGCTCTTTGATTTCAATATTTATAAATCTACATCGGTTTTCTTATTATTTAAAAATTTTCTATGCATGAATTTAAATATGTACATTACATTGGAACATACATTTAAAGTACTTAAAAGGATTTAAAAGCTGGTTCAACCTTGAAATTAAAGTTTTATGAATGGAACAGCAAACGGTAGTTAGGAAGCATAAACCTTCATTTAAATACAATACGCAGATTTTTAGCACGACTTTCAGATGGATTTGTGAAAGGTGAAAATTACCAATCGGATTTTCCGCTAAAATGACGGAAATATCTTCTTCGCATTGAAATTTAATCTTTTTTGTGACGTGAATCTTATTACTTTATTGAGCTCTTAAGTAACTGAATTAACTCTTCATTCATTTGCCACTGAAACAAATTCGTCTGCAAGAAGAAAGTGAACGAACGGTTCGATTAAACTCGCCGTAGCCTTCAACCAGAAGTCTTCTGTATACAACAAGAAACAATTTAATAACTACCCAATGATTTATTGCTGTAATTTTAATTTTTACACAGCAAATTGTAACGAACGAACGAACGAAAGAAGTGTGTACAAACTAAGTGATTTAATACAGAATCTAACAGAGCAGAACAAGTTCGTAGCGATCTTTTGTGTTAATCTATGCTTCATTTAACCTTATTTCCCGCCGATAAAGAAACGGAAACCCATTTTGTAACAAGAAAGTGAAATTATGCAATTTAATCACATAAAGCAATTTGTAATTCCATTCAAAAATTGCTAAACATCTTTAGGAAGTTCATATTTTATGGAATTAATCAATGAAATGTTAGTAATTGTTAGAGATTTATTATACTTACATTGGGCAATAATTGCAAACGTAACTGTAGTACACTCTGCCCTTATTGTTTCCTATTTTGTCACATTTACTAAAACCACAGCCTACTTGATGGGTTGTCGCCCAGACCATTTGGGTGTAGTGACCTATTGTTAAAAGGTCGTTGTAATCACCACCAAATGTAAAGTTGTCCTTCTCTAACCACCACATTTTTATTGCAAATAACCTGAAAATATTATTTTGTCATTTCTTCAAGTACATAGGTAAATCATCTATAGTTATAAGCAAACGTTTAAAAACACAACGGTGGTTAATCAAACCGTATACGTATTTCGACAAAAAGTCTCGGCAGATTGCAGATTCGATTAATGTAAACCGTTCAGGATCTTTTGATCAAATTACAACAGTAGAACTTCAGAAGATGTGATCTTTACCAAATTATTAAAGGAAGTTTTCTGCTTTTGCTATGTAGAGACTTGCGGGCCAACTTTCTTACAGGCGAAATACGTATTTATTTTATTAAACACCATTTTCATTTTCGGTTTCCCTATTTTTCTAACAAATTTGGACCAAATAGTAACAATTCTAAACCTTTAAATTAAACATTAAATGATGAAGATGAAGATTTCCATGGTTGTGTAGCCTATAAAATAAAATTGTGTACCATATAGGTTTTAATCAGTCTGGCGACTAACATTCATTTGCAAACGCATTAGAGTTTAATTTAGACACAAGGCGACATATAAATTAATGTTTTCTATTTACTCACGTGTTTGGCATAATACTTGTGTAAATAGAATTAATGGTTGTAATTTTTACTGTTATTGTAGCAGCATTTGATTACTTCATTGTTGTCTATTAAAGTATAATACTCACTTTATTGTCATTTTTTGCTTTCTGAATAAACAACAAAAAGAAATAAATGCTGTTTCCTGGTTCATTAGTAATTAAAGGGGTCAATTTTCAGTGCCTTTTATTAAATGAGAGATAAAAAAACCTTTCAATTTTTAGAAGGGAATTTAAATCAAAACTCCTAAGTACACACAGAATATAAAAGAAATATGAACAGTCAAATCCAAAACTAGGGGGAAATTAATATTTAAATTTCAATTTTCAATTTCATTTTCTTGCTACATCGACTACAACTAATTTTCAATTTATTTTAACCAAAACTCAAAATTCATAAGCTACCTACTCGAAAAAGCAAGAAGTTTTGTATTTACGACATTTTGATAAAAAAAAAAATTAAGATGAAGACGGATTTGAAATTAAATATAAAACTAGCGACTAATTTTCCTTAGCTATTTTAACTGATTGAATAACCTAATAATAATAACTACTAGGTTCGACGTTCTTGAACATTTATTGTTAGAAATATTCAATAAATCGACGTCAAAACTTTAATTAATTCGTCTAGACGTTTTGGTAATCGGTTTTTAGCTCTAATGGTTTAGATCAAATTGTTTATTGTGAAATTACAGCATAAAAATTTTTCATAATGATTTTCTCAAACGTTGACGTATAAGAAATTAAGCTATTAATAAACCAATTCCTTTTAAACAGTGGTAAAGTCATTGAACGTTTTTGAACAATGAAACGTATAACATTTTATTTAAACTATATACTAACCAAGGCACTTGATGAGATGATACAAATATATTCTGTCCACATGAACCATAATTACGGATGTATCTGCCCGTGACATTGTCATGCGTTAATAAAAGACATTCTTGGGCCCATCTTTGGGCTGCTCGTGCCACTCCCTTATGCCATTTCTAAAATGTAAATTTGAACGTAAAGTTTTAAGATAAGATAGACAGAAAGTAAAATAAGCAATTTTCTCAATAAGTCTAAAGTATATTTAAAAACAGATTATTAAATTAAACTCGTATTAGTGTAATATTGTATAGTAGTATTGAAGACAAATTCATACGTTTGGTAAATAATAGGTTAAAAATTAAGTTTGTTTTTTTTTTTATAACAAAATTAATCTTTGCTGAAAATGCAGAAATTATAAAGACATGAACCGCAAACGTATTAAGGGGTGTACCTAAGTAATTTTTACTCTGTTGAACACGGAAGATTACAGCCCAAGCATAATGAGGACCTTTAACCATGGGGAACATAGTAAATCATTTAACTCTTAATTATTATGTGCGTACAATATGTTTTCCACAACTGATATACACCACACTTAAAAGTGTATACAATTTTTGGCAAACTAATTTAACATTACATGTCACTAAATCATTTCAATCACTTCACTTACTTCCCTAGGGAAGTAAAATCACACGTTTCTTATTTTCGTGACAACCAATACATAAATGGTAATTTCAACCTCCTTTGGGTACAACCATATGTCACTCGGTAAATGTGGCTTGCTAAATCAATGGTGGAAAAAACATTTTAATGGCCAAATATATATTTCGGCGACTAAGTTCCTATATTCAGTGAATACCTATACTGATTCGACTGTGCTTCTGCTAAACCGGGCTAAAAAAATTTATATAACAGGCCAGAACACAGAATATCAGAGTATGTTTCTAGTTTACTGATTTAGTTAGGAATAATTTTTTAATATCTTTGAAACCCAATGTCACCTTTGTCAAGTAAAAATAGCCGCCCAATAGAAAAAATTCTAGTATCTTACTGCATCAGTACACCCATGGTTGATACTTCTTAATAGTTAAAGTTAACCGGAGTTAATGTTTGAAAACATTCTCTTCGCGAAAACCATTTGCATTTGCCTTCCATTCTTCTCGCGTCACTGAAACTCTACTCGTATAACCGCTGTATACATTCCTAATCTTAGATATTTCTTTTCCATCTAATTCTATATGCTTATTTTCCGAGTTTAGACCTCTATTCTGTAACATTTCTAGCGTCTAACCAATTTTCCATCCGTTATTTATGCTAGGAGGTTGTCTCATTGCCACTTCATTACCAAATCTTCTGTTAAGTCTATCGCCTTGATCAGGGTTTCTGCATGCTCCATTCTATCCGCTTTCTCTCCTGCGTGCCAACATTGATTTATCTATTCTTCTCTGTGCAGTTTTAATTTGCCTAACCAATATATCCGTTAGGGCCCGAGTATCCGTCGCACAAGTTATAACGAATAAACTGATTCCATACCTTGGTTTTTAGATGATTAGAGAAATTGGACCATAGAATAGCAGCTTACCGAAAGCAGCCCAGTCCAGCAAATCTCTTCCCGAGATTTCTACAGTTTGTTTTTTTTGCGATTAAAATCTTTTGTTCCAAAATAGACGTATTATTTAACCATCTCAGTGGTACCATTCTCATTCCTTATTATGACTCAGCGACTTCCATGTCTATTGTAACTCTGTTCATATTCCTTAGTTCATCTGGTGTAAACATAGCTTCCTTTTTATTCCACTTAACAATCATTTATTTCGTTTTTCTATAAATCTTACTTTGTCATGTTTTTCTTCGATTTGACTTTTCTTGGTTCTTTCTTAATTTTGTTGACGGTTTTCAATTTATTTTTGTAATTAGCTGTTTGTGTTTTCCTGAATAGTATTTCAAGTGAAAGCTTGTTCAATTTTTCTTTGTTATTCTTGTTCTTCAACAATTGCTTCAAATCTATCATCATCCTATGATCGTTGTCTGTAAGCTTCCGATTATTACTTTAGGATCGCTACTTTGTATTTATTTCATTACAATAGGATCTTTTATTTGTAGCTGTTTTCCACACAAGCATCCCAAGTTCGATTCCTAAAACCAGAAAATCCCCGCCAGAAGATTCTTCGAAGAACAAATTAAGCAGGTGGTTCTGATAGTCATACTATTACAACCCTTGTTACACCGTTAACACCTGTTTCTTCTACTTTCTTCTTCTCTAAAAAGAACTCATAGAACTCGCATTTGTGAATTAATTAACAAACCATTGGTTTAAGTTTCAGTCAAATACTTCTTTCTTCTTAGAAACTGAATTAATAACCACTAGTTGATATTTCTCCAGTCAAACTTAAATGTTTAATTGAGAATTCGAAATTGGATTCATCAATCCGTGTCTAAGATTCCAATCCAGATTGTCAGATTTGATTGTTCAATCTCTCTCTCTCTGTCTCTCTCTCTAGGTCTTCAGTCTCTTGACTGGTTTGACGCATGTTTCCAATCTCGTCTTCTCTCAGATTTTCTCTTAGTTTCTTCATAGTTACGCGTGCCCACGTCATTAATAATTTGTTTAATATATCGATGGCGTGGACGTCCCCTACTTCTTTTTCCTTCTATCTTCCCCTCTATAATTGTTTTCAGGATTCCTTCCTGGCGAAGAATGTGTCCAATTAGCTAATCTCGTCTTTTCTGGATCTGTTTCCACATCTTTTTCTTTTCTTCAGCCCTTTTTAGTACTTCGTCATTAGTAACTCTGTCCGTCCAAAGGCTTCTATCTTCCGTTTTCCTTGGTCCACGATTCGCAGCGATACAAGGCGACACTCCACACGAAAGTGTGTATAAATGCCTTTTTTACGTATAGCGAGATATTTTTGCAGGGCTTCTTTTATTTAGGAATGCTCTTTTGGCTTGTAGAATTCGGTGATTTATCTCTCTTTTGCTTCTCCCATCTTTTGTAATGATGCTTCCCAAATATACATATTCGTTCACCTCGCCTAATTTCTCCCCATTGTTCAATATCCAGTTCAAATTCCAAAATTCGTATTTTAGATTTTAGTTCTAGATTTATAAAACATGACTACTATTTATTACAATTGCGACTATTTCACGATGTTGAATTTACTTACAAGGTAGTTCAGTGAATTAGTAAGTTTAGATACAGAAAGAACTTGTTTTTCATCTGAAAGCGAATTTCGAAAATCGGGTTTGTACTCAAATTTGACTTTCGATAACCAGATTTAAAAGATTCGAAATTTCAGTTTACATTTGAAATTCAAACTGGAAATTCAATATCTATTAGAAATGCAAATTCAAGTAGAAATATGGGATTTGAATTCAGATTCGGAATTCGAAAATCCAGCCTGGGCTAAAAATTCGAGTTATATCGTAGCAGATATTTAAATCTGAAACGCAAAGATTCGAATCTCATATTCGGATTCGGGTTCGACTGACAGTCCTATTGTCTAGCACTTCTTTTGCCGACATCGTATTCCGCAAACTTCCCATTAAAATCACTCACGATTATTGTCTATTGCATTATAGGTATTCTCTGTAAGTCATTTCCTAATTTCCTTGTAGTCCTAATTTCCTTGTAGAGTTTCCTCAAAATCGTTAATTTAATTTGGTGTCTTTAGGATTGCCTGAGCACTTGAAGACAAAAAGGGGTTAAGTGAAAAGATCTTTAAAATATTTGGAACGAAATAAACTAACTACTCTACGCTAAAAATAATTAAAATTTCTAACTTTGATCTACAAACTAACGTCAAACCAAAACGAGAAGTCATTAATAAATATAGTAATTAAAACTAAAACAAAATTAATAACACTTAAGCAGAGGACATAAACTATTAATTAAGGAATTAAGTGATACTAAGATGCAGCTGCAACAGAAAAAAAAACTCATAGTTTCAAACTATTATCAATGGAGATAACTGAACAGCCAGATTATAAATTATTTAAAAAAAATCTATCTAAATTTAAAATAGATTCAAACTTGTCTTAATCTTTTATGTGCCAATAAATTTAAAAGCTGGTCTGATTTTAATTAATATCCTAAAGTGAAATTAGCAAAATTAATGGCCATCATTATCGCTTTTAAAATGACAAAATTGGCACTATAAAGATATTGACCTACATATCTGCAAAAAGCATTAAACATTATTTTCGGTCGTTACTTTTAAGCGAAGATAATTTTAAACAGTAATAATTTTTATCTGAAAGAACGTGTATTACGTGTACGATCTGTTAAAGTTGATTATGTTTTTAGCTTTTATTATAACGTATGATATGATATGTTACCTCTGCGAGTACGCATTTCATAGAAAAATTAGAAGATTTTATTATATTTTATATGGAATTCCGTCAAACTATTTAATCAATGTTAATATAACTTTCCTGTAACTGTAATAATTGTTTGTTATTTGAAAAATAAATTTCAAGCCATAGTAATTCGTTCGAAATAATAAACTGTTATATAGGATGTATTTAAAGCTGTCTTCATTTTTGTTTTTTGCATATAACGCTTTGGAAATGTTAAAAAATTGTACCTACTTAAAATTAAGTTAGTAGGCAAAACCTACTTTACGAAATTAAGCAGCGAAGAGCGAAATGGAGAGACGCACCATCCTCAACATGTTGGCAGCTCTTGGAACGACTTTGGTTCTGAAGTAATTATGATAAAGGACGATTTTCCTTTGAATACGTTTCCTGTGTGGCATCAACGCTTTGTACGGTATTTTATCGCCCATTATTTTTGGTTCTAAAAAAACATTAAACCTAAAAATTACCAAATATAAAACATATTTCAAATACACTTACGCCGATCATTTCTCCATTCTTCTGATGAGAAATTAAACAAGGTCGTTAAAATAACCATCAGAAATAAAAGCCTTGCGCTTGCAATTGCCATTCTGCAAATGATTTTAAGTTTCACTGCCAACAAAGTTACTCTTTCAATGGAGTATTAAAGATCTACATTAAAACTATAAAATTAAATATTCTTGGTGGTTTTCCCATCTCCTGATAAATTAAGCTTTTAGATGTTTACTATCAAAACAACTGCATCAACAAAGGTAACCGAAAAAAATAAAGCGATGGAAAAACCGATTCAGTGATGCAGTGCAGGAGATACGAATTATTATCTTAATTGCGTACAATAAGATAAAGTTTTATAAACATTTCTGGGAGATTTATGTCATTATGTCTGTGTACATGCATAGGTTACATAGAATTTTGACTTTAAAAATTCTTGAGTAAATTTAGATTTAGAATGAAAAATACTTATAGCTTCAAATAAATGAATGCTTAAATTCTTAGATAATACTATTCCTAATTAGTAACAAGTAGCAGCAAATTTATTTAAAATGTTATTAAATCTGAACTAAAATTAATTTCTTAATAATTTTAAACATGAGATAATTATATTAAATCAAAATATTTAGGAATATCCTAATTGTGCAGATAATGAGTTGCTAAAAAGGGCAATAAAATGGCAATAGTTATTTACGTACATACCAAGGGGAGGCAAATAAATAAATTACATAACTCCTATGTTATGCAGAATATTTTTCCACTGGCGATGTAAACTGACATTCGAAATTCACAATAAATTGTGATAATTTTATTAACAACATAAATTATCATTATCTGAAGTTGGCTTTCAAGGTAATGGTTAGTTCCTTAAGTGGATAGGTTCACATTTGCATTTCTACTGGCACGACAACCAATAAAGAAGTAATAAAAGTAACCTACCTCCTTCAAATATAATCAAATATTATATAATAAATATAACTTATCAAAGCCGCGGTGAAATAACTACGTTAGATTAAAGAATTTAATATTTTATATATTCATATAGGTCCTAACTAGAAATTTTTCTTTGGGAACAAAAGCTTGCGTAGGTATGTCCGGTTTCTGAAACGCACTTTACTAAAGAAAACTATCTGAAAATGAAAGTCTACAAATTTTAGCACACAAGTCACCCTTCTGACACAGCAAGATATGGATCAGCGGTGATAATTAAAGAAGACATCAAACATCTTGAGAAAGCCAATTATTAAACCCGTGAGATACAAGCAACAGCTGTAAAAATACTTACAAAAACTAGGAGCTTCACAGTAACCGAAATATACTGCCCACCAAGGTATGCGCTGGAAAAGAATGGCTACCTCAGGCTCTTCCAAACGTTAGGAAATCACTTCATAATTGGAGGGGATTTCAACGCAAAGCACACCTACTGGGGATCGAAGATTATAACAACCAAAGGAAGGCATTTGCTTGAACCAATCAAACGAACCAAATGCGAATGCCAATCTACTGGTAAACCAACATATTGGCCTACGGACATCAACAAGTATAGAAGATAATTACGACTTGCCATCACATCATTCTCCAATTATCTTGACGATAAGCGAAACAATCATCATCAAAGAACAACCGATATCACTAACCAACAAAAGGACAGATTGGAAAGGATTTAGGGTGGAGGCAAAGAATCAACCTAAACACACCACTAAAAACAACAGCCCAACTTGACAATGAAGTGGAGCAACTTGTCGATTTGCAGCGAGCAGCATAGAACAACACTCCCACACTAAAGAAAAAGGAAAGCGGTATAAACTGTTCGAAAAAGATAAGAGATATGATAGCCGAGAAAAGAAAAGTCAAAAAACTATGGCAGCAAACAAGATCACCAGAAGACAAAAGGCGACAACAACTTAAAAGATAAATCCAGGAAAACAAAAATGATACATTTGACAACTTCCTCAGAGGATTGTATGATGATAAAGACTATTCTTTATGGAAAGCTACAAAAAGCCTAAAGAGGCCTAAAACACAAGCGCCACCTATTCGAAAAGAAGATGGTACGTGGACGAGAAAGAATGAACAAAAGGTAGAACTGTTTGCGGAGCATCTGACTTTCCAGCCCTTCCCTCAACAAATAGCTGAAGAAAACATCTCAGCAATTAATAACTAAGATAAAACCCCAATCAAACTGGTCTAACCAGCAGAAGTGTGGCTAATGAGATAAATAAACATAAGCACTAAAAAAGCCCCAGCATTTGATCTTATATCTGGACAAATCTTAAAAGAGCTTCCACGTAAAGAAATTGTTAAACTAACGTACCTGGTCAATGCAGCGTTACGACTACGATACGTACCTATGCAGTGGAAGGTGGCAGAGGTAATAATGATTCCGAAACCTGAAAACCCACCAAATGAGAAAACGTCCTACCGTCCAATTTCGTTACTGCCTACTATTTCAAAATTATTCGAGAAACTACTCTTGAAGCGAATCAAGCCAATAACTGAAGAAAACAATCTCATCCCCAACCACCAACTTGGATTTAGAAACAAACACTCTACGATTGATCAAGTGCATAGAATCACAAACATAATCGAGAGAACACTAGAAGAAAAGAAGATCTGCTCCATTATATTTCTGGACGTTGCACAAGCGTTCGATAAAGTTTGGCACGAAGGACTGAAGTATAAGATAGACAGAAGCCTGCCGAAACAACACAGCCAACTATTGAAATCATCGTAAAACATGAAGACAGTCACTCAGAAATAAAAGGAATATCTGCTGGTGTTCCACAAGGCTAGGCCCATTCATGTACCTCCTATATACGAACGACATACCGGACGCAAAAGAAACTACCATCGCAACCTTTGATGATGACATTGCCATCATAGCGGTAGACAACAACATTGAAGAAGCATCAACCAAATTACAGAGTCGTACAACTGGACTAAGAAATAGACGAATCAAACTAAACGAAGCAAAATCAATGCACGTCAACTTTACCAACAAAAAGATCAATCATCTTCCTATCGTGATTAACCAAACCACGCTACCCTATGAAAATAATGCAAAATACATAGGCATGACATTAGACGCAAAACTGAGATGGAAAGAGCACGTGAAAAAGAAGAAAGAAGAACTCAACCTGAAGTTTAGAAAAATGTATTGGTTAATTGGGAGACACTCCGGGCTATCAATACATAATAAACTGTTACTATACAATACTATAAACCAAGGGTCGGCAACGGTGGGATGGAGAGGGGGGGGGGATAATATTTAAACATGAAAATACACGAGGTTAGTGGGGACAGAAAATAGTTCACTATATGCGGAATCAGATGTTTCTAGTAGTCGAAAATTGATTCTAGTCATCTAGTGTTATCTAGAAGTCGCTAAGATCAAGTTTTTACTAAAATTATTCATTACAACTACGAGTGTTTGTCGTTCAAATATCTAAAATTTAGAATTTAGATATCTCAATGGCAGGCACTTTAAAATTGCTTCGCAGGCACCTTGGACCTCTGCTATAAACTATACTATACTATAAACAAGTACTAAAACCAGTATGGAGGGGATGTACCAAAAAAAGCAATATACTAATGATACAAAGATTTCAGAACAAAGTACTACGAAGCATTGTTAATGCCCCGTGGTACATTCGAAATGAAGACACCCACAAGGATTTAAAGATTTATCCAGTCGCTGAAGAAATCCAGCAATTTGCGAAGAAACACGAAGAATCACCAACATCAAAAGAGATGCTACAACTCCTTGACAACAGCCAACAAGTGAGGCGGTTAAACCGAGTGAAACCGTTCGAACTAGTTTAAGTGAATAGTGCTAAAAACAAAAAGCTGAGCAAACACGCGAGTGAAGTACAACACAACATTCGTGGAATACTCCTCGGGGAGCATATTCATAACACAGCGAACTCATCATTATTAGAGACAAATTGTTGGATAGACTTAGTCTAGTTACAATTATCGCCTATTAAATAAATTTAAAAAAATATAGGTCCCGAGTTGCAGTAGCTGGGTACCCCCATTGTCGCACGATCAGAAGAGTTAAGCATCTCTCCAACTATGGGAAGAGTATGCGCAATTAGAAAGCGGAATTAAGACACAGTGGGCTGTTTGTTGTGGTAGCGAATCCGACGTTCTAGATGGGCATAAGGATAAGGAAAGAAATATATTCATATACCTCAAATCTAATGAATTGCAATGGATATTTATTGACTCTTTATTATCAAGTTTGAATTTATCAGTTTCATATGTTAAAAATACATATAAAATATGAAATAACAAAAATAAAAGACAAGATCATATAGACCAGAATGCATAACAGTTAAAACAATGGATAATGAATACAACTAATAGAGCTATCAAAATAGAAACCTAAAGCATAAAACCGTTAAAAAATATTAAGAACGAGTTGGGACTGCGTCATTGTTGTGAAAGAAGAGCTCAACGTTTCGCCCACTTTTTTAAGGGGCAAAAAGGGGTACTAAAAGAGCACGGCAACTTAACGTGGGAACTACGTCAGAGACGAAACTCTTTTAACTAAAGAAAGAAGGACATGGTAACTCAACTTATAAACCCAGCCAAAGGCGAAACCCTTCTGAAAAAGAGAAGAACATTTATATATTCGTATATGTTCTTCATGTACATGTATATAAGAGAGGAGCATTCTACGAAAACCAACAACTAGATATGTTGAAATAAGAAAGGATTATGTTTACGTCATAATAACGGTGGACTGGAATAATAGGGTAGGAGGTGATGAAACGGGGATTACACTATGTGCTATCACACAGAAAATAATAATAACGTTAGAGTATTACATAATTAATAATTTAAAGATAAAAGGTTTAACGATTCAATTTCAAAGCCAAAATAGGATAAAAAATTATACAAATAGCCCAAGCAACAGGGAGATAAAACAAGCCTTACCTGGAAAAAAGGCCATTCACCAAATTATTTGGCATCGGGTTGATACATCTATTAGTTATTTTCACTATAATCTTGGCACACTGTCTTACGAATTTTCAAACATTCAAAAATTATTAAAATGGCAGTTTTTATTGTATTAGGTAATTTAGTTAAACATAACACTTATTATTCATATTGTTAACTTAAAAGTAAGGTAAAGTTAATAAAATTCTTGTACACTCTTACTAAAAATGGTATTCTGTTTATTTAGTCCACAAAGTTTGTGATATTCGTACTCTTGAAAGACAAAGACAAGGAAAGGTTTAAAAATACAACAAAATGCTGAATCTGTCACCGAGCATAGGCTACCAATAAATAAAAACAAATAAAAGATCAAAATGGTTAAAGAAAGTAGGTAGGTACGAATTGGGATACCAGAACAGGAAAGGAAGACAAGAAATATCAATAGAAGATGACAAGAACGTTAACTGCATTGGAATGTCAAAAATGTGAGAACAAATATGAGAGGGATGAAGAGAAAAATAGCAGAATATTCAACAAAAGATAAAGAAGTAAAAAATAAGATTACGAGTTAGAAATTTCGATTCAACATGAAGAAATTTATATACAAAAAGAAAAAGAGCAAAAGGGGATTTTAAGAAAACAAAGCAAGCAAGTGAAATAGTTAGCGTAAATTATTATAAGGAAATTATAAATAAAATAATAGTTTTTTTTTTTTGAAATGTGGCAAGAGCCCTAAAAGGACGGATTAAATCAAAAAGTTGAAATATCAGATAATAAGAATGACAAATACATATAATGAAATAAATAAAGAGATATTGTATAGATAACAACAGAATAGAAAATTACAAAAACTGCAGAAAAGTTAGAAGTTAAATAGATAAAAAATATATAAGAAAGAGGAAGAAGAAAAGAATAAAGAGAGAAAGACAAGAAGAAGTATTTCTTGGCAACACTCCACTCCATGGGACTAGAAAAAACAAGAGAAAATAATGTGAGTTTAGTGGCGGTTTGCACAAAACACAAAATTAATGAACGATCAAAGTTGACAAGAGAGTATCATATTTTGGTTACTGCCTAATTATTTGCCACATAAATTTAAATTCCGATTCGAATTTGTTCATTTTAATGAACAAATTCGAATGGTAAAAATTAACAGAAGATAAACTTTGAAATTCGATTTTTAAAATATGCAACAAATCCTGGAGTGAAATTCCTGAATTTCAGAAAAGTTGAAAAAAACCAAGATATTTATATCGTAAAAGGGACAAATCGTTCTGCTTAATGACAGCTTCATTCAAAACACATACAAAACTACTAAAAGAAAACTAAGAAATAAAGAAATTGAAAATAAGGAAAGAGACAACACCAAATGTAACTTTGTAGAGCCAGAAAAATACATTATATTTAATATTTCTTATAGACTTCAAAGCACCATTTGACACAATAAAAAACAAAAGGAAAATTAATAAACATAAGTTTAGATAAAACACTTCAAGCAAAAATCAAAATAGAGAGGGGGAAATGTTCGAACATGGAGTCAACCGGAAGAACAGAATATGAGAATTCGAACAAAAAATAGAATAGAACGATAAACTCAAAATTTAAAACAACCTTCATTATTTCCTTCAAACGAAATTCCTGTCATTCCGTTTGTACTTATTTGAACCAAACAGACTTTTTATTGGTTCCGAGTACTAGTATTTATATCAGAAACTTTAATTTACTGGTCTAAAATGTAAATCATTCTTTAAAAATGACATTTTACTGCTTCCTGCTCTGAATCCGACCCTGAATATAATTTTGCATTGAAAAAAAATATTGCAACAACTCATGTCAACTTAAAACTACAGCTGAATGTTTGGTTGTAATACCCACACATCAAAAACTTGCCAGACATATTTTTTTATTCAATTAAAAAGCATGGGCGTAGGAAATGAGAATTCTAAGGCCACGACGTACGACAACAAAGCAATTCATTATTAAGAATTTATTTTAAGTTATATTTGTATAGTACGATTAAAGGATGATATTTTGGGAATATTATTTATTTACATAAGCACAACTTTAAATACATATTTTTCACCAAAAGTTTTGGGGTGGTTCACTTGTATAAGACTTGTTTCCAGAATTGTTTGTTATATAAAAAAGTTAAGATGTTTAAATAGCTTGTAATACTGGTACATGGATTTCAAATAACTTCCCAGTCATTTCTAACAAAATACTCTGTTCGCCACATAAACCAAACTAAAACCAATCTGATACTCATTAATTAAGAAAAGTTTTAATTAACAATGAAACAAAGTGTGCTATGACCAAACCAGTTTCTTTTATTTATTTCTTTTAATCCGTAATAGCCTTACCCATCAGACAGAAATTAAAGGCAAGAGGATTAACCTAATCAAACTACCTTGTTTAAAGTTACTGGCATGAAGATTTATTTTTCTTATTGACTGTCCAGAATAAGTTAAGGAAGTTTTCCATATGACTATAAACTTAACTTAACTTAATGTTAAAAAAACTCAAACTGGACTGACCTTTTCAATTTTCAGTGAGACGTTTGTGAGATGCATACGTACGAGTATTATAATTTTTAGGTAGTAAACTGCCCGTCCTACAAATGACTAAAACAGGTCCAGTAGTGAATGAGTTGTAAAAAGTCCAAAAAATAGCTTCATGTTATGGCTTTCGCAGGCTTATTCATTAATGTGCTAATTAATTTTAATTAGCTGTGTGCACTCCTTATCTTGCTTAATAACGAGAAATTCAAGAAAATTGTAATTTAAATTTAAATACTGTAGTTTTTAGGCCTTTCAAATTAAACTACTAAAAGTAAAATCAATTTCGGCAACTTCGTATATGTACGATTTTTACGTTTTTTTGGTTGTTAAAATATGTAAATATCGAGGGATCTAAAATGAAAAGGAAGTCATTCTGTAAATCGTTATTTTATTTTTCAAGTTTCAGGCCAAGCATTATCGACTTTTGGAATTAAGTAGGCAGCAGTTTCGCCGTATTTTAATACATATTTTTTTTACAAAATTTTCACACCAACCTAGTTAATAATTAATTTTTGGTTTAAAAAGACATCAGACTTAATTATTTTCGAAAATAAAGCGCTGTTCAATTTGTTTGTAATAAGGGAAAGATTCTCCTTTTCATCTTAAGGGTAAATAATTTCAGATTACAAATATAATTTTTTCTAAACAATAAAATGATAAATAAATAACAGAATCGTTATTTTCTTAAAGGTTACTTATTCAAACATATTTGGTTTACTGACTACCATAATTTAAAAAAAAATTAGCGATTAAAGTTTTAAGGCTTCTTTTGGAGCCACAATTTTAATAGAAATTAATCTGTTTCTGAAATATTTGAAAAAGAATATATATTTTTTTAAGTACAAACATTTTGATGGATGCTTAATTTTAAATTCACAAATTTCCCAAGGTCTTCGAAAACCGTACAAAATATACATAAAAACAAAAATATCTTTCATATCTCCCAGCTGCATATTCATTTATTTTAAAAATATCCAAAAATTTCTTACCTTTCTACAAAGAGATCAATACATAAAGAACTACACAAATTGGCTCCTTACTACAGCTCACTAGAAGCAAGACTGGCATAAATCTGTTCAAGATCATCGAATACATTAATATTCCTTCAGTTAATTTGTTAAGCATTTGAACTATTAAAAAAATACTATAGAAACGGACATTGATTCACTATTCTAAAATTAGAATTGTCTTCAACATTCCACCTTATTTAAACAATCAAGTGAAATTGGCAATTCTAATATGTGTGTAATATATGGGTCATAAACATTAGTTTATATTAATCATATTTAATTGTTTAACACGCGAATTACCCTCGTATCAATACTAATAATAATAATAATAGTGCAGATGTTTATTTACTTCATGTTCCAAGAACAATGTTGTGATAACAAAATGACATGAGATTAATAATAACAATGGTTTATCTACAAAAGCAGCGCAGGCAATTATCATTTGTCCTATGTGCTCATCAAGAATGATGTTAAAAATAATAAAGGAACGTAGCTTAAAAGAAAACTTACAACAAGACAAAACGCGTTCGATAATATATTTTAATTTCTTTTACTAATGGAGGCACCTGAACCGAACTTTTGAAAAGTTCTGTATGTCTAAAAATACAAAAAATTTCACAGCAATACAGCAGGAACTTAGTAAGTTTTTGATTTAAACCAAGTTTAAAAATTTAAGAATAGGAGGCGCTAATTGCCCCGACATCAATGACAGAAATTCTTGATGCCTTCAAACTTAAATCTGCTATGCGTGCACGCACAAAAATTGCATATTGAACACGCTGCAACATTCTGGGGTTAATGGTTGTGGCTGCTTCATGAATTCGAGCGATAATATCTTCTCGAGTTTCGACAGGAGTAACATATACCAAATTCTTCAATTGCCTCCACAGGAAAAATTTCAAAGGTGTTAAATCCGGACTTCTCGCTGGCCAATCTCTTGGACCTCCACGACCGATTCATTTGTCAGGGTAATGGTGGTTAAACCATTGCCGAACCACACCTCCATAATGTGATGGTGCACCATCTGCACCCACATATCGTGCCGGAGTGCAAGAGGAATATCCTCCAGTAGGCCCGGAAGGTTATCATTTAAAAATCCTAAATAATTTTCTGCATTTAGCCTTTCAGAAAGTATAAAAGGGCCAATCAGCCTGTCTCCAAGTATTCCTGCCCATACATTTACTGAAAAACGTACCTGGTAGTTTCTTTCGTGAACTGCGTGAGGATTTTCATGGGCCCAAACGTGTTCGTTGTGACAGTTAAAGATGCCGTTTCTTGTAAATGTAGCTTCGTCCGTCCATAACACGTTGCTTATAAACAAAGGATTTCTTCTAGCGGCTTCTAACAACCACTCGCAAAAAGTAAATCGATGTGGATGGTCTTCCTACAATAAATTCTGAAGTCCTGTTTTGTGGTAAGGATGCAGTCCATCATCTTTTAAAATCCTATGTACACGAGTTTTAGAAACATCCAAATTTCTAGAAATACTTCGTACAGTTACTAGGGTTTCTGGATTTTCAGCTACTATTTGTAAAACTTTTTTCCTCTAAGTTGGGTTCCCTTATTCTTGGCCGACCTCTGTTCATATCATGATCTGGAATAATGGTTCCAATTTGTCTTAAGTCTTCGATCAGCAGCTCTTATCACAGTACGAGAGGGATGCCTTCTGTTTTGTTGGGAAAATGTATGGCGTATACCCTTGCAGCAGTAATACCGTGAGTTCAAAAAGTTTTTACATAAGGGTTGGCCATAAGACACAAAAGTAATGTCTACTGCAAGATTTAGAACCTTTGTTTTTACAATTTTATGCACGACTGCACGATAAAGTTTGATTTATAACATAGTTTTGCGGCCATAAAGTACCTCTTTATAGTAGAGGAGAAGGTGCAAATATGGAATACCATTTTGTTTATTAGACACAACTTCTAAACGAATAGGTAAAACAAACCTAAATTTGGCGAGGCTCTACCTAATATAATCAGGGATAAAAGTCTTTAATCAAATTTATGTAACCCTCATGCTTTTTGAAAAAAAAAAACCGTTAGAAAAAATGTCAAAATAACCTCTTGAAAATATAAGGTGTAAATATGGAATACATTTAAAAATAAATAAATAAATTTATTAACTGAATTTTTTATTAATAAAAACTAAAAATACAATACTTTAGAATAGACTACTTGCACCAGTCACAGACATATTCGTCTTTCTCCGCACCTGCGCACTCATTATGTGCCCACATGGAGCACAGGAGGCACTGGACCCATACCTCAACTCTTTGGCTTGTTGACAAATTTTTGGCCACAAAAAATGCATTCTGCATCATTGTCGTCAGGTTTGGAGCGTCTTGGTGTATCATCAAAATTGTCGTCTGAATCATCTGCTAGGCCCAAATCGTCATTGCCCTCAGATTCTTCTTCTGATAAGGAGTCTTCTGCGGGGCGCTTACGTTTTCTATTTGATTGCTTCTTGGGTGCATTTTTTGATATTTCTTTGGGATTTTGAAGGCTCAAATTTCTTTTTTTTTCTGGAAGCTTTTGCCTCCTTTTCTTTTTTTCTATTTATGGACTCATTGAGTTCATTTTTATAAGGAGATGACGTAATCAGAGAAGCTCCGACAGCTTTTCGTCCCTTGTTAGAATTCTTCCGCTTTGAGATGGGAATCGGGCTAATGTCGAAAGGAGCTAATAGTGACACTTGCTTTGGATTGTGGCCAGAAATTTGGAGAGCTGCATTGTTTGCATTTGATGATTTTGAAATGAAGGCTGGTTTATGTCGGGTATGTGATCTTGGGCTGGTACTGTGTCTGACAGGGATGATGTAGACGAAGAAGCTTCAGCTTGGTCATTCTGAACAATTCCTCTCTTTGCTGATTCTTGTTCTGCTGCTAAAAAGTCAGCGTTGGAGAAAATATGTCTATTCAAAGGGTAGATACCAGTAGCCCGAAAACCATTAGCAGCTACTTCGCCAGTCTGGACTTTAAGATATGCCCTACCAAACAATTCTACCACATCAAAAGGACTAAGAGGGCGATTGTTATGACGGATCCATACTCTAATCTCTTCACTATAATGGGTTTTTAATGGCCCCATGAATGATTTATTCAAAGGCTGCAGCTTATGCGTCGAATGGGGAGGCAAAGACACAATGACATTATGATTCTCTCTTGCAAGGTCTATAACGTCGATGTTACGGGTATGGCTGTAGTGCCCATCGAGAATTAATAAAATCGGGTCCTCCTTAGAGGGTTTTGCATGCTTAATGAAGTGATGTAACTACTGAGTGAAGATATGGGCTTGTACCCAACCAGATGGATGTACAACTCCAACAGATCCTGGAGGAGCGCCTTTCATAAGCTGCATGTTCATATTTTTTCTAGGGAATATCAGTAAAGGCGGTACGAACTGGCCAGCAGCGCTCATGGAAAAGATAACTGTTATCAAAGCCCCTCTTTCTGCTGAAGTTAAATATGCAGTCTGACGTTCACCTCGAAGGCCTATTACAGAGGAAATCTTGCTTTGTACGATGGTTAGTCCCGATTCATCTACATTATAGATGCTGGCTGGAGGGAGGAACATTTTTCTAATTCAGTTTCTAGGAGATCAAAGAAATTAGAAACTCTTTCTTTGCAAAAACCTGCAGCTCTGGCGAATGATGTCCCAGTAGGCTTCCTAACGGACAGTTTTGGATGCCGCTTCAAAAATAGATCAAGCCATGCTCTACCTGCCAAACCTGATGCAGAAAAGGGGTGTTCAATGTTGTTTCTAAATGCCAATTGGTAGGCAAGCCGTCTTAGATCTCTCCTAGTAAGTCCATAGAATTTTGATTCCATTAGTAAAATATATTGCACTAGCTGCTGTTCTATATCGGCTCCTAGAATACATTTTCTTCCCAACTTAATTTCTAAGGCCTCTTCAGGTGAAATAGTTGTGTTCTGACAAAGCCGGAAGAGAGTGGTGCGAGGAACTCCATAAAACTTGGCTGCCTTAATTGCTGAACTCATATTCTCTTTATCATATTTTTTTCTTCTATTTTCACAAACATGGCGCTTAGTTGTTCGTGGCATTCTAAAGTAAAAAAATAATTTTGTAGGAAACACCTATTAAGAACGATGGGTGTAAATATGGAAATGGTAGTCAAAAAAGTAATTTTGCGGCCATAAAGTACCTCTTTATAGTACTAGTAAAATAAAGTTCGTATCCAAACAACAGAAACTCATTTTACTAAAATCATGAACATTTTTATTGTTTTCTAAAAGAAACCGATTTTCGCAGTCGTACATAAAGCTTTGCATGCAATTCGTACATAATTAGGGTTTATGAACTCGCCCTATTTATTGGCCTTGCTCGCTACGCTCACTCTGGTATAAACTATAGGACTCGTTAATAAAGACCTACATTTATTTAATTAATTTATTTATTTAAGCGTATGGCATTATTAGCCAGGAGATCCGTAATGACGTGACGGTCTGGCTGCCAGTTGAAGGGATCAAAGTCAAATTTTTAAACGACTTGGCGTCGTGGACTTTGTTATATCCCCGAGGTTGTGAGCGTGTATTAAGTGTATAGTGTTTGTGTCTTGTTACTATCTGCAGTTGACCACATTATGTACTTATTACATAAATAGCTATTATTGAAATTTGCACAACAGTTACACAATGACAGTTACTAAATTCTAAATCTTGCAATTGACATTATTTTTGTGTCTCATGACCAACCAATAAAGACTTTTTGAATTCACGGTATTAGGTTTAATCTTCTCGAAAAATCCCAGTGAGCTAAATTTTTGTATACACCTTCGTTATTATTATTACAAGCTATACATTTCCGGGAAAACTGTAGCTGCTTCTTAGCTCTGTTGATCCATTTGCCGTGGTGGATAAGACCACATTTTCTGTTTGTGTTCTATCTTTTCCTACAGGTCCTGGTGCGTTTTAGCCTGGTTTACTATCTTCTTCCATTCTTTTCTATCCTTAATCCGGCTTTTCCAGTTTTGTATCTTCATTGTTCTTATATCCTTTTCAGTTTGATCTTTCCATCTTGCTTTTGGCCTTCCTCTCGGTCTTCCTTCTGCTGGGCTCCATTCTGTTATTATTCTTACCGGTTCTTTATTGTCCTTCCTATATACATGACCATACCATCGTATTCTTTGTGATTTGAAAATCCTAACTATATTTTCTTCTTTTAGCAGAGTATCTATTTCATGATTCATCAATTGTCTTATTTCATCTTCTTCTGTCGTTTTTGGGCCCATTATTATTCTTACAATTCTCCTTTCGAATATTTTAAGTTGTTCCTCTTCTTTCTGCGTTAGATTTGCCGTTTCCGCTGCGTATGTTACGATGGGTCTGATGATTATCTTATAGATTCTTATTTTTGTGTTTTTGCTTAGTGTCTTATTCCTCAGCAGCTGTTTATTGGCATAGAAAGCTTTGTATCCTGCCTGTATTCTCTCTTTAATATTTATTCTTTCACCTCTTCTATGTATTGATATTCCTATATACTTAAATGTCTCTACTTCTTCAAAATTATACTGACTGGTTCTTAATCCTGTGAATATTACTTTCTTTTGTCTACTACACTTCACCACTTCACCTTCGTTATGGTGTTCTAAAAAATGTGTCAAAAATCGACATCGATATCGTGCCGGCGTTGTGAGATATTCGAGGTCAAAGGTCACGAAAAACGGTTTTTCTCGAAAATCTCGCTGTCAACGGGTCTTTTAACACCATTTCACAAACGAAATACGAATAGTTAAAACAAATTATAGTCAATACTTTTTATTTTAAATGTATTTTCTATTGATAAAATATGCGATTTCTTTATAATTCCTTATAATTTGCTGTTGGAGATAACAACTTTAATCGCACCGCACAAGAAAACTAAGCTGCGCAGGACAATTTTTTGTGCAGTTTTATGTTCATCTTTCATGATAGAAAAAGGTTACCGGAAGCTTTAGTGGGACTTTCGGGACACCCTGTATAAATAGAGAACACGCACTGCAGGTACAAGGCGACTATAAGTTTAAAACATAGCATTCATCATAATTAAGATCAAGCAATTACGTTTCAGTACTAGACAGTTTATTATTAAATTCTCCAATGGTGTAAAGTGGATTCCACAACGCCGAAAAAGTAGGTATTAGGTATGCCTCTAATTCTGGACGAATGTCGCAGAAATGCGAGTGATGCTGTTAGGTTATATGCACAATGCTTTCCAGGTAGACAAACTCCAACAGATAAAACAATTTTTTAAACCAAAAATAGGATACAACAAATGGACAGCACGGAGTTGCTGTGATTGAAATGGTTATGGATAATCCTCCTATAAGCCAAAAAGAGATTGTAGATGCTGCAAACATCAGTAGAGCTTCTGTTTGGTATATTCTGAAGACGAATAGATTCCACCCAAACCAAATTTGTACTGTGCATGGCCTTAATGAAGAAGATTATGAACATCATCTTTCAATAGCAGTTAAATAATAATTTTTAATTTCTAAATAAACTAATATTTTATAGACGAGGTGTGAGAGGGGGAGAGGGAGAGGGAAGAGAGGGAGGGAGAGGGAGAGAGAGATTTTTAAATAGGTCTACATTCCTCTAATTGAAATTTAGATGACTAAATATCTACATACATACATAATCCATTTCCTCCTCTATCGCAATTCAGTGTCGAAGATCATTCCTACTTGCTGGTGTTCAGTGGAGGTGATGGGTCAATTTTTGGACTTGCATCAAGCTCCAAACACCTTAAACCTAAGCCTAACAAATTTGACCCAAATCGGCTCCATAATACTATGGCCACTGCTGAAAGCGAACCCGTGTCAGCCGGCTAGCTAGCAGGCACTTACCTGACTGAGCTATCCAGGCTGCCCTAGCGAAATATCTTTAAATTTAAAATAATGATCTACTGGCTCTCTTTCTGAAGAAATAGAGAATAATATATGGTTTGAAAACCATGGCAAACCTGCGCATTTTCATAGAGATGTGAAAGCATTCCAGCATCCCTGGCGAGCCCGGGGTTTCAATCTAACTGCTAGATTTCTTTGTGTGGGACAAAGCAAGGAACGGCGCCTTTGAAGTCCCTATTTGAAATGAAGAACATCTACGCGTAAGAGTAGTTGAATCTTGTCACTTTGTCACATCAGAAATGTTAGCTTGAGCTAAATAATCAATGCATAGAAGAGAATTGTACTCCACAAGAACGAAAGCGGAAAACAATTTGAAAAATTAGTTCAGTAATTTAGATGCAAGGGGATGCACAGTGGTAGATAATCAGGCTGACGTTACGGTAGTCCTTGGTTCGAATTTCCTGATGAGAAGGATTTTCCTGCAGTCTGAAGGTCGGTATCGAGCCTTGGTGACCATTCGTCGTTAGGAACCAAATTAACAACGCTCTCCTCCGAATACACGTCTAAGAGGTACAGTTATAAGGTCTACACTCACACATTTACACTGTACACATAATGCAGATGTAGGACCAAAATGGCACACCAATTGTAACACAAAGCCGGGCCGGATCGTACACTGCACCCATAAAAACCACATAGGCTAACGCACCAGCCCCAATTAGCAATTTTCAATGTCCAACAATAAACTATATTATTAGTCCAGCAAAATTAGGCAAAAAAGGCAGTGCCGTGGAATAATTAGAGGAAAGCTGGAAACTTTTTTAATCAATATAGCATACCTCTAGTATGGAGAAACTGAGTTTGTCCCAATTTCTAGCTAGAGCTTCGGCTACCAGGTTGAGAAAACCGCGAAATTTTCGCTATTTTTTCAGTTTTTCTCGTAAAACTCGAAAACGAAGGATTCTATTGAGAAAGTTGTTATTTGGTAAAATATAGAGCATTAAATTATGCGTCAAATGAATACAGTTGAATAATACACTTGAGATCGTTTGTCAAATATCAAGTATTTTTTTCATTTTTCGTAGAAAATGCAGTTTCTCGTTTTTCCACTGCTGATAGCTCCAACACGACCGGTCTTACACCAAAATGTGGTAGAACGAATTTTAGACAATTTAATTCTTTTTCAAGTGGACTATGTTTGTTTAAATCAGTTAAGTATGACTGTAGATCCACGCATTTTTCCGTTGTCCTTTTGCGCAAAATAAACCGTTAGAGAATTAATCCTTAATAATTAATAATTTAATTTTGTTCACTTGGTCCTCATCCGCTTGGGTAGTGGCGGCTTCTCCTCTTCAAGTTCATAAAATCATAACGTTCATATATGGTTTAAGGGATGGAGAAACGCAGCAGTCATTGAGGTTAGCGCGGCAAAAAACAATAGATGATGCACTCGCCCACGCTTTAGAATTTGAAGTGGCAAAACAAGCATAACGAGGATACTGGCGTGTCCGAGTGATGGCGGAAGAACCTGAAGGCTCCTGGGACCGATTAGAAGAGTTGTTGCTGAGGATTGTCCAAAAAGAAGAGTCGTAAAACGAATGTCCATGAAGAACAAGGACACCGTTGTTGGAATTGTGGCGAGCGTGGGCACATCCGGCGTCGCTGCATTGAACCAAGAATAGAACAGCCGTCGGAAAACTAAAACGGGTTGACGTGAGAGGGCGAACGTTGACCTCGAAAGGAAATGCCCCGAAGATCACCATCCACGCCGTATTGTCTAAGAACCGAAATACCAGTCTGTTTGTTGATGGGAACATTGCCGATCAAACTGTTCCGCTACTCATTGATACTGGAGCGACAAAGTCCATCATCTACGCATACCCAGCTTCGAACGGCGACAGGTGACATTATACTGACGCATGGTATAGTGAAGATGACGATTGATATTGGACGTGAGAAGCTTGTACATGAAGTATTAGTGGCTGACATCACTGACAAATTCATCCTGGGAATGGATCTCTTGAGAAAATTCGGTTTTTCGCTGTATTAGTTTTAAAGTCGACAATAAAGAACTTCCTCTACATCCGATGGATGATCCTATAGTATGAATTCTGTTAACTGAAGACGTGACCTTGCCTGGTCGAACTGAACGAATTGTCAAGACAGGTCTGGGTGGTAGGATGTGTACGAATGATGGAACCTATTTGTGATAAGCTGATAAGAAAGGACACAACGGTATACTGGTAGAAAAAGCGTTGGTCAAGGTTGGAGAAACAGTACCGGTGAGGATTATTAACGTCAATATAGAGCCGGTGACGCTGAAGAGGAACACCCTTGTGGGACAATGTGTACCAGTATCCCAAATAGCCCAGTGCATGAATGAAGCCCAAAGACCAGCTTCTAAACAACATGCTGGTTAACGTGTTGACATGATAACTAATTCATGTGAAGATCTTAATCAAACAGAATTGAAAAAGGTGCGAAGCTTGATTAACCAATACCAAGACGTCTTTGCCCTTGATGAAGATCAAAAGGGACGAACAGATGTGGTAAGATTAACACCGGGGATTCCAGACCCATACGACAACATCCAAGATGATTTCCATGGGTAAAACGTGAAGAAGCTGAAAAGATTATTACCGACATGAAGAAACAAGGGATCATTAAACCATCAAACAGCCCATGGGCATCGCCAGTGGTTCTGATTGGCAAGAAAGATGGATCAACACGGTTCTGTGTGGATTACCGGCAGCTTAATGAAGTCACGAAGGACAGCTATCCTGTACCGCGCATTGATGACACATTGGACACGTTTTCGGGTTTCCAATGGTTTTCGACACTGAACTTGAAGAGTGGTTATTGGCAAGTGGAAATGGAACCTGAAGGTTGAGAAAAGACTGCGTTCACTACCAGTTCGGGATTATGGCAGTTTACAGTTGTCCTTTGGCCTATGCAATGCTCCGGCCACCTTTGAGCGCCTGATGGAGACCATTTTGAGGGGATTGTCCTGGAAAACCTGCCTGGTGTATCTGGACGATGTGATCGTAGTTGGAAAGTCATTTGAAGAACACCTGACAAATCTAAACGAAGTGTTCCAAAGACTCTGTGGAGCCAATTTTAAATTAAGTCCGAAAAAGTGTCACATATTTAGAAAAGAAGTTAACTATCTTGGACATGCTGTATCATGAAATGGAGTAGCAGCCGACCCTGATCAAATCCGAGCGGTGCAAGAATGGCCAACACCAAGGCATAAACACCAAGTGTGAAGTTTCCTTGGATTAAGCACGTACTACAGACGTTTTGTTCCGGGATTTGCCAATATAGCGAAACCACTGACAAGGCTGACGGAAGATGGGCTCGAGTATGTTTGGAACGAAGACTGTGAGACAGCTTTCCAACAACTGAAACGTGCTCTAGTGACAGCACTGATATTAAACAACCTACCCACAGACGGATGGAAAGTTTTTACTCGATATGGATGCGAGTAACCTAGCCATTGGAAGTGTTTTTTCCCAAATACAAGATGGACATGAAAAGGTTATCGACTGTTTTAGCAAGGACCTATTGAAATCCGAACGAAATTATTGGGTAACCAAGAAAGAGTTGTGGGCTGTCATCAAGTCCGTAGAACACTTCTACAAATACTTGTACGGACGGAAGTATTTGCTTAGGCCGACCATACTGCGTTAACATGGCTTCCGCAGTTCCGTAATCCGGAAGGACAAATTGTAAGATGGATTGAACAGCTACAAGAATACGACTTTGACACGGAACATCGTGCGGGCACTAGTCATCGAAATGCCGATGCCATTTACAGAAGGCTATGCCCAGCAGACTGTGCTCACTGCTCCCGACTAGAAGAAAAGATTTGCCATGTCTCCAGGACCACAATTATCAACAACCATTTATTGCCTGAAGAGTTGTAACGAGAGCAAGAGAAAGATCCGAATTGAAAATAGTGCTTGAATGGAAACGAAAAGGTGACAGACCAACCTGGGAGGGGATCAGCCCTTCTAATAGAACCCTGAAGGATATTATTAACTACATTCGAATCTGCACTCTTTGGAAATATTTTCCTATTACTGGGCATCCGTAAGACTCGAACTACCCTGCTACATCCACAGTCCGATGGAATGGGGGAACGAATGAACCGGACCATAGGCAAATATTTAGCCAAAGTTGTATCTGACCATCAACGAGACTGGGAGCAATAGTTGCACCCATTCTTAATGGCTAATCGTGCAGCAGTCCATGAAACCACTGGTCAAATCAGAGTTAAACAATAAAACTAGGGAAAAACTAATAATAAGTGATGTGATAATTGTACCGGCGAATATATTATTATTAGATTATCATTAAAAAAAATATTTTGGGCAATGATTTCTTTAGTACCTACGTTACTGCTCATACTAGTTCAGCTGGTTATTTTGCCCAAGATTGAATTTTGTACCCACAAAATAAAACTGCAGCTTAATTTTTTTAAGTTCAGTTTAATTGTTCCAAAGATATTTACCAATTTTATTTGTATAAGTTACACATTAAGTGCAAGAAAAAGCTACCTTGTTGCCCTTGTTGGTCTAAAACATACACAAACTGCAAATTGTTTGGTGATGCACCATACTTTAGTAATTTCAGTAAACAAATTTACAGAACTTGAGGGATGTGCAGTATTTAAGGACCATTCGAAGTGCATTTGCTCACTTAAACTTGGTGCTAACATAAAATACAAAATTACAACTCAGCTATAAAACAAATACCTACAGCACTTACATACGACATCATTAAAAATTAATAAAATCAAATTCACGATCCATTCTTAGTGTAATAATAAGCTTTTCAGCATCCTTCTCCCATTGTGCATTACCAAGTTTCGGATCAACTGATTGAGGCAATGGTATATCAAGACGATATTTTGGAGATACCAAATTTATACGATCCTTAGTCACTTTCAAATCTATATTGTGATGATCTTCTTCTGGTAAATGAACCGATAAAATCATATCTTCGCAACTTGCTGTTGAAGTATTTTTACCACTCATCTGTCACAACAATTATTGCAGTTACTAATTTGTATAAAACAGATATTTACACAAGAAATGTATATGTATAAATGTATGAATATTATTCAATCAATTTTTTTTTTCTAATTTAACTTAACAGGATTGATTGACAATCAGCCTTAATCTGGCAATTCAGGTATTCTGAACACAGCACAGTTTTTCTAAATTCACAATTATTTGTAATTATAATGATTAACCATACCTGCAGAAAAATATCCGAAGCAGTAACCTTTTGCTTGTAAGATACATCCCACTGTGGAGTTTTTTTCCAGTCAGATGGAATATCTGATGATTTCGGAAAGTATAAAGCTTGTTCGTTGTCAGGATCTGTTGGGTCTGGCTTTTTTTGTTCTTCTTTTACAACTGCTTTATCATAGACGCTGCCTTTTTTCTTATTTGTATTACCAGCTCCTATAACATTTTTAGTTTTTAATCTGCATAAAACTCGAAAATATTTGTTACCCTCATTAGCACTTGGATCTTCCAACTCTTCCTCCGAATCAGACAGATCAGACTTTTTAGCCGGTTTTAAAAGTTCAGCTAGTTTCAGAATGTCAAAATCCATGTTTCATATATGTAACTTTCAGCAGTGCATTGATCAAACAACTGAGGTTGTTATGGAAAAATTTCATTTAGGTTTATGCGGTTTATGAGATATAAATAAAATGAATAAGTTAGAAAATCTCAGAATTTATTTAATCAATTTAAATGATACTTTCAGTCAGATACTGATTTCATTATTATTATAAATATATCAATATTCAATATTTGTAACTCTAACTCCAAGTCTCTATTTACAATAAAATCAATAATAACAAAACAAAAAATTAGAAGACGCTATTAAAATGAGTATACTGTAACATTAAAACTATCATTAGAATTTTAGACTTTTGAGTTTAAGAAACAATTCCGCAGTTTATTATGTAGTATATACAAGCCAATAATTTATTATACCTAAAAAATTAATCTAAAAATACAAACACATCAATGCAAAAAAAATATAAGTACAACTTTTTCACGCATAATAAATACATTTTAAAATTTGCAACAGTAAAACATTCATACGCTGCACACTAAACTGCACTATTAAAAATGAGAGTATCACTTGGGCGGAGAATAAACAAATCCAGTATCTGTAAAGCACTTATTTAATTTAGTAAACAACTGCGGCAACAACTTTGCGTTTTTGAATCTACATCGGAGAGCACATTTAATAAAAATTCGATTCAAAAACAAACAGTTGAAGACTTAGTTTTACTAAATCATTATCCAAACTATGAACTAATTTGATACGTTCTTTAAGACATGATATACTTCAAGTAGACAATGATCGTAATTTATTTTTAAAAAATGATTACACATCAGACGGCATCTATTCTGGTTTCCTAAAGCAGAGGGTAGCATCCACATTTATTATGCTTATTTATACCTTCCTACCTAGAAAGTCTGCTTAAGTAATTTACTACGGCTATGTTTATTACTAATTTCAGTCTGCCATATATTACGTACATTAACTACCAGAAAATAATAAATTCATGACCAAATTCATATCAAAGACTAGACCATACAATACAGTAAGTTCAAAAAACCGCAAGAAACAAAATTATATCGGCTATTAAAAATATTTTCAAGATGTTTTCAAGAATAAACTATTATTTTTTAATAACAATATAACTCTACCACAACTTAACAAAATCAATTAAATAATAACCAGTCTTAAGTTGAGTTTTATTTGATTAATTAATAATTTTAATTGAAAATAATCATAATAATAATTTATACTTGCCATATCACGAAAATGTATTTTTAACTGCATTTTATTTATTTAATTATGGTACGAATTGTTTAAACTTTTAAAAAGTATTTTACTATATGATCCGAACTGTTATTAGTTACTATACTGCATAAGCAAACAGCGCTGATTAATAATGTAGGTATATGGTACAACTATACAAAATATTTCAAAAAATATGCAAATACATACCTATATGGCTATTTTTTAATGTCAATTTTTGTAATAAGTACGCCAAAAGCATTTGACGCTAAGTGTTAGTTTGAACAAACCACAATATGTAATCTTTATTAAACAATACATTCACAAGAATATAAGCTACATTTTTTGTAAAACAAATAAAAATATTATAACTACTTTACATTTAAAAAAATTAAAACGGATCGGTTAAAATGGACATCCATGATCTTTCTGTCAATGAGTGTAGCTGCGCCTCTCTGCCTTAGAAGAGCACTGTTGTAAAATTTTCCAAAAACCATTTACGAAGAATAATTCGTATACTAATCAAAACAAAATAGATATAAACAACTATAATCCCTAATTTGAAATAATTAATTTATACAGATACTATATGACTGGGATCCCTATTTTACAAACGACTTCAATATACAATACGGTAACTCAGTTCAATCACGAATGACAAAATATAAAACAACTATACATACAGTCACTATCATTTATCAGCATCAGGTAATGGCGAGTTGTATTCTAACGTGTAAGCCTTCTTTTGAGTAATTTCTTCTATTGTCTGCCCGCTACATTCAGCACCAGTGTGACCAGTAGCCCCACAGTTGAAGCAGTTAGGGTTTCGGTGAGGCACCTGTGAAGGTGCACTAGAAAATACAACAGGTATATAAGGACACGAGTAAGAATATATCTCTGGAGGTTGATAATTAAAAGGTGTACTGAAAGGTGGCCGATAGGCTTGGGTATAATGAAACACGGACCTGTTAGGGATTGCGGTGAGCGTGACTTGAGGAGGATAGTTGGAATAAGGCACAGAACAGTTACTTAAAGTAGGAGCAGGAGGTGGAGGGGGTGTGGTGTCACATCTAGGGGGACCCGTGCTTATACTGGGCGGACCCGCACTAATAAACTGTGGTACTCCATTCATTCTTGGTTTATTTTCACCCCTGCCTGGGCCATGGTGTGGTACAGCAGGGGTAGTAGTTGGGGTATCCGGTGGTGAATGATTCAAACTATTATTACTTGATGAACTAGAACTGGAACAATGCAGCGAATTTTCACCCTCCAGATTTAAAGCTTGCATCTGATCTATGAAGTACTGCTGAGGAACTTTACTATAGGAGGCGAAACGAATGCCATTTGGTGGTTTCATATCCACACGGACCATTACCGAATTTAACCATGGAGTATCTCGCAATTTGTCATCTTGCATGTGATTTAACTGCACAAAAACAAATCAACTCAGATTTAGTACACACAAATTTAAAATTACGGAATATGTATGGCAGCATTCAAAACAACATGCAGCGAAATACACAATTATAGCTTTCATAATTGGATTTTTAACAATAACCATAACTTTCCTACTTATGCTTTATAAAACATTAGAAGAAAAGACAGAATAGAGTAGCTAATAAAGACACACATTTCCGAATTAAAAAATTCATTCACTTTAAAAATACAGTAGATGTAAATAAACCAATTAGTAGCAGCTAAAAGATCAACATTATTTGATAAATCCACATGCTACTCTGATAAATGAATATTATCACAGATAAACTTCTTGTAAAGACTGTTATTTTGTGATTGCAACACTTTCAATATCAACAAGGTTTATTTAACATTACCTGTATATTTAGCACAAATAAATTGTGAAAAGATTAAAAATGTGCAGAATAAAATTTAAATATTTATAACTTACGTCGTCATCATTAGCTTTTATATCTGAATTAAAAGGTTGTAGACTAGGCTGAGAAAGCGGATCGAGAGGAACTAAAGGTGTAAAAGTGGTAGGTGGCACATCAACCATTTGATTAAGTGGCTGTAGCCCAGGACCTGGCCTAAGAGGAAATGTCCTATGTGGAGAATCAGCTCGACTTGGACTAGGTGATGTAGGTTGACTGACTAGTGGAGAAGCAGGCGGTGGAGGAAATGGAGTAATCTACAAAATGATAATAAACAATGTAAGCAAAGTGAAAAGCTAAATCATTCTTTTTTTTAAAGGATAGTCAACAGAGTTATTTAACCAATTATTTGTATAAAACATTTTTACATCAATTACAACACTTACTTAACAAAAGCAACAAAATCTTTATAAAATAAATAATACAATCGTAAAAAAATTGTATGTAAAAGTTAAACAAATGTTTTCTATGTTTCTATAAAACACATTTTTAACCGTTAAATTCGCAGTAAAGTTACTGAACTAATCAAGAGAATTTTACTCCTTTGTTACATTATACCATTTAACTTGGTTTAATAACTCTTACAACTGTTTTATGCATCAGTTGATTTGAGGAAACATTCAACGCTTACAGTTTTTTAACATATACTAAATTACCTCTGGAGTAGCGCCGATTGGCCCTGCAAAACCAGGTCGGTTCCACATATGCATCATTTCAATGGGAGCAGCAACAGGATGAGCAATTAGATTTTGTGGCTGTTGCTGATGAGGAACCGGGTCACCGTGACACATTGATGCTACTTTTACAGGTATAACAGGTATATCTGGATGGGCCTGTGAAATACACTAATTATTACACAGAAAATAATTATTAAAGAATTGCAAACTTATTAAAATTTTACCTAGTTCATTCTACATTTAAGACAAGTTTTTTTTATTTAAATATGTAATAAATCAGATTATAACGACTATATAATTATTATAACCATATTAAAAGAATTATAAAGAACCTTACAGGTATTTTTTGAACATTAGAATACCCAAATCCTGGTGGACAATGCGGAAATGGTTTTGATGCAATATGTTTCTTGTACTTTCTTTGTTCGATAGCACGAGCTAACATATCCCCGAAGAAGCTCTTCTGATCGAATGTGAATGCTGGATGGTGTAAGCCCATAGTAAATAATAACAAAAGTTCACTTTGTAAATTTTCATCTTTACAATTTCCCTTTAAAATGCAAGATTCAACCCATTCTGTCCTTAATAACGTTTTATAAAACCAGTTAGCACACTTGCAGTTCCTACCGGACAACAGCGATAAATAAATTAACACTCGATGTCGTACGCCTTCATCTAATAATCCTTGTGCTAATGATGTATCCTTTACAAGTTTATCTAAATCGTTCGCCGTAATAGCCGAACCACGAAGTTCTTGATAACTGTGTTTGCCGATTTCTTCGATGCAGCTTCCCAAGAAACGAACTTCAAAAGGGACACACATATTTAACAATTCGTACATTACGTCTATTCGATTATAACCTTCTAAGTCCTTAAACCATAATAAAACATCCTCTTTACACACCATCTCCAGAAAACATTGAAACTTTTAGTCAAATTTCTGCAAAAGGATCTCATATCAAAAAGTGCAATGGGCAACATAACCTTACTTTCATACTTACAACCAATTCATTCACGAAAAACCATAACAAAATCGATACACCGTAATAAAACACAGTAACATACAAATCACATGCGGTATTTGTACATTTACATCCGAAATTACTAAAAAGAAATGACTGATTTGTGAATTGGAATGACCACTGACAGAAATATGGAGACTGATATGATCGCTGAAAAAGCAACGCCGACTCTTCACTCCTACGCTCCTTCGGACTGTTTCAAACGTTCTTTGATAATTAACAATTCTTTAAGTGCATTTTTATCATTCTAATTTTGGTTACTAAAAAATGCAGGAAATCCCCCACACATATCACAACCATAAATGGCGGCAAAAACTCGTAAATCAAATACTGCAACCTTTTAATTTAGATTATCTGTTGGTGTGATGTTCACGCGAATTACATAATAGTAAATATACATTATCTAATCGAAGTTTATGTTTTTATTAATTTTATTAGTGTTTATCATAGCAAAGTACTTTTTTTATTATGTAATTGCTTTGGAAAACATAGAGTACCATATGGAAACACACAAACACGTCTTTTTTTTAATTAGTTTCAAAACGAAAATTAAATCGATATCAAAAAATTAATTCATTTAAGATTTAAGACTTCTCCGAATAGCTTTTAATGCACTTCTTATACTACATTTTAGTAGTTACGTAAAATTTAGGCTGCTTAAACGTTTTAATGCCAATTAGGTGTAATCACTTAGTGTTACTGTACTACAATTTTACACAAACATGAACCCACTGTTTTAATTTGTATTCATAAACTTTGAAATTTATTGCTTACGAAACACTTTACTATCAAGAAAGATCAAACTCAGGGCTTCTAACTTGTTGATTTAAATTTAAAAATGCATCTGAAATTGTGTTAATTTTTGAATTTAAAGAAAACTTCAGTTGCGGCAGTAATTTTTATAAAATTAAGAGATTTTTATATTAATTCAATCAAAACACATGTATATTTATTTCAACACAAAATAATTCACTTCGAATTCGATCAAAATAGTTAATAGAAATAAAATAACTACAGAATAATACGTTAAAAGGCCAATAACTCCAGCAATCGATCTGGTAAGTCAAATAAATAAGTACCAACACTAATAATTATGATCTGTTTTGTATTCTTTTTATTATAATCATTCAAGGCAAATAGAAAAAAATATTAATTTAAATACAAATTCAATTTTGATGAAAATCAAATTCTTATAAATAGTTGTTAATGTTACATGATCACTTCCAGATTATAGTAAGTATTGCTGCTTATCTACAACATTTTTGCACAATTTGATTGTAAATTTATAAAGCGTATTAGTAATTATCTGACAAAAGAATATTTTAAATTACCAAGTTATACACAAATTAGAATCCTCAAAACTGACTACATTCACAAAACTACAAAATATGTGAACTTATTTATTCATTTTACATGCATTTTATAACTCAAAATTATTTACTTTAACATAACAAAATCAAATTTTATATTTTGGTTAGTTTCTGTTAATTGAAGTTATCTACATAATTAAGGAAAACCATCATCATCTTCCTCTGCCATTTCCTTGGCTAATTCCAAATCTTGCTGTTCACGTTCCCTGCGCTCTTCGGCAGATTCTAATTCCTTTCCGTATGCTTTAGGAGGATAACGCATTGCTTTCACGCTCTGGTTATGCAAATCTAAACAAAAGGCAATTCGTTGATGGAAAGCATTTTGAGGTTCTTTAGTGCAATAAATATCTGAACTCTCTTTACTGCGCATATAGCCACCTTCTTGATCCAATGTAGCCTCGATGACGCCATCGCGAATAGCTTTAGCTAAGATAAACTCTGCGTCTTCTGCTGAATCCAAACCTAACTTGCGTGCAATGTCTTGAGGAGATATTCTTGAATACGAAAGGCCAATTGATCTTATTGCTGTTTTAATAACATTGTGCCGGAGTCGTAAAATTAAAGTGAAAGTATGATCTTGACGGAATTGAGGGCCAAAATTTTCCAAAACTTCACCAAATCGTTGTAAATTACCCATACGAACAGCTTGGGTTAATTGAAAATATGGAGCAAGTGAGTGTCGCATACTTGCTTGTCTGAATACTTGTCGTTCAGGTATATCACCTAATAAAAGTTCTACTACGACTAATAACTTTTGAACGGTTTGTCTAAAACCTACAGCATGATTTTGAGGAGCTTTACGCAGAGCCTGTACAAGGTGTTTGTGTGCAACACTGTACTCCAAACGTGCTGCTTTTATTCTACCCAAATAATACAGAAATCTTGCCCATTCGTTATTACTTGCAGTTTCAGGAAAGACACATTTACTTACTAATTTATCAGCTTGATCATACAAAGAATAATGTAGATAATTACGAAGCAAGCAATTAATGATTACGGCCTGACCCTCAAAATCGTTACGTAAAGTTGCAGTTCGCAAACGTGCATGTAAGAAACCGCGAATAGATTCTAATTTATTTGTTAGTTCTGCTACACGCGAATGGTAGAAGTAACATTTGGCCGCAATAAGATCTAATGTGCGACGATTCTGTCCGGTAATCTTTGTCATAATTGCCTGTGAACATCTAGCTGCTTCTTCAAGCTTATTTGAATCGATTAAACGAACCAAAATTAGCAAATTGATATAAGCGTCTACCTCAGATGTGGGAGTTTTAATAGCGGAACGGGTCCTTGTAGTTGCATCAACATCACTACCAGCGGCAGGTTCTTCGACAAAGCATAACAAAGGCTCACGTTCTATTTGTGGATAAATTTGATTAATAAGCCCTCGTAATACTGCACCATTTAGCTTCTTTCTTGTTGTAGGTAGGCCTCTTAAAACACGTGAAATAAATCGATTTTCTTTGTTAGTGACCGCCTTTTCTATTTGCCTGGCATGTTCACGAATTTCCAATAAACTCTGCAAGTCAACATCCCTTTTACTATCTCCTGCTTCCAAACCTGGTGGACTATCGGCATTTTTCATTTCAACATCAGTGCTCTCGGTTGTCACCATTTTTTACAAGAAATTAATATTTAAAACAACACCGTTAGTTTAAACAACTTTTCTTGGTAAACGTCAACCAATTTTGCAAGTAACGTATCCAAGACTTACATCGCAATATATAAAAACTGCATTATCGACACTCTGCAGTACCCTTTTGGTGATTTTCATTACTTCAAGTTTTGCTTCAAACCAACCAAATATTGGCCTTTCACTAAAAATGTCAAGAGGGCTGTTATTAATGTGATTGGCTTATTGGCGCTTGTTTCAAAAAACAAGAATCAGTTTCTTTTTAACAGTAATTGATAACAATTTAAAGGTCAAAACTTTGGTGCCAAATTGGCGACCAATTATCATTTGTGCTACCGGATGTAATATCAGAAAATAAGAAACTCAACCTTCGATAACACGCGAGTGGAAACTGTTTCAGAAAACATATGAAGTATTTACTGTTGGCTCAGCAGTAACCTTCTTATGCATGTAGTAGGTATATAGAAAATTAGAAACAGTTAAGTACATAGGAGTATAATTTAAACCGATGACGCTTGATAGTACCTATCTACAGGGTGATTCATAATTAGGTGTAAAAAAATTTATCAAAGCTTTTTTAGGCCAAAACAAAGCAATTAACCTAATACACCTTAAACGGCCCACTAACGTACCAACTAAACCACAGAATAGATTAGGTTAGAACTAAACTCTGTTCAGCCAAGCCGTGCAGTCGATGTAAACAAACAAGTTTGACAGCGGCTGATTCGCACGGCAAATGCTTTGCGTAAAATTGTTGGCTGCGTTAGTGTACGCGCTTGAAACGTGTACACAGGTAAGTACCGTAAATACGTATTTATGTAAAAATGCGTCGCCGGCTTATCGGATTAGGAAAATGTCACCTGCATACAACCAATCACAGCCCCTATTTCAACCTCGTGGTTGTCAACCATCACGTGGTTTTGTTTACATCGAGTGCAGCCTTACCGCGAATACACTTTAGTTGTACAACTTTAGAAGTTGGTGCGTTAGTGCCGCGAATGCGTTAGCAATTTCAAATTGGTTCGAAAGTTGGCAGGTTGGAGTGGACTGCACATCAATTTGAGATTGGCGCCAATTAGTTGCTGCGTGTGTGTGCAGGTTGCCCAACTAACAGTCCGATTTGATTGTAAAAGAATGGGTCATTTCCCAGTGACGTCACAAGGAAGGGTGGGAGTAACAACATGGCTGCTTTGGAGGTAAACAAAGTGGTTTAACGTATTACACGTAGTTAAAATTGTGTTGTGCAAAGACAATTAAAGTAATTTGAGCTTTTAAAAGTAAGTTGATTTGTATAATTTATTTCATTTAATAGATAAAGATTTAATTGCAGCAATAACATTGTCTTTTGTTAAAATTTACCCACATATTAACAATGTTTTAGTGCCTCATTTTTGTGCAGTTGTTGACTGCTATAATAACAGTATGCGAAACTGCCAAAAAAAGTTCTTCCTCATACCTTCAGAGAGGGACAACAGGGGTCAAACATTAGAAGGAAGGATTAAAAGATGACAAGCTTGGATACAGTCATTACATAGGAGTGATTCGATCGAATCTAAAATTAAATATATGAGGATATGTTCTGACCATTTCGTATCAGGTAAAATTAATTGCTTTATATTTTAAAGTAGAAATTTTAAGAGCATTTTTAATAGAAAACCAGCTGCATATGGAGACATCGACAATCCTGATTATGTACCAGATTTAAAAATGGGTTATCGATCATGTAAATCAAATGCTCTTAAAATTTCTACTTTAAAATATAAAGCAATTAATTTTACCTGATACGAAATGGTCAGAACATATCCTCATATATTCAATATATAAATTTAAATTTTGTTTTTTGATTAATACGTTACATAAAAGCTTATGCCAAGTGTCAGTTTTAAAAATAAAACAAATTATCACCCACAGATTAAAATCATGCTGCATAATTTAAGATGTACCTAATATATTTTATTGTAGGTAATAAAGAATTTTCAAAAGAGCAGTTCTTATACTTCTGATATTGAGCGATCCCATGCGTCAAATATAGTTACATGTAATCAAGATGATTCAGAGATCAATCTATTAATAAAATGTATATAATATAAAGATTTTCATCTATAACATGAATGTTAAAAAAGTATATAACCTTATTTACTATCCTATCACTAATATATAACCACTATAAACACACAAACAGGGTTTATTTGAGAATTTGAGTTTGAAAACAGCGCAACGAATACAGGATTGCATATACCGCCACTATTTGTCTACCTCCAGATCAGCTGTACGACGCCATATTGGTGACGTCACTGGAAATGATCCATGTGACGAGACTGTGTTCTGCTATATGCTATATGCTATATGAGGTGCAACAAGCTTCAGTAACTTTTGAAATGTCTTTTCATCCATGGACAAAAAGTTTTTAAAGTCATTAGGCTCATTGTCCCGTAAATGGCTTAATAAATTCGTATGCGTATGCGTATATTGTTTTCGTTTTTCAATCCAACTTTTTATCCGACTTCTTTTTTTTTCACCTTTCTGTAAAGCTTAGCACTGCACCGACCTTTTGTTTTTTTTTTTAAATTTGCGACATCTTTACTTCTAAAAACACAGAAAGTAACAACTTCAAGTTGTACAATTAGTTGGTACGTTAGTGGGCCATTTTAGTACTAAAATGCTCCCTTAAAAATATACAGGGTGTTAACGAAAACATTTTTATTTCTATTTGTGGCTGTAACTTGGAAGGTAATTATCCGATTAATTTGAAAATACATTATAATAAACACAAAATTAACAGCAAAATTAACAAAATAATGATTTAAAAATAGAAAACTATAGCAAATGTTCAAAATGCTCCCCTCCAGCCTCAATATACAAGCATAGCACCGTCGTACTCACGAATTTCATTAGCAGCCTCGAATATTCTTTGCTGCATATGTAAAATCAGGCTACTTGATTTTAAAAATTCAAATGGTTATTTTCCAAATATAGAAATAAAAATGTTTTTATTAACACCCTGTATCTTTTTAAGGGAGCGTTTTGGTACTAACGTGTATTAGGTTAATTGCTTTGTTTTGGCCGAAAGAAGCTTTGGTAAATTTTTTTACATCTAATAATTATGAATCACCCTGTATTATATACCAAGGTAGAGAAGATATTTTTTCTATTCATGATATCATTGAATATCCAACCCCTGGATTATTAAATGATGATATGAAACTAAGTATTTTCTTCAGGATAAACTCTATGTGAAAATGCGACTTTTACCATCTAGAGATAATAGCTATTTATGTAACGAGTACATAATGGAGGTCTTTATGGACGCGCCAAAAAGTTTATTATAATATATATATATATATTATAATAAATTTGGCAAGTCCATAAAGCCTAATTATGTACTCGTTACATAAATAGCTACTAATTTTGATTTTCAAAATTTTGTTATTTTTTGTATATTAGCTGTTCAGGTGGAATTTTGGAAAATAATCTAAACTGTTCAAATGCTTGTATGAGTAACATTTGTAAAAATGTTTGTTTGGAATAGTACCTTTATTCTTTAGTAAAAATTTCTTAAATTTATTAGGATATTAGTTTAGAATTCTGCTTCACTTCTTTTAGATTGGTGTTTCAAAAATATAATCTATGTCATACATAGGAAGACACCCATAACAATTACAATATTTTAAAATTCTGATGGGTTAAATACTGAACTGAATGCCTTAACCCTCCTGCTACCGTGTAAATTTTGTTACGTAGACTACCGAGTGGGGTACATTCGTACCCCATATTTTTTTTTCCTTTATGGCACCAGGATATTGTTTTGAGGCAGGTTTCTGAACTTTAGTTTTTGACGTAAAAACTAACAAATCTCGTGAAAGCTATAGGCACGTCGCGTCATACAAATGCATACGAACACAAAGCAGCTGCGTATGACCGCCAGAGGCGCGTTCCGAAATTACCTACCGCCAGAGGTGCGTTCCGAATTACCTACCGTCTGAGTAGAATCAAATACACATTGGAAGAATGTTCTGAAATCGAATATACAACTGAACAATTGTTAAAATTTTACATAAGTACATAAGCTACCGAGTGGGGTACAAATGCACCCCAAGCGGTATTTTTCTTCATACATCAATTATTTTTCATAACTGCAAGGTACTATACGAATGTGTAGGTCCCAGAAACTTCAAATGACAATGTCTTAAAAGCTCAAATACCAGAAACACCAATTTCATACATTTAACCAAGACAAACTACGCTTGGGGTACGTTTGTACCCCACTCGGTAGTAGGAGGGTTAATCAACCTATGCGCGGGTAAAAACCTAAGAATAAATAACACATTTTAATCACAAAATGAAATTAAGTACACATGGTACAATAGCCGAGGAAGTCGATAAGTGATTACATAATCTCTAATAAATATATACATCCCAAAATTTTGGATATTAGGGCATTAAATTCAGCAGACATACAACGTGACCACAGATTAGCATTAGGGAAAATGTCTCTAGGACTACAAAATACCAAAGAAAAACACCTGAATATACAACAGAACTTATTAAAGAGCTCTAGGAGGATGAGAGCATACAAAGTCTATATCAAAGTACTAGTTACACCACCATATACTTACTGCAGAACAGGATACAAGAAACAGACGAAGTAGATGAGCGTGTGAGAAATTAAAAATAAATATATTGCAAGTTGCAAATGAAGCATAGGTGTTAAACGAATTAATAGAGAGAAACGCGTTAATAGCGGTAAACCATGGTTCTGCGAGGATATCAAACAGTTAGCGGACGAGAAAAGACTAGCACGTAAAAAATATAAGGCAGTATTCATGTTGAAGATTATGAAAACAACAAAAGAGTGAGAAATAAAGTTAATTCCAACATAAGAGAGATAAAAGAAAAATATTGGCAGAAATATACGAACAACTTACAAAGAGACCTTAAGCGCTAGCAAAAACAAATTTGAGAGATGATCACCATCATCATAAGTGGTTTTTAGCTTTTCATGCGCTTCTATCTAAACATATTATTCATTTTTCTGTAACTAGTACATCCTCTGTCATTCATGATTTGTATGATATATTCAAGTAGAACATGGGAAGTACAAAGTACCTAACAGGTTAGGTATTGGTAAACGCTATCGAACAGGTTTCTGTTAGTAGGTATAACTTGTTCAAAGTGCACCTTTTTTTTCAATATACGTTGAGCGTACATCAGAACTATGTGATACTTAACTTCGTTTAATTGATATTTGATATTTAGCCAACATCCCGCAGACGGGCATGCTTGACCACTTCTTCTTTCTATTTTGAGCAGTCTGTTCTCAAATTCTTTCCTGCAATTTTTCTTATTTCGTCTCCCCATCTCATGGTAGGGTGTCCTTTTGGTCTCGTACTTGCAAGGGTCCAATTCGTTGTTCTGCTATTCCATTTATTTCCTTCTAATCTTGCTAAGTGCCCTGCATACTTCCATTTTACGAGTTTACAACTTTCGACAATGCCTTCGATCTTTGTTCTTTCCCGTATCTTTGCTAGGCTAATTTTGTCTACTAGTTTGATGTCCAGCACCTTTCTTTTCTTTCATTCTCTTTTACCCTCTTATACCTTTACAGTGTTGAGGGGGCTGGACAGCTGGACACACCGAGCCGCAGAGCGGTCATCCATCCAAGTTGTGGCCAAGCAGACCCTTGCTCAATATTTCAGTTTTACGTGCACTCCCACACTGCCGTACTACCGGTTTCTTTCCATCGTTAATTGTGTTGTTTTTAATTTTGTACTGTACTTTTTGTAAGTACCCAGGTCTGGGAACCGTAAGATAGGGTTGAGATTATACAAGAGTTAAAGACTTTACGTTTTATGTGCAGTGGTTTTTTGCTTTTTAAGATGTGTTTTAACCTGGGTAGCTCAGTCAGGTGAGTGCCTGCTAGCTAACCGGCTGACACAGGTTCGATTCCAGCGGTGGCCATAGTATTATGTAGCCGATGTGAGTCGAATTCGTTAGTTAAGACTTAAGTTTAAGGTGTATGAATGTGTTGTGGATGAAAGCTAGTTGGAGCGTGATGCAAGTTCAAAAATTGACCCATCACCTACACTGCACACCAGCAAGTGTGAATGAGCCTCGACACTGCATGGCAGTAAAAGAGGAAATAGATTATGTATGGCTAAGATGTGTTTTAGAGTCCAGAATTTTTTTTTTGTTGAACGAATTTTAACCATTCGTTTAATTACATAAATTTATTTTTGTTCGCGTAGTGAACCAAAGTCATCGAGAAAACTGAAAAAATGGAAGAATTGTTTTGATGTCTAATGACTATGTAAGTAAGGGTGATAAATAAATTGAATATTAAGCTTCTTTATGTGCATCATTTCCCATGACAACACATTTGTCAAATTAGAGGTTGCTTAACTACGTTTCATAAATCAGTGTTAAATGTAGTTATCAATCAATAATCAGGTGGTAGCATATTAAATCTTGTGCTTATGTACCTCGAGTCGAACTGTATTTTGTGATTTTAAATGATTTTTTTGTACTTTTGTACTACAGATGTAGGTACCTTAGTCTAAAAATATTCTAGACTGAAAAAACACATATTCATGGTACATAAATAACGATTTGAGTCATACTGTGATGTGTTGTAATTTTGTAATGTTTTTTGCATCAACAAGACTATTTCAGTTGTGCTTTGTCTTTTAACTATTTTGTTTTTGATATTAAAAGTAATTTGGTAATTCTTATAAATACTTTCATTTACTTTAAAGTATGTAAATCAAAAAAGTACATTTTTGTACAAACTTCTAAAATGATTAATATGGTAATGTATATGTCGAGTGAAATTCTAAGTTTTATCATAGACAATAAAGTGGACGAATAACATGTACATTAAAATTCTATATTTAATAAAATTCCATCAAATAAAAAATATCTTGTACAAATAAAAAAAAAACTGATGATGTTCTACAATATATCATAATAATCTCAACAAATTGTAACATCATCATCACTAGAAAACACTCGAACTTAACAAATGAATGATAAATGAAGTATGGACAAATGGATCGCTGTTGAGTGTTACAATGGTGCTAAGTGCTAATAATATAAATATTAAGTATACATCTTTAAATAATCCACAAGTGCAAACACATAATATATTATTACACAGCATTCAAGAATTATTACATTTATAAGTTACGAGTAATTGGCACTGGCTCTCCCATTTTCTGCAGTTCGTACATTCACACATTCAAAACTATATACATACCTACAAACACTGAAAATTCTAGTGAGCTGACAACTTATAAAAAAGAGTCCCATTTAATATGGCAACAGGTTAGGCGTAGTGCTGTACCAAAACAATACAGCACGGATACGTATTATATATACAATTAAAATCCACAAGTTCACATTTATCCGCGCACTCGCACTCGACACGCACAAATTAACTAATCTACACTGTAATTTGACCTAGAATGTAGTGACTGGCTATGACTACATTGCTCATAGGAATACTGGCTTTAACAATACATGACAAATGGTATCCGTGTGCATATTTAAGTTCTGCGATGCTATGGTGATCACAGAAGTTTCCTTAATTCAAAGATGTCGAAATAATTTGCTCGTTTGAAAATGCTTAGACTATAATAAAGAAACATGTGGTGAACATTAAAAAGGCATGGCAGTGAATTTAGATGAATAGGCTTTAGGAAACTTCACAGACACCCTGCAGAAGTTTTCTACGATTGATGCAGTATTTAAAACTGCCAACAGTCTTATCAAACACGCGATAACGCGTGAGAAGCATGTGATGTAGAAGTGTGCCTTTCATCAGCGTTCACCACTTTATTCTTCATCTTGTTCAGTCTCTTCTCCTGGTCCGTACATGTCTGCCAATTTGTCGAACCGAGGACCCCAGGCACCTAAATAGTCGTACTCGTGTGCTTCATCGTCCGTCCCTGTTAATTGAAATATTTATTAGTGTAATTACTACAGTTAATTAACCAATAAATTACCTGAGGCAAGAGAACTTAGCGAACCTGCAGTACTACCACCACCTTCGTAGGCATAATTTCGTAAGTCATCAAAAGGCGGTGCATTTGGATCACTATCTGCTCTCTTTTTATGTTCTTCAATGAAAACTCCTACATTTGGTTCTTGACCCACTCCAATCATTGGAGGATCTAATGTTAAAAAGGGATTTTTTGTATTAAACGTTGCTCAAAATAATTAATTTTTTTAAATCTGTTGCTTTCGCTTTTTATAGATTATTCCAAGTTTGTAATTAAATATTTAACTTACATGCAAGTTTAGGAGGTGCATATTCAGGCAGTGGTCCACCAATAGGAATCTGTAGCGGTGTAATATCAAAGGCAGTCATATCATCTTCACCACCTCCTTCATCGTCATAGTTAATGATATTCTCACGAACATCATCGTCTGGTCCAGGGTATTTAATGTGAGCTTCACGTCTTCTATTATATACCACAAACACTAACACTAAGACTGGAAACATAACAGTATATTAGGTATTTGTTAAATTTATAAAACAACATTTTAGTTACTGGCATCACAACAAACATATGAACGTGTCTGGAGTAATTAAACATTAGTGCACACTAAAGGTAAGACTACGAGCATAGCTCTATATAAAAAACTGTGCGAAAAGTATCTAGAAGTATTTTTAAAGATTCTTTTATTACGAGCATTATATACATACCTAGAAGCACAAATAGACATACAATAACAGCTATGATGAAATCTCGTGAAGGTTTAATAGCCCCTGCCAAAGCAAGCTCAAGTTCACAATGGCCTCCTGTATAGCCTAAAGGACATTTACACTCGTACCGTTGAGGGGGGTCATGGTCCTTGCATGTACCTCCATTAATGCATGGCATCCACATGCACTCATTTTCGTTAATGCAACCACCTTCGAAAAACTTGTACCCTTGTGGACAACTACACATAGGAAAATATTACTCACCAAATTACGAAGCCTACTGTATACTGCTCCAGCACTGAGGATGTTAGTGAAGAAATGATGCCACATTCAAATAAATAAAAATAAACAGAAATGCCGTCTAAGGGAATGCTTGCAAGGAGTACTATACTAACTAGACTACAAAACCATTTTTTTGGTGTACATGCAAAAGCAAAGAGGCTGATGCTCACTGAGGATGATGAGCAAGCAGACGAGGATGGCAGCTAGAGCACCCATGCTGAGCTTGAGTGTTTGTCCTTCCTGGATGAGCTCGCAGTTTTCACCCCAAAAGCCGTCGGGGCAAATGCAGCGATACCGTAATCGCGGCTCTTGATTGATGCATGTACCACCATTCAGACAAGGCAAGTCTAAGCACTCGTCCTTGTCCATGCAGTCCTTACTGTCAGGTGACATGATGCGCCCCTCGCCGCAACTGTTAGTTAATCATGCATCATCAAGAATTACACCACCACCATATTATTTATTTTTACTAATGTACTGTTAGATAATTATTAAATTTTTAACTACAACACTATTTCTGCATAACATTCAAAAATTAATATCACCGATATATACGTATGTTTTGGATGCATTTCATTTAGCTACAGTCCATAATCAAATCACTTTAGGTAGGTACCTACTTAATCTAACTGACCATTATTTTCACTTACATATTGTTGTACAAAATAAATTAGCTGCAAATACTCATACTACGTAAGACCATAAGACGTAAATTACAATTTCGGTTCACAACTCCTTCGCATCATGCTAGATTCACAAAAGCACTGCACAGATAGATGATCATTTTGAAAGAGTGATAGCAAATGCTAAACTACAGAATGTGACATTGTGGAAACTCAGTGCCTTCGCATTGCCTTGATTCATTTTACCCTCTACAGTACATTAAAATAAAAAAGTTAATTGCAAATTAAAAATAAATTATATGCGTTTTAACAGAGAATAGAATGAATCTGTTATATAACTCTGCAAATAAATATATGAAGTTTACTGTTATTACTCATCTAATAAGCATTACTATTTGTTTATTTATCAATTTTTAAATCACGTGAATGCATTTAGTATGAGTTATGCAGACTGTGTTTTAGTTGTTTTGTCACCATTATTGTAATGAATATAAGAAAAAAAAATAAAAAGGTAAAATATATACTTAAAATGAATTCCAGTGACCCAAAAATTGAACAAATAAAATTGTCATGTTGCTGATATTAGGCTGACATACTTATTACTTGGTTGTAACCCAAAAATTGTTGGCTTTAAAATAAATTGTAGGTTTATGTATTTCGGAATAACTCTGTATAATTAACATAAAAATAACAAAGACAAATTTATACACTAAAAAAGCAAAAAGTAAGCATTCATAATTTTTAGCGAATTTAAAGGTCCAAAAAAAAAATCACACCTAAAACTTAATGCCATCCTAAACGTATTACATACTGATTTTATAACACCCTATTGCTTTTATATTAACCCATTAAGGACCAAGCATTAAAATACGACAAATTTTTAGAATAAAATCATTTATTCTTACTCAAACTACATCAGAAAAGACAAAAAAAATAATTTTTTTTTGAAAGCCACTGAAGTCATAATATAATGTTGCGATTACACAACGTTGGACATAAGGTATCTTAAATATTATGTATATACCGGGTGTTCAGCGTGGAATGGGACAGCGCAATATCTCGGGAACGAATGCAGATTTTAAAATTCTGAAAACTTTGTTATAAATGTCCGTTAGGAGCAGATATTTCATGGTAAAAAATTTTTAAATTAAATGCATTTATGTAGGTACCTAGGTATATCTTCGTCTTAAATTTCTATAAAATATTTACTCGAAAAGTACAACAAATACGTTGGTAACAGTTATAAGGAAAGTTATCAGTTATCACAAATGTGTTGCAGATTCCAAAAATCGAATAAAAAGTAGGATATTCCATTTAAAAAAATAAAGTTAGGTAGCGCTACCTAGCGGTGACGCATTTAATTTAAAAATTTTGTACCATGAAAGATCTGCCCCTAACGGACATTTATAACAAAGTTTTCAGAATTTTAAAATCTGCATTGGTTCCCGAGATATCGCGCTGTCCCATTCCTCGCTGAACACCCGGTATATAGGTTTAGCATATTTAGGCCTGTAGGCCTATAATAGCTTGGATTGTCTTTCGCCATTGCTTTCTGTTCTGTACCAGGGTCTCCCAGTTTGTTATCTTTGCCTCTTGTAGGACTTCTTCGATGTTTCCCCACCATGACTTGTTTGGACGCCCTCTTCGATTTCGTCCTACTAAATTTATTTTCAAAATTTGTCTTGCTAGGTGTGTCTCTTTGCTCCTCATTATATGTCCCAACTATCCTAATTGGTTTTGTTGGATAACCATGTTTATTTTCGGTTCTTTGTACAACTCTTCCAGCTCCATATTTGTTCTACGTCTCCATCCTTCATTTTCCTGTATTCCCCCATAGATTTTCCTTAGTATCTTCCTTGCCCAAATTTTTATTTTCTCATTATTTTCTTTTGTCATCACCTCATCAGCCACGTTTCACTGGCATATGTCATAATGGGTCTGATTATTGTTTTGTACACTTTAACTTTTAAAGTCCGCGAGATGTTTTTGTCGTTTAAGATATTTTTTAGAGAACCCGCACTTCTAGACCCCGCTGTTATCCGTTTCTCAATTTCTGGTGTTATGTCCCCCCTGTTATTTATTTCTACCCCCAAGTACACCGCCCTTTCTACTACTTTGAATTTATATGTCCTGTTTCCTTCCTTGTTATTTATAGTCAGGATATGGTTTGTTTCTTTTGTTTATTTGCCTAATACCATGTTAATGGATTTATCTTCGTTTATTTCGAGTCCTGTTTTTTCAGCTTCATCCTCTGAATTTCCTAATATTATTTTTAGTTCCTCTTGCGTTCTTGACATTAATATTAAATTGTCGGCGTACGGCAGACATTGATAAGATTGTTTTAAAATGTTATAATCTCTGCTTAGGCGGCTCTTCCTCAGAATATATTCCAGTATACTATTAAATAAGATTGGGGACAAGGGGTCTCGCTGTTTTAATATCCTCTATTCACTTTAAAACTTTTTGATAGCTCTTTTTGTATCTTTCAGTGTTATGTTCACGAGGTCCATGGTTTCCTTTTTTATCTCTAACTCTTGTACGAGTATTGCTATTATACGCTTGTTTAAAATCAATTAGCGTTGCGTAAACTACAATGTTTTTCATTTTACATTTTTCTTGTATCTGTCTCATAACGAAGATGTTATCCACTGTTGACTATCTTTCTTTGAAACCAGCTTGGTATTCTCCTATCTTTCCTTCCCATTCTTCTTGTACTCTTCTTTTTAAAAGGCGTCCTAATATTTTATATGCCACATTTAATAGTACAATTGGGCGATAATTTTCCATCCGTTGTTTGCTTCCTTTTTTGAGTATGGGGCATATAATTGAGTTGTGCTACTCATCCGGCATATTCTTTTCCTTCCGTATTCTCAACAAGAGATTGTACATTCTTCCTATCCATTCTTCTCCCGCCTATTTAATCATCTCTGCCTCTATTTTATTGGAGCCTACTTTTGCCACGTTTTAGTCCATTAATCACTTCTTTTATTCTTTAATTTCTGTATATCCCATTTCTTTTCTCTTCTCTCGTTTCTTTCCCAACCTTGGTACTTGTTGTCTGATTAATGATCTTACTAAAAGAGGCGGTCTGAGTTTATGTTCGCACCCCTGTATGTTCTTATATATTCTACACATTGTTCATGTACTCTCTCTATTATCAAATGGTCAATTTGGTTGAGAGTTTTCTTGTCTGGGCTCTTCCAGGTAGCTTTATGAATATTTTTCTTTTCTTGCATTGTACTTTTTATTACCATACGCTTCATTGCAGCGAAATTTATTAGTTTATGTCCATTTTTGTTGGTTTCGTTATGTAGGCTTTCCTTCCCTGCTATTGTTCTGTATCTTTCTTCCTTCCCAATTTTTGCATTCGGATCTCCTATCACCACCTTCATGTCAAATTTGGGAATGTTGTCTATTAAGGATTCCATTTCTTCATAAAACTCTTCCTTATTCTTTTCCTCGGCTTCTTCTGTTGGTGCGTGGACATTGACTATACTAATTTTCCTATGTACTCCTCTTCCTCTTAGATAACTTAATCTTCCATTTATAGCTCTATAGTCCACAATCATCTTCCCCATTTCCTCTTTAATCAGAAAACCTGTTCCGAACCTATTTTCGTTTCCCCCTCCATTGAACCATAAATATCCGTCCATTTTTTTACTCATAATTCCTTTTATATTAGTTTCTTGCACCATCAGGATGTCTATTTCATATCTTTTTGCTTCACTTATCAGTTGTTTTATTTTTCCCTCTTTGTTTAGGCCTTGGACAATCCAGAAACCCAAAATTATCTTGTTTTGTCTATCTTTCTTCTTGTTTGCCTTGATCTTAACTTCTCTAATTATTTTCTTCCACTTCTCATTTTCCCTGCTGTTGTTTTTATTAGCTTGGAGACGCATGATCTCCTCTGCCGAATACACTCTTTTTTCGGTATCCTTATACTGCCCGAGTTTTTGCTATTTTCCAGTTAAATTTCCTAATCTTTTATATAGCGTTCTTCTTTCATTAGTTATTTCCTCATACTTACTGCTTCCCCTAACTTTTTAGTTCTTAAATATTAGAGATATGAAATACTTGGAAACAGTTAGGCTAGCATGAAGATGAACGTTACACTTTTAACATTTCTAAATTGTTGTATTTTTGCACAACCTACAACCTGCATCTTCTTTTTACTTTGTGTTCTTTTTCTATTATCACGTGTCCTACCGCATCATAACATACTTCTGAGGGCGACCATAATTTTATATTTGAATGGCTTGATTGATGGTTTTTTCATTATCGCTATTTTCTTCTACATCTTTGGTTTGATTATACTCAGATTTCATAAGGGTCATAGCTAAATAAAACCGAAATTCTAACTGACATTTTTTCGTCATTTGCAAGTCTGTGTATTTTCCAGGGATTGACAATAACACTGTCTATCAAATTTGTGAAGAGAGGCCACTACCACTTTTTACCTCTTATTCTAATTCTGTAGTTTGCTATTCCGTTATCATGCAAGTTGACGCCACCCATATGTTGATTATAGTCTGCTGGGGCACAGAATTTCTTTTCTTTTTTTCCTGTTATATCTTTTAGCGCTTGCTAATGGTTGTATATTACCGTCATTATTGACCATAATAACGGAAATATACAACCATTAGCAAGGTTTTATATTACCGTTATTATTGACCTTCGTCATTCTGCTTTACCATTATGACTTCAGCTTCATCTTCAAATGCAAAATCAAATGAGCCCCTGTTTTTCTTTTTTATAGTTGCAGTGGTTTCCAAAGGGCACTTAGCAGTGCGATTTTCATGAATGGTATCAGTCGCAAAAAGTCCTTGAAGTTTCAGTGTACGAAACAGTTCATAAGATGAAAAAAAATTGTCAAACTTTTGAACAACCAAAAGTAAATTTAAAACTACTTTATCACCCAGCATATGTTCAGAATTTTCACTGTCTGTACTTCGTCCACCATGAAATAAATTTGTATTGTAAGTAGCTATTTGAACTGCACAAACACCAGAGCTTGTAGTCAAATCGCATGGGTTTCGCTTTGATAAACATTTTGCATGAAATACCGAAATACGGAACCATTTCTTCGTCAATTGAGAGAGGTTGTGCGAAAAATTCGAAACTCAAGAAGTGGCAGGTAGCTCACCGATGCGAATATTTTATTTGCCTATACTAATCCCAAAGTTGCGTAAACGCAACATTACAGTAAATCATAAAAAAAAAAACAACATCATATACCGGGTGTCAATAAAACCTGTGACACCCCTATTTCTTAAATTATATTTTAAGATATCAAAATGAAATTTGGCATTATGTAATATACTCTTTAAATTACATTTTTTGACATAGAGCACACGTTTCTGTCACTTCTGATTTCGCCGGAATTACCCTCAATTTTGTTATTTTAAATGGAACACCCTGTATATTTATAAAATTTTGAAATCTCCATTTCATTCTACGTATGTTAGTATCAAGTTTGAAACATTTTGATGACAAAGTAAATACGTGCAGAAGAGTTTATTTATTAATCTAGGATGCCATGACCTGCGTAAAATGGAAGTCAGGTTGCTCCGCCACTCAATTGTTTTAGAACTTCAGTTGTAGCAAGTCTGTCACTTGTTTTGTGCATTTTATTTGTTTCAATTGTTTTGAAACCCAGTGCCTAGATTTAAATGGTCAAAATATGGTTTTTCTGGATGGAGAGTGATATTCCGAATTATATTTCCATGCGGGATGGTTATTGGTATCAATGAAATCCTTGAAAAACGCTCGTTTTTAATATCCTAGTGTCCCACCCTAGTGCCATTTGAAAAAATAGTTATTCTCGAAAAAGCATTTTTGCCAACTTTAGTCCATTCTAATACAGCAACTGAAATACTAGTTAAAGTTCTAAAATAATTTGTCTCGAGTGGTGGGGTACTCTAGATTAATTTCTGCAACAATTTACTTTGTCATCAAAATGTTTCGAACTTAATACTAGCATACGTAACATTAAATGGAGATTCCAAAATTGTATAAATATATAGGGTGTTCTATTTAAAATAACAAAGTTGATGTTAATTCCGGCGAAACCGGAAGTGATAGAAACTTGTGTTCTATATCAAAAAATGCCCTTTAAAAAGTGTATTACATATACCAAATTTCATTTTGATATCCTAAAACACAATTTCAAAAATAGGGGTGTCCCAGGTTTCGTTGACACCCTGTATATTGATTTTCTTAGATAACTATTTTTATTATAACGATAAATGTCTACAAATTATTTGTATATATGTATATGTAAATAAAATCAAAAATAAAATATTTGGCCACTTAAAAAAAATTCTAAATAAAGACGTCAAAATGTATGTACCTTGTACCTTACCATTACCTACTCTCTGAAATAATAAAATTAATATTATTAAAAAAAATTCAAACTATAAGCAAAAAGCAGTTTCTTGGGATATCTACTTGAGACAATTTTGTTTAAAAATAATGTACAAAGTTGTTTAGCCGAAGAAAAAAATTGAAACCAAAATGTTGCGTTAGTGCAACTTTGGGCCTTAATGGGTTAAGTAAACCTTTGAAAAGCAAAAAAGTTCTCAAGAGTAATTGAAAAATCATTTTAGTATAAGAAATAAGTTTTACATGGATTTTTAAATGGAGTTATATACTTAGAACTATTTTAGATTACATTAAAAAAGTACTTACGTGCATTCATAGTCGTTCCAAAGATCAACGCATTCAAATGGATCAGGACAAATCACATTTGCACATGGTTTATTCGAAGGACAATTTCTTTCAAGATTTCTTGCCATTGTTGCTTGGCCCCATTGTGTTCCGTTCATTGCAGGAGGTAATGGTAAATGTTTACCCTCAAGTCTTACGTCATCCAAACAACCTACATTTGAATTTAATAAAAAATAAAATAACAAATTTTATATGATTATTTACCTTTCGAATAGTCTGCATATACTTCAAAAGTTCTTACACCAGTGTATTCAGCTTTTCCACCAGCATAAACACCTTCTTGTTTGTCTACCAATAACCACTGATGTCCCATGAAGCTGAAGGTTTCGTTATATCGTCGCCCTTCTCCCCCATCTAATTCTAACATAGCTGCTGAACCATATCTGCTGACTCGTGCTACATGCCACTGACCATCATCCACAGCTACTGCATTCAACCACAAATCTTTCTCCTCAGTTCGAAGAGAATTCAAGTTATATCTGAAGTGTAGTCTTGAATCTTTAATTTCTAAAATGCCATATTCTCGATTATGTTGATCAGAAACTCTAAAGAGTTCGCCGTATTCTTCACGTGTTCTAAATCTCAGCTGTATTTGTGTAGAAAATCTATCAGGTTCAAAACTTAAGGCATATTTAACGTAAGACTGAGGTTTAAAAGTTGTTGGAATAGTGGGCATTGTGCAAGATGGTCCTGTCCATCCAGGTCGACACTGACATTTAGCTTCTGTAAAACTACCCATGCAAGTGCCATGTTCCCAACAACGTGCTGTTGCTTCAGAACGACCACAAACTTCCTCACTTTGAGGACATCCAGCTACACTATTCCTCGATAAACCAGGATGAGCCAGATCATATAATTTTGAATTATGGAATAAATTACGAATGCATCCATCAAAACCTTTCCCAACAGGCATGTACTGCCAATGATACTGAGTTGGATCAAATTGTTCTACATATAAGCCACCAAGCTGTAGAGGAGCATTTACATTAAGATACTCGTTGAAGGGTGGAATTGTGCCTTGGGCCTGACAACTACTGTCATCAAATTCTGGTGGCGTTCCATCTTCTAATTCGGCTATCTCAGCGGATTTGCAATAATCGACAACCATTCGCACATTTTCTGTATCCCAGAATACATCCAACCTATGCCACTCACCGTCATCTAAACTCTTTTTCGTTTTTACTCGTAATTCTAATGTTCCAGATCCAAAATCAATTAGAAGTCTCGGATAACCGCGTTCTAGTTCTACGGCAACATAATCGGATACCATAGTTTCTTCGGTTTCTGGTGGAACTATAGGTCCATTATATAAAAGAAGTCCGTCGGTTTTCCTAGTAATAAATTCAAAACTTAAGTGAGACTTGTCACACATTTCTAGGGCAGGGTACCAGGCCCAACCGTTTCCCCTAAAACTGCGTGATGTCTGTTGACATCTTGGTCCATTATACCCAACAGGACATGAACACGTTAAGGAATATCGGGTTTCTATGCACCGACCACCATTATAACAAGGATTATTTCTACAATTTTCTTCTTTGCTAAAGTTTCTAGCTCCACAGGTACATTCAGCTAAAACGTCAACACGAACCCCTACTAATGCAGTCTTATTCGCGTTCACCATATAAGGCAAGGCACTAATATCTAAAGTATTTGTACAGGATCCTTCACACATTTGATTTTCATATAAACACTCGTCTATTCCAACCATGGTTATATTAATTCCCACGTCCTTTTCTATTTCTTCTCTGTGCATCAATACAAGTCCATTTAGCCTAACAGGTTTGTAGTATGGTGATCCATGGGCAGAAAACCGCACATCTGTCACAGGAGGGTGCTTTCTTCTTAACTGAACACTGAACACGTCAACATTTTCACGATCTGTATTTAACAAATCTGCTATTTTATCTTTGAATTTATCTGCTTTGCTTTTCGATAAACTTTGAGTTTTGTAATTCCAAATTCTGATGAAATCTTCGTCTGTTATACCTGCAATTCTAACTGAGCCAGAATTTATAACAGCTTCCTGAGGAATTTCCTTAACAGTGATGGTAACATTGGCAGGAACATCGGTTTGTGTGTGTTTTCTATCATATACCTTGAATCGTAAATGATATTTTCCATCTCTGGTTCCATGTTTCATCGTAATCATACCAGTATCTTCATTCAGTTTAAATCGAGGATGTTCGGTACCTTCCCAATAGAACTTCTTATCAGGCAGATCCCAATCATCTAAATCATAAACATAGACTCTTCCTATTTCCGTATCCGGTGCTTGTCCTTGATAATTATATACAAATATCTCTTTTGACCCAGGTTGCATTTTATTGTCATTTACATCACCAATGACCACTGTTAATGTACTTGTACCAGTCATTGCAGGATTTCCGTGATCTTTAATAACAATAGGAATTAAGTACTCCTTTTGTTGTTCCCTGTCGAACGACCTCAGTGATGAAACAATTGCCATTCCATCTCCGTTTGCACCCTCTGCCATGAAATTATAATTTTAGTATTATTAGTACATAATGGAATTAAGGAAGTTATAAACCTAACGATGCATTAAAAGTATAATATAGGCAATCTAAAATTGAGAAGTTTGCCAAAAACAGAGAGAATTCATTAACTTCTGTATAAAATATTTTGAAGTTTTGTGGTTTTGGTGAATTTCAGGGCAGAATTTAAATATTTCATTTCAAAATTGTTAAAGTTTAATTTTTGCCTCAAACATACATGTTTCATTTTATTAGATTTGATTCTCCACTTTGTTTTAGACATAATTTTAATTTTTTACAAAATTTACATTTTACTTTCTCTGTGATGACCAAGGCACGGACTTGTATGCACCAAAAAGTGTTAAAATATGAGCATATATATGCTCAAATTACATGCCAAATATGCAGTGGTTTTCATGAAATATGCTTTAAAATATGCAAATTATTGACCTTAATTATTTTATGTACCTATATATTTAAAACAGAAATTTTTGGATGAAACAAATTTGTTTATTTTAATTGTTAACACATTATTAAATACAAATAGCAAAAGGAAACATAATTCATCTTTATCGAACTAATGGTAATTTTAGAGAAAAATAATAAAATAAGGCTTTTATCCTTTGGCATTCTTAGGTTTCAAATACACAATTCAAAAACTGAGAGCACTGAAAATGTCAACACCGTACAACGCACGTAATTAAAAATAAGCAGCAGACAAAGGCACCTTCCATTCAACAGTTCAACTCGAAAGTAAAACAAAACTAACTAACGAGTAAGACCAACAACGGTCAAAAACATGAAAATCCCATGGTATCAGTGGTTCATTAGTCACTTCTTGGAAAGTGAAAGTTCTGTATGCCTGTCACAGCCCTTCCAGATGAAGAAATAAATTTTAAGCTGGGAAGTGGGCAGTTTTTAAAAGTACATAAATATTTGTAGGTAAATACCTCATTTTAGAAATTCCCAACAAAAATAGACATTTACCAGAGAATTATAGTTTCTCCGAAATTTAGACATTCGCTCATTTTTCTACATTTCTCGTATTTTAGTGAAACTGTGTAGCTACATTTATTTCTAACCAAATGTATAAAGAAATATGCTTTAATATGCTCTTGAAACAAATGTATGCACGAAATGCCTAAAATATGCAAAATATGCAAAAAAAATTGATTCCATTTAGGTCTGTTTTATTAGATACGCGTAAATACAAAAGCTCACTTAGCACATATTATTAGTATAGGATATGCATTTGCATGAAATCCGTGCCTTGGTGATGACTAATGATATATGAAATTTAGAAAATTAGACAACTTGTTGGAAAAAATGGATAAATTGTATATAACACAGTATTACAATAACAAGTAAAATTTTTCAGTAAAAACAAAGAAGACTATGAAATGTAGTTTAAAAGGTTGTTTATTAAAAAAAAAAAAAAAAAACTGGAAATTATTACTTACTCTGATCTTGTTCGACTTTGAAAGAAGCTCGTATAATGTCATCAGCTCCAGGATCCAACCGAAATTGGAAAGGTGGCCCGTTGCTCTTAGATCTGTCGTCATCGTCGGTTGCTAAAATTTCGACTACTTTTCTAGGAGGTACGTGTTCTGGGAGAACAGGTCTGTAGTCTTTTAAGAACGTAGGAGCATTGTCGTTGATATCTTGAACTATAACAGTCAAAGTGGCAGTAGCAGTTTTAGGAGGGACTCCATCGTCGATTGCTAGAATCTTCACTTGATGCCTAGGCGTTTCTTCTCTATCCAGCGACCTTTGAATGCTTACTGTGCCTTCCTGATTAATGGAAAATTGTCGTTTGCGATCTGAGCTTCTGTCAATGGCATATGAAACTTTGCTTTTACCTCCCTGATCGGGATCAGTCGCCTTGAAAGTTTCCAAACTTTTACCAACTTCGGCATTTTCGAACACGGCTACTTCGATATTTGGCCTCTCAAACTGGGGTTTATTGTCGTTTATATCTCTCAGTTTGACGACGACCCATGAGTAAGCCACATGATATTTATCGTTGTCATTATCTTCTCCCTTATCGTTCACTTGAATTCTGAAGCGGAAACCATTACTTTGTAACAAGTCCTCATAATCCAAGGGCTGAACAATTTTCAAAGATCCAGTTCCGTCGTTGTTCCGGACCATAGTGAACTTGTCGGCACCGTAACCGCTGTTCTCGATGACTTTATACTGGAACTTGTTGGTTTCGTCTTCATCATGAACGGTGACGGTAAGAATCGGCATTTCCGGAAGATTCGTGCCATCCGTTTCGTCGACTTCGGTAAACCACTCGTCTTTAGTAAATTGCGGCGGCATATCGTTTATATCTTTAACACGTATAGAAGCTGTCCCTGTTCCTTTTAATCCCCCACCGTCCATCGCGACAACTTGTATCGAATAATCCGGAGTCCTTTCGCGATCCAAACAACACACGGCCGTTTTTATAACTCCCGTTTCCGATTCAATTTCAAAAATTGGCGAACCGGTTTCTTCTTCTATTACATTTTTTTCTATAGAATACACTAAGCGCGCGTTTGTTCCTTCTGAAGGGTCGTCATAATCGACCGCAGTCATAGTCATGACCACCATACCGGCGGTGCCGTTCTCGGTCACGTTACCGAAATAAACACCCTGAGGGAAGATGGGAGCATTGTCGTTGATGTCCTTTAGATTGACCTGGACGTCTGCGTATCCTACTAATCCTTCGCCACCCTCGTCCTGAGCGAACACGGTGAATCTCCATTGGGGTCGACCGTTGGGCTGGTCCCGGTCTAGGGGCTGCAAAAAGCCATTTCAATGACACGCGTGCTGAGCACATTAAATAGCCTTTAGCTCGTAAACGTAGAAAAAGGGATCAGTTCAACAGTCTAAATCAAATTATTCGCGTTGTGCTTAATAAGTTGAGAATGTAATTACGTTGTAAGGAGCCTTTTTACGTAATCGACTTCTATATAATTTCTTAAGTACTCTAACTTTTCTTAACGGGAATGAAAGATATTCCAAACTCATAGAGAAAAGTAGCTAATCTTTTTGTGTCACTTTAAATAGAAATACGGACAAAGAGAACATTAATTCTCCTAAAAGACTTTTATTCCTCTAAATTTAGTACAATGCTCTACTTTTTACTAAATCCCTGGATCAAGTTTTTAATAAATCATCAAGCGCAGGGCGAATGCGAGCCTGCTAAACGCTTTTGTAGTGTAAAAATACGAGGGTTTTGTTACATGACGTACTAGTAAGCAAAACTATTAAAAAACAGAACGTCAATACTCCAATTGGATAGTTGAAATGTGAATATCATACAAATGTGGATTTTGTGATGCATGTTCGAATTATTGACGAATACGAGGAACGTGAAAATCACTTCAAATGTACAGAAACTGAATTAATATTACAGAGATTATTTCGAAGATTTGAATGCCAGGGAACGTTAAAAATTTAAAAAAAGACACCGTGAATTTTCAACAAAAATAATGTAAGAAAGCTTTTACTTGGAGTAAATAAATATCTTAGTACTTTGTACAAATTAATAACAATCGTACGGGTAAATTATTCATCTAAATAACTTAAAAGAAAAGTGTTTTGCCTATTGTACTTCGTCTAATTTTTCAAAAACGAAACACAAAGCTTTTCTCTTCTCTTTGCTAATAAAATTTTGTTTCGTGATGATATTCTTTTTATGTTTCCAGAGCAAACAGTTCTGATACATTGTTTTTGTATCAGCCATTGAACAAATTTACGCCGATACGCAGTGAACCTCAAGTAATAAATGTACTGTCATATTTAACCATAAAAGTGAACAGTTCCTTTCCATCAAAACCGGAAAATCCGGGAAGATGATACTCAATTTTGGACGATAAACCTTGCACAACGTATGAGGAAACAATCCACTAAGTGAAGGAACTGGTGATACATGACTGGCAGGCTCTTCGCTGATTCAGCTTTAATTAGGATTGCTCTGATAGTAACTATTTTACGTGAACATGTCATCCAAGTAAATTAGATATCGGGATTTCAACGTATAAAACGTTTGATCTTTGTATACATGTCAATAAAAATGAGAGGAAAACTTGGATTGCATGATAGAAGGGTGTAGCTGAGTTTGATAGCGGGTGTAAACAGTAAAAGTTGACTATACAACACTTCAGTTCTGAAGTTTAGCACTTGAATTCAAAACGATAAAAAAGAGCAACTCAACTTTTTAAGCTTTCAGAGATGGATCTGTTTTTGTCAGCGTTAATTTCGAGCAGAATTAGGAATCAAAATTCCTTTATAAAAACCAGGAGAAACAGTTAGAAGTTCTCAAGAATAATGTTCTTGTAGGGACGACCTACTCGTAATTACAGATAGACAGAAACTAAAAATTGTTTTCACGGTCAAAACTCAAACTCAAACAGCACAATGTATTGTTTTTTAGATTATAAAAGGGAATTTCTTTTGACAAAATAAATTAGAGATGTTTATACGTCTTACAAGCAAAAGGAAAACCTTACCTTTAGCACAAATATTTCTCCCGTGGTCCTGTTGATATCGAATTTGCTGTTAGCAGGGTTGTCTGGGTCAATTCCTTGGCCCGTGAGGAAGTAGACGATGTTTTGAGGTCTGTCCTTGTCGCCATCCGTAGCCGTAACCTGCATATTCCATCGGGACGTTAGCAAACCTTTGTCATTAACCTTAGGGGCGTTACATAACACCAACGTCAAACTTAATTATTGGCCGTGGCCTGTTTTATTAGCGAAAGTCAAATAAGTCCGTCGATATAAACAACAAATCTACACATTCAATAGCAAACGAACCGCACTAACGAGCAACCGGGGTTACATATCAAAGTGTGAATTTCTTTCTGTATTATTTCTTGTGTTTGCACACAAAGAACATACGCTCGTTATTGTGACCGATATAAGGGAAATTTTTCTTTTTCTTAGTGAGTTCATAAATGACGATATATGTTACATTAAAAACCAAAGATCGATCAAGGCGACGTAAATAAAACCCTGTTTGTTCAAACTGTAAAATATTGAAGTAAAAAGTGTTTGTCTCCGAGTTATTTACTACTTCAGAAAACAAGTCTGTTTTATTCCTGATAACAAACTTTGAGCTGACAGTTTCCGGGTAGATAGGAATCAGATTTTACTAAGAAGAAAATTCATAATTTTAAGGGCCAGGGGGTGAATTTTATCAGCAATTACAACTTTCTGTCCAATTTAATTTTACGATAATAGAATTAATATAATTTAATATATTTAAATTGAATTTACGAGTATGTTGCAAAAGTGTGCCCTTTAATAAATTACAGGTACTAATTACAATTTCAATGTAACTCGGTTTACTCGGTTTGCAAATTAATTTTGAGGATGCAGTAGAGTTCGAATCTACAACTAAAACTCTTTTTATTGCGGGATTATAACTTTAATGTATGTACACACATACGCGGTCTAACAACAAACATTCCATGAAGTCAAATGACCACGTTTCCTAATAATGAGTTTCCCATATTTGCTGAACACTACATAACCCAGTAATTCGAGTACATACATTCAGATATACATTTTATTTTCCTGCGTTGCAGCATTTATGAGAACAACAAAACAGAAAATTCCTCGGTGTTATTTGCGATTTTCAACACAAATAATTGCTTTAGTTAAAATTTTCATTTTCTTTTTCCTTGTATTACAGTAGATAATACCTACTGATTATAATTATTACATATTTTTTAATTCTTTATTTTAAAGCTTTTGCACTTCAAATTTAAAGCTAAGAACCTAAGAACGTTGACATTTTCATCTCCGTACACCCTTCTAGCTGTTAATCAACATAAAGGAGGCTGAAATTAATTTACTCAAGGACCACTTCAGATTTCATAATTTTATATTTAACTCGGCATTTTGAATTTTAAGCTCCTTCGTTTGTTATTAAGTATAAAAATGTCCTTCTTTCGCCCTTATTACGGAAATGTTTAGTATTTTAACGTCGACTTAAATAAATTTCGTACTACGCTTTTTGCAGACAGCAAAATTTAAAAGAATGCGTGGTTGAATTTAAATTTGCGCAAATTAACTTACAAGATCAAAAATAAAACAAGTTTTATTTCATCTAACAAGACCATTTTGTAGATCTGTTTAATTTGAAAAGTATCTTCTAGGACTTTTTGTGGGTTCAATCAGTGAGTGTGATTGGATCTTTTATATGGTGAATAAAAACGTGACCTCCAGTGTTCTGAATTTTTTTCTTAATACATTTATAAGATGCACACTATTGAGCTTTTCTTCACGATAAAAACTTTGGTTGGATTATTTCAAAGTGATTTTTGCGATAAAATAATTAAACTTTAATTCAGGTCAAAGAACCTTCAATCTGCCAAAGAATCTTTCTCAAAGAAACGCACTTTAAGAGAGAAAATTCTTGTAACAAGAAAAGTTTTAGGGTTTTACCTGCTATTCGCAGAGCTATCAAAAGAGAAGCTATTGATTGTCAAGCAGCATGTAAGATATTTTAAAGGAAATTTATTTTTCTCTCCTCATTTTCTTTGAATTTTGATGCCGAAGGAAAGACAAAATTAATAACAAAGATTTGTCGAAATGAAAATACTTAAGGTTCAATAGAAGTTTAATCAAGCGTTAAAGTAAAGATAAACTTTTATAGAAACACATGACTATTTCTGGAAGCGAAATATTTTCCCAAGTTTTTGAAGTTCCTCTAACTTTCGCAGGGGAATATCGCGAAGCGCATCGCAAATCTTTCGGTAAATTTTATTGAAAGAAATTACCCGCATTCTGCTTAATCTGTCTTTAACTTGTTTGTCATGGATAACTGAATACGTTTCGTTGTGCTGAAGTTCAATTAAAAACTGAAAAGTTTTTTTTTGATTAATTGTAACAAAACAATTATGCCTGAAATAGAAACAAGCCTTAAATTTAAGCGAAATTTAATAAGTGAGCTAATCTGGATGAAAAATTAGCCTTTTAAAAACTTAATAAAAGTTAAAAACAGCAAGGAAAATGTGTAAATGCTGTAAAAACGCCATGACGTGAGTGAGCAATTCACAGTAATGGCCGAAAAAATAAATAATAGAAAATTCTCTTCAATTATTTTTGTCCCTTCTGTTACTAACTGTGTTCAGAGCGTTCATTTGCAATTACACAAAATTTAGGGTAGCAATTTTTTACCAAAATTTAACTGGGAAATGTACAATAATGACCCTGCGTTATAACTGGGGTAGAATGCACAATTGTTTAAAACGCACCTCTAATTTTAAAGATTTTATGTAGCTGCTTATTTATTTTTTCTTTGTTTCCTTTTCTCTTCTTTTTTTAATACAACTGAAAGACTGATTTTACTGAAATGTTTTTATCAAAAATTTAGGTTTGTTAAAATGTAAACGTAACGTAAAATTTTCTTTTTATGTTATTTTTAACGAACGAAAACAATTGTTTAATGTCGTTTTATTAATTCTCATTTCCTGTTTTGACAAAATATTTGCCTTTTACTAGTTTTCTCAATTAAAAAATTTGTTTTCTCCTTGGAAGTTGGATATTGATATCGATATCTTATATACATATATGAGGCTTTTCATTCCTATTGGAATGTTTAGCCGCTCCTCTTTGGAACTAATCAAAATCCATTTCACGTGGTGGATTAATCCCTGCATCTCTGTATCTTCATAATTTTGTGTGCGTCTTGGCGTTGTTTACTATTTCTTTCCGTGTTTTCCTGTATCAGGTCTTTTCTTTCCAACTTCTCACTTCCGTTCTTCTAAGATCTTCCATTACTTGGTCCCGCCATCTTACTTTCGATCTTCCTCTCTTCCCTTGTTTTGTTGGCTGCCATTTAATTATTATTCTCACTACTTTTGTTTCCTCTATACGCATGACCTAACCACCTAATTCGCTGCGCTTTGATGTTTCTAACGATGTTTTCGCCTTTTGATTCCTGTAGTAGTTAATGATATCATGATTCATTCGGGGTCGAACTACAGGAATTGTGCCTTGGTCGGTCCATATATACCTATAGTTCTTAACACTTTACGCTCCCATATTCTTAATCGTTCCTCCTCTCGACCGGTTAATATCACTCTTGGTCCTATTAGTGTTGTGATTTTAATTTTCATTTTTTGTTAATTTTCTTATCCTGCAGTATGTGTTTATTGGCATAGTACGCTCTGTTCCCGGCTTGTATTCTTTCTTTTATGCCAATTTCCCGATTCCCAGTTTTTGTGCATTTCATGTATTTGGTTCTAGTTTCGCTTAAGACTAAGCCTCTTTTACCTGGTTCGTTTTCTATTTTTCCAAATGTCTCATTAGGTTCTCTTCTGCTCCTTGCTATTATGGTTATGTCGTCGGCATATGCAATTATCTGCTTCCCTTTGTTTATTATCGTTCCTTTCGCTCCTGTGGCTCCCAATATGTTCTCCATTATTATGTTGAAAAGAGTTTCCGATAGTGCATCTCCTTGTCACACTCCTATGTTGGTTGTAAATTTGTTGCTTACACCTTCTTCTGTCTTCACGGCTGTTGTTGTTTTCTTCATTGACATTTCTGTTAATGCTATTATTTTCCCTGGGATGTTTATGTTCCTCGTATCCTGTATCAGGCATTTTCTTTTGATCATGTCGAAAGCCTGTTTATAGTCGACAAATAGTATTTGTAACATTTCTCGACGACTTCATTCATTACGTTGATCTTCCAGGCCTAAATCCATTTTGGTATTCTCCTAGTTGTGCTCAGTGAATTCTACTACTTCTGATTTATTAATGCTGTTAATATTTTATACGTAGTGTTGAGAAGTGTTATCCCTCGGTAATTATTACAATCCTGCAGATTTCCTTTCTTGGGTATTGGTACTAATATTCCGTTCTTCCATTCCTTAGGCATTTCTTCTTTCATCCGTGCTCTCGGGATTAATTGGCATATCCTTTCACCATGGTTTATTAGTTCGAATTGTATTTTATCACTTCCTGCGGCCTTACCTTGTTTTGTTTTGCTTGCTTGCTTGAATTCTGCGTACGTTGGTTCTGTTACTGTATTTCCCCCATCCACTTGGTTTTGTGCTTCTACATTTATATCTGTATCTTGTTCTTCTTCTACTATCTTGTTTATTCGATATTTTCCTTTTCATCTTTTATTCCTCTTCTTATAGGTCTGTTTCTTTTTGTCTCTTGCCTTAATTTTCTATACAGATTTCGATTATTGTTTTGTTTGATCTCCTTTCTCATCCATTCCCTATTTGTTTATCTACACAGATTAATAGTTTCCTTCTTCTTTCGCTTATATACTTCTTTGTCTTCGTCTTTTCCAAATTTTATCCATCTGCCATGCATCTCTTTTCTCTTTTGTTATGTTTCCACATTCGTGGTTAAATCATTCCTCTTTGTTATTTTTATGAAGTTTAATGTTCTTGTGGCTACTCTTTTTATTATTCTTTTTATGTTTTCCCACTCGTTATCAATGTTGTCGTTTACTGCGTCTTTGTCTATTTCTGTGTTTATTTCTTTTATATCTTTATTTTTCTCCTCGATGTTATTCAACTTCTCTGTTTCCCATCTTCTTTCATTTGTTGTCTCTCGTATTTCATTTTTTACATTTTTTTTTGCTGTCGCCACTACTAGATAGTGGTCAGTATCTGCGTTTGCCTCCCTGTATGTTCTGGCGTCTTGTATTGTTCTTCCATTCCTTCGTTGTATTAACACATGATCAATTTGGCTTCCACTGTTCCTTCCAGGTATTATCCACGTTTCCTTGTGTTTTGCTTTATGGTTAAACTTTGTTGGTCTGCTGCTGATGACTAGGTTCATCCTAGCTGCATAGTTACAAACCTCTGCGCCATTATCATTAGTCTTTTTATGCAATGCGTATTTTTCTGCAACATCTGCGTAGCACTCGTCTTTTCCGACTTGAGCATTGAAGTCTCCAATTGTTATTGTTATGCCATTTTTTATATTATATTGATATTGTTTACTTATTTATTCTCATTTAAAACTATTGATTTCGGCATTCGTTTTGATTACTTTTTAACAAATTACATTTGAGGTTTATTTTTTGAACGGTTGTTGGATTTCGTATCAAGATTCGTCTTTTTTAAAATTTCAGTCAAGCTAAGTTACTCATATATTTAGCATATTTAGTTTTATATTTATCCTTTTAGGTTGTTATACTGTGTGCTTAAAAAAAAAGGCGAGACTTAAAAAAGGAGTAAAAAGCAACTACAAAAAATTCGAAAGTTCTGTTAGTGAAACCTCTAAATCTAGATTTACAGCCTTTCCAATTCATTTTAATTTAGTTCTAGGTACTTAAAATATCAAACATTAAGTAGCCAACTGTTATAATTTGCTCAGAATAAATATTTTCTCTTAGGAGATTTTTATGTTTATCTATAAAACAATAAAGACCCTGAAAGAAGAATGTTTATCGACACATCATCCGGTCGTCTAAATAGAAATAAGAACTCGTTAAAAGATGCGGATAAATATTTTCAGGAAGTGGATTATATCTCGATAAAAGCGACAGCTCGTGAAGGGGATGCCATGATCGTTTATGATCGCTTTACAACTAGAGCCGGCTATTCTATTTTATATCATTTTATAAATACAATAGCGTGGACGAGTCGTAAACCTTTTCCGAGGCATAAATCAACAAAAAGAATCATGCGGAAGCGGAAATTTGCCGAAAGCTCCAAGTATTATAGGAGATCAATTAATTTAGTGCACACGATAAAACTTATCTTGGTTTCGCAGCGTCATCGTCGTAACAAATGGACTTTAAAGCTATTCTTAAAGTGGATGCACAGTTTGTAAACTTGTGATAAGTTTCTTGAAGGACCGAAAGAGGAAGACACCAAATTAATAAGGAGCGCTTGGATTAGCGACAACCAATAGACGCGAAATGTGGTGCCGCTTTTTAGAAGGAAGTAATAAACAACCCCTTTCGTTCCTTCCTTATCTCCATTACTTCCCAATTACGGAACCCTGTGTATCTCAATATTTCGCTCGCGTAAGTCCTCGCTCATACCGGTTAATTATCATACCCAGCTCGTTGCGTGCGGAGTTTATTTGTCGATCAGATAAATGGAATTTGTGTGGAAAATTGCTGTGCAAACTGGCACTCAAAGTTTCGTCGGATGTTTAAAGTTAGCCACTGGAGACCGAAAAAGTTGCAAAAATCGCTTGGGATTTACCCATTTTAGCTTGTCAGCACTTGTAAATTTTGGGGTTGGTTAAATTTATATTTTCAGGTAAAGCATATTCTAAGAGAAAAAACTTGAAACATAATTCTACTTTACGTTAAATTTACGCATAGGAAAATGTGATACGTTCTTGAAAAACCTGCTTTTATGGAAGCTTGTGAAAACTTAGATTTTCATTAGCCCTAGTGCTGAGGCGCGAATAACAGTCTAAATGGTCATTCCACTAAATTTCGAGAAAAAGACAGTTGTAACTGGATCAAAAATTAAGAATTAAGGATTAATCCCTTAAAACCTTCCGATATCAATACCTTAGAAGTTTATTATCGCAGACTTTTGTTTAAGACTTTCGCAATTAAAGTTACATTTTCACACACATATTAAAATCTCGTAACCGAATTAGATTTATTTATTAATGATAATAAAAATTCAAAACCTGCCTCTGAAAATTGAAACTTTTATCGTTAAAGGTATGTATTTAAAATTATTATTCCAAAGTTTATCTAAAATTAGGATCACGAAATTTTGAATTAAGATTTAGAATCTTAGAATTTTAATGAGTGTAATTTTGAATCTGGAAAAGTTCTCTAGAGTGGAAAGTTCGAAGGTTTGAAGTCGCAGGAGGTTGCTGAGCATTTATATTGAAAGCACATACAAATTCTTAAGATTTGTGAGAATCCTTCTGATTTTCCATCAGATGTTGATTACATTATCATAAATTTATTAATTAAGCATAAGATTTTCAGGTATTGAAAGTAAGATATTTTTTGACAGTAGGATGGCTAAAGTAGCTTTTCGTTTTATAAGATTAAATTGTTATTACTGTGCCTAAGTGGTAATTCTACTATGAAAAAAACACCTTTTCTGAAAACGGTACTTAAATTCGATTAATCTTAGAGGATGAATTTTCAAGATACTAAAAATCTTCGGATTTCCAATTTTAAATTTAATATAAAAACTGTAGCAGAGTTCAGATATATTGCGACAAAACACGTCTATCAGAACGAATAAGTTCTTTCGGTTTCAGGAGCTCGAAGAATTATCAGTTTTGAAATATTCTCCGGCAAGTGCAATTTATATGGTAAACATATCTGAAGTTCGCTACCAACTGCAGACTTCTGAAAATGAAATGCAGTGAAAAGCTCCAAGTTAGACTTGTATAAAAAGTGAGAAATAGGTCGCTTAACCGGCTAGTAAACAAACTTGAGAAGCGAAGTCTCGTAACGTGCTACTTTCCCCAGAATGAAAATATGTAAATAGGTTTTTGAAGTACTGAGGTACAGCCTTAATAAGCGCTAGATGGCCACGCACTTAAAAGCTCCGGGTGCGAATTTACACTGCATAAATCAAACGCAGCTGACTCATTTCGTTACAACTCGAGCGTTAGGCTATGTTAAAGTAATAAGATGGAAATAATCACAAACAGCTACTATAATGGTTTGATTTGACAGTTAGGCAATTTATCAACCCGATGCTTTCATTTTCATGATAACTAATTTTGCGAGAAAAGAAAGCTCACGGATCTCGGAACGAAGTGTTTAATATTAATGCACTATTCTATTTCAAATCACTCCTCGTAACCCGGAAGATTATAGGAAAACTGTTAATGATTTTGTCAAAGTTTGTTAGCCTACGGGTTTTCGGAAGATGTGACTGGAACAAATTACTTACGGTTTTGTTGGAGCTGCGGTGGTGTGAGCAGGTGTGACCTAATGATTTTGTTAGGGATTTTGGTCGCCGCACTATTAAAGAGGCAAACAATTTGTTGATATAAGGGATTTTGGCTTTAACGAGTTGAAAATTAAGTTTTTGTTAATATAAGCCCTTATTTCAACCTTTTCTTAATGCCAACCTTTTTATTAGAGTTTTTCCTCAATTTTCAAAAGCCATCGTTGGTTTTGCAAAAATAATATAAAAATGATTTCCGTATTTTGAAAACCAAACCGTTATTTTTGATATACAAAAATAAATAAACAAAACAGACTAATTAGTGTGTAAAATAAACATTGCAATTTTAATACTGTCAAATAACATTACTTGTAAGCAATTAAAAAAGTTTCAATGTAATGAAGCTTTGAAACCTGAGCTCAATTAAACTTTGAAAATTGATACTGAAAATTAATAACAAGATGAATGCATTAAAATTAAATTAATTTAAATTTAAATTAAAATATGAAATTCTATTTTCAGTTTAACTGGTGGTAATGAAGGTTTAGTGGAAACTATTTAACCCTTGTCAGTTACACGCGCCTTATATCTGTGGGTTAATTTGTTAAATTAATTATATTTTTAAAAACTACACACTTAATTCATCCTGGAATATTCACATACCAGCTTAAATTTCTGTGCCATTTTTATTAAAATATTGTTCATGTTTCATGTAACAAATACTCTGATTTACATACTTTTAACGATTCAATATTTTTCTGTGTTAATTTTGCAACACACCCGAAGTGTTTTTTGTTATCAACTGATAATATTTTGAACGTAGGCTATGCACTTGTTTGATTTATTCTATGTTTAAGCAAGATTTATGTTTGCTATCCTTTGATTTACAGTGACATGTTTTAGTCCCTCTAATGCAGTGAATTCAATTAGTAGCTCGTAGAGGCTACATGCTTTAAGATGGATTAAAAGTATTTTGTTGCAAGGATGCTTTCTACTGAAACGTTTGATGTAAAAGGTATAATTGATCTGTGTATTTGTTGTAAATTTAATTAACCTCCTTTGCGAAGCAAACATTGTACTTGTTTCAAATCGTACAAAGCTTCATGGATTTTATATACCCTATCGTTTACAGGCCAATGAATAAACTTTTAAATTCTCTTTGTTTTCAGTGATGTTGTATTTTAATTTATTATAGATCGGTTATAATTAACTAATTTATATTGTTTTAAATTGTGCAAAAATTGTAACCACCAAATTCAAATTTAGAAATTAATTTTTGCAAATTTAATTTCGTAAACTTTGAACAAGTAAATATCAAAGACAATTTAGAATCAACAAGAAGTTTGCAGTTTGTGTGTAAGAGAATCCTTAATTAAGATTTCAGACGAGGAATGTAAAGCTGATTTATAAATTAAGTCTGACGAGTTTTGCATCCATTCTAAACAATGATAACGTAATTTCTTATACGTAAGTGGGTTACACATAACCACTTTGCTTAACATTACAGTTAACAATAGTGGAACTTTAAACTTAAGAAAATTACACGCTGTACAATGTTATGCCATGAAAGTTACACGGAGAAATTTGTATGCCCAGTGCAGCAGAACTAAAACGTGATTAGGACAATCTAACAGCGACATGCTCCGGTCACTTCATGTTCTTGTATGAGGGAGGTAACAGAAGATCTCGATCTATTAAAGTTAGTTAGAGGAAAAAGTTGGCTTCGTGGTTGTTTATGGGTTACGGAAGCACATTTATCTTTATTAAAACGACCTTTTAACAAGAATTGATTGGCATTGGGATCGTTTAATGGATCGCACAGTATAACCGTGTACTCCTTTTTTTACAGCTGTGTATATTTAACTAAATTTACACTGAATAGCCTCCAAATTGAAACTGCGCTAACTTATACTGTTTTAGTTGGCAATAACGTGGTGATTTTCTGTGGATCGAGTGACATAGCTTGCTAATTATTTAAACAGAACATCAATTACTAGATGATGCGTTTAATTACTTATATTCGTTTACTAAAATTACAGAAAAAGATTAAACCTGAAGGTATTTCTGGAATTGTACTCATTATTTTGCATACGTAAATTGAGACTTTTTATTGCCAACTGATTGATAAGAAAGTATTTCTGGTATAAACGCTACCCTAAAATATATATGTATTACCACGTACTCTTTTAGCATTAAAACCAAAGAAAATGATGTTGGCGTTTTAAAAGAATATAATGCAACTGTTTCGTCAAGGAAGTTCTTTTAACAGAAGGGATTTTAATAGAAAAAAACGAAAGATTCCAATAAAGGAAAATTACTTTTAAATTTGAAAAAATTAATTAAAATGTTCTTTATTCAAAGGCTTTAGTCTTTAGTGGGTATTATTGCAATAAAACTAACATCAATACTAACTATAAAAATCCTCATCGTAGGATGTTCTTTAAACCTAATGCAATTTATAAATTCTTTCAGTTTTAAATACAATTAATGAGGGTAGTTGCAAACAACTTAATTACAAAAGACTGTATTGGGATAGAATGCCCTTTTCATAGGTTGTATAAGAACGACTAGAGTACTTATGGCAAAAAAAAACAAAAGGTTTGCTTCGAAAATTCACATAACTTCAGCATTGAAGGGGATTTTTAGGGATTTTCTTTTCTTTCTTTGAGCACATTTTCATCTAATTTAACAATTAGCACTTAAGTTAGTGTATAAAAAATTCTATTTCTATTTCTTCGATATACTCGAAGCGTTTCGAATTTACAGATTTGCTCTTAATTTCATCAAATAAAGAAGTCTTTTGTTGGAACATACATTCTGATTATGCTTTTTTATGTTACTCATCACTCATCAGTATTTTTAATATGCCTGAATTCTGAAAAGAGCAAACTTTTTAATAATGATTTTGGTTGTATAAAGAAATATTTAGACAATTAAAGATTTAGTTAGCTTGAAAGTCATAAAAAAATTTATGAAAAGTTTAAGAATGTACATACGAGGGATGCTACAAAGCAATCAAACTTTTTTTTTACTAACATTTTATCCTTTTTTGACATATTATTGGAATCAGACCATCAGTGATTCATTTGTTTAATAAAATTGTTGAATGTTGAACGTGAACGTTTCAAGTGCTGTTGCACAAAGAATAATCATAAGATTTTTAATTAGAGAAGGGGTAAAATTCTCTGAAATTTTGGTCAGACTTTCTACACAATTCGTGGAACATATTTATTCAATGCCCAAGTTTATGACAAAATTTTCAAAAAAACACGAAAGGTACATCTAACGCAAACGCACCACATACTCCGTACTCCACCGCTGTTGTGAATGAAATCAATTATGGGACTCATCAGGAGTAATTCTCCCAAATTTTCTTGAACACCGTAGAACTATCAACGTTGAATATGACAGTAAGTTGTTGCAAAACAAAGTCAATCCAGCTTTTCGCTCAAAAAGGCGGAATTCTTCAGTCCGCAGTGTCCGTTTACTCCACGACAACGCTCACTCCCACACAGCGGCAGCAACAGTCCAAACTTTACAAAACCTTCACTGGGAAGTTTTGCCACATCCGCCTTATAGCACTGATTTGTCACCATGTAACTTTTATCTTTTTGTTCCTTGAAAGAACATCTAAGCGGCGAGAAATTCGAATCCAATTAATGCTGTTATCGAAGCTGTGCATTTGTGACTGCGACAACAAGCAAAAATCTTCTATGAAAAGGGAATCAGGAAGCCAGTGGAACGATGGCAAAAGTGAATAACCAAAGAAGGGGACTATGTTGGGTTAAATTTGTAACATTATTGTTTTGTTTTTCTTAATAAAAGGAAAATTCCGGTTATGAGTTGAACATCCCTCGTACGTTAAAAAGTTGTAATAATTAACATAAATCGAACAAACAATATATGACATTATCAAGTATTTATCTTCTGCTACCAATCGAAAAGGAAATGTTTGCTTATTTGTCGATCCACTAACCCTGCAATGCGTTCGGTTTTGTTATGTTACAAGCTCTTCACTGGACTAGTCTAATTGTTATTTAGTTATTGGGCGAGGGGTACTATTGATATTAACGCGCATCGACTGACACCACGACATTTAGCACTGCCGGACTAGAATTTTGCCAAATCTAAGGACTTCCACCCTTGAAAACGTCCTTTAACGTGCATTGACATAAAACCTACAGTTTGACCTCATATCCGAGAAAAGAAAGGCAAACTTTTCGATTTCTCTCATAATAAAAATCTCACCTGCCTTCGAACGGAATCAAACCCGAGACCTTTGGTCTATAAGGAAACCGTACTAATCTCTTCTACACTACCGAGGTTGAATCAAAAGAAAATTGCGGACTAGCTTAATGGAATGCCCTTCTTAGTTTAAAGAAAAAAAAAACGCATAAACAAATAAAGTTTAGCTTGATTGTCCGTCTAATCTCTTTGCAAGTTCCCGATGGTATCTTGTAACACTTTTGGATCGGTGCTCATTTACCATTTTCAGTGATTTTGTCGAATACCCACAGACAAGCCAAAATATAACAGCTCTCGCGATATTCGGTGTATGCCTAGTGCTAACTTGGCGATAAAAATTGCAATTTTCATAAGGTGTCGATTTATGGTTACTGCTGGCGTCTTCGCTACCGAGAAAATATATCGTCGCTGCTACTTTTATACATAATACTACGTTTTGAACAAGATTACAAATATAACAGCAACACTTGAGTAACTGTAATGTGTTTGCAAGCATCGCAGTTGTAAAAACTCCAAGAAATGGGAAACGGGGCCATCTACAAGTAGGAGTTCGATATTTATCGCGTTAAAATCTTGTTTATATCATTAGAATGAACTGTTAATGATTTGCTGGATTGTTAAAGAACGATGGGAGTGAGGTATTCAGTAAAAATTTAGATGTGTCCATACTAAGGTAATTAGGGTCTATTTGAAAGTACAACTGGAAATTTGCAACTTTAACCATTAGCCTTCCGGGTGTTCACCACAAAAGACCTTTTACCAGTTCTTAATTAATTGCAACCGTATTAGGGGAAAACCGAGTGGTCTTGACTATAATTGTTACATAATTGGATGTCAAAGTTCAAAATTTATTAATGGGCATTATTGATAGTTGGGCGAGTTTTTCAGGCTTTTCTTTTGTGGTATATTAGTTTTTATTTATTAGTAATTGGAATGGAAATTGTAACCAGGTTAAAAGAACTGACACAAATAAGGAATCACTGAATCGAAATACAATGTGATTTTTTAAAAACTCAATTGCAGCAGGCCGTGTTCTGTCTTAATAACCTTAGAACTGTCTGTATTAAGACAGAATACGGCCTGCTGCCATTGAGTTTTTAAAAAATCACATAGAATGTATTAACATTAAAATGAACATCGAATAAATAAGAGAGAAATAATTTCAAATTGCAATTTTTATGGCAAAACAATTATAATTAAGAACTAGTTAATAAAATGAAAAAATTGAGAAACGAAAGCTGTAAATTATATTAAACCAAAAAGAATTCCTCGGAAATTCTGGAACAAAATGCTGAATTTTAAAAGCGAATTTTGAAATTTTGAAACTAAAAAGTAGAATAAACTTAGTTCTAAGTTTTCTATTATGAATTTCAAAGGGTTAAAGCTACAAATTCTAAGGTCAAAACTACAACTTAACCGTGAAACAGAAACTTTCACGTCAGAACAAAAGAAGGAATAAAACTTTTTTAGGAAGTCCAAAGTTTATCTTAGAAACACAAACTCGAACTTTCGGTAGAAAAAATTTTCGAATTAAAGAAACCTCGACTAACTGTTCTTTTTCGGCTACATTTTAATTTGTCTTGAGGTCCTTAAAACATTTTCTAACATTCTTTTTATATATGTACTGAGATGTGCCTATACTCATGTCACAAATTAAGCCACTAAAAATCATAAATGTGTTTTTAGTTTTTGGGACTTAAAAATAAATTGCTATTTAAATGGGTTTAAAATTAGAAATCTAACTGCTCTTTTAAAACAAATTAAAAGTCGATATTTTTTAATACAGGACTACTTACTCTCAGTGTTTTTAGGACAACTTCTATTGGCAGTGGTATAATTATTCGTTGGGGTATTTGAAAGTGTAAGGAAAATATTTCCATTGAAGCCTGTAAATTCTATAAATTAACCTTGAAATAGCTCCAATATTGACGTTTCCGTTTCCCAGTAACAAGACCACGACTTTGAGATACTGTTATTTGAAACCCTACGAAATACAAATGGAGCTGTGCATGTCTCTCGCTGAATGATAATGATAAGGGAGGTTCGTGTGTAAAATTGAGAAACCAGATGACGGTTTGCCAGTGAATTTCAGGCGTTATGGCTAAAAGGTCGCGCTTTCTTCACGAACCAAATGGAAAATGAGAGTCGTAACAAGTAGTTTTCGTCGGAAAGCAAAATGCTTTCAATTAAATTAAAATCTGCTTATTTTGTTAGACAATGAAATGAGAAGATTTAGTCATTACGTGGTACAATGGTAAGTTCGGGTTCTTTACAAAATGGCCCCGTAATATCGCATTATAACTGAAATCTAAGTAGTATTTATTAAAAGCCGTTGTCAAATGATCGCATTGTAACCGGAACAATAACGTTCCGGTATTGTCGAAGGAGATAATCCTCGATTTGCACATTTAACTTTCAATAAATAACGCCCGGCTTTCATGCTACACAAACATTTCGCCTTTACATATTAAATTACTTTAATGGGATTAACTTCGAGGGGCGGCGCATTTCTACATCAATGTCTTGTTTATTGAAAAGACATAAATAAAAAGAACTTTTCCGACCGAAAAACTTCCTCTTTTCAGCACGCTCCAAATAACAACCTTCGGCCTCTGTTCCCGTACAGTAAATGGCGGTCCAGGCAACTGTTTACATGAAAATTCCGAACTTTTTCACTCCGAGACATTTTGTTGAACTTCGCTCCGATTAAGTTCACATGTGGAAGCACCGATTTAAACGGCGGTTTGATGGGTTAATATTAATTTCGCTACCTTTTAACTTAATATGAAAGCTATTAACTCAAAGTAGGCTAGGCGTATGTTAAGCGAAACATTTATGCAAGATTAACGCCAGTCTCTCTTTATAATCCTTTTAAATGCGATGTGTGCCAGGAAGAATTTACGCAGCGGTGTGTTGTATACGTTTAAGCAAATTTAAGTGTCACTGTGGTAAAGGCTTTTTTATTTATAAGTCACGAAAAAAACGCATCCATAAATTTATACCCTAAAACGTATAAATCTAAGAACGGGTTTCGAATTGCAATCCGTATCGAAGAAAACTTGATAACGTTATATGGTTCAACTAGGAAATATTGCCGGTACTAAGAAGGTGAAAATTATTGCAAATACCCCGATATCACCAAATTGTGAATTATTACACCGACGTTATTACTCTCTAGGTGTAATGTTCTTTAAAGCATCCGGTGGAAATTTACTGAATTTTTTTCTAAGTCTGAAGCTTTTCGCTGGAATATAAAGATAACTCCCGTGGCAACTTTGTAAAGTAGGTACTTTGATGTAAAAATTTAACAAAAAAAAAAATTGTTTGCAACTTTAAAGGAACAAAACTAATAACCCCTTAAAAAACTGTGCTTCCAGTCTAAATAAGCATACAAAAGAATTTGTACAGCAAAAAATTAAATATCAACAAAGAAAATTAAAACTGTTTCAAAAGATTTAAATAAATATAAAAAGGATCTGTGTAAGTGATAGAATAATACAAGCAAATATTAGTCTGAAAGGTCATGATGTCATCATAATTGGTCTTTATGCCGCGAATGAAGATGCAAGAGGGAAAAAATGAATTTTATGACGAGGTTGTTAGATACAATTAGTAATCGAAAGGAAATTTTAATTCTCGGTGATCTAAATAGTAGAACCGGAAGGAAAACAAACGATTTAATAGTAGCACAATTTGGGGAGGAGACAGTAAAGGAAAACCGAGAGAGAACCATTGAAATATGTGAACAATTTGAACTTAAAATCGCAAATGGTTGGTACGCCTACGATACATATACACAAATATACATGGGAAAGGAGAAGCTTAAACCAAAAAACAATAATAGATTACTTAATAGTTAAGCATAAATCTCAATTAGCAATAAGAGATGTGAAAGTGAAAAGAGGGACCGAATGTGGCACAGACCACTATTTGCTAGAAACAAAAGTGTACTTCCCTTCCATAGTAAAATCCCGACAATGCCTGGGTGAAAAGGATAAAAAATAATGACATGACTAGACATAATATAGAAGGTTTGAACGACGACTAGACTAGATTTCTACATCAAATGAGGTTAGCTAGTAAGTTAAGTATGATACAAGAAAGCACTGCTAGTATGACGTATTATCAGGTGAAACAATGTATACATGACGCTGCTAAGGAAGCCCTTGGCGGGAAACATTATTATAAAAAAGAAATAATGACTCTTGGTGGAATCAAGAGACTCAGGAACTTGTAACTAAGAAAAAACCGGCTTATCTAAAATGGTTGGCAACAAAGGATCTGCAGGATAGAACTGAGCACTGTGGTTACCGAAGAGAAGTCCAAAGAACAGGAAACTTTGCAAAAAATGAAGCATGGGACAAGAGGTGTAGCGAGGTAGACAAGTACATAGGTAACACAAGAGTAAATAAAGCTTGGAAAATCCTTAAAGGTTTAAGAACTGAAGAGAAAAATAAATATAGATTAGTGGGAGAATTATACAGAAAATTATTAACAGAAAACAGACAACAGTTTCAGGAAATAGAGGAAAAACATACATATGAAAACAGTTCACAAGGTATTGTCAAAAGAGATGTGAAAGAATTAGTAGGAAAGCTTCAGGACCAGGAAACGTTCCTATTGAACTTGTTAAGGCAGGCCCTTCAAAACTATTAGAAATCCTTGCAGTAATATTTAACAAATGTTTAAATGGAGATTCAGTACCAGAAGACTGGATATTAGCCTACATAACATCAATATACAAAAAAGGAGCCAGAAGTGACTGCCACCACTATCGGGGCATATGACAAGTTCAATAGGGCATTTGTATGGAAGCATACTGAAACAAAGACTCGAATTAATAATAACAAAGCCAGAAGAACAAAATGGCTTTAGAGATAGGCGTTCTTGTATTGATCTCATTTTTACGTTAAAACATTTAGTTGAGAAAAGACTTCCCTATGGAAAAGCAGCACACTTAACTTTCGTGGATTTACAGAAGGCTTATTACGATTACTATGAGAAATATGTCGATAGAACCTATATAGCTGCAATACAGAATTTGTACACAGGTACAAATAAAATTCAAGTTACGAAAGATCTTAAACAACGCCGTTGCATCGCACCAACGTTGTTTAAAATATATATAAACGAAGCTCTGGAAGAATGGCAACAGAAATGTAGAAACATGGGGTGCCAATTGGAGACGATATATTATCTACGTTTCTCTTTGCCGATGACCAGGTTCTAGCGGCAGGCGATGATGACGATTCCAGTTATATGTTTAAAAAGCTGATTAAACAATATAGACATAGACAATGGGGTTTGGAGATCAATATGAAGAAAACATAATACTTAGTGGTTGGCGAACAAGGAAATAATTTACAAATAGACATTGGCTATATCAGTAACTTATACTCGTATTTGAGGCAATCATGAACGAAGTTTTAAACAACGGAAAGGCCGGAATTACAGTAAACGGAATACCCATCAATAATCTTAGATATGCTGACGATACTGTACTGTTGACCGAGAACTTTAGAGATCTTCATAGAATAGTCGAGAACGTGAACAGGGTCAGTCAGCAATATGGATTGAAAATGAACTTAAGAAAAACGAAGTTTATGCTGATAACAAAAACTCAAAAAGTTACCCCACCGCTAATATGTAGATAGTAGAATATGTCAGTATTGAGAGAATGCAAAAGTATAAGTATCTAGGCAAATAGGTAAACGAATCAGATGACTGTTCAATGGAAATTCGAAGCCGAATAGAGAATACCCGAACAACCTTCATGAAAATGAAACAATTCTTCTCCAGCAAAGAACTAAACATTGACCTCAAGGTGCGAATGCTGCGATGTTACATCTTCTCAGTACTATTGTATGGCATAGAAGCATCCACACCGAAAAAAGAACACATTCGTAAACTTGAGGCTTTTGAAATTTGGTTATATCGAGGAATTCTGAGAATATCTTGGACCGACAAAGTAACTAATGAAGATGTGCTGAGAATAATAGGCAAAGAAAAAGAAGCGAGAACACTCGAATACCTTGGACACATCATGAAAGGACAACGGTACTATCTATTATAACTGATTATCCAGGGTAAAATAATGTGCAAGAGAAGCATTAGAAGGCGGAGAATATCATGGCTCAGGAACCTGCGGGAGTGGTTTAATTGCACATCTATCCAGCTTTTCAGAGCCTCAGTGAATAAGACCCGAATAATAAGAAGAAGATATCAGTAAATGCGACTTTAAACATCTGGGCGTTTCTATCTCAAAAAATAGTAAAAGTACAAAAGACACACGAAACAAGATTGAACAAGGCAAACGAGCAATAAAACAGCTGAATTCTATATTATAGAACAACAAGATTACAAAAAAAACAAAGAGTTATTTACAAAACTATAGTTGAAAGTATATGGGGCTGAAAGTTGGGAATTCATTCAACGTGATCAAAGTATGCTTACTGCTTTAGAAATGGATTTTTGGATGAGAAGTAGTGGTTTGTCGAGGATGGATCATGTAAGAAATTAAATTATAAAGGAAAACATGGACGTTGAAGGATCAATCATCGATACTATAGAAGCAAAGACACTTACATGGTTCGGTCATTTACAGCGGATGAGCGATAGGAGAAAGAAAATTTGGAACTGAATTCCCTAAGGAAGGAGAAAACGCGGTCGACCACAACAGGCGATTGGAATAATCGGAAGCAATGGAAACTCGGAACCCGTAAAAAAACTCGCCAAATATGTATATAAAAAGGATCTTGAAATTGTCTCTTAACAACAATTATTAAAGGTATTATATTCAAAAAACAATCACTTAGGTAGTGTTTTTTTGGGATAAAAAAACAATTTTAGTTAATATTGGCAGTATTAACCCAAACCTGTACAATGAAAAAATAATAAAAGCAAATCAATAATTAATATTCAACGCCAATAAAGTTTATATTCTTTTTTAAAAAAGAAGCCCAGTAATTTAATTTTCTTATCTTCTAACCTCTAACAACGTACAGTACCAATAAAACAAACAATAAAGTATCCTTATACTGAGACAAGCGTCAGTCCTTTAGTCCCAATAGATTTTAAACTTTTCAAGAAGTTTTAAATTTTTTATATTCCACAAGAGACAGCTCTTTTTCGTCTAAATATTTTAAACTTACAAAGTTAATTTTATCCAACGTTGATGTCTCTAATAAAAAAACCAAAACTGTGTGAAAATAAATTAACTTTTATTTGAAAAGGTTTTACTTTGTTATTACAAGAATTAATTTTTCAGAATAGGCAACATACAGTATTTGCCAAGATAACTTTTGAATTGAAATGCGATCTTGTAAAGAAGCTTGCTTTTAAATGCATAAGTTTATAAATTCGTCAAACTAGCAGGCTTCATGATTTGTTTCAATTATGAAAACAGCTATGGTAATAACGTGTACTGTGTTGCCTATTCCGTGAGATTAAATGGCTTGAGATAACTTACAACTTACAATATAAGAATTTTTTACATAAGTTCCCAATTTTAGTAAAAAGTTAATTGAATTAAGTTAAAAAATAAACGAAGCCTTTATACATATTTATAAAAAGTAGAAATGCTTGCATAGTATTTCATAAAATTTTTGTTAATATCCAGAAATTATTCGTATATTTTAACCAGTATGCTTTAAGAACAATTTTAATTAAAATTCGATGCGTAAAAGAAATTAAAACCGACTAAAAATAAACGCCACCAGTTATATTCGCCTTTTCTAATGAGATTCGTATCCATTTTTATTTCGCTCGAATTTCGTTTTTTTAAGGTTTCTCTTGAACGTCCCTTTGTTCTTTACTTGATGTCTGTTTAACCAAAAAATTAACTTCAAAAGAATATCCGAGAAAGGGAATTAATTTTTTAATAAAAGTCTCCGCAAAATCGAAAATTGGATTTAAATCCCTTAATTTTTTTCTTGCGCATGCAAAAAATGTTATCTTTGAATTGTGGCGAAAACGTTGCGTTACAAAATGTCAAAGTTAAGTTGAGATAAGGATTTCTCACGTATCCTTGAGTGTTACGCAGGCAATTTTTTTACAGTAAAGCTCATTTTCAGGAATTTAGTTTAAAAAATTTTAGACACGCAAGAAGATTTTCCTGTTTTACGTGGGACGTTTTAGTAGGCGTAAAACATACAAAATTGGTTTGAAACCGACTATCTTACATAATCTGTGCTTAGAAACTATCTAAGAAGGCATTCAAATAATCGCCCTTAAAGTAATTGTTTCGGTGTGATTGTGTTAGGATAGAAATGTTCACTACAATCGATTAAAAAATTAGAAATTTATGTACGTATACCGATACTATCAATCTGTATAAATTTTTTGAGTTAAACACGCCACCTGTAAATTTGAAATATTAAAGTTTCAAGTGTTTATATTCAAATTTGTGTAAAGCAAGTATAATGTATGGAGCCTTAGGAGTTCGAACACAATATGGTACACGAAATTGATTTTAAATTCGTGAACTTTTTCTAACAAATCGCTCTTTTGACGGAGTTCATTTTTCAATTTTTTCCAGTATGTATTTGAGTTTAAAATACGAACTTAAAATAAAACTATTGATTCTCCATCGCTTATACAACCCAACGGATGGGGAACGAAATGAGAACACTGATGCTTTAAGTCTCAGTTTTGCGATAAGAACAGTTTAATACTCTCCTACACTGCCGATTAATCCCTTAATCAACGCTGTATTATAAGATTTAATCCCTTTACATGATAGGTTTATCCTAATTGCGCAACCTGGGCTGGATGTACAAAAATAGCTTCCAGAACTGCGGGAAATGAATCAGATATATTTTTAATAAAAAATTCTTTTGCGCACGATTACACACGACGGTCGCAGAGGTGTTATTTGCAAACCTAAAAATGCGATGTCAAACGACAGAAGATTTGTTATGTCGATTTCCGTAGTGCAGGGGACATCTAAATCCAAAATCTAAAGAAGAACTTCCTTCTACATTTTATCTAGCTGTCAGGTCTTCTGGAAACCAACAATCCATAACGATTACCCTTTCAAGCATTTAGTTGGTCAGTCAGACGGTTCTTTAAAACCCTTATTTGATAAGAATTAAGAATTTTGTTTTTCGCTTTACGTCTTTAAATTGGCAAAGTTAATAATACACCCACTACAACCTGAAATGTGTTCAACGAGTTAGAAATTAATTAGTACTTTGTAATTAAAGTCGTCCTTTTATTTTAGTTTGTCTGTAAGGGGTTTCATTGTTTTAAGGCTATTTTTAATTATCTACCGCTTTTGGAAAAGATTATGTTACACGTCTTACAGTTCAAAGAGTAAAACTTTGTGACGAGAAACATTATTTAAGTAAAGGCACCCGGGAACTAATTTAAAAATTAAATACTTTTTAAATTAACTAACGAAATAAGTAGGACGACTTTTAATTAAAAACTCTGCGACATGAAGTATTGCCATAAAAAGGGTATTTGAATGGACATTAGTCATTAGTCATTACCAATGGATGTAAACGTTTGTGGTTGGATCTTTCGGAAATGAGGCTGACAATATCAAAATCAAATTTTATTTTTAAAAACAAATTATTTTCGGAAACACATCCGAACTTTTTATAATAAAAGCATTGATTTAAGTTGCTTTTGTGTGATTCCAAGTTTGTGTAAAAAAGAACTTAATATAAAGTAGCCGGGACTTAAAACTTCACGATTTCATAAAGTTTAAAAATATAACATTTTTAAAAGAACTTTCCGTTTTACGTTAAATTAAACACAAAAGTGAAAAGTTTTAGAAATTAAATTCCAAATATTCAATCTACCAAATAAGATTCCAAATTTTAGCTTTGCGATTTTATTAAAAAAATCCTTTTCTGAGTCCTTTCGAGAGCTGTAGAACGAAGCAAAATTTTCAATTTATTTTATAAAGTACTAAAATTTGTATTAAAAAATAACTGCAAGATCAATATCCACGATTAGACCACCTGTGTGCACCGTAATGTTTGCATGTCAGATTTTCGTGCAAACTTTAAATTAAAAAACTCATCCAAGGTTGGGAGTTCATTACTTTCGCTATTACTAAGATTTTAGATTAAAAACTGTGTTATTAGATTGCAGAAACGTTTTATCAGAGCACGCTAAACGTAAAGATAACAGAAACGTCCCATTTCCATCCTCAACTTAAAGAAAATGGCCATAATGATCGGGAAATTTCCAGTCCTTTACAATCATGTAGGCTTACATATTATTTCATTGTTAATAAACAACAGTAACACTGACCTTCCCATTGTAATACAACTTTAACAAGGGATGGGCTAGTAAGGATCTAATAAATGACCCAACGTTAACATAGATTATCGATTCGTCTACCTTTATTCTCGGGAGTTCAACGCTCGAATTCGAATAAAATTGAAGTTAATACTGTGAAGGTTGAGAAATTTATGGGGCACCTTCCTTAAGGTACGTCAACCGTTATTTATATCCAAATTGTTTTGTATCTTCCTTGTATATGGGAATACCACAAATTCCCCTTTCTATTTAATTTTAAATTGATTGTGGTCCGAAATACTCGTACTTTAACTCTAAAAACGGGCCACCGAGCGAATTTACAAAAAGCTTCTGCCTATGAAATATGCTTAGTTTCTATGTAATCACATCAAAATTCATCATGCGATTCTAGAGGTGAAAGAAATGAGAGACTTATGTAGTTGTATACGCGTAAAGGGAATTTCCTTTAAGACAAGTTGGAATATTACTATACTGACTTTTCTAGAACAGGTTATAAATGTTTGAATTGAAACAAGAAAAATTCGGATTTGTAAGCATATTAAATCGAAATCACAAAAGGAGCCCTAAACTTTAAAAACAATCAGGAACACTAAATTTTCAGCCAGATCTACATTCAAGATACAAAACTCAGTTTGAAACTGTATAAAAATTAGCAAAATGGATTGGATTAACTGGATCAACCTAACAACCTATTTTGAAATTAACTTCAAAAATGTTTTTGACACGAATTCAAAACGGAATCCAAAGTTGGAATCTCAAGTATAAATGATTTGCCTTAGGATTTAGGTTTAAACTGAATCGAATCGAACTGGATTTTTATTTGAACGTTCTTTGAATTAAATCCACAGAAATTAATCTGATTTAAGTTTGTTTAACTTCAAAGCCAAACATTAAAATTCGTAAACTGCTAAAATTTAAATTTTAGGTTTAAAAATTTGCATTTCAGATTTAAGTTTGAATTCACTCAACAGAACTGATCCTGATTTAAGTTTGTTTGGCCCCAATAATACGCTTAAGTCCTAAGTTCAAATTTTTAAAATTAATCCATGCGAAAAACAAAATCGCACAACAAAATTTAAACTTTAAATCTTAAGCATTAAGGATTTAGTTTGAGGGTTTGGGTTTGATTTGAATCCATAGAAATGATTCTGGTTTAAGCACTTTCGACTCCAAAAGTGCATTTAAGTCATAAATTCAAATTTTTAACTTAACCCAAGAAACATACAAATTGGAAAATTAAAAAATCAATTTTAGTATAAAGAAACTTGTATTTACAATTAATTAAAGAAAATTGTAATTAAAATTTGAAAAGCCAAATCTATAGGAACGGTATAGAATTCAATCTATTTTATAGAATTTTAGAAATATTTTTAAAATTTAAGTTTCAGAAGTTTTCTAAGAAACCTGGAGCTTCATAAAAATATTACATTTTAACACTTTCGAAAACAAAATTGGAAAAACTAATCCAGAAACTATTGAAATTCAAAATTTTAGTGTTCAGAAACTTCAGCAATTGTAATTCGAACTGGGAAAAATTAAAATGAAAAAGAGTTTTTAGAGTTAAATATATCTGAAATTTAAGTTTCAGAAACTTAAAAAAAAACCCCGAAACTTCATAAAAATATTGTAAAATTATAGCTTTTTGTAAATCAAAATTTTGAGAAATAATCTAGATATTATTAAAAATTGGAAATTTTAGTGGTACTAAGATACTTATAGAATTGTATTAATGCTGAGTAAAGTTAAAATCTGAAAATGTGAAATTTACAGGAACAGAAAGAAGTTCAATCTTTGTTAGAATCTTTTTAAGAAATCTCAAGCTTCACAAAAATATTACAAGATCTCTGTTCAGTCTAAATTGAGAAATATTGTTTAAATTATTAAAAATACAAGGTTTTTGTAATTTAGGAACTTAAGGAATTGTAACAAAAGTTGACAAAAATCAAAAACTTGAAATTTACAGAAAAGGTATGAAGTTCATTCCTTTTTTAGAGTTCAGAAATATTTCTGAAATTTGCGTTTTTAAGAAACCTGAAGCTTCACAAAAATATTACGAATTTTCAGCTTTCTAAATCAAAATTTTGAAAGTAGTCTGGAGATTACTAAAAATCGGAAACATCAACAGTTAAATCGAAAAGAGTGAAATTTGCGGGAAAACCATGCAACTTCGATCATCGCCAATGTCCCTATTGTTTCATCAGAAAACTCCCCGAGGCAATTGAAATTATCAAGACCGTTCGAATTCATTAAAACAATAAAGTTCATTATTTTTTTAGAATTTCTGAAATTTACTAGACTGAGATGGTATTTTTAAAGATCTTAGTTTGACATGATTATATAACAAATTCTTTTGCAAATTTGGCCGCTTATTTTTTGTAGAGCATAATTTTTCATGTTTCATTAAACACATTAAAAGTATTTCCTCAAATGCGTGAACCTTTAGAAAGTTTCATCTTTAGATTGTTTACAATCAACGAAATGCCTAAAAACACAATTTACTTCTAAAACTTTTTTTATTTTTGAATCCGAAGCTGTCATAATTTTCGAAACATATTCTTAAATGCCATTTGAATTTATAAAAAAATTTCATTTTTCTACTGTAATTGTTTCAATCACCAAAATTAATTTTAAAAACAAAATTATCTACTCTAAAAGTTTTTAAAAATACATACAAAATTGTCAATGTAAAAATGTACGTAACAGAGATGAACTAAATTATTCAAGGTCCCAAAATAATTAAAAAGTTTGCTCAGAAAGCTGAAAGATTAAATTAAAAATTCACGACGTCCGTTAATTCAACTAAATTCAGAACAATCGAGATTTAATTTAACTTAACTTTTTTAAGGCGCATTTTTGCAGGAGTTACTAAAAGTTTTAGTTTTAGACGATTTTATAAATATTTATTTCTCTAAAAATTCTTTTTTACAAGGATATTACAATCATTTCCAATAATAAGCTTTACTTAGGCTGATTAAATATATAAAAGAAAATTAGTTTACAAAAGGAGAGCACTCCAATTTTATTCTGACGCAATTTAAGCTTGCTAAAGTTTATTTAAGCTGTTTTGGTTTAGGTTTCCATTGATTAAACAATAAAAAATCAATTTGAAAATTCAGGTCACGAGGATTAAGCCTCTTTATTGAATTTTTACAGTTTAGGCGCAGCTTTTATCATAAACTGGTTGAAATTTAACTAATAACTTTTAAAGGAACAAAAGTACTTCATAATATGTTTTAATAAAATAAGATTTAAAAAAAATGAAATTATTTCACCCTCTTAATTTAAATGGTTTTGGAGTTGTTGTATATGAATAAAACTGTGAATTAAAGTGTCTGTTGATTTTCAACCTCAGCTAACTTATAAAATGTCACTTAAAAACGAAATCGGTCTGTAACAGATAAAACTGTGTCATGTTCCGTCAGCTCAATCCTAACAGTAATACAATTACAACTATACTGTTGGCCTGAAATTTTTTTAATGAAGATTGATGTAGGGAAATTAATATTAATAAACAGGCGCCGATACGAATAACCATATTTTCAGCTTTCTGTGCGTGATGAAAATTTCACGAATTAATTTTAGAATGGTGTATAGAAAAAAGCCTCGTCCGGAAACAGCAACGATTCGTCCCAAAAAACTTGATTTTAGGTACTTGTTACAAAAATAACTATTTTATTTAGAAAAATTTAACATTCAAACTTATTCATTTAGGATAATTTTAAATGATTTATTATTCTTGTTTAACATAAGGGAGCTGTAAATATTAAACAAAAACAATGTAACGTGAAAAGCTGAAATAATTAGGGTGCTCATGGAAAATAACGATAAAAAGGGATTAAATGGAAATTTTTCGTGTTGTTTCAAATGTGAGATTATCCCCGTCAAATTGGATTACTTGATCAGAATAAACAGTAACTGAATTTAAAACACATGTAAACGAAATTGCATTAACATTTTTTCACCTAATGGGTTTTAAAGAGTCTATTAAATATCATTTTCAGCATTTCCGTTTTTCGGGAAAAGTTTCCTCTTTTTGTAAATATTTTTCTATGTATAAAAATGTCGATGAATTCGAAATCAATTTCTAAACATTTTTTTAAAGAAAAATTGGAAAAAAATCTGTTCGTAATTCGTTACTCTAAATCTTATTTCTGAAACTGGGGGAACAGTAATTCGTATTAAGCGAAAGTAAATATTTGTTTACAGTATTAAGAAAGAGAAATCTCCGGCTGCGGAACAAAAGCAGTCAATAATTGACTCAAGTATTAACAATGAATTTCCGCGGAATAAAGTTATGGAACGACATAACGTCATTAATACAGAAGGCATTTGGGACATTAAATGATTTAGAGAAAGCTTTAACAACTGGGTTATGCGCTTAAATCCGTATTTTTCGTTCAGCGAAATCAGAATGAATGGAAAACTATATAAATTTCTATACTGTAAATCATAATACACATATGGAGGGATTAGCTTAAAATTTATTACATTCTCCGGACAAAAATATTTTGGGACACCGTATTAGAAAGTCTGATTTACTGTTCGCCTAGAAAATCTGGAATAAAAAAAAACTTTGAAGCTTAACAATAATGCTCTGAAGTTAGAATACAAACGCAATTCTTTAAGCCTAGTCTGGTTCAAATTAAAATATTGCAAAGAATTGAAATAACCTCTGACACGATTTAAAAAGAATTAATTTATTAAAAGTATTCGCCTAACTTCTGCGGAGGATTTTTAGCAAGATCACCTAAATTTTAAATACCTGTCCAACCATATCTTAAAGCACCTTGTACTAGTAACTAGGGTGTCAAAGTTCTTTCAAATTAGAATCATAAAACTGATGTCTTTTACTGTGTTTTATGTTCTTTCGTTTTTCGCAAATTTCGCTATGTTTACTACATGCCACTGTTCTTCTGTTCGCTTCGGATTCAATTATCTAATGCTACTAAGAGATTCTCGAAAGTCTTATACATTTTAATGTTGATTTCAATAGTAATATTTATAATATGTTTAGGTACTTTAGTGCCTTCTGCTATCGTCTTTCAACAGTTTGTATCTTAGTAGTGGTAGAGTTTTGAAGATTAAATGCGCATTTTTGTTGCCGTATATAAAAATACAAACAATTACCATAGTATGGATGAATGAAGGAATAACAGAAGAAACCGGGCACCTGAAGACCTACATATTTGAGGTTAAGAAACTTACGTTTAAGAAATGGCAAAGATCTTACGTCGGTTATAATTGAAAACAGCAAAGTTCTGCTTCAGTTAACCTTAGGTTTTATAATTTATAATTATACATATGTAGAGTTGCAGAAGCTTTCTGCATGTAATCTTGTTAAAAAGTTTTTAATGAAGATGCTTGTTTACCTATTGAAAACAATGTAGTTGGCTTTCTAAATATTTCTGAAAGATCTTAAATATTTTCATTGCCCTACACTGTACATATAATTCCTTTGCTTACTCTTCAATTACATCTTTCCATTCATTTCTGTTTTGTGCGATACGTCTAATTTCGTTCCATGTTTTGCCGCTCTTTGTTTACAGTTCTTAATAAGGTTGTCACTGGTTTTCCTTGTTCCCTGCTCCATTGGTGGGTCAATGTGAATGCCGTTTTTGCAATATTTCCATCTTCTCTGCGAAGTACATGGCCTATCCATCTCCATCTTCTGCACTCTATTTGCTAGCTTATTTGTTCTTGGGAAGTTCGACGACGCAACTCTTCATTTGTCATAAAATCTTGCCAGCTCACTTTGATTATTTTGCGTAAACACTTATTAACGAACACTTGTAGTTTATTTTTAATATCATTTATCAATTTTCTATAGGCTTCCTGCTGCTTTACCAATCCGATTTTTGGTGTCCAGCTTTGTTCCCCCATCTTTCGAGATTATGCTGCCCAAGTAACAGTATTGATCTAAATCCTGAATTATTTCATTTTGAATCGAGAATTGCTGTGTATTTTTTGTGCATAGTCTTAGAACTGTTGTATCGGTTGTGTTAATCCTTAAACCTAATTTTCTTGCTTGCTCTGCTAGTCTATACATTTTGTGCTGCATATCTTCGTGTCTCGAGGCTATTAAGCATACAGGGAATTTTCCCTTTTAGTATACATATCGCCTATGTATACTTTTAAAATAAACGCGTCAAAATCCCATACGTAGGCAACCAACTATCCACAAAATGTCACTGTGGCTGTGAATTAGGGACATTAGTTTTTATTTTTTGTGATGTGTAAAGGTTATGTTTGTAAATAAATCAAAATTAGTGGAATATCAAAATAATTTTAATTCAACGATTATTCTAAAACATAAAATATCAACAATACAAAACAGAAATGAAAATAAAAACAGCAACAGTTAAAGACTAAGAGCCATATTCATAAACAGTGTTTTTCTTCAAACGTCATAAAAACACGACTTTGTGTCCTTGGATACGCACAGTTAAACATTCACTTCTACTCCTAGGAGTAAAAGTGACATAAACAAATGAGCCAATGGCAACTCGTAATTTTTATTTTTTATAACAAAGCAACGACAGCTGGTATGACGTTCATTTTTGACTTTTTAAATTTTCTTGCTGAATTGCTTTTAATTTATGCGTTTGAAGAAAAAATAACATGTGTTATTCGGAGTAAAAGTGATTTTGTGTGCCTCGCATGAATGTCCGACTCGCTAGCGCTCGTCGTTCAAACGTCATGCTCGGCACACAAAATGACACTTTTACTCCTAATAACACAATATACTATTAAAGTTAGATGTTACTAATTGCTATAGCAACATATATTAATTATATTGGTTTATGTCATACTCGTTTCTAAAGCAACGTTTTTCGGACGATTTATAGGACGAAAAGTGACACTTTAAAGTGCTAGTATCATTTTAAAGTCCTAGAACGAAAAGTGTCACTTTTTGTTCTATAAATGCTCGTTGCTAAGAGATATGAATTGTTGCGCCTTAGATTAGTTACTTAAAACTAATGCTGCTACAAATTGCTGGAGATTTATTTTAATGATTTAGCAACTTTAGAAACAGTATGACATAAAATTATGTATGTACCTCAGACGAAAAGTGTCTTTAAGGTGCTCGCAAGTAATTACGGCCTCGGCTACCCGCCTCGGCCGTAAACAACTTGCTCATACCTTAAAGACTTACTTTTCGTCCTAGATACATAAAATACTATTAGTAGCTACTAAACCCCTACTAACTTTAAATACTGTTTATGAATATGGCCGTAATTTTTTTGACATAAAGTTAATTTGATTATTTATGCCACAGCATGCTATTTTTTATCTTCAAAAATTAAAATTTTAGGTTTAGTGCATAGTTGGTTGCCTACATATAGGGTAAAACAATGCGTTTGACGCGTTTATTTTAAAAGTATACATAGGAGATATGTATACTAAAAAGAAAAATTCCCTGTATGTCGTCGGCATAGTCCAGATCATTTAATTTTTACATGTTCCAATAAGTAATTCCAGATGGAGGTCAGCTATTCTATTCAATGGCCAATCCAAAGCTATGTATATTGAATAACAAAGGTGACAGAGGACAACCTTGTTTAACTCCCACCTTTACTTTGATTTCTCTTGTTTTTTCCTCAATGTGGAAAACTTTACACGTTGCTCCTTGATACATTTGTTGTATAAGCTTTATTATTTTTTCCGAAATTCCTTTTAAGATTTTGCATAAGGCTTGATGGCCCTACATTGTAATTAGGAGATAATCAGGCCAAACCATGCCATATTGTCAGCTGTTTGCCCCTTTATTTTCCGATTTGTACATTACTGAAGTGAAATAAGATGCGACAATCAAGAAAAGACCAGTTCACATGTTAGAATTTTGAGAAAGAGGGTCAAGCAGGAACGAAACGAATACAATGCCTTAAAAAAATCGTAAAAGTATATAGAATTCCTGAAGAATTTTTCGAAAAATCTCTGTGGAATTGCGTAAAATTGCGTTCGTATCAAAAGGATAAACCACCGAGAAATTATGGTGCACAAGTAAATGATATTCCTTAGTATTTCCAAAAATTCCAAGAAATTCACTGTAGTTTCGTTTGTAACGAGGAGGAAACTGAGTAAACTTCCGAGATGTGACGTGAAACATTTATCATGATGACCGGTCTTGAACGTATGAAAATAATAAAGAAAAGTCGGCAAAACAACTCAAAAGCAACATTATAGGTATTAAAGAAAGAAGTCTTATCAAAGATAAAATAAAAATTATAATTAGAAATTGTTTTTTCTTGTTCTTCTATTTTGGCTTACTGTTCTACTTATGTTGCCGGCTTTCTATCCTTCCAGTCGCTTTCATTTAACAGATTTTCGTCCATGGATGTTTGAATGTATGTTTTTCACTTTAAAGTAGTCTAATCTCATTTAGTTTTGCCTTTGGTGAACGTAACTTCTCCGTGTTGTGGCACTCATCATACATGCCCATACTAAACTATCAACGAATGGCAATTAGTATAGTGTTGAGTCTTCTTCTTCTTCCTGCAAATGCGGCCAGATTACGAATCAAGATATCACTTTATAATAAAACCAGTGAGGAAACTGAAATTTCAAGTTTCGTATCTGTAAAGATTTTCACCACCAGTAACCAGTATTCATACCCGCAGATATTTTAAAAATTAAACAGGCGAAGTCAATGTCAGAACTTTTCAGAATCTTTAAACAGATTTTATTTTCATCACAAACCTATAGGAAATTTAAAACCTCCAAAGGTTAATAAATTCACCCTTCTCAGATTAGCGTGACGTAGCTTATTAGATATTTGGCATCGTCACAATTAAAATTAATGATTGATAATTTTTTCCGTAGTAATTTTAAAATTAGAATTAACGTATTTTTGGACTAAACCCTCGTCTTGTTAGTTATTAAAAATTGAAGTGCCGTATACTGTTAACGGGAAATGAAGCGTCAATAATTTCTACTTTGGAGAGTAAAACCGGAAAAGTATTTAAATTGTTGATTATTTTTAATGACGTCAGAACAGAGGGATTGAAATTTCACGTTAGTATTTTTTATTCATGCTACTCCAACGCCCAGAATAGTCGATCAATCAATGCAATTATATTTTTCAGGTATTCGGAGTTTTAACATTAAAAGTTGAACTATTTTTAAATAATTTTCGAAATTTTGTTATACGCACCAGTAGGTATAATAGTTTATATTTTTGCAAAAGTATTTTATTAAAAAAAAGCACTTAACCGTGCTAGGAATTTTTAAATTAATACATTCAAAAAAATGAAAATTTTCCAAACGTGCTTTTAATATTCAGGCCATTAAAATTAATTAAAAACAAAAGGTCAATGAGGGGATCTTATTTCTATGCGTTTTATCAAGTGATTATAATATTTCAATGCGTTTGAAATGTAAATAAGGTCGCGTTTACATAAAAATGTAAAACCTTATCGGAATTTTTCTGTTACGAATAAAAATTTTGAATTCCGCTCGCAAATATTTGACAGAAGTGGAAGTGGTTCGAAGTTGTAAGCTGCACGTTCCCTTGATTATCTTCGGAGTTTGAGTAAATTAGATACGAGAACATTTTTTGATATTCCTTTAGCGTATTTCGGGCTGATATATTTGATTGGTCTTGTTAAATTGTCAGATCCAGCAATGAAGAAATGTACACGAGGAAAACTAGGGCGAGCAGCTTGGGACACCATTTCTATCAAATATGGCAGTGGAAAACTGCTAACCGATGATTTACAGGGAATTTTGTTGTAGGTTACATATTTATTCACATTGGTCGTAATATTTACGGCTCGATACCCGCAATTTTGTCGATACCAAAAATTCTCCGTGAATGCTTAATGGGCGTAACGTAATTAATTGGTAAACATTTTGTTCGGTAAATATACTCCGATGGAGATTTGTGAATTTGAAATTTAAAATTTTCGCATTTATATATTTAAGGACGAGCAATAAAATGGACAGTTATGTATAAGCGTTTTTAGTCCGAACGTTTCGAAGCAGTAACGAAACGTAAATATTTTTATTCAGCTTTTACTAAAATGAAGTTGAAGTAAGCGAAAATAAGATTAATGGGGAAATTCGGTGAAATAGACGAAGCGTCGCATTCAGAAAACTACCACTAGAGTTGTCGAGTAATGCAGGGCAAGTTTCTTATTTAGAATAACCGTTTTTCGGTGCCTCAATTTAATTTACAAAGAAACAACTTTATAAGGCTTTTTATTAATGTAGTGGCGTTTCCCCTTATTTCTTAATTAACGTAATATGGGCAGAACAACCGAGGGAAAAGATAAAAAACACTCCTATCTAAGTTGTGCAGTGTTTCATTAAAGTACTGAGTGGCGTAATTCAAAAAGTTTCCCGTTATTTTCATCAACAGTCCGATATCAATGGTGAGATCTGCAGAAATATCTAATCTTCTAAAGACGTCTAAAACTTCTAGGGTAAACAATCACAAAACAAGTCGTTAAGTACAGAAAAGGAAACGCGCGTGTACTAAATTTTCCGTTCAAGACGCGAAAATATTTTCGTTTACGTATAAATGCCTTGACTTTCAATTTCGTTTACCAAAGTTAACTAATCGTTTTCTTTATAAATAGCCTTCAAATTACACTATTTTCAATAAGGAACGTTTTGTTCGCGGAATGAAAACGTTGAACACATTTTATTGACTTGCGTGTCTGTATAGGTTTGTCAGTGCGGTTTTGGCGCCCCGAATTGATTTTGTATCACCACCACAAAACACTGCATTTGCTAAACTTCAAAACCACCAATAACGCTTTGATCAATTAATTAACAGTACATGCAACGCATTCGACGGAAATGTGTTTCAAACTCAAATTCGCATCCAAAAATGAAACAGACATCGTAAAAAACCGAACATTCCAATAAATATATCAACATTCTGCTTATTCGTGTATTGAATTCGTTTAAAATAAAAAGTATTGCTCGCTTCGAAGGGATTTGCTCGAAAATATCAGTTTCCAACACTCCTACATTTTCAGACAAGCTTCTTGATAACGCTTCGTACGGAAAATTTAAAGTTTAAAAACGAATATTTACTAAAAATTCATATCAAACTTTTATTGAGGGCAGGGAATAATTCAAGCTAATATTAAGCCCGTAAATTTATCTGTTTTGAGTACAAATACCAAATAACCAAGGATACTGACAGAATTTAAAAGGAAACATGTGCGGCGATTCAGGGATTCGTGAGTTATTAAAATTCCTGGTAGACATCGACGCATCCGGAAAGGATATTGGTTATAAGTTTCTGCACACTAAAGTTTTGTGAATTTCCTGTTTCTGAATTGCAATTGTTTAGGAAAAAGCTCTAAAGTAGAACAAAGTTCTTTAGAGGTTTGAGTTGGAACATTGATATTAAAATAAACAAAAAAGTTGTAACATTTTAAGTGAACATATTTTAGTTTGTTTCTTATGAAAGAAAATAACATAATTTTAAGATACGAAAAGTCGTTTCGTCTTTCCAAACATGAGCTTTCAACGGTCAAGGGTTTTAATTTGGTCTATATCCTATTCTCCCCCTTTCGTAAACTAGAATTCCATATTCTGAAATTTGTATTCAAACATTTAAAAACAAAAACTCACCATTTAAATAATGAACATCGAATTACTTGAGACAAAGTTATATCTTCGTAGGAGGCACGTATCTAAGGCGAAACCAGGCGAAATCAGAATAACATAATAAACTGAACTCATAGTCTTGCGGTCTAAAATATCAGGGATTTTCATTTGAATCCTGTTTTGTAATTCTAGTTACATACTTGTACGGTAGAAGATTGCTACAAAACATACATAAATGAGAAAGTGCTGGCAAAAGATCAAAAGCAAATTCAGTATACAGCAGAAGAAGTTGTTGGTAATAGGGTTGTGAATAAGAACAGAAAGAGAAAAACACACCGTGGTTAATGGTTAATGACGGAAGTAAAAGTTTTGGCATATAACTCCTAAATCCTCCGTCGTCCTGCACCGAAATTTGGCTTAACATCTTCTATATGAAGTATGCGAAATATCTAAGATATGTATGCATTAAAACAATTGCGATGGAGAAAATTTAGACCAGTAATCGTTGCTATAGCAAGATCAACAGAGGAGTATATAACAGCTACAGGGTACTCAGGAATCAGGTGAACCACAAAATAATGAAATTAAATTTATTACCAAGCTATTTTACTGTTAAAATATGTAATGTAAATGTAAATACTCATAAGGTGTCCAAGAGAAAGTATAGAGAATGATAAGTAGAAGGAAAAGCGTAAAGAATGCCAAACTTAAATAATTACAATGATAAATGTGCATATACAGTACTTCAAAGAGCTATGCTTATTACGAGGATGATGCCACCAGTGACAATAACATAGGGCGAGCAAAGGCAACAAGGCAACCCAGAAAGAACATATTGACGGAACTGATTAAAAAAATAAAACCAGAAAGGTATCCAGTATAGATAATTCGCCAAATGAACTGTTTATAAATCTGAAAAGTAGATACTGACAGATAACGAGAAAAATGAGAACAGAGCAGAACGGGAGACAGTTGATAACGATAGTAAGAAATAGCGGAATCAGCGAGGACAGATCCTCAAACAGACCATCGAGGCGTTGAATTGAATGTTAAACAATCTCCTCCTATACAAATTTAAAATTGGAATAAGCAAAGCTGAACTTTAATACATGGAAGAAGATTAGATACACTTTTTACTATAATTCGGAAATTGAAATTTACCAAAAATTTTTATTTTTTATGCGTAAATTTACTAAATTTTGACGATTATAAGTGAATTCGAAATTTCAAATTTATACGTCAATAGCAAAATTACAAGAAACTAATAATTTCCACAAGTTGATCATCAAACAATTAATACTTATTAAAAATCACACAAGAATTATACAAGGATAACGTATCATATGTTAAAATAGGAAAACAGCTGTCTAATCCAATTAGAACAACTAAAGGGTTGCGGCAGAGCTATAGTCGTTCTCCTCTGCTGTTTAATTTGTATGTCGAGGTCGCTTTAAAGAACTTGAAAAGAAGCTGCAGTGGAATGGGAATACTCATAAATAAAAATACCCTCTTTACTTTAAGTTTTGCAGATGACCAGCTTGTCTTGGCTCAAGATGCCTACGACTTGGAATTTGTGGTTCGTAGATTATATGTCAACGGCGCACCAATCACGTAACCCGCAGAGTCGGGCCGAGTTGTGCATTGCACGCGTAAAACCTCATACGCTAACGCATCGACCTCGACACCGAGAGGTATAAAAGGTTAACGCTAACAAACTATATTAAATGCATACTTAGCTTAAGGAATTACTTTGAAAACAACAAGCAAACAAGATTATACGTTGAATATGAAAGGTTAGCCTGCAAAAAATAGAATATCTGATTGTAAATTCAGAGGAAAAAAACAACGACGTCCTTATAAAACAAATTGATCAAGTCACATATTTAGGAGTGCTGATAGACAAAAATGGATTGGGGAAAGAAGAGATCAGGCAAAGAATAAAATAAAGTAAAAAAGTGCTAGGTTCTTTAAATTCCTTGTGGTGAAATAAAGGCATATCCCTTAAAAATAAAACGCGCATGGGGGAGGCAATGGTTGAATTAGTGTTATGCTATGCAGTAAAGTTTGGATAATAAGTTCGAAGATGAGAAACCTGCGTAGAAGCCCGGGAATTTCTAGGAGGGAACGAATAACAAACGACAGAATAGAGAGACGAAGCTTAAAATGGTTTGGTCATCTAATGAGAATGGGAAAACGATAGATGGCTGAAAAGAGTTCTTAAAAATGGTCGCCACCAGGAAGAAATAAGCGAGGAAGGCCGCGTTACTCCTAGAATGAAGGAGTTAGACGAGCAATGACTGGCAGAAATTTAACGAAAGATCAGGTGATGGATAGAGAGATATGCCGAAGAGGAACGGGAGAGCGGCATTAGCTGTATTGTAATATATAATTTCATGTATTACATACTGATAACCGAAATATATGCTGGGTGATTCACATAAGACGCGCCCCTTAACAATTTGAATAGGCAACCGAACTTACAAATTCAGAAATAACCTTGATCTACTTTAATCCTCAATTAAACGTATATAATCAGAGGTAGCTCCCATAATTAAATGTCATTTAAAGCTTATATTTCAAACTGAAGAATAACTAGAAAATTAAGAAAAATGCTATAAATAACAAAAACAAATTGATATCAATTGTTAGTTAGCACAACAATAGCAATTTTATATGCAAATCACCTGAACGAAAAATGATTCGATCAAACTTTGTTTTTTTAATTTGCAGGATTTCTAGTAGCTTTGGAAATATGTGTGTTGGGTTGCATTTAAAGATTTTAAGGGCGCGTCTTACGTGAATCGCCCCGTGTATAGATCAACGTTTACAAAAAATAAAATTTGAATAGTCCAGTATGGTTTTCGTTAAATTACTGTTTCAAAGTTTTAGGAATATGTATTTAGTATTCGCTTTTGTGGTGTATAGCATCGGCTGATTATGTATGCCTGATGATGTACAATAATTTCGAAACCATGATCGTATGCTACCAACTGAGGTAGTTTGGAGAAAACCATGCTACGTTATTTTACTCTTAATTTCTGTGTTATTGATGATACATTTCATTGTTATGGTCTTTCGAAATTCTCCAAATTGTATTTGGATCCTCAAAATTACAAAATTTACTTTCTTATTAAATAAATTATACTTACATACAGAGATTCTTTTTAATTAGAAACGGACGGACTAAATCACAAATGAATTTTAAAACCAATGAAACGCCATTCAAGCATATGATTAATTTCCACTGTTGGCCTGTTTTTAGTTTATTTTTATATCAACTTTAATAAAATTTACTTTAGTTATTTCGAATTTCTTGAGTTTAAGAAATCACATATTTGTTTATAAAGTAATCTCGAAAAACTTGAGGTTCATTTACTGGCCGAAACACATATCAAGAACACAACTTTCTCCAACACGAAATTGGAAAACTTTCTGAAATATTTTGACGCGATTAATATGATTAATCACCAGAATTATTTTGTACACGTGCTATTTCTTATCAAACTTTTTGACCGATTCCTTATGTTAATACAAAGCTATTTCCAGTAGAGAAATATGCAAATCCCAACAAGTTCTAAATCCATAGGATTGAAATACAACAAACAAGGTATTTGTTCAACTAGAAATTTAACCTAAGTTCCTATGTTAGCGTATCGTTGTTATTCCAGAAAACCGTTGCACTTACATATCTAAATAAAAATATTCAATTTTCGAGTAGTGTGTGCACTCGTGCGCGAGTTTGCTAAAGTGAATACGGTAAATATCAGGGACTTGCTGAGATTTTAGCCTTTCTAGTTCTTTTTGCGCTTTTCACACTTTAGCAATCCGGATATAATGTTTACTTTTATTGCAGTGAACAAGCACTGTACACTGTACATTCAGGATATTAAGTGAGATGAAGCCAAGTAGTAGAAGTAAAACTTTTATCGAATTTTTAGTGTCGGTTATTAGTTAGAAGCTTACTCAGAACTACAGAAATAACATTTCCTAGAGCAAGAAAAGGATAAAATGGGTAAAAACGAAGGTTGTGGGTTACAAGATAAATAAATAAGTTGAAATTTTAAAGCTTGTCGGTCAAAAACAAAAGAAATCACTTTTTTCCAGGGTTTCTTTAGCAAACTTCATGTCGACGTCAGTCACTTTGTAGAATCTAAATAATAAATTAGTATACTGTGAATAAATAAGGAAAACAAGGTTTTTAAATTTGAATTTTTTAGAGGTACTTGACATCAAATACTAACTGACAATGAGAGCCTGTTTAAGATCAAACGTAAGGTTATGTAATTCCACGTTGGTTCCGTATCAACGACAAAGAGGAATAAAATTTTTAGTTCCCTTCGTTTTGTCATGATTGCGGACATGAATATATGACAGACGAAGCGCCGTCACAAAAGAAAAACAACATAAAACAGAATACCGCTAAAATTGCTAATATGATTAGAGTCGTTGCTTGCGGTAGGCAGCTTGCTGTATTTTCTGGTCTGATTATTCAGAACGGGGTGAAGTTAGGGAATCAGGAAAATATAACAGTTATCGAACCTCCCTCCCACACTAACAAAAAACATCTCCGTTGTTTAATCTTTTAATTTTTTTATTATCCGAGCCGTATGCTAGATACGCTGATGATAGTAGAAGAAAAGGGAAAAAGTTTTTATCTACTGAATTATTTTAGGCCAACAACAATCCATGGCGCCCGAACTAGAGCCTTAATTGCAACCACTAATCCTTAATGTTGGCATTATAACCGTTTAAGCTGTAAAAACAAAACCTTCACTGTTTCAAAACGAGACTTTAGTTCTTTTATTTGATTTTTTAATATGCTGGGGAATTGTACTTTTTTTTAAACGAGAATATTAGCGCATTCTAAGAAAACTTATAAACGTAACAAGTTCTCTTCCTAGCTTAGGTTTTTCGAGATTGACCGGGAATTCACCCAGTTTCATTTGAAGCCAAATTATTGGCATTCTTTGGAATCCTGCAGTAACATTCTCTTGTTTAAAGATATTGAGAACTACAAACTATTCGGTATTCTGCCACAATGTTTGATTTTCTATACATCTTATGAAAAAAGGTTTGATTATCTACATTTTCAGAAAAGCGAGTAAAAAAAAAACGATTCTGTTTGTAAAGTTAATTCGTAGTTTCTTAAAAAAAACGTGTTGAAGTTCATACAACCTCCTTTAATAGGACGATTATAGATTCTAAAAAATTATGCAATACCAACAATCAAATTGTTTATTTTAGTTTATACAATTTCTGGAAGATTTACATAAGGGCGTTCTTTTCAAGTTTTTTTAAGATTTATAGCCCACAATAATGAGGGTTTTTTAACAGGAGCTTTACTCTTATATTAAACTTTTTAGAATACCACTTTTAGACAGTCCTTCTAGAAAAAAGAAGGGTTACAAATGAGTCAGCGGTCGTAGAACGCAGCTATTTCACAAGTTGAGATGTTATTTGTAAAATTGGCGTTTTCCCAATTTGTAGGGAAAAAATGGCTTGATTGATTGGATTAAGTTTTTAGAATTTTAGTTTTCGAGCAACTCCCACTCAGATTACTAATTTCATCTCTTTTTGTTGGGTCAGACTGGACAATCTGATTGTTCAAATCAAATAATGGTAAATTTTTTATACTAAAAATCTCAACAACATACTTAATGGTAATAAAGAAAATTGTTAATTTAAATCAAGTTTAAATTTTAAATATGTTTAGTACAAACTGCTTAAGTTTTTTTATTATAAGAAAACCAAAAATTGAGTCAAAGTTGTTGGTTGATTTAATTGGTTTGAAGGAGAAATAATTCACCCCTAAAACCATGCCTTTACAATCACTCATTTAACATCAGTTTATAACAATACATCCTCACAAAGCTTATTATTCGATTTTAATGGCCATAAATCGAACTAATTTTGAAATAATTCCATTATTGTTTGATCAATTTAACATTAACACTATAAATTTCGAAATTAATTTTGGATTTAATATTTATAAAGCTGTAATGAATAAGTTAATTTGTTGAAATGATCAATTATTTAAAACATTAGGTAATGAAATTTAAGTGAGAAACATTTCACCTTATAATAATGATTGGAAATCATATCTACCATATACATATAATCGGAAAATCGTTCAAATTTAACTAAATTTTTTGTTCTTGTTTTTACGTAAGTTTAACCAATTGGTTTGTTGCTTTTAAATGAGTAAAATCATTCATTCTGATATGCCCCCGGTCAATGGTAAAGTAGTTTAATCAAAATTCGAAATACCTACAGGTTTCTTTCTCTTTTTCTGCGCTGCTAAAAATTGTAATTACTTTTGTATAAAGAAAAGCTTATCTTGTAAATTTATTTCTTATCTGATACGAACGTACCTTGAGGGTAGATAAACCTGGATTTAATATAAATTACTAAAAAAATGTCCTAATTTACAAGTCGCGTTTTTTTTTTGTAATTATACTCAGACGTAATAATTTTCTTATAACAGAAAATTTCTGGTATATTTTAAAATTTAACATATAAAAATTCTGAGCGGTGTTAGAGCTTATTTAATTAAGTTCTAAAAAAAGTTTTGCCTCTGATCTCGTTGCTAAAAAAGCTCTTGCATAGTACAAATGAAATGCTTTAGGATTTTTTATTGTCATTGTAATACCAAATGAAAGCTGTTTTTATTTAATAAAACCCCCACGGTTAATTTTCAGCGAACTACTACTTTGTTTAGAAAGTACGTAATTATAGAAGAGGTACCTATTCAAACTTTATATTATTCGGAATTCAAGGGCGTATATGAAATTTTATGGTTTTTATCTACCTTTGTAAGTTCGTCAGGCATTATTCTACCCACAACCGTTTGTTTGTCGTTTTGCATTTCATCTGTGTTTCCACGGAGGATTCGGGATATTAAAAAATATTTTATTGAGTTAAAAAGCAAACAAGATAGGAAAGCGTACGTAGTATGTAGTAATATCGTACCTGTAAAAATCACGAGATTAAAGACGCAGCCAAAAATGCGACATGAAATGCAAATTTACGAGGATATCCAACCAAAAATGACAATGAGATTAAGAGCATAAACGAAAAATGAGACTGAAAATGCAAATTTAAATAAGGGGATAACAAGGACTAGAAGAAGGACTCAAAAGTAAATTACGAGAGTTAGAATAAAACGATGATATTTTTCATAAGCACTTCTTTACATTTCTAGTGCATCCAGTAAGATTTAATTTCCTTTAACATTTACTCTTTGACAGTGGAAATAATTATATTGCGATTTTCACAATTCAGGGAAAATCTTACTCACGTTTACTGTTGAAAAGGCTAATAAATGTTTATGACTGAATTTACCCAAGCGAAATAAAAATGTTTTTGTATTTCTCATAACAGATTCTTTAAATTTATAACCGTATGCAGTTTAAATTTACAACCCTTTTATTTGACACGAAAGTGTAATAAATCTTTCTTATTAATAATTTGCAACCGTTCAGACAGTTACAGGTTCACTTATTTCGTTATTTTATTGCACATTTAATGCAGTTTTATTGGATGATCGTAAAACGTGCCTTAGATCTCCATTAAAATGTAACCATAAATAGTTAATTTCAAATCTTGTCCTTCCTCGGTTTTTACAATATCGTAAAATGGGTTTATAGTTACGTAATTTACACAGCAAAAACCGAACGTTAGCTTCTGTCAATTAATTATTATTCGCCTTTGCTAGTGGCAAGAAAAGCGTTAGAGCTTTCCGAGGCTTTGCCTCTGTACTTTACATGCTGCACTTTGGCATAACGATTAAGAGATTAACAACGGTTTAAAAATAGAATTTAAAAAGCGTTTGTTGATTTTTCTTGTAAAAATCGAATTAACACTGTTCTCCAAATGAAAACACAAAGTTGGAACAAGTCTTAAAAGTGCTAACTGTTTACTTGGATTAAGCAAACTTAAACTTCGGTTAACTTCGAATATCTCGGCTAATTAATGTTAGTTCTTTGTTAAACGTAAATACAACATCCCTAAATTTCAGAAGATCAAGCAGTTCATTGTAAATTTAGAAGTCGTTTCAAGGAGAAGTGCGTACAAGAAAAACTTTACTTGACAGTACTTAATAGAGTTGCTCATTTATTTGTCTAGTCCTCTTTGCATTACGTTATGATTTAATAAATTAAATTTTAATTTTTGGATTCTATTTTCATTAAAATTAGTATTCTTTGAATAGAGTAAAAGGAAGCTTTATAAAGGTTGTTCTTTACGTGGGTAGAACAAAGCAGCTGGGCCTAATTTGAGATTTTTGATATATTTTTAAAGTAAATGTTTACTGTATATAAAAAGATAAAAATCTATCGCGCAGAAGACTTCACATTCGTAAAAATAAATCTTTCTTTTGTAAGGAAAAGTACGATCTTAAAAGTCCGTAACACAATTATACATTGTTTACTGTCGGATTTATGTAAGTACTGAAAATATTTATGTTCAAATATATTTTGTTCATGAACGATCGATGAGTATAGAAATTTACTTTCGATGCAGGCGCCAGTGGCGACCAACCTAGAATGAGATTGTTTCTCACACGAGGCAAGTTTCTTGCCATTTTCCAGGCTGAAATCTTTGTAATCTTAGTTCATGCCCAGAAAAATCTCGCCAGAGGATACCAGAACAAGCATATCTATATAAGCTCCGACAGTCAAGCAGCACTCAAAGCTTTGCCCTCTGTAAAAAGCAAATCAAAACTGGTCCAGAAATGTCGAGAGGCCCTGGAAAGGCTCGGCTCAACCAACTGGGTTCGACTCATCTGGTAATGAGGAGGCCGACCGCCTGGCCATGGAGGGCTCCTTGGAACCCTTTTTAGGCCCTCGGTCTACCTAAAGGAAGCACTCGGAAAGCAGTTAGAGTCTAGACTCATTCTCAGTTCATCTGGGCTTCGCGCCCTGGGCTGAGACATGCGAAGTTACTCATCCACACACCTTCAAAAACCAGGTCCGAATAGCCTCTTAGGTTCAGTAGAAGGCACTTCAGGATAGTCATAGAATTTCTTACGCGTCATGGCCTCTTTAAAAGGCATCTGCATCTGTTGGGCCTCTCTGAGGACCCAAGTTGCAGATTCTACAGCGAAGTAGATGCTAGGTGCCTATCTATATGAAAGCATCACTTAATTTGCGACGGATGCACAATGAGTGCTGCTACTTCGCACCGCCGAAAGAAGAAGAAGAAGAAGGGCACAAAATCTTTGATTTCAACAGAATGGTGCTATATATCATAATGCACGGATTACTCTTAAAGTTCTGAGTAGAATACTTCCCGTTGAGCCATTTGAAAGACCTAATTTCTGTCTTTAAGAGTTAGAAGACAATATTAGAGCAGACCGACTAACGAATTAACACCAGACGTTGTCATCGTTGAAATACACTTTTTTTACGATTTTAGCAGGAACATTAGTCCTCTATTGGGATTTCGGAGGCAGCCATGTATGGAGCATACATTTTCAAACATAATCAATAAAAAGTTCTGTGAAATTCTATGAAAGGAAGTTTATAACGAAATTAAAGTATATACGTACAATGTGATTTTTTAAAAACTTAATTGCAGCAGGCCGTATTCTGACAGACAGTTCTAAGGTTGTTAAGACAGAATACGGCCTGCTGCAATTGAGTTTTTAAAAAATCACATTGTAGGTATATTTAATTATTAAAAGGGCATTTTAAAATTTCATCAAAGTAAAAAATGAGATCGTGCTTTATCTTCTATCTATATCAAATTTCGCAAAAATGTCAATAATTCACAAGTAGAAAAACGTGATAAATGTGAGAGCTGCTGGATGAAAAGTAAACGGGGTGCTTTCGTTTTGGGTTTCCAAAGATTAAAATAAAAAAAAGTAAAACCCTATGATTCCTTGTTAAAATACACCAATAAAATGGAATCCATCCACATTTAAACTTCTCAATTTTCTAAAAATAGATGGAAGCAATGCTAAAACGTTTCTAGTGTGTCCTCGTGAATAACGTTGGTATGCACATTTCGAGTCAGCTTTCCTCAGAAGTTATGATACAGATTTGCACTAGTGCGGCTTAGAATTATATGAAACTGCGCCCTTTCGGCGACGGGATGCTATTAAGTTGAAAGCTCAGCTGCCGACCCTGATACAGAAATTTCTAATTTTAAGTTTTATACGATCAATCAACGCATGCAAATGAGTTATTTATTATCGCCCTAGTTTTTATACCCGAAGGTATCTTAACATTGATAAATAAACGAGACATGTTACTTTAAAAGCGACGGTAACCGTAAAAATTCGAACTGAAAGAGATTTTATTCCTTTGATTTATATACAAAAGCGTCGCATATAAAAGTTATCTGTGCAATGTTCGAAATGAGTGACGCCTCTGTTAAGAGATGAAAAATAAAGAATTCCCACGAGCATATTGATTGAATATCACGGGGAAAATTATTACTTGCACTAAGCAAATGCTTTTAAAGGGATTTGTATTGGTCGCAGTTTAATACAAAAACGTAAATGCACGTCTTTTGTTTTAGAATAGGATAAAAAAAACCTATATCTATTGAAAGTTACAATGGAAGAGGAAGAGGAATTGATTACGACGAAGAGGGTTAAAAGGACTACAGATACCAAAAAACAATTTAAACTGGCGCCGTAAAGGAGCACAGATAACGCTTTGTTTCCGATTAGGATTACTTTTACTAATATTTATTGCTTCTTACATTTAGAAACCACTCAACCAGTCTAATTTTATAGACGTTCTTTCAATTTTCATTAATTAAGATATTTTTTGGTTTTATCTATCTTTAAATAAATAAAGCTACAATTGTATCGACGTAAATATTGTAAAAATTTAAAGAAACTGCAATACAGAACACAAAATTTGCTGCAAAAAAATTTAGCACAAACATTAAAAGTTAGGTCAGCAATAAAAAAAGCAATCTAACTACGTCTCTTAAAGTATTAAACCTTTATAGGTTGGAAGTGAAATTTCTACGGTTTACTTCGTGTATTTTTTTGTATTCAACGTTACGACAATGTCTAAAGTTACTGTTACAAAGTCCTAATGTTAAGTGTGTGCGTGTTTTTGATAAAAATTAAATATACATGTAACTTTCAACGCTTTCCAAAAATGTTTCCAGTAGGGTGGTTAGTCGTCACAGCTAACAGACAATATTTTAACATTCGAACAAACATCTTAAGAATCAATCTTTCAGATTTGAAAGAGGCTTTGGAAATTTTCTTTCAATAATACTGAATAAATTTTAATACCGAAAATATTAACTCTGAGAAACTTTTATAAAATAATTTAAAGTTTTTATTTTTGGTAATCCCGCTAATGAAAAATGTATATAGTTAAACCAATATACGTTAACTAAAACCGAAAAAAATGCGTTTAAAAATATAACATAGGTAACGGAAGCAAAAAATTAATTAATTTTTTCCGTCTCTCAGAGCTTTACAAATAATCCGTTTAAATCTTGTTTACCCAGTTTTGCAGATCCATTCTGCAAATACGACGTTTAAACCACATAAATATTCATATTATTTCGAACTGCAACTTAAATTTACAGCCACTTAAAACCTACAAACTTGCTGAAACGGAAACAATATAAATATCACTCCGGAGACTAAGTACAATAGGGGCACATAACAAAAACGTTGCAGTAGCTGAAATTAAATAAATATTAAATTTTTATTTATATTTCATAGAGGACCTTATTGCATCGCGATGCCTTTTTACTCCTGTTTGTTTTCATACCGGAACATTTTCTCGTTTTTCAGATGAAATTTATTAGCTACAATTTGTACTCGCTTAAGATACAAATTTCAGAGGTTTAAGAATTTCTCGACGAGGAAATACTTTCACTTCAATGGTTTGTCGCTTTTTTATGTTTCTTTTAAACGCCATAAAATTTAGTGGGTTTTAAAAAGGTTTTACGATATCTTTTCGGACAATTTAAACAATTTCTACATTTAGTACATTTATTTCTTAAACCAGCTTTCCAAATATCCGGACTTTTTCCTTATCACTCAACTTAATAAAGAAGTACTGAAAACTGGGAGTAATTCTTAAACTGCGGTTTTTAGTAACTAGATTTTTAAGATGGAACAAACTAAAATTTCTTCAGCCATTTTAAATATTTAATGCTTTATAGTAAGCGCCTTATGTAAAATGTAAATCAAATCTAAACTAAGAAGATTAAGATGTGATGTTTAATGACTTCGCTTTTAATAAGCATGCTGAATTATAAGCCATGCCAGACTCTATTAATTATAAAGTAGGTTTAAGGAGGCGGGTTTTAAAATAATTATACGTGTCTTTTAAAACTGCCTGATTATGTTTACTCTTGTAATTATGTACATTAAATCACGAATTTAAGCATTTTTAACAGCTTTACGCTGTTTTATAAATAAAAGTATTCGACCTACAGCAGTATAAAAGGCCGTTTTTTTAGCTGGAAAATCAAACTGAAAAGGGTCTGAGAAATTACGGAAATACGTTTAACTAATTTCAGAAAGATGAGAGCATTACGGCTTTTGGGAGAAGCGAGCCGAAAGAAAATTGAGTGTGGGATTGAACAAAACTATTTAATTTCTGAAAGTGAAAGTAGAAGGGTCTCAAATCACAGATAACTGTTTTTAGAATAGTGAAGCTTACATGGTCTTCTAAAGGAATGAAACCAACGAAAATTGCGCGTGGGATTGAAAAACGGCCATAAAATGGAAATCGGTCAAGAAAAGGTTTGTTTAATTAAATTACAAAACGCCGTTTATAAGTTTTTAAAGGTTTTACAAGCATGATTGAATTGGCCACAAATTTATCTTAGAAGTTGTATTTTCAGTAATATTTTTAGATGACAAACAAACTCGGCTCGTATACAAAAGATAATTTTACTTTGTAGAAAAATAGACAAAAATTCTCATCACGTTTCCTGCCACGACTTTATTCAAAAGGCTTTAGCTAATTAAGGCAAAATTAGAAAACTGTGACCTTTTAACTTTCGGCCTGACCGTATAAATTTTACATCTTAAAACAAAAATTTAGATTGTTTTGAAAGTATGAGTAATGTTTTCTCGTAGTAAACATAAATAATACTTTTTGTCATTTCGCATTTTTGGCTTAAATTTATTGCAACCTAACCTAATTCTTTTTTTATGAAAGAAGAAATACTTTTGGACCAAACACTTGAAATTCCCGTCAAGTTTTCCTTTAAATTTGGGCCCGTCTGGAGGTCAATAAGCTTCTGTTGATGAATACAAAAAGATTATAATCCCTTGGTGCTCTAAAAATCTGTGTTGTGAAACAAGAACAAACAACGTAATTGTTGTTCCCTTCTTTTAAAAATTTGAAACAACTTTTTCAGGAATTTCTAGAACAAAATTACTTTTATAGGGAGGGAAATATGTTTAGTAGTGGCGTTTAAGCTTTTACACAAAACAAATATTTTTCGAAACGCGATTATAAACACAAACTACCGCAGGGTATAATCCAGATTTCCTTCTCTAAACATTTTCTTATACTTTATTAATATGTAGTAGGTAAACTCTCTCATGTTTGGTTAAAACTCACGAACGTCTATTAAGGGCGAAAACTGTCGAAATTAAGTTCAAAAACGATCCCAACTGAATCCCTAAAACACAAAGCCAAGGCCTCCTTTTGTGCTAAATACTTAAGGGCATCGATTCTTCAATTTTCTCTATTCATCAGAATTGATTTTGAACGCTTCAGCGTCCCTTAAGGTTTTTTATTTGAGTGAGACGCCTACGAATATTTATTCAGCAATTTAACTCCGATCATGGCCAAATTTTTCTGTTAAAATGAATTATCGGCACACCACCGGCGTAATTTCCATAAAAGCAATTAAATATGAAAAGTGCCATTCATGCTCAAGTCTCCTCTCCATCACGGATATCAACAATCGAGTCGAGTCCTTCCGGTATAGAAAAAGGACTTTTCCAAAACGGTCGATCTGATCCGTTCGAGATAAACCCAGGTCACTAATCAGTTTCTGTTTTCAAACAATCAACGGATTACGACGTTGAATTTTGTTCCCATGTTACGTTACGTTTGATCTCGCAGTATCCGCCCCGTAGCTTTAGAAAAGGATTAAACCAAACCAGTTCGCTAACTCGCAAGACCAACAAGGGGTAATTATCATTAATGAATTATTTATTATTACCAACGGTTCAGTTCCGTTCTTGTACATGTTAAATTCAAATAATCTAGGATAGTAAAAGGAGTTTTAAGGCGACGCCACCGTCAACATAATTTCCTCTTTCGTTAATTACGATGAAACACCTTTAAAACTGTAACGAGGTTTAGCATTCTTTTTGAAGCTTCACGGTAAAGGTACGTTTAAAACGGTTCGATAATCTTTTTTAATTAAACGTGCAGGGAAATCAACATGCGATCAGACATTTCTATGTGCTTATAAGTTAATTAAAACTTGTGATTTGTTATTTGAAGTTATTGGATCTTAAGGAAATAAAAAGAAATAAACGAAATAAAAAGAAATAAAAGAATGACAGTAAACATCAACATTGATACTGAAATGAAAATACCTTACTCTTATATTACACAGAACGTAGAAACCAATCAACAAGAGGGTGTTTACACTGAAGAACATGTAAACTTTTAGATATATACTGACCGTTTCCTCTTCAGAAATGGGTTTGTTTGTTTCTGTGTTGATGATATTGTGAAGTTTTATCAAAGCACTTTACGGTTCATCATCAAATGATTATTATTCGAACGATAAAGTTTCCTTGGCTTCTAAATACATCAGTAAGCAGTAAGCAGAATGCATTTACGAGTTTTTAAATTGCACTAAGCCATGCTAATAATAGTTTTGTTGGCGTAAATAATACTTTTGGTTGTATAAATATCTCAATTAGTAACATCAAATTGAATTAATTCATTGGAGCCTTGTCAATAATTCCAGCAAATTAAGGTTAGGTTTTACCACCCCACACAATCAGTGTTACCATCAGATGCAAGCCTAATTTTATTCAAGTAACATACACTAGGTACTCTCTGCCAATCATTCGACAATCGACAAAATAACAAGCTGTTCAATTTTCTAATAAATTGAATGCCAACCTATTGAATAGAAACCATAGGCACTAACCAACTTATATCTCACCCATTAAGTAAACAAACAATTCTAAATCTTCTCTCCCATTATTTTACAAACAAAATTGATTAAAGTGCGCTGTCCTTAAACAAACTCTTTTTAATTAGGCTACAGATATTTTTAATCAAGTAAATTCGAGTATAATTCAAGGTGAAAACGTTAACGAAATCTGATAAAAGTTGAAGCTTTACATGTAACGATTAAAATCCGCTGTTGCAAAAAGGAATTTATCTAAAGACTTTCTTAATAAGTAGAAGAATTCAAGTTTCATTCGAAATTACGTACTCAATGAAGCAAAAAATTAAAGCCTTTGAATCTCCCAAGGAAACTTGGGAAGACAACTCGGGTGTTGAAGGCAGAATTCGAGAGCAATTAATTAAAAAAGAGATTTAACTGCTTGATGGGTATTTGATAATGTAAATATTTTTCTATGTTAAAAGGGTTGGGGAATTTTCACGTCCTTCGTTTAACCAGAACTTTACGTGTGCTTGATAACAAGGTTTTTAATTATTAAAATTGTCAGGATCATCCTTCGTTAAAAACAGGCGAACGCAAAGAGAATCTACAATGATTTTAAAGTACGTAAAAAATCTGGAACATACGTAAATACGATTAACTTTATTAACTTAATGAGATTTTAATCCAACAATGTTATGATAGAAATTACATTACTGGGTTTTATTTCCGCCCTAACAAAGTACAAAGCGTTCCTGTGATTACAGTAACAATTGTATTCTAAAGTTAACATAAATCTAATGAAGTTTTCTCCACCAACCGTTTTAACCGAAATTCATGTAAATATCCAGCAGTACGGTAGGAACGCTATTGTTCGTATCGTCATTTCAATTTTCAGTTTAATTTTACTTTGAATAATAGGGAAAATAACTGGTATTGATGGAAGCCTGGCAAAAAATCGGTTACACTAAAACGGTTAAATCTGAAGGGCAAAAATCTATGGCGAAATCCGGGAGTTGGTTTGCAATTGACTAGCATTTTAATTGCACACTAAATGTTCCATCGACGCTGCAGAGGTATTCATGTTCGATACAGAAATAGATTTCAATTAGGCGTGGGACAAAATAGGTAAATTTGATAAATACAATTCTCCTCTATTAAAAATATTTACACGTGAATTTTCACTCTTTTAGTACGTGTAATTTTATTTTTGCCATTAAAGTTAAAACAATGAGGGCAAAACATCATTTTGTAAATTATTTTCAGTTAGTAGGTACCTACAAATGAGAGAAATATGGGTTAATTCTAAAATGATATAACTTTTCCATCAGACAGGCTAAACTAGGTTTTTCAAAGCATAGCAAAATCTACGAATAATTTTAGATTTAACCCTGTTCCAAATATCTGCAAAAATTGATTCCTCTAAAGGACTTTCCTTTCAAATAAACATTATTACGATTCAATAAAAGAAGTAAATTGAGTTAAATATGATCTACGTTAATATATTTAATGCCCAGTCTGCCTTTTCAAAAATTGGTCGAAACATCTGGTCGAAATTGAGTGTGGGCTTAAACTTTTTTTTAATTGTGTGCGAACGCAACCATTATTACCACTCATTAATTTCCCCGGAAAATCCACGAATATACGAAAAGTATACACTTTCAGCGAATGCTTAAAATTTTCAACAAAAGCTTTTCATATTTTTTAGATAATTTTTTGCCACCTCGATGAAATATTAAAAGCAAAATGATAGTTTTACGTACCTTTGATTTTTTTTTCATTACAAGAATGTTTATTAAATTCCAATAATTAATTAAATTGCACTCCAAGACTGATAGCTCAATATCTGATCATCAGAATACGGATGGGAGGCGTCTGACATGTTTAAGGTCTGTTTCTCGCTAGTTGGGGGAACATTACCCTCTTGTATCCAACCGGGCGTATTCAAGCATCCACAGCATCAATAATTTGAGAAGGATTAGCTGAACTTGCACCTACATTTGATACTCTGCTTTACTAAGTTTCTTAACGTAGTAAACTTTAGATGTGGAAACTTAGAGAGGTGCATTCCTATGACATCCGTCTCATGATCATTTATATTTATTTTTGGTTTTATCCACAGAACGATGTTAAGTAAACTATGGTACTTTTCAGAAACTTTAAAGTGTGTTTTAAGAAAGAACAAATGGTTTTATGCACCAAGTTCTGAGCATAGTGTTTGTTTTGGGATATGGTTTTTGCTGAAATAAACCTAAAGAGTACATTTGGTGTTTTAGCTCGTACGTTTGTAAATGCAGAAATAAACAAGTAATTAAAATAGTAACATCAGGTGGTAATGTCGCCTAGCTATTTTGTTGAAATTACAAACACTACACGTTAATTAGTAAGGACGAAGTCTAAATTAAAATTAAAACAAGCTTTCACGTTTTTCCCTTTCTGTCTGTAGGTTTATGCTGGATAATTCATGACGTTATTAAAAATCTGCCGTTGCATTTATTACCATCTTAAAATTTCAAACCCGAAAGATTCATTCCTTGAAAATCGTTATTATAAAAGGGATCATATGGTAATTTACGAGTAATAACCATTTGGCACGTTTTAGTGCATAAGGAGTAAGTTTAAGAATTTTTATGCGAGAATAAACCCTGTACTTCATATACTTTACAGCGCATAATATTTTAGCTACAATCCCTAGTTGAACTTTTATTGCTAGTCCTTTCGCCCTGAAAATTATCCCGGATTCCAGTAACTAAAGGATAACGGGAAGAAAACCACTTGGCTTTAGTGGAAGTACTCGGACGTCATTAAAATCCAACTAAAGTTTAATAAAGTAGATCATTACGTTCTCGTTTCCTTAATTAACGGAAAAATAAGGACACTTTAACGAATCTAAGTAAACAATTTGCTTCGACGACTTATCCCATAGAAATTAAGTCATTCATTTATCTCGAACAGATTTAATCCCTCAAGAATACCGAGTTCCGATAATCTGCGCCATATTACTGAGAGAGAATTACGCTGGAGCAATGGAATAATTACGAAAGCTAAAATAGAAAAGTTAAAACCGCTAAGAGATGCCTTTCCTATTTCATCACCGGAGTTATCTTATTAAATAAGAAAGCGCAACCAAGTCATGGGAAAAAGGTTCTTTGCCCGATTCGGAGGTTTAATCGAGAACAATTAAAGTTAGAATAGAACTACTTAATGTTTTTTCTTCTTCTTCGATTTAACACAGCGATCCTTTAGAAACGCTAGTTTTAATTTTCCGACATAATGGACAATAATGAACACAATTTATACGCATAAAGTTATTAGTACAGGAGTAATAAGCAAGGACAATAGCTACCGGAGGGATCCGAAAATTTAATAATTCCCAGTCTTCTAAAGTGACGTAAACTGTCAAAGGACAGTTTTATCAAAATGAATAACCTGTTAAAACGGCCTTGCTTTTATTATAAAACGGATTATATTATAAATTATAACTCTCGTATAATTTTGTTGCCATTCATGTGAAGAATCGACGTGATAACCATCTTTTATTGCTTTTGTGTCAACGTTAAGTTAAAGATCGAATTAAAATAAAGTATCCGACGTGCCGGTTATATAAAAGGTAAAATTTAAATTAATGATGCCACGTAGCAAAGGATTCCTTTAATAATGATTCGCGTAATTTCCTTTATGATGGAGAAAATGTCTGAAATAAAGAGTAATAAAAGAAACCTCATTATATTAAAAATCGTCCGCGTTTTAAACGCCTACTAATTTTGATTCCTGTATAAAGGTAACCCAGTAACGGCGATAATATCTTTAATTAAAGCATTTAATTAAATACAATGTCGCCCTACGTCTGAATGCGCATTTTAAATTTAGGCAGATCAGAAATAATTAGGCATATTTTTAGGGGCGTTCTTTAATAAAAAAAATCGAGTCGTAATTAATTTTCACCGGATACAATAACTTTGGGCGCATCCTTTTTTCTTTACTTATTACCAACATAAATTGGATATTGTTAACTCGTCTACCTTGTTATCCATATCCGCAATTTACGAAAATTGAAGGCGGGGCACTTTGATAAAGAAAAACTTTTAACCTTTAATAGGATTGCCGTAAAGTAGTTTACAAATTTTCTAACTTTTACTTTCTGAAAGGATCTTCCTGTTTGCATAATAAGTACTCGTCAGGATGGTACACAATGCAAACCCTTAAGGAATGAGGATGGTCAGGAAGGCTTTAAAGTTTCTAACGAACTTAACGAATTTATACCGAAAGATTATTTTAAACGACGTACTTTTCGTGTTGACATTCTAAGAATTGCTACTTCACTCGTTACCACAATTCAGGCACTGCTTAATGCACACATGGCATCATCAAACTTTGTGCCACTCTAATTATAAACGAGGATAAGAGCTTAAATTACATTCGGTATGCTAGATCGAGTGGTAAAACGTTGCAGTATAACAGTTAGTGCTTAATGTGTAATACAATCCTATTAGTTCCACAGATGCAGCCTTTGTTACTGCATTTTAATATATCTGGCCATAATCCACACCACTTTGATATGAAGTTTATCGAATTTCAAACTATAACGACCGAAGCTACATTTATTTAGAATAAATCAGGGTGTATTTTATCTTCAGATCGAATTTTAGCAAATTTATGTAAAAATATGGGCGACTATTTGCATTGCATATTTTTAACTTATAATTTTTATTAAATGTGATCCCATAAACGTATAACTTATAAAACGGTTTTAGCAATGTTGAAGGGAAGGTTTTTGTTGTAGTTAAACTTTCAGATTTATTCCTGGATAAAACATAAAACATTACAGATTTATGTTATGAATGAAAATAAGGAATCACGGTAACGACCAAAATCGTGACCTAAATAAAAGCTACAAAGAAGTAGGACCATCTTCAAGGAAAATGCGATGACTGATGGGTAGTCTATATTCAGGGTGTACTAGAAAAAACATTTTTCCTAACCTAAGTGGTCAGCAGCTGGTTTATAGTCGAATAAATTTAGATCTTTTTCCCTAGATTTTAATAAACGTTATGTAATCCAAAGATATAGTTTTCTAGCTGATTCGAAACTTTTGAAAAGCAGCAGCTTAAAAAACTTATGTTTAAACTACTATAAACTATAAATTCCAATTACAAATGCAGCATATAAGTTCGGGACTATAATTAATTTTGTAAATTGGCATAAAGACGTCCTACATGAAACAACCAAATAGAAATTTAATGAATATTTTGAAATCTGAGTGAATTTTCATTTTGTAAATTTAATTTTTATATAGATATAAAATTAATTTACGGCATCTTAAGAAAATATTCAAGCAGTCAACACTTCATTTACTATAACTTCACAAAAGACTTTAAAACTAGTCTCGTTTCATTGTTTTTCTCGAAGTTTTTAGTTACTTCGACAAAATACACCCAAGAACTTCAAGTAAAAAGCTAATAATGCACAAGACTTCACCTTTGCGCAAAAATATTAAATGAGAATTTGAAACAATGCATAACAAAAAACTTCTTCATAATTATGAAGAAAGTTCGTTTAATTCTATTAGTGCTCCCTACAAAGTTTAAATATTAAATTATTTGGCCATATTTTTTTTCACCCAAATCGCATTCAAAGTAAACATAAAAAGACGATGCTTTCATGTGTGGAGAAGGAACGTGCGTGAGATTTGAACAGTCTGGCCACGTTCTCCAAAATATAAAAAAATAAATAAGCAGCTTTTTTGTAAATAACTAAATTAGAAGCTTGGTTTTATTCTTACTTTGAAAACAAAGGCAACTAATTAGGATCAATAAACAGTATCGCTCGAAATTAAAATGTTTCAAAGGTTGTGACCAAGTTTAACGAAATAATTAGATATTTCCTTAATTAATTTGGTCAAAGGAAAAGGCAATTTTTTGATTTCAGCATTAATGGAACTCTCTGAATATCAAAGAAAAAGTCAGATAAACAAATAATATTAAATTATAATTATTTCCTTGGAAATTCAAACAAAAAATAATTTCATTATTCACTTCCATTAAGTTTATTTCAGACAAACATTTTAATTTTAATTGTGTCCGTATTTATTTGAAAGTCGAGATTAAATATTTAATTCTGTAATATAAAGAAACAAACTTTGTAACTTTTAATTGTAATGAGGATAAAGAATTCTCGAAACAAAAAGCAGGCAAATTTTTGAAGAGCCTTCCGTATTAATTACAATTCATCAAGAATCTAAAAGGAAATCGTTGCTGATGGCTGGAAGTAATCTCTTGCAGAATTAGAGTGATTTCGTTAAAGTTATGATGGCAGTGTTAATTCCCTTTAATAAGGGGAAGTCAAGTCCTATAGAGTATTCTCAATGTTCTCAAGCTACTGTCACCACATAATTATAAAATTTAGTAATGAAATGCTATCGGTTTTATATAAAACCCGAATAATAAGTTTGGCACAATTCAATTTTAGTTCGGCAAATTTAGTTGTTTGTTTTTGGGAAAGCAGGCATATGAAATATAAAATGTTTAATCAAATTAAAATATCAAAGTTTAAACACAGCAAAACTGAAAGCAATTTAACAGTTTAAAGAATGCCGAGTGGTTTCATGAACAATCAAGTATTTAGGTTGAGTCTTTGATAGTATTTTAGTTTTATGTAGATAGTGGCCACCAGATTTTGCAAACGCAAAGTAAAAGGTACCGAATCGTAAAACATAGGAATGAGACTATTATAATGGTTTCGTATTACGGAAGTAGTCTTAATGGCACCCATTAGAAATTTAAATTTAATTAAAAACTGCTGTGTATTTGCATTTGCCACTATATTTCAATGTTAAACAATTTATTTAACTTATAAATCAGTTTTAATTTAACTTCACAATAATGTTTTGAACAACGCAAACTTTGAGGCAAACTGATTTCATCCGGAAGAAGAGAATTAAAAGTATTCGTAACCAGTCAATATAGCTCTGGATTTAACACCACAATCGGTTTCAATCAGTGATCGGAAGTCTCGAACAGATCAAGATTCCATCACCATTAAACGCTTAAAGATAGCAATCAATGTGTTATTCGAGTATAAGCGTTTATTTTGCTCATTTCGCGGCTTGGAATGTCAGACAGTAAACACGAAATTCACTCTGCCAACCCAATGGTGCGGGCCTTTGTACAAACACCAACCCGGGCTTATTGAGAAAATAAGAAAGAAATATAAGAAACTGTGATGGTTGTTTCGTTTAGAAATTAGTTTTTTCTTTTCACCCGACCATTTGTTAAAAGGACGAATTTCTAGGCTTTCGATATTGCGATTTTCTTTTGTTGCTTGTCGTATTTTTTTGTTGGGGGATTTCATGGTCAGCGTTATTACCAAAAGAGGGATATTTTTAAATTGTGTAAATTGCGTAAAACGAGGACAACGTTGAAGTGAAAAGGATAAAACTGATTTTACCCAGAGGAACTAGAACGATTGGCCTTATCAGTTTTTGTTGAGATTTCTAGGTTGAAAGGTGTAGGACAGGGTTAAAAAAGGCGATAAGCCTTTGGATCAAAACCCAAAGGCAATTTTGCGTTTACATTTCCAGATTCTAACGTTTTACACTGCAATTTTTTTACGTTGTCCAAATCGAAAACGTTTCCAGTGAAAAATACGCCGCATAAACACGTAAGCGCAACAATATAAGGAAATCGTTAAAATTTTATACAGGCAATCTATTAGTGTGGCAAGTTAAGTACACTCCATTTTAAACTTCCACAATACCCTCAATGAATCTAGCAAGCCGAATCAAAACCGTAAATGGATGGGTCGATTATTGCAAACGACTCCTCACTACACTTTAATTCCGGATTCCAGACGTTACTCGACTTGATAAAATGCCCTGTTTACAACAGAAAATACTTTCGTACTTGTCTGGCTGTAAAGAAAACAACCGATCGCTTGTCAAATATTGAATTTTTAAAGAAATTAGGTCATGCACCATCTAACCTCCAATATCGAATTAAATTTATTGCCGATATTTCATTAAAAGACGCCGAATTAACCGCGAAAAGGCAGGGAAAGGAAATAAGAAATTAATGCACCTAATTGGAATCCATATTTCATTAAACCAATTTCCCTACATTGAACTGCACTGAAAGTGAAACCGAATCAATTTGATATTGGAGAACTTTTTGATAGTTTCTTTTCCACGTGATTTTTGATGCAGATAGTCATTCTAAAAACAATTATTAAGCGTTTTTAAGGATAAAATTGATAAACAAAAGTTGTATAATTATGTATTTAAATAAGGACTTTAAGAAGTAAAAGAAAAATCTGAATACAAGTAAATCAGGGTTTTTCAATTTTAAAGGGTGTTAACTACAGAAGGTAAGAGTCATTTATATAACAAGGTATGTAACTGAGATTTACAAACAATATCATGGGATTTACAATATTTTTTGACTGCCGATAGTGCCGATGTAAACGGTCACTCAAAATGTTAATATCACTTGCTTCTCTCGGGGAATCAACATGCACTTCTTAAATAAAGTCAATCATATCTCCTTAAAATATCAAATGTAATTTAAATATAAATCGATAGCAGAAAAACTATTTGCTTGAAAAATTAATGTTTGTTAATTCTTTATTGAAACTTTTGAAGTTCAAAGGTGTAAGGACTCAAAGTTAACTGAAAAATTTACGAGTAATGTTACAAAATACAACTTTCTCACATAAGAAAATACGAATTTATTTTATAAATACAAAATATTCCCAGCTAAAACATGAATACTTTAAAATTAGCCCCAAACAAACATGGTTGTTTCCGTACACTCAAATATGAAGCATTTTATTACTGAGTGCCAAGTTTTGAATGTTAATTAAACTGTTACAGGCTTGTCGTTTATTTATTTCCCACACGTTTGGTTTCTACATAAATATGAATGTTTCATCCCAGTCTGCAGTTTAAGATTAAATATACTGCAATACGGCTGGATGTTCAAATATTTATAAGCGTAAATATTTGAACCACTTTGTGTAAAATCATAAAAAGCAACAACATTTCTGTTTTCAAACAAAATTGTGCTTATTTTCACACACTGCAATAGTATACTTGAATTAAATTCTTACGAAAATTAATGGCCGAATTCTCAAATAATTTAAGTTATTCTCATCATTAGGAATATAGGAATCGAAATTCCTTCTGTTTGGAGCAAATCAATTCTGAAAAATTGTCTTCTGTTACAAAACTAAAAGGCATTCGCATTTGGCATTCAATTCTTATTGGCATAGTAAAAATTGGGCATTAAAAATTCCAATTTCCTTCAAGAAGCAATAAATTTTGGGAATGTGCCAAATCTAACAGAATGTATAAACTAATAAATAACACAAAGCGAAATAAGAAGCTCAAAAGAAAAAATGAACCTAACATTTTGTATGTAAATTCTTTAGTGTAATAAGGGCATCCCGTTTCAAAACGAACAGCAGGTTATCATTAAATAAGAATTACTTTGTTGACAAATAAGAAATATTAAGTTTCCTTACTGCTAATTTCCACTGAAACCTGAGCTTTGCAAACATAAATACATTACGTACTATAATCAACGATGAAAGCAGTTAATTAGCACTGAAAACAATCCGAACCATACCTGAATTTTGAATGTACGTGAATTGTACTTGTTGACGTGTTGACTGATTACTTTTTTAATTACCAAGGGGTTATAAAAAAATGCGGGTTGGGGTTGGGGATATTGAAAGCAATACCTTATTAAACAAGTTTTACTATAGTCTAGGAAAGTTTCCCATATTTGAATATGTAATCAAACGGTACAGCGTTTCATAAAGGAAAATAATTGAAAACCCCTTGGTTAATTGCAAATTATCACGGAAGTTCATTAATTTTTTTTTATAATTTAATTTGGGCCAATTCTCGAATATTTTCTATGTGTTATAACTTTATTTTTGTGAATTCGTTGAAAATTTTCGATTAAATCAAACAAAACGACCAATAATGTTGGTTATTCATTAAATGGAACGGCTTAACGTACAGTTTTTCAGTTTATTTTTATTTAAATTGCCTTAAAACGAACACAAAATAATCGCTAAAAATTGTAATTAAAACAGTCGTAGAAAATCGCATGTGAAACAAAAGAAAATCGCCTAAGAACAGTTGACTACATCATTCACTATTCTTTCTTTTGTTTATTTTTCATTGCTGTGTTTCTTTTGTTTCAGTCCAGGCCGATGACATATTTTATTATTATAGAATTCATCTGAGATTTCCTTGATACAAATTTATGACCATAATAAATCAGTAAATAAATATACGGGAAAAAATCAAACTGGAAGTAACTCTTATCAGGGATATTTTTAGAGGTAAATTAAAACTTTTAAACATATAAAATATCCGCAATGCGGACAGTGGGTTTATTAAAATATTTTGTTTCCATACATTAACGTATCAAAATATTTAACAGTGGTTTAGAATTTCAGAATATTCGATAATTTCCAAATTCGGTCTAATAACTGAACCAAAGTTTTACAACCTTAAATAGAAATCTGTTGCGTAGTTCCCGAACTTGTTTTAGTCAAAGACCCTTGACAAGTATAATTAATTAATTAATATTTACATCTTAAAATCGAAATTCGTGTTGTTGCCTAAAAGCGGATAATCAGAAATTTATAAACAATACATTATCCACGCTTGCCATGATCGTTTATTCAATTTAGTTTCCAATTACATTATGAATTGGGGGTAACAGAAACTACAGTAAACTTTTTCATACATTTTTAACATAATCGATTTTGTACAAGCCTACTGGGATTCGAGTTTATGCATCAAAGTTTCATTTAATTAATAAACATTTGGGGCTGCCCATTAATTTATTCTGTTTGCATAAATTTAAATTGTTGCCAAAGAATTCATTAAATTTTAACTAGGTGGTTACTCAATCTGCGCAACAAACCATCATGATTAGATTATAAAAGTTATAAAATAACAATCTTGAAATATAATTGAAAAATCATCATTCTTCCCTGATTTTCAAGAATTTTTCTAATTCTCTAATTATAATTACTTGCCAACCTAAAGTTTTTTCGGTAGACTTATAAAACAAAAAGTAATTTGCAAGTTTTTAAAAGTATTCGATCCAAAAATAACCGCGTTTTTGGAAATAAATGCGCGCAATTTCAAAATTTCCCCAGTAGAAAGTTAGGTTTCGGTTAGAGTTAAGAGGTGGTACACTTCTAAAGATTGATTTTATAAGATTTGTTTGTTCTCTCTACCTCTCTATTATCCTGATTTCTTCCTGATCCCTTACGTTTTAGGTTGAATGAATATAAACTTCCAGGGCAAGGAAAAAGTGGCCAAGATCCAATTTCTATTTTGAAGGGGCCATGGCTAAACGAGTTCGTCAATATTTAATTTTTGGAAGAATATATGGGCTTTGTTAAATAAATAAACTAAAGTTTTGATTAAACTGGATTTGTTAAAATTTTTTGTTTATTCAGTTATAAATGTAAAGAACAGAAATCTGAATAGGGTATTAAAATGTGTTGTAATTTTTTTAAATTTTAATTTAAGATATGTATTTTTAAAAGTACGACCGCAATAGTTCAAGCGGAAAAGGTTTCGCAATAGATCTCTTCAAATGATTTATTCAAAACTTAAAAGATAGATTGAGCACTTCTATATTGAAACATTCCAGTTAGTTTCGCCTTACATATACATACTGAAAATTATGAAAATAGTTTAAAATAAGTTTCGGCATATTTAATAGAATCTCTCTTGAAATTTTGACAGAAACAAACTCGAAAATATTACAAAATCCTTAGATACATAACTTACAACGTTACTGCTTTCTAGAACCCTAAATATTCCTTTTGCCCATTTCATAAAAAATGTTAATGAAAGGTTTCCTAGACGTATCTTTGAAACAAACTGTGGTCAGTACGCACACTTACAAGGAACATTCAGAACTTGTACTTTACCAAAACCAGAGTGTGTATTTTAGGGTAAAAGGGTGTACCTAATACGCGTCTTTCCGCAGAAAAGCTTATAAGATTTAAGGAAATGCCGTATGCTGTGTGTATTCGCCACAGATTACTTATAAACAACTGATGAGGGTATAAGGAACCCGAAGCCCGTCTGTTTTCATTAAGCAGAACTCTAAGTGGAAATAAGGCATTTATAGTCATATTTCTTGCGAACTCCTTGGAAATATTTAATATTTACCAAACATAACGTAAAGAAGCTTAGCACTGCAAAAACCTTTTGACTGACTAATTACTGATTTTTTTTTGTAAACGCCATTTTATCTGGAATGTCATGAAAACGAATTTAGTTCCAAACAGGAATTTAATATTAATAGTAATTTGTAATACAAGTGTTGAAAGCTTGCGTTTGCCACACGAATGTGAAGTTTGCAGCACGAACGACAGTGAGTGCTGCAGTCACATGAGAGTGGCAAATACAAGCTTTTAACACATGTATTACACACTATTTTTTCTACAACCACATTTCCATAAAAAAAATTTAAATATTTCTGCAAAATCAAATCTGACATTCATCAAATGTCATTTATGACATTTTGATTTCGGTGCGGCAAAATTATACTTTGCCGCACCGAAAATCATGCATGTGCGTGCGGAAAGTAAATTTTCCGCACGCTAATTTCACTTGTTCGGCAAACACTCATTTTCAATACTCGTATCTATGGAGACGAAGTCTGAAAATCCCACTTTCCATGGTGGGAGTAGAACAAATACATTTTTATTGAAACAAGGGTAAGACGCCCACTTAGTGATTTCAATTAAGAGTGATTCGAATATATTTTCTGTATTACTGAAATTAAATAATGCAAAAATTGTATGTGAAGCTTTTATGGATAAAAACCGCATTTTTAATATTACAGAAATTCGAATTTGTAATTATTTTAATCCGACAACCCACTAAAGCATATACAGAAACTTTTTAAATGCTGTTAATATAAGTGGTTTTATTTAACTATTTCTAGATAACCCTTTAAAGTAACTAACATTAGTTAGACCATGTGTAAATCCGTCGTTTCAGGAACAGAGTAACCCATACGACAAGCAAATCGTTGCATCACAAACCAAAGCGAACTATAGAGCTGACCTTTACGAGATCGTCTTTTGGAATTAAGGATTCCTTTGGTTGCTGCTCTACATATAGTAAGCTTAGAAGAAAGCTGGTTTCCATTGAAAGCTTTTCCACTATTTATGCCTGAATTTCCTGGAAACCAGTGGAAACTTCTGCGATTTAGTTCTAGTATACCCACGATATTGTTTTGTATAGCATTTGGGTCTTTTCTTCGTTAACTTCGATTTTGTATTTGAGGTTTTCTGTGTTAAGATCGATTTTAGTGAACCAAGTCATACTTTGCTTGCTCTGCGGCAAAATTGTAAGGTATGAAACACGAGGGTAACTACGGTGGTACAGCTAGCAAGCAATTTGGCTTGTTTGCTGAATTTTAGGGATACATGTTCATATAACGAAATATTAATTTACGATCAGCACGTAAATCAACGCGCGGTTTCAGTTTAACTTTGTTAAAACAGTTTGACTAGGATAATGGTGTTTGTAACGCCTCATTGTAGTATAAACACTTTAACAATCGTGCAGTAGCATTACTAGGTGCATTAACTAGCATCGGCATGCAAACAGTAACCATGACAAATGGAACGGTTTAATATTAATTAAACAGAAATTATAAGAAGAACGGATTTAGCGGCAAACCGTGCGGAACGTGCGATACTAAACACTACCATGTTCTAAACGGATTTTGTTCCCAATCGGATTTAGGGCTCCACAAATAATACGACCACGCCAGAAACTACTTTATCAACGCAGTTCAAAACAACTTACTGGACAGCGTTACAAATCGCGGCGCGTCTACATCATGTGTCAGTGGCTGATATCTGTATCTGCTCGAACAAATTGCCGGTCCATCGGATAAAGCGATAAAAACCTCTTCGGGAAATCTGTTTTGTCCACGTTCGTTTCATCGCGAGTAATCTTGTACTAACTCGAATAAAGTTTAAAAAAAAAATCCGTTTTAATCTGAACGTTCGGTGTACGGTGGGATCCTTTTATTTTGTTGGAAAACTGTTCAAGTGCGAACTTATCACCGATAATATTGTGAAGAAAAAGAATCTGTCACACGTCACTCGTCGCATTTTAATCAAAAATGGGTCAAACTTTTAACGCGAGTGATGCAAAGTTGCGGAGGAATTTGCGAGAAAACCAATTTGCCCGAAGACTGCTGCATAAAAGTGGAGATTTAATTTACTTTCCCGGTTAAAATGAACCTGCTGACCTGCATCAAGTGAAGCGGATAAGGTCCTGGGAACTCTTCGTCTATGGCTCTGAAGTACACCGACTGGTTAAAGAAGGGCGGCAGGTCGTTTACGTCCTTCACGTGGATTACCACCGTGGTTTCGTTCTCGTTGAGACTGTCCGATGCGACCAGGGTTAGCTCGTACTACACCATGCGCAACACAACACATAACAAAAAATAAGAAAAGGAAAACGGTGCTACTAACATGCATCATCAGGAAAAGGCCGTGACGTCTTGACAAACTCTAGCTAATGCTGAAAAACACAAAAACAACAAAAAGCATGCAACACCCGCCTGGAGCACGCGTTTCGGTAGATTTCTGTCGTCCTCCTCGGTGATCTGGGTGCGGTACGTAGGTCTTTCGAAGACTGGCGGATTGTCGTTAACATCCTTAACGTGAATCACTACCGTGGTGTAATTCTCCTTTAGGTTGTCGGATGCTGCTAGTCGCAGTTCATACTGCAGAGTTATTAAAGATAATATGCATGAGCCATTGTTAGGCCTGATTGAGCCAGTTGGAGCCGCTCTCTCCCCAGAGGCGCGTTAATCAAATACCCTATTCACCGGTTCGCATTCGTAACTCAATAACAGAGCTCGACCAAGAACAAAGCTCTGCTCTTTAATAATCAACTACGTAAACAAAACTTTAACGGTTTAAAGAAGACGGTGCCTTAATCGGCTCGTTATGGTGTTGAGTTATGAAAGCAACCGTCAAGAGATGTGGACAATACAAGTGGCTGCTGTCAACACTCACCCGCTTCCGTGTTTCGTAGTCCAGAGCGCCGGCGACGTAGATGGCACCCGTCATGTTTTTGACGGCGAAAGCTCCTCCTATGTTACCGCTCGTGATCTCGTATCGAATACGAGACGCTGAAACAAAAGGGACATATTAAATCATCTCTACGAACATCCTCGTACAATCAGTTAAATTGGAAAATCATCCCTGTTTAGAATGTGATTATTTCAGGCGAAGTGGCGTTCCTTCGATACTTTTGTCAACTCAAATATGTATAACACAATTTACAAGTTGCTTCATTATAATATTTAAGCAACCAAAAATATTTTTTACTACAGCTTGAAGCTTGAATGGCGTAGAGTGCGTAGAGGATTGCATGTTGCATTGTTTCTTAGTTTCTCAGATTCGATTCCGGTGTAACGACAATTTTCATACCGAAAAAGTTTGAAACTATCAGATCATATTAGTAATAAAGCAGAAGCGATCGTTTCTTGTGTAAAATTTTGTTTAAAATTATGGGCGATTCGAAAATCCTAATGGACGTGCCAGAGAACTGTCCGAAAACGCTCTTTATGTTTTTTTAACAGACATAAAATTTGTGTACCCAGAAAGAAATTGGGGAGGCTAAAATTGCTTAACTTTTAAAGGCAACTTCCCTTAATCCTCGTCCGAATACGAGGTCAAACTGATCTGAACATGTTGATATTATTAGGTTACTTTAATTTTTAATGATTAATAGGCCTCCACATAGCTAAAAACAGATTGAATAATTAATATAAAACCGATATGTGCATTATAGTTAATTTATTATTAAAAGGTGTAATTTAGCTTGCATAAACACAAAACGCCAATGTTAAATTAATTAAATTTGAAGGCTTAAACATTCGTAGTTTGTTTTTAAAGGATTAGAAATTTCGAATACTTATTTAAAATTATCCCTGGAAGTAAAGCGCAACAAAAGCAATATTCCAATCCCACATATAAAATGGGGAAGGAGCAGTAAAATCGACAGTTCTGTATAGCTAGCTCATTTTGTTTTTAGTGAGTACATAAGTAGCACCATTTACGAATAGCTCAATTAGATGTAAGCCATAGCAGCACTTCTCGCTTTTTGGGTTCTGCGCACCAGCCAAAGAATATTAAAATTTTTCCGTACCACCACCCTTCATAAAACATTTCTGTATCAACATAAAAAAATGAGTATGCAAATAAAAAATATTTATTTTAGTTTTTTGGTAACCAAAACATAATTACCATAATAAAAGTTGAATGTTTAATTTACTTACAAATAAAATATCTATTATTATTACTAGCATTTCCAAAATTTTTACACTATATAAAAAACAATCAAAATATTATAAAAAAGCTTTTTAATTAAAAGCCCGGGCATTTTTGTCTATTACAATGAGCTGACAAAGGCAGAAATCGATATAATGGAAATAAGTTTTAATTTCTCTTTTATATACCAGTTTTACATTATTTAAATAAATTAGTTAAATATAATTTTTCAAAAATAGTTTATTTCGGCATATATTAAAAAGAAAATAAAAACTATACATAAAATGGCTTTCATTGCTTCCATGGATGAAGGAGCTAGCCATACATTTTATTTAGCACGATAAAGGTCTCAACCTCTCTACAAGAAGTAGACAGCTACCATTTGGATTTGTTCAAACTTCTAGTTGAATAGTGTTAACAGTCCGTAGCAGTCGACAAGCGTTGAGGCACTTGGTATGTGCATTGTGCAAGGCTAAATTTTACCCGATAAATAAGCGACATCTAAATAGTTTTTAAAATTTCAATTGTAGCCTGGTGGGGATTTGAACTACTGTATGACGTTGAAAGTGGTTGAAACCTTTACAAAATTCATAAAAAATACATCTTCAGAGGAGCCAATCATCAATGATTTGATCTTTAAAGGAATAATTTTGAGAAACAAAGTTTATGTCTACATAATCCGTTCCCTAGATATAAATATGCGTAAATAATTATTTCAAGAAAGGGTCTTATGGAAATCGAACTAGTTGGGAACAAACTATTCGGGGTATATCTGAGAAATGGACTATAAAACTGATTCAAAATTATGTAAATGTATACATGAGGACCATAAATTACCAACGGATGAACAATAACTCCAAAATATATGATTTAACCATAAATATCTTAGGCTTTTGTGTGAAAGGGTTGCTCTCCAGATTTGATAAACTTAATAGACAAATTAAAATTAATAAGTTGATTTCCGTTTCCTGATCTAATAACTTTTAAAATTCTGCATTCATTTTATTTGCGCTTTCAGTAAAATGTAACAAATGCACTTCTTTAACACCCGTCTTTCTCGTTTGTTTTCATTTCCATTGTATCTTGGGCGTCGTAATTCCTAGTTGCTATTTTAGAAGCGTCATACTTTCAGGATTATCGCCGCACTGCTTTAGACCTATGTTTAAAAACTTCCAGACGTAAGCAAAGGGAGAAAACTGAAATGCCCTTTTCTACTCATTCATTTGAATATTTTATAAACTTATATTTCAGACTGAATTTTACGGTTTACCCGCTTTCAACAAACAATCTCTCCGCAAGTCTTTCTCAATTTATTTTAGTGTTAAAATGGCGAACATGGTGTAACGCAATACTTAATCTGATTTGCAATTCTGTATAATTAAAAACAAACAATGAAAATTAACTAGCAGTTTAAATTTAAAACAACACGGAAACTTTATTTTCACGGTTAGAATAACGATATTTTCAATACGAATATACGAAAGTCGATTTCTTTAATAAAATCAAATTTAAAGTGAAAGAATGAAACCCGATTTACACAAAAGTAACCGACCACCGTAACCAAGGGTTAAAAAAGCTCAGCCGTTCCTAAGACCACCGCAATATTTCTTTATTAAATCCACTGCTTTAGCAGGTAAAAGCAAAAGCGAGACCTTTATGGGAAGATCAGATCAAATCGTAACATTTCCATTTCAAACTTCTTTTGTTTTCCAAGTTTTCTGACTAAATAACTTTTCTTGGATGTGTTCAAAGCTAAAAGGTTTTAATTTTGCTTTTTCTGTACCTTATTATTTTTAATATTCACAGGACAGTAATGCACAACTTTAACACCTAATTTAATTTCGTTCAGTTCTCAAATGACTCCATGCCCATTTAACTTTCTACTAATGCATTAAAGTTATGACCCGTTTAAAAAGACTAAACACGAATTCGGAGATGTATTAGCTACATAGTAGGCACAATTAGTAGTTCATGTCGGATTATAAATAGCTATAGCAGCGGCAGTAATTTCGGCCTGTAATAGTATTGCTTGAATTCTAACTTTAGTGTCATCACATTGCAAGAAATTATCATTCGGCGGTAGCAATTCTGCGTTCTGACAGTAACAGCAGGGATGTAGATTAGTCGTAAGGTTAAAGGTAACCAACCGGAGTTCGATCCGATGATAATAACATTTAGTCGCAGCCACTCTGGATTATTACATTCGTGACGTGTTATAATAATTCCGATGTTGAAATAATGAAACGGAACATTGTAGTAAATAACCCTCGGTATCTACCTAAATTTATTACACGTTCTACACCCGATGAATTTTGGCACTAAATATAAAGTGCATATTCAAAACAGGGGTTTATGTCGTCCAGGAATACATTCAATATTTATTGTATATAAAGTGAAAGAAATGGAAAAACACTTCTTTACTTACACGGGCGCCTGTCTAAAGATGTTTTTAATTTACGTGATGATGCCCGAAGGAATGAATATAATAAAGTTAATCGTACGGTTTGCGTGTTTAACCTAATATCGTCTTTTTCTGTTTGCTGCCCTAGGCAGTTACCTAGGTTACATGATTTAAGTAAAAGCATCCCTGTTACAGGCCAAATTTAAAGTCCTCATACGACGCAGATAGGTTCGTAGTTACAGTTTTCCTTTGATCAACTTTTTTATTTAATTATACCTATAAATTAGTAAATCTTGGCTTCAGCTTGCATTGCCTTTCGACTAACTAACTGAATATATAGGATGTATCACAATTTAATCCATCGAGGTGATAGTAGGGTTGTCTGTGGAAAAAAAAGCCTGGCCGGAAACCAATGATAAGGATAAGGATACCAAAAGATGTCATTTAAGCCAGAAACATACTACTATCACGTGATGGGGAAAAAGTGTGCCCAGCTGATTTACATTGGTTTTTATGTACCTACACCAAATTTTATTTTCTGTTAATCCACGCATTTTGGCCTCACAAAGCAGCCTGTCGAAACGCGCTGCTTCGGTTTTTTCAATTTTCCAGTTTTCAGTGCATTTTGTTTTTCTTTTTGGGTTTTATTTTACAATATTATTATTATACTATACAACCACGGATCGCCCCATTATTGGGGCCAAAACATTTGTCAAGCAGCTTGGGAAGAACTTGGAACAGATGAACAGCCAATCTTTCTGCAGTACTGATAGCTCTTCGAAGTTGAGTATTCTGTTTTTGTATGACTTCCTTAACAAGTCCATGTAAAAAATCAAATTCTTCTTCGGTCATCCGAAAATACATTTGGAACCGTTTCGGATCTTTTTGCAATTCTGGAAATAATCGATGGAATTCGCCCAATTCTTCTCTCTTCCTATTTATATCATGGACCCATATATGACACCACAGTTTCCAATTCTTCTTCCCAATCCGAAGAATTAGTAGATGATGCACACTTTATCATCAAACACATCAGATTGTGGCCAATGTCAAGGCGTGATATATTATGGCATGATGAGGTGTGACAGTAGTGTGTTTTTAAGCATGATTTAACGCTTAAAATTTGCCAACGTGACAGCATGTGAGCTCACGTGACGTGATAGTAGTGTGTTCCTACCTTTAAAGACATTGTGAATCAAAGTCTGCAGTTTCAAGACTAATGAGAAAAATGACTGGTTGAAAGTGAATTAATACAGACGTGCATTTCTGTGTTAACGCCATTATTATTCAAGTGACAGTCAGCAAGTAAAATAATGGAGTGTGCATTGCAGGCAGGTAATGACACATCCCAAAAAAATTTTTTTTTGCGATTACCTGATATTTGCAAGCTGTTAATCTTGCATTGACAAGACTAGGTTTGTTGGGGTAGAATTTATCTGAGGGTAAAAAGCCCAAAAAATGATTTAATTCGTTTGTGTAATATTTTGCTGTCTATTGATCAACTTCATCAGAAACATGTTATAAAAAGTGTTAGAAATAATATTATTAAAGTACTTACAATGTCGGAATGTAAACTATTTTTGTAGAGTTACAAATTGTAAAATTAATGATTGATGAACTGAGTGTATAATTGCATTTATAAAATTTTTAGTTTTTCCACAAATCACGCCATTTGCCGCTTCCATTTTTGGAAGCAGTAGACTACAAAAAATGATGCCCCTTTGTAAATTTTAAACGTTTGTTAACTTTATGAAAGTTTTGTGCGACACCTTTGCACTTGAAATAAACAATCAGATTAACTGTTTTACGGAACAAAACAAATGTCAACTCAAAAGATTAAATAATTCCACTTGTCGGAATCGATTATTCAAATCACTATAGATACTTTTAATTAGGTGTAATTGCGTAAATTAAGATATTTCAGGGACTTCTTTTGATGCCTCTAGTGTCGCTATTTTGGATTTCTGATCCGTGTCATATCTACAAATATTTACTTCTCTTGGTGCTTGCTATCACCCTTAACAGTTCGATTGGCGAATTTATCTACACTCTCCATACAGAGAGTCTATTTTGATACGTCCAGCTTCAAAATTTAAATATACACAACACACATGACACGCTACAAACATCTAAGTTTTTAAATTATTACCTTCTTATTTATTTATTTTCTTTTAACTAGGAAAATTAAAAACAGAACATCTACAGTGACATTTAAGGAATAACAGTTGGATACTATGACATTAATGAATTCGAAGATTTCCATGGTCAGCTTTGTCAGGAGGAAAAGGGGGCCTTCTGGTTTCGCCTCTAGCTTGGTTTACTAGTTGAGTTACCGTGCCCTTCTTCCTCTTGTTAAAAGAGCTTCACCTCTGGCGTGGTTCACACGTTGAGTTACCGTGCTCTTTTAGTCCTTCTGACGAAGCTCCTTAAAAAAGTAGACGAAACGTCTTCTTTATCACCAATGACACGGTCCCAACCCGGAAGACGTTCTTGTAACACTCTGATGTTAAGTTTTAAAATATAATTTTTCAAATAATTCTTCTAAGATGTTATGTTTTTTGTCAGTTTTAAAACACCCTGTATAAGTTAAACACCAAGAAGCAGCATAAAATTCTAAAAAAATGACTTCCGGATGGTTCTGAAGGATAAATCTACGAAGAAAATATGTGAAATGGTATTTTGATAAGAGGTGCCTTTGAGTATCAATTTTCTAAAGAAAGGGTAGAGTTGAAACTTGATATTAAGGACGTATCTATTTTCAGCCGTTGAAATATCTTCCGGTTAAATGACATTTACGGGAAAATATCTGTTTTAGCAATACTTAATCACCAATATCTTTTAGGGCATTTTTAGCTTTAAAACTTTTGATGCTTTGAACATAATATTCAATATTCTTATTTGTTGCGTCTGCCTTAATCGATACTATTGTGTTTTTGATGATTGCGGCATACATAATATTTTAAACATGATGTGTAGTACTCGGCAATTTTAAATCTTTAAAAGTGAAAAACAATTGAAGCTTTTGCTCACATGGGACTTGGTGTTTTGATACAAACAACCGTTTAAAAGATTTATCACACCCGCGTGAATAGAAAACTTTTATTTGTAAAAATGTAGTATTTTATGTTCACACGATCGATCAGTTAGTTTGACGTTGATTTAATTAAAGTAGAGGCAACTACTTTTCAGAAATTAATTACTTATCGATTGAAAGTTTAATAATTGGCTGAACAAGTTTTTGCTTTTTATTTTGTATAAAGCATAGATGTGGCAATGTTCAGAAAATTCTTAAATGCGGTGTTGAAATACATATTTAAACGAACGTTTCTGTTAAGACTTAATTAGTGGTATATTTCAACAAATCCAATCACAAATTTTGTACGTACTTTTGACGGCGATGACGTAAGCATTAGATTTCTTGAAACAAAGACCGCTTGTTAATTAAACCCGAACCAAAGCTTTTAAAATAGAGAGATTAGTTATTAGTCAGAGCTCCAACCCAAGTCAGAATCTTAGAAAGAGAGTCGGCCACGGGACGCGTACAGTGTACAGTATGTTAATGAATGCAAAGGATCAAGTGTGTTTGTGTATGGTAATGCGAATTAGTGGTGCATTGGTGTACAATGCATTTTGGGTGATTAATTAAAGATGCAAAGCTAGTTGATCTTGAATTGAAGAGATGTGATTGCATGTCCGATGAGATGAGATTGCTATGAACAGCTATGTTGTTTTTGTTATTGATGATGTAATTGCTGATATTATTGTTATTTATGTCTACAAGCATTGAGGTTTATTGGGGCACTTGTCTAGAGCGTGAGACTCTGAGACTTTGATAACTAGGCATAGTCGTAGTTGTAATTATGTAGTGCAGTGACTCCGGGGCTAGGCCCCCCCGGGGTGGTCAGGTAGGCCCGCCTCCGCATTTCGTTTGTTCCGTTGGCTTCCTAGACCGCATGGGTCACCTAGGATGTATGGAATATCGACATGGGTGGATCTCCCTTGGTTGCCTATATTCTGTCATAGTTGGTTTACGCCACATATCTGCCTGTTTATAAGTAGCTGGAGGTGCACCCATCGTCATCATCACTTTCCAACATACCTGAGGGTTTTCTACTAGATACGACGTGGTATTCAGGGGGATTCCCTTCCCTCTATAAGTAACACTTTTCGGACCTATACTACTAAATGTAGTAATGTGTATCTATTCTGCTTTCATGTATCGCTGCTATATGTATTATTTATTTGCCTGGGTGGTGTAAGCGTTAATGTGTGTATCAAGCTTTGGGTGTTACGAGACCTGGTTGAGGCTACGCATTAATCTAACGCTGGTGTAATTAACGTTATTTATTGGTAAGTTGATCGAATGTGCTTTTATAAACATTAATATCCTGCCATTTTCAATAATTAAATAATTAAACAAAATTGAAACCGCCACCACCGCCCGCTAAACATATTAATTCTCTAAGATATACAAGTATGCTATTTGTAGCTCTAATTAATTATTTGGAACGAAATACTCACAATACTTAGTTACCATGGGTTTAACAGATATATTGATTTATATATAGGTACTTGGATTAGTTTCCATATTGCGTAGTTCTATTGTCATAAAGTATTAATAAACAAACCCCATATTTGTGTGTTGAACAAAAGAGCAAATGCTTCCGGGGAAATATTGTTGCAAAAGGCATGTAATTTAAATTGCAGAGTTACTGCAATTTCATTTAATATTTACGTTGGTTTTTCTATGACATTTTATGTACATTCCAAATATTTTAATTAAAAATGCGGACCAGAATTTACTAAAAATTAACAATCGTGTGCAGAAATAACAAATGTAATTCGTGTCATGTGCTGGGAAACAATTTCACAGAAGGTTAAAAGCAAACACCGATAGACTTCATTTTCCTTTCTATTTTTACAGCACAGAACGGTTCCCGATAAAATTTTGCAGCAGATGATTATTCGAAGCAGAATAAAAGCAGAACTGAATGGAAAACTAGGTTAATTAAAATTAATGTGAATCTGAAACGAACGCATTTGTGTGAAATTGTGTGAAAAACAAAATGCCTACCTTTTTTTTTGTTTTCCTAATAGGTATAAAATATTTAGAAAAATGTGCATTCCTTTTTGCAATTAATTAAGAAACTTGCAAAAACACCAGAAAACACTTTAAGTTCGCCTTCCTTTAAATTTTGAAGGTTTAATATATAATGGCTACACGCTTCCTTAATTACAGTATCGTAGTTTGCTCGAACGAGCTTTAAATCTACGAAGTAAATCTTTTTGTATTTTTAGTCCCTTTATGGTTAGTACTAAATGTAAGTGTTATATACATGGTATTATGTTAACTGGAGCATAGTTCTAATAACATACTTTGCAAAATATTCATTACATACAAGCATCGTTAACGTAATAATTTACAGGGGAAATCTTAATATTTTGTTTGGTATCGACAGATACTGCAGATGATTTAAAATATTTTGTGATTCGTTAAACCTTCCATGAACAACATTAATAAAAATAGATAAATAAATAAGCAAACCAACTAAATAAACAAAACGTATATTATTAACGTTTAAAGAACTTACCCATAACAGGAAGTAAAATTGCCGTCTAAAAAATTCAACTGCTTTTACCAAAGAAGATTAAAATTCAGAGTTTTTGTACTTCTATAATTATACGGTTCTTCCGTGAAATTACGAGCACTTATCGATTCCTTTCTGAGTGTTCTTTCAAAACTAAATTTAATTTTTATCCCCAACGTTGTCTGAATGACATTCGATAACAGCAGAAAAAAAACTCCTTTATAAAATTGCGTTTCTTTGGATATCTCCCCTAATAATTACACCAACTTAAAGTTTATCATCGCCTATACGATTCATGCTAACTTCCTGCTTTAAAGGGGACCGTTCGATAAGTTATTTGCTCCGTTTGTTTTGTTCTTTTTCTAGAAGTCGAGAATTCTAAACACGCTTTGCTAACACGAACTCCTACGTTTTGGTTTAAAATCACGACGTCCTCAAAACTAAACAACAGAACAATACAGCTGTAATTAGAATCTCAGCGGCTTCAGTTCTAAAGATAAGATAAATCCTGAGGAAATGCAAATATGTGAGAAATCTTACGTTTCAAACAAGACCTAAACTGTCATAACGCCCTCTGAAGGTACGCGATAACAATATGGCTAATTTTAGATAAAAATCAAGCTTAAATCTAAGAGGAAAATTATAGCTCAGGGTTTATCATGGAACTTTAGTAAATATTTTGATCAATAGCCTTATCGCCTCAACTTTACTTTTCCTTATTTTGTTTCCTGTTACGACAACAACGTAGGAAAAAGCTTCAGCTTCCAATAACATCGGTTTTAAAGGTCTTGGGACGGAAGATTAATTTTAAAACTTTTTGTATTTAACTTTGACCTTTTGGATCACACAAAAGCTTCGAAAATTTTGAGTCAACTAAATTTCTGAATGTTCTGATGATTACATCGCAAGCAAGTAAAATTTAGATGTTCTGTTAACTTACCATATGCACTTACCTTCAGACATTTAGTTATTAAAATTTATATGAAAGTATCATGCGTAACTTTTTTCCTTTTTATTAAAAAAAGGCGAACTTGAACTCTAGTAATCTCTTAAGGGTTTTTAAGAAAGAAGATATAACTACAAACTAACTTTAATAATTACAAAAAATATACTACATAAAAGACATTTTTAAAGGTTTTAATTCGTTGAAAAAAAGCAAGAAAATTTTTGTCGATTAATTTAAAGAATTTCCAGAACGATTCGACACTAATTAAATTTCCTTTATTCAAAGTAAGTTCGGTAAATTTTCTAATTTTAGAATACAACAATGGTGGCAGTAAAAGCAAACCCCTAAATTACTTAAAGCTTAATGAAAATAAATGCCCTTAAATTTCTAGTTTGTAAAATTTCCAAACACGGGAATGTAATGTTGAACTACCCGAAAACTTTTCACTTTAGAGGAAATTCAGTCGAATACAAACAGGAAAAGTTCCTGTTTAACGTCTACATGCTCATTTGTCGTTCAAACTTTGAAATTCGATTTCGATACTTTAAAATTATTGATTTAGGCTTTAGAAAATTTACGCTTCATTTTTTCTTTAAATGTTACATTTGAGGCAGATGGTTTCGAAATAGTAGAAAACACACTTCAAAGTGTACTTAATCTTTAATTTAATAATCGTTTTAAATATTTAAATTATTTATAAAAGCATTGAATTTTCCGAATTTGAACTTAACATTTTTTTGTAAATCAAAACATAGAACCGCAGATAATGAGAACAACAGAGATGAAGATTTTAAGATCTATAGCGGGAAAAACACTCAGAGATAGAATTAGTAACGAAAATATACAACACACTTGTGGTGTACAAGATGTAGTGCGGTGGGTAAGATCACGACGTCGACGATGGGAAGACCACGTAAACAGAATGACTGAAAACAGATTAGTCAGCATCGCAATGAGGAAGACCCTGAATACAATCAGACCTCGAAGGCGACCACCGAAAAGATGGAGACAGAGCTGGACATCAGGCTGACAAGAAAATCCAAACTAAAGAGAGGCATTTGGACAAAAACAGTCCTAAAATCAGAGGAAGAAGAAGAAAATAGAACGCGTTATGAAAATACGTTGCCAGACTCCAGACTTCGTTTGTTCTATGGTGGATTGTTTGAGGATTGATTCTTATTATATATTTATATAAAATAAATATCCGTATCTACCGTTAGGTGTAAAGGTGTATGTTAGTAACTATACGGTCTTTAGTTTCTATTGTAAACAAGCCTTTTCCATTGTCTTATATCTTTTGCCAGCTTTGTAACCCCTTTCCATATTTCTTCTCTTCAAAGCTTCTACAACTGTTCCATCCCAAGTTTTCCTCGGTCTACCTCTACCTTTCTTCCTCAGTGCTTTTGCTTCGTTTAGTCTTATTAAATGTCCAATCCACCATAGCTGCTGTTGCTCTATTCTTATTAATGCAGGTTCTATCTCTAATTCTTCCCTTATTTTATCGTTCCGTATTTTGCCTCTTCGTGTTACTCCTTTTACCCAACGTAAGTATTTCATTTCCAGTGCTTGGACATTACTTTTCCAACTGTTGTTTAACACCCAGCTTTCACTGCCATGAGCTAGCAGTGGTCTGTATATAGTCTTGCAACTATATTGACATTTTAGTTTTATTACTTATTACCTTGCCGTCTAAAAATGTCTTTTTGAGAGCATGGTATGTTTTTGCAGCACTGTTAATTCTTTCTTTTGTTTCTAGTTCCATGTTTCCATTACCTTGAATTATAGCCCCCCAAGTATTTCTAGTTTGTCGCCATCGATTCTTATATTTTACTTTCTTTTCCAATTACCATTAACTTCGATTTCCTTGTATAGACTTGCATGTTACTTTTAGTTAATTCTTAGATCCATAATGCTAGGTTCTCTCTAAGGTGATCTTCCGCACTTATCATAAGGTCGTCTGCGAATACACATTCCGCTAGTTTAACCATTTGTGGTTTTCTGTAGCCTATGTTTACTGTATGCACTTCGTGTTTAAGCTCTTTTATGATATCGTCCATGACGATTATAAACAGTGTGGGGCTTAGGACTCCTCCTTGTTTTAGAACATCTTCCACTGAGAACTCTTCTGATTATAAATTATTTGTTCCGACGTAGTTGGTATTGTTTCTATATAAACTTTCTATTCCTTTTCTCCGTTTTTTTCCTCACCCCCTCATCTCTTCAAACTGTCCCATACTATATTCCTGGGTATTCTATCAAACGCCTTTTCTACATCCAGGAACGCCATGTTCTATTTTTGTTGGTTTTTTCGGTTAGTTATTTAAAGGAAAATATACTGTCCTGTATGCTCTTTCCCTTCCTAAACTCACTTTGTGATTCCTCTAAATGTTGTTCGATTTTCTTTTAAGTTTCCCATCCAAAACCCTCTCATACATTTTTGCTGCTACACTTAATAGAGTGTACCCCTTGATTATTATTACTTGTGTATTTTATACTTAAAAAAGTGCGCAAATAACATAAAAGTGCAAGTTACTTACAGAATCTTTCTTGCTAAATGTCTTAGATTTAATCAAAATAATTTTGGAATCAGTTTTAATATTTCTTCTTCAAGTTTTTCGTTAGTTTTTTTAAGAATTGATGTTGTTCTGGATAATTCAGTTAACTAATAAATAGAATATAACGAATTTGTTTATTTTTCAGTTTAAATATATTTTTATATTGTGGGAATAATTTTATAAACAAATTTTTTGACTGTTAAAGAATAATTGATTTCTATTTTAATTTATATTTTAGACCAACTAAGTATTTCCAATTATCTACGTAAATATTTTTTTTATTCCGCTTATTTACATTTGTATACGTCGATTTTAGGTCATTAGTTTTATATTTCGGCTTTTTTTCGCCCTACCTCTACTTGATTTACGCCTTTACAGTCTTAATTTATGTCTTTATAGCCTTAATTTAATCCCCCATTTAAACCTAATCTAGATCTGCCTTTAATTCAATATTGATTAGAAGCTGATTATTTCAGAAAGATAACAAAGATTGCTTAGATTTCATCTCTTTGCCCCAGACATCACGCCTTCTCCTTTTCTTTCTAAATTTAAATCTTAGGGATGTCATTTGCTTGTAATAAAACATAATAAATAAAACACAAACGAAGCTCAATTGCTTTAAAAAATTGCGAACATAAGAAATAAAGCATAAAAATTTGAAAATTCTGTAATATGTTTTGGTAAATTACAGAGAAATTTGAACAAAACACATCAATCTTGATCAAACTTGACACGTACTATAAAAAAATATTGTAATGAGGAAAGTTCCGGAACAAGTTATGTTAGTTATAGATTAAATTTACGCAAGATAACTAAGTATAACTTAGTTATATAAACTTGCCACGTTTAATATTTTCCAAATTTCTGAAATTTTCATTTGTAGTTAAAATCGAAATTTTTTGGTGTTTGTGTAATGCTCTTTTTTATTTGAAGTACCTACGGAATTTTCAATTTTTGCTTATTAGAATCATAATTTAAGGCAAGTAGGTTAGTGGGTTTGTTATTGCTTACTTTATTAATATCTTTGTGATGCGATAAATCTTCTATAAGTAAAACATTACTACTAAGATACCATTAGGGAAGCTTTGAAATAAGATCAAATGATCGATAAATACAGGAGATTTTATTTAAATATTATACTCCCACGGTAGAAACCAAAATAGAATTGAAAATCTTGAACTTTATGTATTTATTTAATGGACAAATTGAGTAGTCACCAATCTACAGAATTTTTGTCTGATCTTCAAGTTATTACGTTGCAGAAAATAAATAAATCTATAATGTACGATTTTCCTTCCAGGTCCTTTCGCCAATTTTTTGTTCGCTTTGTATATCATTTTTTGTGGGCTTAGGTATTGCCAATAAATTTTGAACTAGTTTCCTATTTTAGAAATATCAATAATCGTAATCGGCTCCTAGAAATTACTTCTTTTGAGACGTCGTTCGTTCATTTTTAATATTTGTCTTCTTCAATAAGATTCCGCCGTTACTTTTATTTTTCGTTTAAACTCGAACGGTGCTCCTTGCATTTGCGAGATAACTTCACACAAAATTAGTTACCCACCGTATTTACTTCAAGTCAGACTGCTCCGTTTTTAGCTGCAATTGCACGTTTCCTGAAGGTTAAGCCAACATAGAAGCTGTAAATGTACCAGGCAAGTACTTAGGGGTGAGAAATGCGCTCGTGTCGGGTTATCCACAGAACAAATCAAGTCTGTTTTCCTAGGTTTTGTTGCACAATAAAAGATATACTCACGTCTAGAAGAGACCGCGTGCCGACCGTGTTCAGATTGTGTTGAATAATGCATGTTGTCCAACAGGACGCGGTTCCCGCATGTTTGAGAGAGAATTTGAGATTCAAAGCGATCCCGATCGTGCCCGGACAACCCCGTGTGTCGTATAAATATGCCCATCTAATACGGAAGAAATATAGACCCGATAAAGAAACGTGCAGAATTTCCAATTAGCGAAACCGAAAAAAAAGGAATTTTGTATAAACGTCGGATAAACCCACGGTCTTCTCACGTTCCGCCTAATCCCTAGACAAGTAGAGCCCGGGATCGAAGTTTTGTATGCTCCTTAAATCTCCCAACGTTTTATGCAGTTCCTGCCGGTGACTACCTATGATTCCGGAGCACAGCTTTATAATCTCCCAGTAGGATTTGGAACCGGAAAGAGCGCAGTTTCCGTGCTGTTAATTGCTTAATACGAGGTGTTTTAATCTGTGCGGCGTTTTAACGTTGGTGTCACAAAACTAAAAGCCACTCCTAAAACTAAATTACTGGGCATTGCGAGTCACCCTTAAAAAATACAGGCCCGGCCGATTTTTACCCGTGCATTACAGACGATCAAACGGAAGATATATTTCTTTTCAATCCCCTGCGACTCGCCCGGGCGAAGCCGCGATCTTTCTTTTTGTAAACGGTTTTTGCTTATACTATAAAGAAATTGGTAGCGAAAGCTCCAGGAAAGGTGGAAGTAAATTTTAAATTATTGCCCATTGATGTATGGCAATATTGCAACGTTGTGGATGAGGATATTTCCGCATCGATGAATATCTAGTACTAAAGAAAATTAGAAATTTTTGCTTTGTCACCAGCTCTAAAACAATAACTTTCGGTTGACCTACATAAGTGTGTGAGTCGTTACGAACAAACAACATCCTGCCTTGGATATATTCGAGGACTTTACGAAATACCGAATCCTGAAGTGGTTTTAATTATTTTTAATTAAGAACCTATTGCTTTTCGTATTCGGAATTAAAGGGTTTTATTAAGCAGAATTTTGTAAATACGAAAGCAAAATTAAATACCTTATTCAGCGAACGCTTTTCAGGAAATTTCTACACTTATACCTAACAAAATACGTGGAAAACGTTTCGTAAAATTATTTGAATTGCCGAAAATTGAAAATATTGAATTGGATTTATTGTTTCGGAAATCAAAGAAATAAAAGACAGACTTTTTCATGCGGAACGTGTTTATCGGGATTTGTTTATTACTTTCTGTAAAAAAAGGGATTACAAAAATATGATTTCCGTATTCGGGTACAAAATAGATTTACAAAGCCATTCAATGAATAAACTCCAAAAGAAACATATGCGAATTCCGACAGCTACAAAAACTTGCTTTTAAAAAACATGGAATTGTTGGAAGTTGATAATTTTCAAATATGCTGCATGTTTTTAATTTCTAACGACTTTATTTAAACTTTTGATTCAGGTGGTGTGCCTCAAATTAGATTTCAATATCACGCTCAATTAACCTAATTAAATACCAAGCTGAAACATTTTCACTGTTAGGTTTTTAAACTTTTGCTCTACATGCTTTGAAGTTAATTTAATTTTAATTAATCCTGTTTCAGTTTCTGCTGCTTCTGTTTTTGAAAAACGAATGTAGTCGCTTCAAGCAGAATTATATTAAGTAGGTGTCTATTTTGCTTTCTATCTAAATGGCCATATGTCATACCTACAAACAGTTTAAATAACATTATATTTCTTTATGAATTTTTACTAATTCAAGATTAATAAAAAAAATCATTGAAAATATTTCCCCAAAACAGCAAACGCTTAAAAATTATTCTGTAACATAAAAAGTTTCGGCAATTTTTCAAGGTGTCAATTATACTCATTAATCAAACTTTCATTTAAAACCGTGACATAATTTATTACCGAAGTGGGTTTCCTGTTTGATCTTAGTTGTGATCTTCACAGAGTTGTTGCTTATCAGATCACATACGTTACATTGCGATTAAACGATGATATTTAGTTTTTATTTCACATCCTTTAAAATACATATTAAATTTATAGAAGTGGTTGCTTAATAATCTAATCCTTAAACTGTAATTTCGTACTTTATTAATGACAATCATATGCTATTACAATTTAATTTTTAACCAAAGTAAAATCCATCTCCCTTTATTTTCTAAAAGCTATAAAATTAGATCTAAAAGTATGATAATTTAAAGTTTGACTTGAAATAAAGTTGATACTAAACTGGAGGATGAGCTATAAAATAAATGCTTAAAATATCTTGCTATACATTAAATATTTGGAGGTTGAATTTTCTCCTAAACCTAAAGCGTACTTTTCAAGTATTTACGAGATGAACTTGTAAAAAACTTCGGAAGTATGGAAATTACAGGAATACTCATGAAAATTTCAAGGTGAGTTAATAAAATGCCACAGGAAATAACTTTAGACCCAAATTTTATTACCAGGATTGTTAGTTACTAACTTGTTACAAATTTATTATCAACATTTTAAGAAGTTAAACGCAATGCCTCAGTCAATATTGGAATTTCGCAGGAGAATTTAAGGATCTTGGCTGCTCAGTAACTGTTAAGCATTACCTGTAATTTAAAGGAATTATAAAACCTAATATTTAACTTTGAATAAAAATAAAGTAAAATGTTTACACATCTTTAATACTCCTTTAGCACTTAAGATCTCCCAGGACCATAATAAAATAAATCACAAGGGATATCAAAACCAAAAGTTTGAAGTTTTAGTTATTTATAATCCAAGAACGACTTTTATAGAGCCATAAACTATTTCCCTTCAATTTATTACTAAAGTAATCATGTCAATAGTGTTAACAACGGCGCTTAAAATTAGAAATCCGTACTTTAACCAAGTTTGACTAGTTTTAAAGCGGCGTTTACTTGAAAACGTTAAATCTCTTTTAAAGAGATAAGACAGCAACGATATCAAACAAGAAACTAAACCTCCGTCGTTGCTTCCTGAGCATTATCGCAAATAGGATAAAACGTAATGAAAATCTACCAACGATTTAAGCCCTTTTTGCTACGTATTATCAGGATTTCTATTACATAGTTACATTGAAAACAAATATTTCCTGGCCTAAATCCCCGATAAGTACTAAAAATGGGTCTCCTAATGTGTTTAGTTATAAACACATTAATTTTCTCCGAAATAACGATAAAAACTTTAGCTATAGGAAATTAAGTTCTCAATCATCCAACGAAAAATTTCTTATATTTGTCCACACAACAAAATCGAGCTAATCCTTTTATTTCTTTACTTCCTGCACTTTCACCGGCCGTGTTAACCTATTTCCTTGGTGATTTACTCGGGCTTTATTACCCACCTGATCAACATAAATCCCTGCTATACACACACACAACCAATTCAAAGCGCTGCGAAAGCTTTACTCTCGCTAAACACCTTCTGTGTTACATTTTCGTTGAATGAATTCTTTGCAAACGTCCTAAAGATACTTCATAAAGAGCTGAAAAGTACTTTGTTGTTTGCTTTTTTCTAACTATATTAAACTGTTCGTTATCATCCACTGTAATCCTGTAGTTGCTTCTTATTTCATTTCTTCCACGCAGCTCCCTTTATTAGATTTCCTAAAAGGGCAAAAGTTCTTTTCTGCCAAGTTTTCGGTAGTTTCTTTTTTACGTTTCATATAAATTATATTAAATAATTTAATATTCGTTTTTTATTAAATTCCGCCAATTTATAATACCATTATTAACCTTTGTATGTTTGCTAGATTTTATATTTGAGTTTGGTTTTTTAAATGGATTTCACCAAACGATTTTCCTAAAAGTAACATTTTACTCTTGTATCGATATTTTTTGAAAAGGAAAGGAATAAAAGTTTATCTTTTATACTAATTAACAAAAGTTGTACCTGAAACTGTAACTCGTATCTAATTATACATTAACAACATCGGATGTTCAGTATGAAACGGATGTAGTCTCATATTTTCATTGAAGCTGAATTAAAACTTTGGGGCAGAATAATAGAGCAAAGCAATTTCAACTGAATCTGCATAGTTTATATTGTTTATTAATTCGCAGACTATTTGATTACGAAATATGCGATAATTAGGTCAGAATGTAACCCTTATTTTGTGAAATTAATGGAATTTAATAGGAAAATTGTAAAACTTTTGGAGACTGTAAAATCAAATTTCCGAAATTTTTTTATATAATCAGCTTATATGTATAATACATCCAAGATCATTTTAAACCGCAGTAAGACATGTTAAGAAAACAATTTCGTTGTCGTAAACAAAACCTTTCCCATTAATAAAAGTTACACGGAATTAATGTTAAGGTTATAATTTACGATGGAACATCGTTGGCAGTTGTACTTATTTCCCCAAGGCTTGATCTGTTTTATTTGAACCTGCTATTTTTGTAAAACCTAAAATTGGACAAATTCATAGAGTGCTTAAATTTTCGCTACCAACATAAAATGACTATCCTACTGAGAACCGAACAGTGTATAACCTGTGCTCCTTTAATTTAATTTCATTTAAACCTTCCATTATAAATGTTAACTGTAGTTCCAAAGGAAAATATAAATTTAAGCCCAATTATGAAAATATCTGGTTTGCTTAAAAACTAAAAAACATTTAACGTACGATATGAAAATTGAAAAAAAAATTTAACGTTCTCAACGAACATTGAGCAAAAGTACTTATAACAAACCAATAGAATTAATTAAAACACCACATCAGAACTATTTTTGTTTTAAATAGACTTTTAACAGCGGTTTTTACAATGGAAAAAGTTTATGATACAATAGAGAAATATAAAATAATAGGGATTCAAAGAACCGTAAGCTTTATAATTTCCAGAAAACTACAACTAAACTGTTAAATGTATATAGTTTTAAAAGGCATTTACTTTTGTAAGAAATCGCTATTAATTTTTATAATTTGAAGCATTTTTGTACAACATTTTGAAAATGTAAATTAGTGAATACTAAATAGATATTTATTATTTATTTATTTATTCTTAAACATAATCGGTTGGCTATAGATACCTGACGAACAGCAATAAATTATTATGAAACCACGGTCATGGGCTGTTAATTTAGTGGGCTTGCGGCAGTATTGTCAGGGTGTTTTTCTTATATTTTTTGCTAATAATCATCTTCTTTTTTGGATTATTATTAGTCTTTACAAATCCCCCCCTTTATCTCTTATTCTTTGCATTTTTTCAAATCTACTCACTTAATAGTGAGAGGGTTTTGGTCTACTCTCCCATTAGTGACCGGCTTTTTTGGATTACTTTCCTGAAATATTTATATTTCCAAAAAGTTTATTGTTTTGTAAGGCACGAGACAATCATAATTTACTGATGTATGTAAAACAAGTAGTGGGGATTGGCTTGCGTTCATTTGCAATGGTTATGATGAACGACACAAATTAAATGACCAACGTTCGGGTAATGCTGAGTTATTTACAAAGAAAGAAGAAATACTTAAAATACATAGTAAATAATGACCATAACAAATATGATATTTTAAGCGATTTTGCATGCAATTCCGGACCTCAGAAGCAAAATATTCACTTAAGAATTTGTTTAACAAACCACCACATCGAATAAAGATAAAGAATCTACAGTGGAGTTAGTAGATGAGTGTAACTGATCTAACTACAAATAATATAAAAAAAAAGAAAAAGGAAGGAACCCAGTCATAGCTAGATGTAAGTCTGGAGAGGTTGGTATTAGGATCTATTGACGTTAAAATAGTATTAAGTTTAGAAGGACAATGGCCAAAGTAGTCGGTGCCAATAAGTCAAAAAACAAATAGAGAAGTGCTGTACATATGGATTCTAACACGAAAACAGCAAAGTTAATATAAACTCCAAAAGAAGCAACATTATCCTAAAATAAACCAAAAACAATTATAAATTGGCAACAAAGCAACAACAAATTATCAACATATAACGTAGTTCTAAGGTTAGGGTACCTTCCGGCTCCATGGAATTTTTCGTGGGTGATTCTAATACCAAAACCCGGCAAACCACAAAACGAGGTTTCCTCCTACAGGTCACAATTAGGCAAACTATTAGAGAAGTTGCTTGTGAAGAGTCTCGAACCAATTATTGAAGAAATGAAATTAATCAAAGGCCACCAATTCGCATTTAGAAAAGAACACTCAACGATAAAACAGGTGCACAGGATAGGAGACACCACCAATTGAACACTTGAAGAAAAATAATATTGTACAGCAGCATTTTTAGACGACAGCCAGGCCTTCGAAAGGGTATGGCACGACGAGCTTTTATACAAGTTAAAAAGATCAGTAGAAGACTGGCACTTGGGCGGCCATTTTGTTTTTAATTAGGTCAATCAATTTAATCGATTGCGCAATCAAGGTCGAATTAATGGGATTAGCGGATTAATTAGATCAATCCGCGGTTTATTTAGGCCAATTTAGATCAATCCGCTGTTTATTTAGGTCGATTTAATGGGATTAGCGGTTTAATTAGATCAATCCGCGGATTATTTAGGACAATTTAATGAGATTACGTCATAATTAGATCAATCCGCGGTTTAATTAGATCAATCCGCGGTTTAATTAGGTCAATTAAAATTTCGATTAAAATTTCTCGATTAAAAGCTGCGGCCATCTTGGAATTAATAGCTCGATCAATCGATTTAATTAGGTCAATTAAAATTTCGATTAAAATTTCTCGATTAAAAGCTGCGGCCATCTTGGAATTAATAGCTCGATCAATCGATTTAATTAGGTCAATTAAAATTTCGATTAAAATTTCTCGATTAAAAGCGGCGGCCATCTTGGAATTAATAGCTCGATCAATTTAATCCATCAAAATTTCGATTAAAAGCGACGGCCATCTTGGAATTAAATCAAGACTAGACCAATCAGGTTAGCGGTTATCAATCTATTTCTCTCACCCTAAGTGACATATTGAATTATTCTTTAATCAAAGTTGTCAAATTCAATCAGATTAACTGTTTAATTAGATCAATCTATCTCTCTCACCCTAAGTGACATATTGAATTAATCTTTAATCAAAGTTATCAAAATTCGGCGTTATCGCGGTATCAATTCAGCCGATAAAATTAACTAGACTGAGTACAGTCATTTTTTTGTCAAACAAGGTACGTCTTCGACAAGTTGGGACCTGTATGTTTACAATTCAAAGCTTATGTCGTCAATAGGGAATAATTTTTCTTAACAATAGAAACCTTTCTAGCAAACGTTACTCATCTGGTTCGTCGCATTTTTTAAAAAAAGCGTAAACAAAACCCGAAAACTAACATGTGACTTAGTATTCTTAAATCTTCGGAATGCATTTTATTAAATAACAATCTATCGCCGTTAATTCTATTTTTAATTGTCAGCTGATCTACAGATGGAAATAACTCAATTTTAATTGTTACAATAAATCCCAAAATTAGCGTTTTTAAATAATGAAGCATTTTAAAACTCATTGCATTTCTAACGCCGCAACTTTTGTTAAACTTAAAAACGATTTCACAATGATGTGAAATGCGAGATGACTAATATGCTTTAAACAATCTGGGTTGAAAAAACAAGTATTGAAAAAACCAACGTCCTATTCTTTATAGTTTTGTAAAAATGGAAATATGATAAATAAAACTTGACAGTAAACAGTGTGTTCTAACGAAGCAATTTTAAAAACGTGCATTATGTTATTTCTGTGACTGTACCGGAAGGGCAGTTAAATAAATCTTTATGCGTAAATCCACGAACAATACGTGATTCAAACTTTTCGGCTACAGTTTGAAATAGAATTTATATTTGACTTTCACAATGATGGGAAATTTCTTGCAACGAAATGACTAATATCCGATAACAAAAGGATTGTTCTACGGATTTTTAATCTAAGCTGAAAAAACAAGACTTGAAAGACCAACGTTCTATTCTTTCTAGTTTTGTAAAATGGAAATATGTTAAATAAAACTTGTCAGTAAACAGTGTTTTTCTAACAAAAGTAATTTTGTGCATTTATGTTATTTCTGTGACTGTACCGGGAGGGAAGTTAAATAAATCTTTAAGCGTAAATCCAAGAACAATGCGTGATTCAATCTTCTTGAAATTTTTACTGTCTCATCAGCTTTGTTAAACTTCTTTGTGTGTGTACCGTGAGAAAAAAATCGTGAAAGTAGGGATTGAAAAAACGTATAAAACCAGCTGCATCGCTGTACTGATTCCACTTCACTGCTCCGACTCCAGCATCAACTACGTCAAGAACCATGTCTACCGTCAACGAACTCCTGCAGATTGTAGCCTCTGGCCTTATCCGTACCGAGGAAGGCTTGTGTACCATCTACGATCTAATCTGTCGTAAGATGGTATACGAAGACTACTCTTTAACGGCTGTTGAGGCCAGCTGCCTTAAAGAGCTGCAAGGCTACATACTGAAGCTGCAAGAGAATCGAAGGGTAAGTAAAATTGTAAATACTGAAAATGGATTTTTAAAATAATTCAGTTTTATAAACTTGCCGCTAGGGAATTTAATTATCTATTAACAACCGTTTATACAGTGCGAGTCTTATTCATTATTTATTTTTTATAGGTAACTGTTGAATCACCAGGGGCTGTTATGCAGTCTAAAAAGCAGCAGCACGAGTCGGTAGACAATGTTACCAATGTAAGTACACTTCTCGTAAAATCAGTTTAAGAAATTGAAGTTTTCCATGTCTGGAGTAACGCAAATTCTAATTTTTAATTCAACTTCCAGGCATTAGGGGAAAGTCAGCCTTCGACTTCACGGCCTATGCAGGCACCGCCCACGTCCGTTCAGCATCCCAGGGATGAGCCGAGAGACGCTGTCAATGTGAGTACAGTTCTTATAAAATCAGTTTAAGAAATTTAAGTTTCCATGTCTGAAGTAAGGCAAATTTCTAATCTTTTAACTCTATTTTCAGGCATTCGGGGCCGGTGTACCGTCGACGTCACGGCAAGTACCGAGGCAGGCAGCGTCTACACCCATTAAGGCGCCTAGACCTGAGGCTGCTAGCAATCAGGTAAATGTTATAAAATTTATACGATAAATTACAAATTTTTAACTGGAGTAAGGTGAATGAAAGTATTCAATTTAATTTTTGTTTTAGGTTACCAATTTGACCCGGAGGCGTGAGCCGACCTACAACGTAGGTATCCGCCAGCAGCAGCCCGCAGTTGAGGCCTTTAAATACTTCAAGGTGATTAGTCAAGGCACGAAGTTGGTTAAAAAGTTCAACCTCATGGCCAAGACAGTCACCTTGAAGCTTGCCGATGTTGGCAATGAAGCGAGTGGGCCTGCTTTATGGCTTAAGGTAAATAACTTATTTTAAACTTATAGTCTTTTGAAAAACCAATTATATTTTTAAGGGTGTTTATTAATTAAGAAATATTATTTTTAGAATGCATTCACTGAGATTATTGACCACATGGTAGCCGACGCATCGCCATCTGACCGTGTGGGGCTGGTCATACACAGCGACAAGTTTCCTGAGAAGCCTATAGGCATATCATTTCGCCGTGTTGACCAGTTATCCGTGGAGGTCGTGATGGCGGTGCTAGACAAGATCCTGCAAAGCAACGCCAGTTTTTTCTCCCAGGACGCGCTGAGAATCCAGCTAGACAGGGTCTCGCTCCCTGTGGGGTATGGCCGAGACAGGCTAACTGGCGTTAGCTACGAGGAGTTTTGCCGACGCAGAAAAGGTATCATGGTGGTCAACAATGACGACAACCAGTGTTTGGCCAGGGCTCTAGTGGTAGCAATGGCCTGGAGGGACAACGACCCCCTACTCCCCGTGTTAGTGAAGGGGTATCCCGAGATGGACCGACGCACTCACGAGCTATGCACTAGAGCCCGAGTGGACCTCAGCCAGGGCGGGACCAGGGACCATATAGAGCAGTTTCAGCAATATCTGGTAAATCACACAATAGTCGTGTACAATAACCGACTGGGTAAGACGGTATATTATGAAGGACCCCGGCATCACGACAAGCCAGTCCTGAATTTAATCCTTGAAAACGCGCACTACAATGTTATTACTAATTTATGCTCAGCTTTTTCAACTACCTACTTTTGCGAGATGTGCCGTATACGTTCTGGAGTCAAAACAGATCATAAAGGCTGCAAATACATTTGTCCGTCCTGTCATTCAACACCCCCCTGTAATGTAAATGTGGACCTCGTTAAGTGCAACGAGTGCCACAGAGATTTTCGCGGTCAAGCCTGTTTTACTGAGCATACCAAAAATCTGTGTAAGGCTTTACGGAGGTGCCCAACCTGTCTGTATAGTGTGTGGACTGACAAAAAGTCCAATCATAAATGTGGATTCAAGTACTGCAGTAGATGTAGGTCCGAGCAACCCATACGTCATCTTTGTCATATGTCAAAGAATGTCGCGAATAAGAAAAAGTTAGACAAACATTTTGGTTTTGTCTTTTATGATTTTGAATGCCGACAGGACTCTCTCGTGGATGGTACAGATAATGTTTATCTGCATCAGCCAAACTTGTGTGTTGTACAGAACGTGTGTAAGTCGTGTATTGACGACGCCGATATCAATAAAGATTGCAACAAGTGCGGAAAGCGCCAGCACATTTTTAGAGAGAATCCTGTCGATGAACTGTTAAATTTCATTTTAAAATTCAAGAAATCGGTAGGATCCGTAGTTGCTCTGGCGCACAACGCTAAAGGCTATGATTCACAATTTGTATTACGCCGGATTATTAGTCAGAAGGAACGGTGGAACCCTAAAATTATATCCAATGGCACCAAGCTGATGTCCATTTCCTGCGGCGAAGACATCAAATTTTTAGATTCTCTGAACTACATGCCGATGCCGCTTAGCAAGTTACCCAAGACGTTTGGTTTCCAGGGTTCCAAAGGGTTCTTCCCGCACTTCTTTAATACTCTGGGTAATCAAAATTATGTTGGGCCAATGCCAGCTACACACTATTACGGGGCTGACGAGATGGCTACGTCGGCTAGAAGTGAGTTTCTTGCTTGGTATAGAGGCGAGGTCGAGCGAGATGCGGTATTCAACCTGCAAGAAGAGCTTGTTAAATACTGCATTTCTGACGTCGATATACTGAGGAAGGCTTGCTTGGAGTTTTGGCGTAGTTATTGCACGTCAAACGGTGTTGATCCCTTCCGTGAAGCATGCACGATTGCTGGTTCCTGCAATGCAGTCTTCAGACGTAAGTTTCTTACAGCTGATACAATAGGCCTTATACCCCCAAACGGTTATAGAATGGCCGACAAGCAATCAGCTATCGCCATCAAATGGTTGTTATATCTTGAACACTCTTTGGATATTCAAATTAAACACGCGGGTAATAGTCGCGAGGTTAGACTTAGGGAGGGCTGCTTGGTCGATGGCTTCTGCGAGGCTACGAACACTGTATATCAGTTCCATGGTTGCTACTACCACGGTTGCGAAGCTTGTTTCCCTGATCAAACGGCGCAACTTGGTGGTGACAAAAATGAAACGATGTTTATGCGTCGTGAGAAGACAGAGGCCACATCAGCTCGCATCCGATCCTACGGGTATAACCTCGTTGAAATGAAAGAATGTCGTTTTAAAAATTTTCTAAAAACTAATATTCAGGCCGCAGAATTTTTGGCCAATCACAACGTTATTAGACACGAACCCTTAAACCCACGAAATAGTTTCTTCGGTGGGCGTACCAATGCGATTAAGTTGCATCACAAGGTAGAAAAGGATGAGAAGATCAGGTATTTAGACGTCTGTTCACTGTATCCCTTTGTTAATAAGTATGGGAAATACCCCATAGGGCATCCTAAAATTCATGTGGGCAGGGATAAATGTGAACAGATTGATCTTAATTCTGTAGAGGGCATTGTCAAGTGTACGATTGTACCACCAACCGATCTATACCATCCTGTTCTACCTCTTAGAATGCACGGTAAATTGATGTTTGTTCTGTGTAGAACTTGTGCTGAGGACAAGTTTATGGGCGAGTGTGCTCATACGCAGGATGAGCGTCAATTTACCGGTACTTACGTGGCGGATGAACTCCGGAAAGCTATTTCGCTGGGCTACAGGGTGATAGAAATTTTAGAGGTTTGGGAATATAAGGTCGCTCAGTACAACAAGGCAACGAAAACAGGGGGACTCTTTTCGGATTACGTAAACAATTTCGTGAAGATAAAGCAGGAGTGTAGTGGATGGCCTTCTTGGTGTACGGATGACCAGGCCAAGGATCGGTATGTTTCCGAATACGCTGATCGAGAGGGGGTTGCATTAGATAAAGGTAAAATCGCGTCAAATCCGGGTATGCGGTACATTGCGAAATTGTGTTTAAACAGCTTCTGGGGTAAGTTTGCCCAGAGAGAAAATCTAATGCAGTCCTCTATCATCACGGACTCGAATGAGTTATTCAAGAAGCTTACCGATCCTTCGGTTGAAGTCCATACATTAACTCCTGTGGACGATGATACGATCATTCTAAATTGGGACAGGCCGGACGAGTGTATTCAGCCATTGAATACCGTCAATGTCGCGCTAGCTGCATATACGACAGCTAATGCACGCCTCGAGCTGTATAAGTATTTGGAAAAGCTGGGTAGACGTGTGCTGTACTTCGACACCGACAGTGTGATTTTTACACAGCGGCCGGGTGAGTGGGTACCCGAAACAGGAGATTTCCTCGGTGACATGACCGACGAGATCGAGTGTTACGGGCCCGGTAGTTACATTGTCGAGTTCGTTAGTGGCGGACCTAAGAATTATGCCTTTAAGGTGTTTTCCACCAATAAGAATGGTTTTATATTTATTTGCAAAGTTAAAGGGATAACCCTGAATTTTAAAAATTCCGAAAGTGTAAATTTCGAGACCCTTAAAGACATGGTTCTTAACGACGCCGAGGCCACGTACGTTCAAACCGATAGAAAGATTGTCAGAACACCTGTGCACGAGGTCGTTTCCAAGCCTGAACGGAAGGTGTTCAGAGTTCAGTATACGAAGCGGCGTCGTGTAGAGGATAGTTTTGACACGCTTCCTTTCGGTTATAGAACGTAAGTTAGTAATAACATGGTAGATTTCCACCGATATAGCTGAAACTGCTCGTCAGCTCCCAGTAATTAATTTTAGTTTTATTTTTTGTACGTTAGCATAATTAATCTTAGTTTTTATATATTATTCTTAGTTTAGCTTGTATATACTTTTTCATATCACATTAGTTTTAAGTTCAAATATTAGTATTTTAAAATGTATATAACTCTGTATAGCCAAATTTATCTTTAGTTATTCATTTTTAATCATTTATCAGTACTCTATTATAATAGTTTTTTAACTTCCAAGTATCAGCATTTTTTACTCTGTAGATAATTTTATGCTACCAAGTTTAACTCTAGTTAATCAATTTTATGTAACCAAGTTTTAATCAATTTTAACTATTAATGTTACTGCTGTACTTATCACTTACACTTTCGTTATACGATTATTATTATATACATAATTCACTTTTTATACCCACAAACATATATGGAAATAATAATAATCCAAGTTTAACTCTAGTTAATCAATTCTATGTAGCCAAGTTTTAATCAATTTTAACTATTAATGTTACTGCTGTACTTATCACTTACACTTTCGTTACACGATTATTATTATATACATAATTCACTTTTTATACCCACCAACATATATGAAAATAATAATAAACTCTTATACAAATCGAAATTTTTCTTTGTTTTACTTCGTAGAGAATAAGGAAGCAAGAAATCGTTTAAAAAAGTTTTATTTATATAAAAAAGTGCACTTACAATTTATACATTAGATTGTATTACATTTAGTATGTCATACGCCAAAGTTGACAAGTTTATCTTAGGGAAATAACTGTCGTATATCAGCTTGATGAGCCGATCGTTGCTTTTTAAATTATTATCAAACATACTTAGAAAATCTAAAGTTGATACATTATTCATTTTTAAATATAAATACACTAAACAGTAATGACCGCAGAAATTTGAAGTCATACTCTGGATCATTCTGGTATTACATTTCCAAGATTTACAATTCTTCTGAATAAAATTATAATGACGTCCTTCGGGGTGGCGTCCGAATGAATCAAAGTACTCGCCATGACCATTTTCATCGATGTAGAAGGCTGCCCAGTGTTCCCCGGGTTTATAAGATGGATCTGTGTTTGCCACAATCGCACATGGTCTAATTATAAACGTAGGCAATTCATCAGAAGCATAAACATGTCGATTCACATTCGACTGGCTCGGTATTGTCTGGAGAGCTCTCTTTATTTCGAACGTGTTCATTGTACCAATCAGATAAAAGTAGTACGTTTTCAACGGCACAAACAGGATTTTCAATTGTATGACTCATACAACGTACTGCAGTTTTCTTTTTCTTCAATTTATTTAAAGACGGACACCCAAATTCCTCCAAATTTATAACAGTTTGTTTGAGAAAGCTTAAAACTTTCTTCTTTTCATCGCCTTTAACAAAGACTGTATCGAAGCACTGCACCACACGTTTGAGTTCTAGTTCAAACTCTTCAAAATTTACGAAGCCTGAATCCCAAGACAGTCCGTGAAAATAATTTTCTAGATATGTCACATCCTTTTTTACAGAAGCAGGTAGCGATGAATAAATTTGAGGGGGTTCGAAGTGAAGGATTTCAATTTTGTTTCCGTCGCCGGAAATAATAACAACTTCTTTTGGAATGAACTTTTTGTCTGCTCCACGGAAACCTTGCAAGTCAACGAATACGTCCATACTATGCAACTACAAGCACCTGACTAAATCCCCACTTGCAACAAAACCTGTTTTAACTGCTGAAATCCACCACCACGTTTCGGTGTTTATCAATTTCGATTACGTTGTCAAATTCTGCGTATAGCAAACAATTCACTGTTTCTTTCAAAGCTTCTTCAAATCCAACTTCTACACGCAGTGAACCATTCTTCACAAGATTCCAATGAGTGCTGGCGTTTGCCGATAAATCTGCTGTTAGGTCAAAAACGAAAAAACAATATCCTTTAGAGTAATTTTCGCGTGAAATATCGTTACCCTCGTTCAGAAAATGAATTCCTGTCCCCGAAAATAAGGTGTGGTAGGCCCGAACGTACATTCCGTCCTTTGTAAAATCTGGTTGTAAAGGTTTAGTAGGAATCTGTTGTCCGTCAATATACAATGAAAAATAATTCATTTTAAAGTGATCGAAATTAAAGGGATTGGATGCATAATCGCCGTTGAATGCTTTATTTGTCACAAATCCGACAATGCAGCGTTTCGGTAATTGTCCGAGAAACACATTGTCTAAGGATTTTCTTTGTACACCTGATGGAATTGTTAAAACCTTGACATCAGTTCTAGTTATTGGATATTTAGATGTAGCCGTTGCCAGAGCTTTAGTGTGAGCTATCAAAATGCTGGGGTTTATCTTCATTCTTCTTATTAATAAACTAGCGTCAGTAATTTTCACTTTATACGTCGAACCCGCGATAGCCATTAAACTAAACGTGTCACGTGACCGAACAAACTTTATCTTCATTTCAACACCGTTAATAAGAAATTTCTCTTGATTAAACAAATCCGCATGAACATGGCCCATTAATTCAACTTGTTTACTCTTACTCGTGAACGACCGCCTTTTATCTAGTCCACTGTTTTCATCGCCTGTGGCGTCCATTTTTCCAGCTGTATCATTATACCATAGCGAACAGGTCAAGTGAGAACTCTTAGCTTCAGGCCCATAATTCAAAAGAGTCTCTATGTATGAACGGTAGGCGTAAGTATTGTTTGGAGGTGATACCAATTTTTGATTTAAATATATCTCCACTTGACTAAAAAGAGAATGTAACCAATTATTTACGGGGGCTGGTTTGTCCTCATCGCCTAGAGGTGTATCGTCTTGTTTCACTATTTTTGCGGTTACATGTAGCATAGTTTGACTCAGGTCCAGGTAATCATTTCCATTTCCGGGTACAATAAATTCGATAGGTGCGTCATCAGTAAGCGAAGAAAGTGGTTTATAAAATATCCATTGTCCATTTTCGATGCTAGTTTGAGTCGAAGGTAACGCAAACAAGTCCAGCTCGGATTTAATGCATTCACAAGAATGAGCATGTAGAAAAGACATTTTTAAATTTTAGTAAATATATCACTATGTTCTGTTTTCGTTGTATTTTTACGCTTGACGACCCTTCCAGGAGATCTTGATATAGACTGAGTAATGTTTAATGTGCGTGGTCTTTTATACCCGGATCCGTCCATTAAAGTGCTGATTTTTGCATCGGCTTTACGTTTTAAATTTTTTCCAGCTTCTTCTAATCTATTGTGAAAGGCTTCTTTAACGGTGCGCTTGTCGGCTAGATCGTTTAAAAAATTACTCCCACTTCTCAAGGCTTCTTCCCCCACCACTCGAGCACCAGTCTTAAAAAGAGGAAGGATGCTGCGAAATATACCGCCCAGAAATGATCCAATTCCATGTCCACGTTGATAAGGTGCTCCTCTGTAAATAGCCCCAATACCACTCCCGGCCTGTTGTACGTAATATTGTTGATAGGGACAATCCATCATTAATTAATTTTCTTGAAGTGTAGTTTCAAGCTCAGAGTTCCAAACTCGAATGGCATCGAGGCTCCGGTCTCGGTCCTTATATCTATCTCGAGATTTTCAAATTCTTTTCTCATCACAGGGATGTAGTGAGTGGGCGAGAATATTACATCTTTATGACATCCGTAATTATAATTGTCTGAGGTTATATTGATAATACGCACAAGTGGTGATAAAACATCGCCAACAAGTTGAGGTTCTACAATATCGCAATATACAAACATTTGAGATGGCAGGCCTACCCAGATATTTGAGGGGTGGGACGGGGCTTGGTTGAGTGCAATGTTTGTCCCCGGTTTATATCCAAGTTGAAGAGCCAATCTTTGTGATAAGCCCAGTACGGCTAGCTGCTCTTTTAAGTTTAACGACACCCGTTTAGTAACTTTATTGTACTTAAATTCCAACAGCCTACTTAGTAATTGATGACTGTTAATCGTCGTAATAACATCTTCAATATTCTCGTAATTCCCGGCTGGTATGTGAAAAACAAACCATCCGTCATTTTCGTATAAAACTTCTGAGCTGTCTTTGAAATGGCTGCTAGCATTTTTTAGCACCGTTTCTTTGTCTTCAGCATTAGGTGGCGTTAGACGATAATAAATTAAGTTATCAGTGTCTGTCACAGCTAAAAAGGAACACGGATATTGAATTTCAGCGATTCCAACAACCCAGTTACTAGTTAACCTTACACGTTTATGTAACTGTGTAATAAACTTTGTTGTAGTGTTTTTGGGAAAATATTTCATTGAACTGTTGCTTAAGAGAGTTAGATAAAATTCGTTCTCCATTTTCACAAACGTTTAAGTTCTGAAGCTGCTACCCAGCTATTAAATTTGTCGCTGTACCCCCTCCACTTCACTAAATAATATTTTGATTTGCCACGACCTTTTTCAGCTAACACTTTATCGATTTTAAATACTGTGTCTTTTTCTAACGTTACAGGTTGTAGTTCCTCCTCGTAGAAAGTTCCTTCAATAATTTCATCGTTTAAGTCAACTATTCTGTATACAGGAGGCTTCCGCTGTATAGTCGCGCAGATTTTAAAGACCTCTTCACTCCAATTTGTCTCGTAACCTTTCTCGAATGTATGTTTTGTTCTACTGATTCTAACATGCTGATTCACTTTAAATTTAGGTCTTCTTTGTACCCCCACTCCTCCACGGTAAAGATTGTTCCATACTTCCAATACATTTTGTTCGTTTACGTTGCTCGGGGGCATTTTGATGCTCGAGTGATATCTATTGTTATATGATGAAACTAAATCTTGCAGTACATCGATGTATCTGTACGAGTTTGAATAGGTAAAGTAACGCCACATTCTTGTTTTAAGTGTTCGGTTGAATCTTTCAACTACGGCCGCTTTTACATCGGGATTATTGGTAACAAAGAAATTAATGTCATGTTCTTTAAACAGTTTCTGCACGGGCGCTGCCACAAACTCTTTGCCTTTGTCAGTTTGAATTTTTAAAGGAGTCGTTTCACATTCGTTAAATATTTCTTTAAAAGCTTCTATTACTGATGCTGCAGTCTTAGATTTTAAAGGTCTTACCCAAGCCATTTTGCTAAAGACATCTATTACTGTTAAAATATAATTATTTCCATCGTTGTATTTAGTCAAAGTCCTCATGTCGCAAAGATCAGCCTGCCATAATTCAAACATGTTGCTAACAACGTACTTGTTTCTTGGAAAATGTTTTCTAAGAGGTTTATGAACAGTGTAAGCATCCTGTTTCTTTAACCACTCTTCTACGTCTGCTTTTGGAACTTGATTTTTTACAGAGTTTATTAATGAATCGGCACCAGAATATCCAACAGGGTTTGAAGGGTCGTAGTAGATGGTATTCAAATCAACCATTTTTAAAGTTTAAGTCTTGCCCAGCCCAGAGATTTAGCTGAGCGTGTCGTATTGCCTAAAGTTTTACGCTTTTTAGAGCGTGTGCTAGCAGGTGTTTGTTGACTGGTTGAGGCAGTTCCAGAAACTTCTTTTATACGACCTTCTGAATCGGCATCGTAGTCTTCGGGCTTCACTTCTGATTTTAAAAATTTTGGCGATTGATTATAAGATGAAACATTACGTCGTTTAGGGTTACCTATTAACTCATGAGGTATATTTTTCTCATTCATAAAGGATGCAAACTGCTCCCAGCCTGCAGGATTTGAACTTTTGCGAGGTCTTAGTGTATCATTTATTAGATCGATAATATTTGATGACGGTAGAATTTCACCTTTTATGGAGACGGTTCCCTTATCATCCCAATCAATTGAGCCAGTTGAAGATAAAATATTAATAAGATTCTTCGCCTTTCTCTTATACGTATCGGGTAGTGTAGCTAGTATGTCTGAATGCTGTAAAGATTCTTGTTTGACTTCCACAGGCACGTTGACTGGCTGACGAGACTGGTCCGTAAAGTGTAAATATCTTTGCAACACCTGATTGTACTGGGCCCATTTGTCATGATCCGATAATTTGGAACCAAGAACTTTCTGCATGTCTTCGTCTAATTGAGATAATATTTTTGGCTGTGTATTTTCAGAAACAGTTAACCGTTGTAGCAACTCGGGAGGCACAATCATCATTTTCTTAGCATGCTCCATTTTTTAGTTTATTTTAGCAAACTTCCCAGAATTCCGCTAATTAGTGGAGCAAGAATTAACGGCAGTAATGCACCACCTTTTTGTATTAACAATTTTCTCTTCTTGAATATAGGTTCCCCGGGTTTCACCAATCGCCTTAGGATGTGTTTGTGTTGAGAGAGTCGCCTTTTCTGATGAATACTTAATGGAACTTTTCCTTTTAAAGTGTTATAAATACATTCACAAATACAATGAATTTCTTTATCACCCACGGCCTTTAAGAGAGCCGCTCGCTCCTTAGGTCCGAGTTTTGCTAGGGCACGGAGCAATTCAGAGTTTTTAATCACAGCGTGAGGCATCATGCACTAATGACGCTAGATTTATAGGTGTTGTTGTATTTATACTCCTTCTTCGGCACATACACATAACATGAACCATCCTCTCGAAATATAGATGTTCTGAATCTAAACTCATCAGGTGTTGATTGTTTTAAGTCGAAGAGTAAATAGCCGTGAGGCTTGGAAGTTGCGTCTTGGTACGCTTCTTGTAGAAATTTAATGTTTGAAGGGACTATTTGACACGCTAAATGACGTATTTGAGTTCCATCTCGCGGATTTTTAAAATAGATGATGTAGTGTGCATTAAGGGAAATATCCCTCTGCCCTTTGCCCTGATGAAATATATTTTGTGTTATGAAAAACACGCTTAAATTTCTATGATGACACCCCTTAGTAAATATATCTACAATACTGCCGTTTGTCTCGCGCATTAAATCGTCAATAATTATTAAATTTGGTTGAGCCCCGTCAAACTGGTCCATATTTGGTAGTCCTTGTTGAAATTCAACTATGGAGTTTAAGTCTTTATATAAAGGCTGCCACTCATCATAAAACCAAATTACTTTTTCAAATTTCACATTGCATATATTATCACTGTTCATATTTTTTAAAAAATCAACTACAAAAAACGACTTTCCACACCCTGACGGCCCCGCAACAATTGCAGAAAACGGATGTTGAAACTGGCACTCCATGTTTATTGCATCAACGTCAGAGTTAAACTGGCTGTAGGAAAAAGAATTAGAAATTTATATAAATAATAAGACAGGTATACGTGGAAACAATATTTATTTATTTATCTATTAACACCACCAGCAATGTACAATCGATCATCAGACCCTACACTACCTTGAGTTACAGTAATAACAAAATTTTTAAAATTATAAATCAATTCACCTAAAACATCTTCACCCCTATAATCTATTTTATAGGTGTCTGAAAGTAAAACGTCTAATACGTCAAAATTTCCAGAATTTTCAACAATACATGCTACATTTGTATAAAACTCAGTAAATAACACAGACATCTTCATAGCACTCCTTTTCAATGTCTCTAGGCGCACAAAGAGAAAATCTTTCATGTCCACAATGCTAGAAAGGTTTCTATTGTTAAGAAAAATTATTCCCTATTGACGACATAAGCTTTGAATTGTAAACATACAGGTCCCAACTTGTCGAAGACGTACCTTGTTTGACAAAAAAATGACTGTACTCAGTCTAGTTAATTTTATCGGCTGAATTGATACCGCGATAACGCCGAATTTTGATAACTTTGATTAAAGATTAATTCAATATGTCACTTAGGGTGAGAGAGATAGATTGATCTAATTAAACAGTTAATCTGATTGAATTTGACAACTTTGATTAAAGAATAATTCAATATGTCACTTAGGGTGAGAGAAATAGATTGATAACCGCTAACCTGATTGGTCTAGTCTTGATTTAATTCCAAGATGGCCGTCGCTTTTAATCGAAATTTTGATGGATTAAATTGATCGAGCTATTAATTCCAAGATGGCCGCCGCTTTTAATCGAGAAATTTTAATCGAAATTTTAATTGACCTAATTAAATCGATTGATCGAGCTATTAATTCCAAGATGGCCGCAGCTTTTAATCGAGAAATTTTAATCGAAATTTTAATTGACCTAATTAAACCGCGGATTGATCTAATTAAACCGCGGATTGATCTAATTATGACGTAATCTCATTAAATTGTCCTAAATAATCCGCGGATTGATCTAATTAAACCGCTAATCCCATTAAATCGACCTAAATAAACAGCGGATTGATCTAAATTGGCCTAAATAAACCGCGGATTGATCTAATTAATCCGCTAATCCCATTAATTCGACCTTGATTGCGCAATCGATTAAATTGATTGACCTAATTAAAAACAAAATGGCCGCCCAAGTGCCAGTCTTCTACTAAGATCAATTCCCCACTGTTACTTTGTTATCCTTAAATCATTCTTAGAAGAAAGGTACTTGCAAGTCAGATATAGACAAGCAATAACAGACCGGAACCCTATTAAATCAGGCACTCCCCAAGGGGGTATACTAAGCCCAATGCTTTACCTGTTATTCACAGCAGATTTCCCTACTAAAACCCCTACAACTGAACTTGTATAATATAGAAAAATGAGCTCAAAATGGAAAATCAAGGTAAACGAATAGAAGTTCGCACATATTACATTCACCAAATACAAAGGCAACACACCATCAGTCTTGATTAATAATACTCCACTTACACAGGTGGTGCAAGAAGCCAAGTACCTAGGGATGCATTTAGACAAAAGGCTGAAGCGGAGAAGTCATGTCTGGCCGTTAGGTCGTAAAGTTAACACTTTTAAATAAGCTGCTAATCTACAAAGCTGTTTTTAAACCTATATGGACATATGGTCTTCAGCTATGGGGCACTGAGCCAATTCAACCATTCATATAATAGAAAGGTTCCAAAACAAAGTGTTGTTTGCAATACATGATGCGCCCAATTATGTTAGAAATGCCGACATTTTAAGCGATTTAAAAGTGAGTTCAATTAGTGACGAAATAAGTATAGTGATAAATGAGAACTTAAATAGACTATCAAGACACCCAAATCGGCTAGATAATAGTTCACAACCTTATAGACTTAAAAGGTTTAAAATTTGCCACACATATATTGTTATAAAATCCTATGTCTTTAGCAAGTAACTAAAGAGGCATTTAATGGAAGGCCCCTCCCATGTCTCTAGTCACGTGCTGTTATTAAATCATTTTATGTTTGCATATTATATAATTATGTATAATATAGATTGTAAATAGTAATAATCATAAATAAAAAAACTACAACAAAATGAAATACATTACGAACTGGTCAGATTAACCACGACTATCTGGTGAATAAAGAAAAATCCACCTACTCCATCAAATGTAAAGAACTTTTATGAGTTGAATATATAAAAACTATGGACAAAATATAGGGAAAAGCGTCAGATTTGTGCTGGCATAATAACGGCACTAACAGATGGAAAACTCACATTAGTTAAATTATTTTTAGATGATAATTTTGTATATTCTGATCTAATTATTAATGTTACCAACCACCTAAGATCTAATAGCACCTTGATGCTTTTAATAACAAAAATAAATAAGTCAAGAGTTTCAATTACAGATATATAAATTTCCCTTTATACGTTTGAAATGTTATGTATGAATGTTTGAGAAACTAATTTTGAATGCATTGTGCGTTATATGGAATAGCAAACCTAAATATTGAGTTGCTCAATCATCGGCTATCACTCACAAATACATCCAAACGCCTACGTTGAAAATTTAGAATAGAGTTCAATACGTAGAAGTTGTGGAACTTTATACAAAATAGTTGAAAGCACATTTACAACAGTCGTGAAATACAACATCTCACGATCTTCCCCTGTATTGTTCTCATGCAATCTATTGGAAAGATACCTACATCGGGCGTAGGTATAATAAAACCTGAACTCTTTTGACATACGGAAAAGATGGATACAATATTCGCGACGACAATCGCGAAATTCATGTCTCATTAAATATAATTTGATTCTTTGGATCTTTTGTTACTTACAACCATGCAAAATGTAATCCTTTTAGTTTTCCCATGCTCGTAAATCAATTTTAACCAGTATTCGATACTTGCATATTTCTCGATTCCAATCTTGAACAAAACAAATCGCTTCAAGAGTATTCTATTAAATTACATAAAGATCGGCCGTTGCTTCACAAAGATGAACAATCTAATACCGCAACAAAAGGCTTCAGTGTACCCAGGCCCGATCAATTTAAGCTTTATACCTATGATGCCCCAACAAAAGCCCAACCTTTCGTGCACAAAATAGCAACAACATTCAAATCATTCATTACTTTAAAAAAAAATGGGTTCTTTTATTTTTGTTTCTTCAGTAAGGTAGGTAGTTAATTAAAGTTTTGGCCGCGTATTTATTATTTTCCAAAATAAAACAAAGAGGGAATAAGTTATTATGTGTTATCAGAACACACGCAATAAACAGTTCTGAACCAAATAACACGCACTTTTATATGAATTGATTTTCGATGAAATACCCTGAGGTTCGTTAATGATTTTCTGATACGTAATTTCAATTACTGATCTGGCAACTTCAGTAACACGTAATGCTGTGAAAGCAAGAATTAGGAGTTAATTGAAGTCAGTCTTTCAGATTTATCTGACAGCTGGATATTTTCAGAATATACCTAAAGATTCCAAAGTTATTATTCGAAGATTAATTTAAATGTCAATTCGTTGAAACAATTATTTTATAATTCCTTCTTTTGTATATGTGATAAATCCAGTTACTTGATGGGTTATAAAGTTAATTAGATATTTAAGAGAATTAAGCACAAATAATGTTTTTCATTAAGATAAAATGTTGGTTCTCAATTTATCACACGCAAAGATAAAGTTCCTGACAATGGCAGTAAAAATTGTTTTCGTGTTAGCAGTATTAGAACAACAGACAATAAATGAGGTCAAATGAGATGAAACGAGAAACGATTTTATATGAATTGATTTTCGATAAGATGCCAAAGTTTTTCAATGATAGAAAACCTCTTATATGTCCCATACTTACACAGAAATAAACGATGGTGATTAGGAAGACCAAAAACATTTAGAGGGTGTCATTCGATATGGGAAATTGCCATTGTTGGTTTGATAAATATTTTTATTCTACGATTTTTCACCGTGAAAAGATTTTCGGCGAAATTCTAGATGTAATTTTGCAACTTGACAAAGAGATTTATCAAAACGAAAGGAGTAATTAATTAAGACAGCTTAAATATTAATAATTCAGTTTTTAAATTTACCCTTCAACGCAAATATTTATTAAACACCACGACGAAAATCAGGGAAATCCTGAATAAATGCAGATTAGCATTTAATCTTTTTTATTTCAACACCATTCCAGCTGTTAAAATAATATTTATATTTTAAAACTGTTTATTATTTTCAGACTTTTTATTAAAAGGTTGGAGGTCTTATAGTCTCAATTAAATTTTTTTTATTTCGCTCCTAAATGCATGCAAGTATAACTTTGCTTCATTTATTTGCTTTACAATTAATTATTGTTAAAATAAGACAATAAGATAAGTTCTTTTGGGCCAAATTTGATTATAATGGTACAATAAAAGGATCTTTATAAATTCAAAATAATTTTGAGTTTTTTACGTGTAAAATAAATAAACAGATATTACATTTTGCCAGTATGGGTGACGGGTGAAAAATGAAGAGGGAACATCTTCTGACAACAATAAAAAAATCGCTTTTGTTAGTTGACGTCCTCAGGATCTTTTAATAAAATCTTCTGTTGTGTTTATATCACTTTTTCCTTTTCTTCATACAGTTCGAATCTTGGACTGCATAAAATTTAATAATGTAGATCTGTCATACTAGTTTATATTTGTTCAGAAAAAAAGAAGAACAGCAATTTCCTGTTTACGTTTCGCAATGGCTGTAGGACTATTTACATGAAAAAAGATTTACATTTTATAGAAACCAATTTTGTATACACAACAAGTGAACAAGTGATATTACCGAAGTTTTATGAGAAATTTCTGTATTTTGTAAGTTTCTAGTGCAGTTTGGATTGAGGTAATTCTTAACATTTTTTTGGAAACTATGTGAAACATAATGAAGAATTTCAATCACAGCGAGTTTAAGTGTTGTATTTTAGGGAAATCGAGAAGCTTTCTCAAATAATCGAATTTAAATTATGGAAATTATTTCTCTTAATATTCTAATGCAAGGGATTCTAATTTTTCAAAACCTGTGATAACGCATTGACCTAAAATGATCGGACTAAAATCGCTGACAAAGATAAATTGATTTTAGACTGAATAATAACAGGTGGTAAAACTTGGGATTTGAAAACGAGCGCCGAGGATTTCTATTGTAAACGAAAAAAATTGCACCCTCCTGTCCCTCACGCTAAATGCAAACTGTACGCTATTTACGGTTTGTTTCACCCTCAATCAATCTTCCCTTTGGTGAGATAAATGTAAATCTTTGATAAATTCCATTTTAAACTGCAAAGCTATGCATTTCACAAATAGTTTTGAAAAATTACTCTTGCAATCGTTTCCGCATTGCAATATTGGGGCACTTTGTATGTTCTTTCTTACACTGTAAATCACGAGGTTTTAAAATTTTAATCTTTTTTTTTTTCGAAATATACCCATCAACTATAACCCCCGTATAAGTCTAAGGTATGGACTCTAAGGGATCGTAATCCCTTCATTTTCCCAGTTCTAAAACATTTATGCCGCAAAATTTCGTGCATGCATATTGCTCCAGATAGGTAGGGTAGCTTTTCGTCAGTAAAATAAATCACTTGAGACAATTTTGCCCGATTAGATGTAGACCTACTTCAGTTTCATCAAGCTGAAAAAAATTTGATGCGAGGGAAAAAAAGATTTTATTTTGTGGTGAGACATTGGTCTCGTTCCCGTTTCGTATAAAAATACCAGTGTATTTATTAAGTATAAATTCAAACTTACGTTTGTACAACGATGGTATTTTTAAGCCAGAAAGGCACAAAACGCTATCCTTCTCATTCATACAACTTTCATACTTGAAACTGAAATTTATTACCCCCAAGAGAGCTGCGCTATGGGAATTAATAAAGCCCTTGGCTTTGAGTTTCAGAATTTTTAACGAAGTTCTCAATATCTTCTCGTTCTGACGCATTACTTTCCGAATATTAAAAGTGAATTAAAAACATGTCAAGTTGAATATATACTAGGATTGCACCTTTAACTAAAAACGATCACACGTTATAAACAGATATTGTTAACCTTAATAATTTGAGACGAAGTGAAATGAAGCAGATTGTTTAATTTTTACATCACACCAAACACAACTTTTTTAAGTTGAATTGTTGAATTCTTTGACCTTTAAGGAAAATTATGGTACGAATGTACAACCTATAAATAATTTCAAAACGCCAAGTTCTGTATTTCTGTTATTGCGGATAAGCAAACCTGAACACGAGGGAGTTTAGATTTATTATGAAACCCTTACGTGCACGACGGAATTAACGGCTTAAAATTTATATATTTAGTTGGCCCAAGAAATTTCTTTTTAGAATTTAGTTTTTGTTGAAATGAGATTCATATTGTAAGTCAAATATATGATGGGGTTACATTACGATTTATTTAAAAATGTTACACTTGTTGCCAAAATTGGTGGGTAATATGTAGAAGTTCCTCGGCTAAACTCTTCTATTGTTACACATTTTACCTCTTGTTTTTATAGACAGATTGTAAAGACCATTAAAAAGAAAATAGTAATAGCAAATACGGGGCAGAGTCAAATGAAAACCTTAAAAGTGCCATAAAAAATGAACCAAACATAATCCTGTCTTACAAGCTGGCAGATATATTATTTTTGGGCCTTGTTAATGACGTATCCTACCACGATTGAAAATGTTGTTACAGTGGCAGTTTAAAAATCGCAACTCCAGTGCACCAGAGAAGAACAGCGTTCTGTTATTAGTTTCTTGCACAGTGAAGGGGTGAAACCCATATCCATCGTAGAATGAAGCTCCAATATGGAAATTCATGTTTGTCACTCCAGCAAGTGTATAAAACCAAAAGATTTTTTGTCTTCGGTATTCAAGCACTTCCAAAATGATGGAGGGTGTGCATCGCGATGGGGACTACGTCGAAAAATGACATACTTGTTTTTGATGTAGCTTTAATAAATTTTATTTCATATTTGACTCTGCATCGTATTACAAATTCTTTCCCTTTAAGCTGGGAAAAATCTCAAGAATTATTGCAATCCTTAATTTTTGTTAATACACAATATCTCTTCTAAGAAATAAATGTTTATTCTTACATTTTTGCCATAATAAATAAAATATAATTTTTCTTTCATTTAAGAACGGAATTCTGTATTAAATTTCAGATCGTCAATCTTTATAAGTGAATCAGAAGAAGAAACCTACGGGCAATGATTCTTCGTCTTCGAATTATTAATCTCACATTGAGGTAAGTGCTTTTCATGTTTATCTTTCTGAAATCGATACACGCTTCAAAAGAGTGTTTTTATATTAAGTTATTTTAAGAAACATTCTATAATACTTCAATTTAACGAAAAACGAAAATTTTCCTCAATATCGTAGATTTCACTTCCATTCACGAATATTCAGGGCCCGGTTTTTTGATTATCCTTAATTTATTTGCCATTTTAAAATGGAAAATGTCAAACGGCCACGAAGAAGACGCACATTAAATCATAAACAATAAATTAAACCTCAGCTTTCCTGATATGAATTTTAACAAATAATATTTATTCGGCAAACTTTATTTGTAAATAATTGAAGTTATTTTAATTAAATAAAAGTTTCCGGAATGTTAAAAGCTTACTTTAGCTTCTACGTTACTTCCAAACCTAATTATTAAGGTAAAGTACGAAGTAAAAAATACGTGAGTATTCCATCAGCGTTTAACAATAAATTTCGCACCTACATGATTAGTAATTTAATTAGAAATTAGAACTACCTAGAATTTAGGTGTAAATTTGAATTCCGGTATGAGCCCAAGGATTGAGAATCCGGAAGGGAATTCGAGGTGCGAATGGGGAATTAGAGGCTCATGATAGCTGGTAGAGATCACGCACACCCAACAGTTACCCGGCAGTTATCGACGTTCTGTTTGTTCCGATCCCTAAGTACATGGTGTTAATTAAATAATAAAACAACCCAAAGATTAAGGGGGATTGTAATTTTCTAGAAAATTTTTTAAACTCGTGCAAAACCTGGTTTTTGTTTCGTCGTGTAATTTAAGCGGGGAATATTTTACGTCGTACCAAATGACACGTTCATGCAAGGCAGGGATTAATTTCTGGTTCAAAGATTTGCGTGAGGTGCATACAATGCAACGTCATTTGCATACTTTATAAGAATTTCATTACTGAATCATGTTCGCCTTACTTGAGCTCAGGCACTTCTTTACATTAACTTATATGCAAAACAAAATTTAATCTCTTACATATATGAAGCATCGAAGCTTTAATAATCTGGCGTTAGTAAATACACCACAAAATTGCCCGTCTTATTGTTTCCTCATTTCAAAGAGGTGTAACTTCATATTAACGTTTAATGTTTTATTACCATGTAAAATATTTGGAATTGCGTAGGATGTCGAATTAAAGGTTCATTGTGGAAAGCGTCGCAGCGTTTCGTATTATAATTAATGTAGAATTTAATTAGGACCGAGATTAAAACTAGCATGATTTACATAAATTGACATTAATTATAAATGTACAAAGTGAGAAGTACCTGAACGTAGCATAAAGTACCACTTAATGATACTTAACGTAATGAAAATTGAGAATTTAGTTCGTGCCTTTAATGGATTGCTTGGGAATTTGTGGGAAGTTTACTCATATTTCTAAAAGGCAAAATGCGTAAGTAATTTCGTTAAAGCCGTTATTTCCTTTTCTATTCATGTTACTAAATAAAACAGCGAAATACATGCTTTTTCCAACAAAGAGCTTTTTGTTTATAGTCGTGGTAATTTCGAGAGTTTTAATATAATAATTTAAAAAAGGCAGCTCAGAATTTAGTTTCTATTAACTTGGAGAGAAATGCAGCAGTGCCTTTTTTATTTCAAGACTCATTTAAGGCCTGCTTGAAATTTTAACGAGCATAATTAGGAAATTCAGCATCCCTTTACAAAAGCTTAATTTAGACAGCAACAAGTTCTGCCTTAACATTTTTGTATTCCTTTAGGTCATTTAACATTCTGAATATTAGAAATTGTTGTTAACATTTGATTCTTTCCAGTTTTTGACTAACAAATCTAATTTTCAATATTATTGTTATAATCTCTGTTTGATTATTAAATTTAGTTTTATTTCAGTAGAATAATTTTGCTTTTAAATGTATCCCTAAAACTTTATTTAGAAAATATGTATAACCCTGTGTTGTAGTTCTGTAAAATCAAAAAAAAACGAAAACGTTCAAAGTTAAATTTAATTAAACATTGAATGTACAAAATCACTTCGGCATCCCAAAAATAATTAAAAATTGCCCCAAGAGAACAATTGGCAGCTATTTCTGTATGCATATACGATAACAGACAAATTTTAATTCAGCAGGAGGACCAGAAGTCCATTGGCGAAGGGCAAAATGCGATAACATTTAGATTTCCATGAATAACAAATGTAACCAAAGCTGGAAAGCTTGATTTTATCTGTAATTAATGGTTGGTGGCTATTTGCATTACCCATATTAATGTTTTGCGTTTATCTATCTAACTTTTGTATTTTGTTTTGTTGTTCGCAAAATTATAAACTTTCTGTTTTTGATTAGTTATTTTACGAATATTTTTAAATTTAAATGTTTAAAGGTGATTTTTTGTTTTCATAATTGTCTTTATATCCTTGAAATTTAATTAGTGTAAAACTGCGTGCTAATAATTACCTTCAAAGTGAAAGGAAATCGAAAAATAGACACAAAAGGTTTAAAACTCAAAACTACCAGCACATTAGTAAATTGTACTCTGAACGAGGAGCATAAAATACAGAAAGGACTAAAAGGCATCCTCGTAATTAAACGAATATTGATTGATTTTTTTCTTAATTAAAATGAAACCAATTAGTCTTGACTGCAATAAACTACCCAGAATTGTGACACAATTTTTTTTATTAAAAGATTCTAATTACGAAATAAATTAACGGCCGGGAAAGAAAATATTAATTTAATTATTAATCGCGTTCTCTTAATTGCATTGTTCTGAAGTGTATAACTCCTAAATATTAACTTTACTAATTGGGAAAGCAACAAGGGTAATCTCTAAACGAAATGAAGGACCCATGTCTCCATGTAGGTAATGAAACTATGCCTGAGATAGATCTAGACTAAGTGATTACGTTTAACTAAGGATGGACTTGGGTAAAATTACAGTAGCTTTTGAAATTGTTTACTGTACTGATATGGGCAACGAATAATGTAGCAGAAATTAAACAAAAGCCCAACTGGCTTACTACAAAGATAAACCAATTATATAGGAGCCATAAAAATAAAATGCCTCTCCCTTTTGGAATTTAAATAATTCTGTAATCCGTGTAAACCTTCTGGAATTAAAACAGAGATAACAAAAAATCAGCCTGATATCAACGAATTTATTTTAAACAAAAGTTGTAGTATTTCTAAAAATACGTAAGGAATTTTTATTTGCCAATTATTAAATTTCATTGCCAAAGCGCCTGTTTCGCATGGCTAAACAAATAGAATAAAAGAAACCATCTATACCTAAAAATTTCTTTAATTTCTATGAGTTAGAGTTAAATCTCAACAAAGAACTGAAACTTAGTTTCCTAATTTCAAGTGTTTATTTAATTAACTGTTACGAATACAACTCCAAGTAATTATTCTCAACTGCATATATTTAATTTAGCTGCAGTTCTAAGTATAACAAACTATAATTTAAGTTCTTAGAATAATCATCATGAAATAGAAAAGCTAATATAATACTCGTATTTATTTGTTCTTTGTAAATATTGAACTTTTTCAGGAAAAATAATACTAAACTGAGTATTTTCATCGTAAACCTTTATCAAATTGATATTTTTCGTTTGTAAAATTGGGGGTCTAGGTCAATACCACTCCGCAATTACCACGCCGGTCAATACCACGCTGGTCAATTCCACTCCCACAAAAATCACTCCAAACAATAACCACTCCGAACAAAAACCACGCCAGCAAATACCACTCCGTAAAATATCACTCCTGTAAATTACCACTCGGGGTAAAAACCACTCCAACAAATATCACGCCTGTATAATTCCATGTATGTAAATAGTATTTTAAGACGTAATAAGAAAGATACAATGGTATTACCAAAATAAAGAAAAATTAAAAATAATGATTTATATGTTATGGCTAATTTGATAAATTTATCGATTTAGCCGTAACATATACAAGAAATTAGATACATTATTATCCATTTGAAGATAGTAGTGCATAAGCTTCTTGATTAATTAAAATAGTGCAATATTTCTTATAAGTTTGAATGAGAATGTTAAATTTTTATATCAACACGTGCCATATTATTCATTATCAATAAATTATTTTGCTATCAGGAGTTATCACTTTAATGGCTAGAAAAGTAATGTTTTTCTTGAAATTTTACCTGAATTTAATGTAATTTGAGATCTATGTTAAATTGAAAAAGTAATACACAAATTATACTTACCCATAAGAAATATCTCTTAGTATATTTTGTTGTATGTATCTTGTGTGCCTATGTACGTTTTAGTTCTTAATTTTATATTATTTTATTTATATTATCAGATTCACATTAGTATTATTATTATTAGTCCATAGACTAAACAAACGAACAAACTTCGTCGCATCTTGTACAAGAAACTTGATCATTTTCGTTCTTATCACGTCTTGAAATATAACTTTTATATGTCGAATATAACGGCGTGATATTTGTTGGAGTGGTTTTTACCCCGAGTGGTAATTTACAGGAGTGATATTTTACGGAGTGGTATTTGCTGGCGTGGTTTTTGTTCGGAGTGGTTATTGTTCGGAGTGATTTTTGTTGGAGTGGAATTGACCGGCGTGGTATTGACCGGCGTGGTAATTGCGGAGTGGTATTGACCGGATACCTAAAATTGGTCTTGGTTTACTGTGAAAGCTGAGTTTGTTATTAAATAAGATTTGTTTTCGTATAGTGTTTTGTAGAAGTGTTTTTATTGTTTATTGTTGGTCATGCCTTATGAATTATTCGACTTTTATTAAAAAAAGGAGAAATGCTATTTGAAAACACCAATTAATGTTTCAATTTTATAACGTTAATCAAATCCTTCTGTTGAGGTACTGGTATGAAAATTAATTGTTCGAATTCTTTTTATAACTACGTTTCTTATAATGAACAAGTATTAGCGTTATCGAAACAGAAATTTAAAGGAAAGTTAGATAATAAATCAATATTTTGGCTATTTAAAAGAACTTGCTTTGAATGGGCATTTCGGTAGCTATTTTTTATTTTGAATTTTCTTGCTTTTAGACATAGCCATTTCCCAAAAAATTTTCACTGTTTTCCTATTCGTTTTGTTTACTACGAAACATAACATAAACATAAAAAACGTGAATATCGATAGTAGCACTTTGTAACTTTTACTAAAGAAAACTACAACATCCTTTAAGTATCAATAAAACTTGTAGATCCAAAAAAGGGTTCAGTGTTCCTGAAATAATGAATTGTCTCGCGAATTCCTTGATAAGTTCCCGTATTCATTCAGAGTCCGATACACCCATAAAACAAAACTCGTCGAAGTTGGAAAGGTCTCGAGGAGTTCATGACTTTGTATCACATGTTGGGCTCAATAAAAACGAAACTCTATCCGAACTATCCGTAAGAGTTTGGATCGTAAAAAAGCACAGTTCCGTACTATGTAAAAAGCTGTCTGATCAAGTGGGGTGTTGGAATACGAGGTAACCGGAATAACCTTGTGGTCTTTGTGAAATTATGTAAAAATGGAGGAGCGGTAAGCAGCGCCGCAAGCTGGGCATAATTAATCGCTCACTAGCATTATGCTCTCCAGCCCGGAGACAAAGACTGGTACAAGTTTCCAAGCAATTTAGCAGGGTTGTACGCCGAGACGTAAAATATGCAGCAGCAAATATGAATTATGTCCAGGGTTTGTATTTGAAAAGAGTAATACAACGGGAAAGTAACATTACTAACAGACCTAAATTAGTCGGAACAAAGAGATAGGCGTGAGAGAAGATCAACCAGTTGATTAGAGCTCAACGAGCCCGGGTCGCAACATTGATTCGCACGCGCTGAGTGCGTTGCAAATCCTTGTCAATTAATTTACAGAGTAACTTGTTGGCTAATTCGGTTTGACTGACGACCGATTAAAACGGTCCCTCGGGTTCTACTGTCAGTCAACCGTTAATGGAATGTCTCTACAGTGGTGGCATCAAAACACAGCGCCTTGTTTTCCTAAAAGATGGATATCCATCTCTTGGAACGAGCTCACCGCAGCGAAAGTGATACATAAGTAATGAACCTGCAGTAGGTGGGCCAGCCAACTCGTAGTTCTTGTGCTGGCTTCGTCAGATTTAAATTCGCTTTCGTTCCATCTAACCATTTCGCCTAAATTAGGCAACACTCGACGACCCGACCATCTCGACATGCAAGGTCCCTCTTCCTGTGGGACACCTACTCCGCACCACCGCGTATAGAATAAAGAATTTCAAAAATGTTGACCACATTCCCCACATGTTTGACCTACTTCGGCATACCGAACAAAAAAGTGTGGGTTAATCAGGATTATTTGCATACTTTGTAACTTTTCTAATCAAGAAACCAAAAAGAATTCGCATTAAAATCGACTTTATTATAACAAACTGAAAATTTCGAGTTATTCTTACAAAGTTACCAAGCTTAGAAAGAATCAAATACCATCTTGAAAAATGACTAGCTCAACTAAAAATTGTAAGGCAATCGAGTGAATAAGACGATAAGATTCAACAATTCAAACACAGACCTTTTGTATTGGATTATTACTAATTTCACCTATTATCCAAATCAAAAAGTGTACCTATTTCAATTCCATTTCGTTAAATTTGTAAATGTTTTTAATATATTTTAATGAATTACGGCAGATCCTTGCAAGGGTAACATATTCCTATATACAGAATTTTAATAATTCTTTAAAATACATGCATAAAATATTTCCCCAAAGTATCGAATGATTAAAAGTTAATCTGTAAAAGTCTTGGAGTATTGTTAATTGTAAATAATAATATTCAAAACACACAATTAGACAGAAAAAATATTTAGATAAAAAGAAAAAAGTAGTAAACCCAAATTTTGGACAGACCATTCACTTTGCAAATATTAAAAAAAAACAATTACAATTCCCAAAACCGTTCCAATTTAACTTTCCAAATAAGCTTATAAGCAGATTATCGGAACATTTTGTTTTTTGCCACTTTCTTTAGTGTAACAAAAAAAAATCAGACAATTACAAACAACACTGATCTCTAGAAAAACAATGCTAGAAAAGCTCGTAACTCAAATAAGAATACAATCCGAAAAAAGCAGAAAAGATAAATTTTTATTTGAAGAAGGCAGTTAAACGAAATACGTGTTGGGAATTACTGAAAAAGATACAGAAAAATATTTGTTAGCTTTTACCAAGCACATTAAAAAAATAATAAAAATGCACGTAAGAAGTGGAAAACAATAAACCGTGAAAAGGACGGATGTAAAAACTTTCGAAATTGGAAAATTAAAAATTTACAAAGTAGTTAAATTGAAACTAGCAAAATGTTGCTTATAAGAATAAAAGAAAATAATAAATAAGTCCAATATAGAGATTAAAAGTATAAAAAGGGAGGGAACACGTTGTAAATACAGAAACGTGAAGACTGAAAACGGGCTACCTACCGAACCAATAAGTATAAAAGAACATAAAAATAAAGGGCCAAACGATCATCACGTATATAGATTGAAAAATGAACAACTGTCCAAGATGATAGCTAAAGCAAAATTAATATACTGGAAAAATAAATAAGGAGAATTCGAGGTTACGGAGAATGAGCTGGATGTAATTGTTAGTTGAAAGGAAGCGTTTTCAGCTGGAAAAATGTAATCTAATATATTAACAAAAGACAACAAAAACCAAACGTATTGCTCAGGAAAGCGAAACAGTTTTGGGAAATGAATTTTAAGTCTTCAACGATGAGCATTGATCAAACAATGTAAGCGTCTTGAAAAGTATAAGCAGAGGAAAGTATTGAAGAGATTAATGAATAAACGAACAGAATTGCACCCCTTTCCATATGATTGTAGTAAATATATGCATTGCATAAGAGAAATAACTGTTGCTCGTTTAATTAGATTCCAACTGCTAACCTTCAAGAGATGCACAGGACAGGGTAATGTCTGCAAGTGGATTCGAAGAGCTTTAGCAGGCAATACACGCTCTAAATTCAACTTCATCTCGAGACGTACTCCAGCTTATTTGTTTTGTATGTAGATTCGAGAATTTAACTTCGGCAAAGCGAAATTTGTTTATGAATATATCTCACTTTAAAATATTAACTTGGATTACCGGAATTTTCCAGAAATACTAACCAAATTTCTTGTTAGAAGTATTTCAATAAATATTTACGTGTTTATTTTTCGTCGATTAGAGTGGTAATAACAACAAGAAACTTTTCGAGCTTTCTGGGGTTATTTAAATAAAATAAAATGTAAAATTAGCAACAACTGGTACTTTTCATGTATGGAAAACTGGGTCACAACATATAAAATATACCATCGTCATATGCAACTTAATATTCTAACAAAGTTGCTGTTTCAGTCTCAGCTCTAATGGAACTAGTTTGAAACTTTAGAGTATTAGAGCACAGTTCGGATTTCACAGGAAATAAAAAAAATATAAATTAGTACTTTTAGTAATTTTAAATGCCGTTTTAATTACTTTTAGTGCAATTGCAAGACGTGGGCAATTAGTTAAGTTTATTTTAGCACCGCAACTTCTTTAAATTGAAGGTTCTCGTTAACTTCGTTAATTTGAAAACATTCATTAGCAAAGAATTAAAGATCTGTATAGAAATTTACTTCAAAGGCTAGATTTGTTTTTAAGTTTTAAAAATATAAAGAAATAATTAAAAAGAACCTTTAGGGTCTTTTCAGTCGATTTACATTCGCCAATTAAACTAACCAGTGAAACTTGATTTAATCTTAAGTTTGGGAAATAATTTTTCAGAATGAGCTTAGAGTTAGTTTTCTTAATATATGAGAAACTTGGCAAGCCAAAATTTTCATAAGATTTAGTTTGTTAGAAATTCCAAAAATTTTCTGCAACTCTGCTTTCAAGTTCAATTACGCTGAAATTACAGCAAATGAAAACTTAAAGTTACAAACTAACAAGTTTCAGAACTTAAATTACCTCTGGAAATGTTGATTTCGCTGACTTTATGTTATATTAAAGTACATAATGTCAAGAATATTACGCTTTAAAAGCAAAATGTGGGAAAGATTTTAAAACATTTTTATTTAATTTTTTTATTCTCAATATAATTGTTAATTTTAAATTCAGCACGTCAGTTTAATGAATGTTAACCAAAACAGAAACATCCTACGCACTTCTACAAAATACAATGATGTTTCCGCTTTTTTGCTTCAGTTTCAACATTCGCATATTTAATGTGACTCATTTTTAAACGCGATTTGATATTTCGATGTTACACGACACGTTACACAAGTAGAATAAATTCCCTTTTGTTGGTATTTTAGTAATCACGTTCAAGTTTTAAACAGTTTAACTGTAAACTGCAAATACACGATACACTCAGTTTGATACCAAAGGAAAACTACTTATTACAAAATACTGGTTTCGATTTTATAACCGTTCCAGTTTTGTCGAGTATCTGATTTTTATCGCCTTGTCATAGCACACAGGGATTAACAAAAAATTGAGATAAATCTCCGAAGTAAATAAACTATAAAATTATCAAGAGAGCACTTTACAAATGAACAATTTAGCAGTTTTAAAAATCAACCACAAATTAGGCGGAGTGGTCGAATAATCCGGACTTTTTTTGTATGCACTAAATTACTTTTCGGCCACTACACGGTCAACTGCGATCGTAAACTTTTTACCTTTATTTTACTACCGGAACGAGCCACATAACGACCCAAATGTGCATTTAATTGAATAACAAAAATTTGATTAAGGTGTAAGGGTTCTTTGGTGGTTCAGTAATCTCGCGAGTAATTTATTGATATCAATGAACGAAATTAAATTATCGTTAAAAACTTAAAATTCCATGGTGTAAAGTGGCTATGTTGGATTCACAATACGTTTCGGGCACAATACGTCTTTCACATAATAAAACCGAAATTAGAAGCCATTTCAAAATAATGTCAGTAATAAATTGCGAAATAAAATCTATGAAATTGGGGTCATTCTATAATAAAACATTGTGAATCCGGCTCGATTCTGTTCTTTCTATCAGTTATTTCATATAATCCTTTTATAGGAATCCTAATTGAAAATTTCTTAGGAGCTTTCTTTCGATTCTTATTGCTGAAGGTTTGATAGACAATTTTCAGATCAATAAAAGTCGTTGATGTTTAACATTAGTACAAGTAAATTTATATGTATTTTCTAAATGTTTGTTATGCCGAGTTTGACATTTTATATTTACGAGTTCATTTTAAATTATGATAAACAACTTGAGTTGGAAAAACGTTAAACTGCGGTTATATTTAACAAATTTTAGCTAAAATTGTATTAATAAGAAGTTATCTACATATTTACATGCTAAGGGAGGTAAGCAGCTTTTGAACATGGAATATTACGGATTGAATCAATTTTGACATAATAATTTAAAATTAACTGCTGCTAAATTATTTTTATCCAAAAATTAAGGATTATGCTTGATTTTCAAAGTAGTTTTTATTTCTCTAGGGAGGTAAATCCACACCTACTTGCTTACTGCTATGACAAATAATAAATAAATTATGAAATCAACCAATATCAGTAAATATGATACGGTAAGGCTTGCCAAATCGACAAAAAAATAATTTCCTGCTTATTTACGTTTTCTCGCTTCATACTTGTGATTAAGAGCTTTCCATACCAACATCATGTGTTCTCAGACTATTAATAATCCTATTTCCATCATTTCCAAAAAACTGTGTATATTAATGTCAAATTTTATGACGGTATTTATCACGTTAATGGTCTTATTTAACCTTTGCTAAATATTTCTGTACCACCCTGAAACTTCCATGTAAAAGAGCTATAAAAATGACGACAATTAAAGGAAACCCGTTAAAAACTGCACGATCGTTTAGATATAATTTTATTAGATTTTCCAACTTTGTGTTCTGGAAATTAAACCACGTTGTCAATTCGATAACTTCGAAGTTTTTTTCTTTCATTAAACACCGAGAAACTTTTCAGATTTCCCTCTAATCTGAAAGGAAATCATTTGAATAAATCCAATTGAAGTGAGGACCGTTGGAAATTTATAATTTTTGTAAATGGTCAAGAAGCTGAAGTTTTGAACTTTCCTACTGTTAAATTTGGAGTTTTTTCAAGGTAGGAAATGTTTTTGTGTCTGAATTATTAAAAATTAGAGAAAGGAATAGATTGAATTACGCCAGAATTCCATAAACGTCCCAGCAACAAGATAAATCCATAAATTTTGGATATAAGAAAAAAAAAGAAACCAGAAAATACCACAGGGTAGAACTTAACGACAATTGAACAACACAATGTATTCCCACCAGGTCCACTTCTTACGTAAGTCGTAAGTTACGAGACAACCTCTCATCTCAAGGGTGTCACTTTTGCCTAAGGGTCGACTTTCTCTAACATATAAAATATTTCTATAATACGAATTTGGATTTTAGTAATGCGGATCAATATATCGCGATGTATTACAAATAATTAATTCCGAACTCGGTTGTTTTCATGACTGCCTTTTGTCTGTCGTAAAAGGTTTAATGTTTGTGCGTTTGTTACCACCGTTAATATAGAATATAAGTACAGATTTTGTGGTGCCATAAGCTCATTTGATGTTAGTTTTAGCAGTTATTTAGTACTGTGTTAATATCATGAGTAAATCTGTTATGAAATGCCGAATTTTCAGGTTATTATTATCTCTCCCCGTTTTAATGAGATTATTTGTAGTAATCCTATTCATCAAATTTTACATAAACAAGGTACGTATTTACCAAATATATTTCTATTTATTATGTATTAATAAAATTCCAACCCGAAGTACAAAAGTAAACATGTATACAGTGTAATCCATACACAGGAAATTAATATGACTATGTAAACCAAAAAGGGTAGTTTCGTTCTGGCAACAATTTCAGATGTGGTGATTTCGGCAACATCGTAGCTCTGTTCAAATTTGTCTGGGACAAATACATCTATCGTATTACCGGGACCTTCTTTCCTTCGCATTGTTTGCACATATCCAATATTTCGCTGTCGATACTTTTTCAACTATATACACTCTGACCTTTTCGTTCGTTTCTCGTTTTCTGATCTTTTCCAATACTTTCCTATTATATCACTGCTATATTACGCTAATTTACTTTCATGTCTATACAATATTCAGGAACATTTTTTTTATTAGGTAAATTTGCGAGACAGTGGACATTTCTTTAGGTGACCCGTGTAATCAGCTTACAGATTTTTTCTTTTATACGAGAAGCGTACAACAGACCCATTTTTTATTGTTTTTGCTTTTACTTTAAACTTCGCAATAACATACTATGACTTTTAGTAATTTGTTCCGAATCACTTTAGACTTTCACCATTAGCTGAGTAATAATTATTATTTAGTAAGATGCTATCGTAAGTTAGCCTGGTGCTCTTTTGGCAATTTTTATAACAGTGCTTGAATGATATTCTCAATCTGATTATTCATAATGCCATAAAACATGAAATCTTCAAGAAATCGAAAGTAAATATTTTAAAACTTATTATTGTCGAAAACATTCGCGAAACATTTGGCTAGATTACCAAAATATACAATAGGGATTATGCGAGTCGTAGTCAGTTCAATTTCAACATAATTATGGTGGTATGATAACATTCACAAAGTAAATGCGCTGTTGTGACACACTGTCCATTCATTTGATATTAGTTTTGAAAATCAATCAGCAATGTTTGTGTTAGGTAGTATAATTATTTGAATAAATAACCTTTGGTACATATTACAATCAGTTTCATTTTGGAATCCCTAGAACATTATAAAATAATGAAAAATCAAGAAAATGATAAATTACTATTTTAAATACCGGCTATAACTCTGTACAGAACGAAAAACATTTGGGACGTTCCACAACGGGTGATCAAATAAGTTGCTGTGTAAGCTTTAGTCTAAAAATTTAGGTTATAACTCTATTAAATTTAAACAGTTTATTTTGTTAATTTTAATGAAGTTCAGTGATTATTTATAGATGTAATGTATTTTCGTAAAGTCGGTTCTAATTATTTTTATTAATTTATTTGATCGCATGAATGCCCATCAAATATCATGACAAATGAGTTATAGACAAACTATAATTAAATCAAATTATGGCTTACGGATAAGACATTCTGTAGTTAAACACACTATTGTCACCGAGGAATGAATCCTTAAACCTCTGAATTCAATTGTAAAGTGGTCGTGGAATGATTAATATTAGATTTTGGTGCAGCAGTTAATTTAGGATAAATTTAGGTGGTTAGAACATCTAGTGTTATCTCAGGATTTTGATAATTAATTTAAATTCTGATATATTGGCGAATTAAATTGCTTCAAATATTAAAGCGATTTTGTATTTTAAAGCAAGAAAGCTATAATTTGCCGGATCCAATAATTTAATGATTAATCATACAATGTTTTTTTTTTGTTTTAGCCTGTACATCCCTATATAGGACAAAGGCCTCCCTCTCTCAATTATCGTTTGCAGTTTTTCAAATTTTCTAACTTTTTAGTGAGGGATTTTGGTCTACTCTCCCATAGTGGGAGACAAGTGCCTGTAGGTGGTCTACCGTACTATAGCCCTTTTCGAAACCCGCTTGCTCCACAGGCTGGTAGAAGTCTGGCTTGTTGCTCAGACGGTTTGTTAAAATTTTGGTTAGTAGTTTATATAAATGTGATAACAGGCTTATAGCCCTATAATTTTCCAAATCTTTGCTGTCTCCTTTTTTTAATAACAAAATCACTTCTGCTACTTGCCATATTTTAGGTATTTGTCCTCGTTCAATGCATTTGTTAATAAGGATACGAACAGTTTCTATCTATTAAGTTATCCTCTCTGTTCCTGGACACTTTTTGTTTTTCATCTGTCTGAGGGCCATTTTTAGTTAATTTTTGTCTATTTCTGGTATTTCCTCGGAACTGACATTCGTAATAAATCTATTGTTGTTGTTGTTGCTCTCTTTGTGGCTCTTGGTTTTGTGACTCATACAGTTTTGTATAGAATTCTTCCACCGCTTTAACTATTTTTACTACTAGTTTTATCTGCAACTACCACTCCTTTATCATTTTGTATTTTCATTACTTTTGTTCTTCCCATTGATCTTTGTGATCTTAGCACTTTCAAGTTCATGTTCTCTTCAATTGTCTTGTGCATCATTTTTGTGTGTTGTGAACAACATTAAAGGTTATGAGACTATACTGATAGATTTTACTGTATTTAATTGTAATTTTGTTTATTTACTAGGACTTATTTGGTCAATCATTTGCGTTAGGTGACGAAGTTCATACTTAACGCATTCTACACAAATTTCCACAAATAATGAGAAAAAAGTTATTAAAACATCGGAAGCACTCATACGTAACTTTCAGTGTATTCTAAAAATATTATAGATTTTTATAAAATTTACAGCTGATCTTACAAAAACTAAATTATATAACAAAACTGCCTGTTTGCCGTAGTATTGAACGAATGAAATATAGGTATCTTGTATCTTAGATTTTAAATTAAAAATATTACATTGCAAGCCAAATTAATGCAAAATGCCAAATATAATTTTAAGCACAAGGTTCTATTTTTAACAAGTCGTTAACAATACAAATGTCGTACGTTGACACCTGCGACGAAAGTATTATTATGATTACACGACTCGATCTTCAGCTTCGTGGTGTGATTTTCATATTCGTACTATAACAGTGCCTCTACCCCACTAATGAAATAAATAACGGTGAGGTATTTTGCTGAATACTTTATTCAAATAACAGATGACTATTTCATTTTGGGCACTGTGTATAGAAAATCATTGTCAGCTTGTACACGGGTCTATAAAGTTTATACAGGGAATTTTTCTATTTAGTATACATATCCCCTATGTACAGTTTTAAAATAAACGTGCCAAACGTATTGTTTTGCCCTATATGTAGACAACCAACTACGCACTAAACTTTAAATTTTAATTTTTTAAGAAAAAATAGCATGATGCTGTGACAAAAACAATTAAATTAACTTAGTGTCAAAAAATTAGTCTTTAACTGTTTCTGTTTTGTGTTGTTGCTATTTTATGTTTGAGAATAATCGTCGAATTAAAATTATTTTGATATTCTACTAATTTTGATTTATTGACAAACATAACCTTTACACACCACAAAAAATAAAAACTAATGTCCCTAAATTCACAGCCAGAGTGACGTTTAGTGTATAGTTGGTTGCCTACATATAGGATTTTGACGCGTTTATTTTAAAACTATACATAGGGGATATGTATACTAAAAAGAAAAGTTCCTTGTATATTAAGAACAAATAAGTAATCAAATATTTCAATCTAATTGTCCATTTAGCTAAAAAGAAACTATATTGCCATGTGTCAAAAAATAATCTATGATTACTATGATTAGTTATAGAGTCCTTTCTTTGAACATTAATAAAAAATTACGAGCATGAAATGTGTTATTGTACAGACATGAAGAGTAAAGTAAAAACGGAAAAGTCCCTTTAAAAATATTTTCCGAGCTTGGTTAATTGCGTAAAAGTGAAAAACGCACTTCCTCGTATTCAAGAGAGTACTTTTTGTTTGAAATGATTTAAATTTTTAAGGTTTCCCTTTAGTCTGCATCGGTTCGCATTCTTTCTGTAAACATTATGTTCCCTCGAGGTTGGGATTCGGTGCCGTAGAGAATGAAAAGTATCGAGAAAGGTAGCGGGCAGTCGAGTGAGTGCGGTCGTGGCTCGCGAATCAATTGGGGTAGCGATGAAGACACAAATAAAGCACAGCGGGAATTATGGCTGGTACTGGACACCGGTCCGGGCACAGATTCCCATAAAATTCTCGCACGTTATTAGAGTATTGATTTAGCTGCTGTTCGACTATAAATTGTATCCCTGCCATTGCTGTCATGAGCCGGCTACGTGACGCGTATTCGCTTGAATGCACGGGTCGTCCCAACTTGTCCCAGGCGGGACACGAAAATAGTAAAACCAAAAACTAAACAGTACTCACATTCATCGTGATCCTTGGCGGTGACGGTGAGAACGGTGTGTTGGATGTCCTCGTTCTCGTCCACCTCCGCCTCGTACAACGCCTTGTCGAAATACGGCGGGTTGTCATTCTTGTCCGCAATCCCAATGCGGATGAACTTAGTCACTGAAACAGATACCCAAATTAATGTCCCCTTCTATGTACAAACATGTGGGAGAGCAATTAACACAGTTTGCAGAGTCTGTTGTGTTTTCATCAATATTTTAGAGTGGTTAACCTAATAAAGGGGAAATTAAATTCCAGCTTCGCGGCTGGCCCTATCAGGGTTGGTCTCAGCGAGATGCAGATACACAACTTACACAGCAAATGACTTGCATATTCTACCCGTTGGGGAATAGAACCATTCATGCCCGAGAAACCAGAATATATGTATTTACCCTCCGCTTATTCTGTCATGTACCAAAACTAAGATTTTCTAATTTATAGTAAAATCTAACAAGAAGAGTCTTTCAACGCATTCATTTATCAAACTTAAGTCAACCAAAGTAGATATTAACAATCGCTCCACTAATACGGAAGTATAATCAGTGATGCGTAGGACCTCGCAGTTCGCACAGCTAGGGGGCTTTAAAGTTTGTAACAACATTTAAACTGTAAACGTAGATGGCACTCTGTTATTTTCAATTTGATAAGCAAATATTTTGAAACAACACAATAAATGCCTATTAATGTTTGTTCTCGATATGTTTCTTGCCGTTCGAAAATGTTTACTCAATGAGCGCATGCCAGTGGATTAAACGTTGTATTTTTGTCAAGAATAACGGTACCAACAGTACTTATAGATGTTAGTATAAAGGTTCGCATGCTAAGTTCCGATAAATAAAAACGCCGCCTTTGTTTTCTACGATATATCAGAATTTAATCATAAAGTCACGAAAGCATTTAAAAAACCTTTGCTTGACATTATTGAAACTTTATTTTCCACGATATTGCTTTAGATAACCATCAGTGCAATACATTACAGAAACATTATCCGGAAATTCCACCTAATATCGCTCCAACAGTTAGAAATGGAAAACAAAAGATCCAATATTCCTAGTTTTTGTTGTGTTTGGGTTTGAATACAAGAATTTATTGATAAAAGAACAATAAACTACATAAATCTTTCTAAATTATCTCGCAAACCCGAACGCAGAGCTGCGAAAATTCAGATCACTTAATCACACAATAGGAACTCCCCGTTCGCTTTACGGCTTTACAACTATGAAACTACACTACTCAAACTACTAAGATCAACTCGTCTCAGTTACATTTAACAACAAAACTAAACTAACCTGAACTATCATATCTCTACTGGGACCTGTATTATAATATTAAGCAGTGATCTTCCTTGGTACATTAAATGGTAAAATATTGACATTCAAATATCTGCTTGTCATACCACAAACTCAACCATTACCTTTTATTTAATATCCGAACTTACAATCAAACTGATTATTATCAGCATTTTTTGCAACTATTTTCAGGAATTTTCGGAAGCTAAGAATAACTAATTTAACTACCAAAGAATTCAGTCCCATCTAGCTTAATGCCATTTTAATTAGTGGAACATATCACGAAGTAAGTTAATATTAATCCGTCAGAGTTTAAAAAATGACGAACGTTTTCCTTTAGCGACTGAGCTATCTGAAGTAGTAGTAATTCAATAATGATGAAAGCTACTCAGTACGTGAAGAAGTGTAACAAGCTAATAATGAAGTTTCCTGTGAAGTAGTTGTACTCCTGTTGACCTACCAACTTTGTAATGTTTTCAATTGGTTACGAAACGAGCATACTGAAACTTGTATTTCAACTGTATGCAAACAGTCAGTTAACAGTTGGTAAATTTGCCTCCGAAGCATTCAAAGTGTGGACGTGACTTTAGCAATACCGTCCAATGACCTTAGGGAAACCTTGTATTTATAGGTTCTGAACTACCAGAAGCAATTTCCAAGTTATCTTTGACATCTAACTTTGTTCCAGTTTTAAGAATTTAATAACAGTTGTATCACGTCTTTGTCGTTTTCTAACAGACTACGATGTGCCACGGGAACTCACATACAACAGAAAGCACTTTGCCCTAATCTAGATCAGGTATCTCAGGAAATTCAAAACACGTGGAGCTGCAAAGGGCGAAAACCATTGCGAAACGTGCGATTAGAGAGTGGCAACTAAGAGGTAATAAAAATACGAATGATAAAGGACTCAATTGTGTAAAATAAAAATAAAATGTATAGTTTAGGCACGAACTAACAGTTTACAGTCGTTCAAATTTTATTTTCAGTCGCATGAACCCTACAGTAAATGGGCGATACGAGTGCCATAACTAGATACGAGCCGCAGTACAATTTAAGCTACTCCATTGTGATTCAACGTTGACCTACTGCGCCAAGAAGGAGGTTATTGGTGCAATTTTAGGGCTACTATCTCAGTGCACCCTTTCATTTTACCAAAGTAATCGTTTATGGGTTCGCATTGTCGTTATTAAACTGCATAATTTGGTAGTGTTTCGGTGCGTGACTAATTGAATTGTTCCCTGCTGCGTACACAATCAGCATTTTATTAACAAACTAGTGTGGTTTCATAGCATGTCATTTAAATAAAACGATGGAAACCGAATTTTCATCGGCGGAAACCTCTTTGTCAGGAGTAATAATGTATATTTTAATATGTGAGTGTGTGTACATGATTGGCATACTACGGAGAAAAAGAATCGGAATTCTTACAAGATCAAAGAAATTTTCGATATTAAAACTTCAGTGTCTGCAGGTGAAGGGAGCTTTTCTATAAACCCTTTGTAAAGTTCAAAATTACCTTCCATACCAATGAATAACGCAGCAACCACGTAAGGCTTTCGCTCGTTCTGTACATGTCACTGTTCATATGGTAATTAAGACACAGCATCATCCCTTCTGTTTATTAAAGTCATGCCAGAACATCTTGATATATTAGAAAGCCGTTTGTTCACTACGCTTCATCTACCGATATGGGTTATTAATGTCAGTCTGTAATTAAAGTTATGTTGTACGAGGGCTTTCGAAGCTAATGGTTTGCGAAAATTTATTTTTCGGCTGGAAGCCATGCTGAAGATAGTAGGTACTACAGGTTTCACGTCAAGGCGGGTACACGATCCCCACAGTTTTCAATTACAAGACTTTGTAAAATTTGTTTATGCCAGTAGTTTCTGAAAACTTCTTCAATAAGAATCACGTCACTTTAATAAAACTTTTCAGAGAAAAATACCCGGATGAGGAAAAAATCTTAATTAACGTCAGGAAGACGGAACGTTCTTTTATTGGTATTAATTTTCACTAAGATGTTTGCGAACCGAACGGTTGAAATTCAATTTAATATCTGTAATAAACAAATTTATACGCAAATTTAAGTTTCACGGAAGCATTAAAATCCAAAACTGACCCGTAATGTCGACCGTGATTTATGGATAGGCGTTGCTATTACACATGTAAGCCCCGTAACAGGTGAACATGCATAATTCAATTTCCAGATTCAATTTATCACTAAATCACAACGACCCACCGATAACGTTTATGGCAATCACAGAAAAGAAAATTAATTCAACTGTTGTTCCAATTTAATTTTTGAATGTTTCATTATGCAAGTTATAATCTCGTTTTGATTTAATTAATTTTTGAATATACCAAATTACATTTTGGGTTCGGATAACTTGAGCTTTGTTTACAGCAAATTTAGCGTGAATACAGAACGGAATGAAGTTCATCTACATTACAGATTCATAACCTTAAGACGACAGTTTGATATTTGAACTTGAACTTGTCAACTAAACTTAAGGACAGGTAACAGATATCACTTTACTGAATACTGCAACCTGCCACTGGATAACTTATGAATATTTATTCTTGTCTGTCGTTTTGAAATCAGTTTTACCATTAAGTTTAACGCATGTTACCCGTACGGGTACCTACAACCAGTGATGGAATTTTAGTTTTAAAACATTTGTTTTTCGGCTTGCGTTCCCATCAAATAAAATCTTAAATTCAGAAACTCCAACAGCTTTGCACTACGTTCTCAATTAATCTTTAATTTAAAGAACTCACGATGGTTTTAAAGCAAGAAGTTTGTAAGCACCTAAGCACTGGATCTGGGTGTTACATTTTAAGTACCTAGTGAAAACTAAATGAATAGAAAACAAACTATTTTTAGGTTAGCACAGGATTTCCAACAAAGATAGTTTTGTTCAATTCGGCAGCTTAAGAAAACTCATTCTTAAATCCTTCAATTTTTATTAATCGCAAATTCTGCTCGTACAAGCTAAGAATGTCATTCTAAAAGTTTGACAACGACCGACCATTAATTATTACTTCAGTAGTTCTCTAAACGACATGAAATACGACTTTAAATAGGACAAAACTGGAAACAGGAAAAGAGAAACTCGGTCCTAACATTTACAAAACTAAAGGTATGCGGTTACGAGTATTTTGTAATCCAAGCGTGAACCATTTACATACACCATAATGTATAATTTCCTTAACAGAAGCCAAAATTGTTCACTCTTCGTATTCAACATGATAAACTACAGTTTGCAGTTCTTGTTTTCATCATTGGATCAAGGCTTGAAACTTCAGTTAAATGTATTGTGTAAAATGCGGGCGGAAATGGGATTTACGTGTTGTCATTTAGGTTTGATATTCTTGGAAATCTTAAAAGAGAGAAATCTTTTCGGCTGCTTCGATACTAAAAAAACCGTGACCGTTTTGCGAAATCCGTACAACTAAACCAAATAAACCTGCTTAAAATCGGAATTTTCAATAAATAAAATTGCGCTCATCTAATATTCCTTTGAATTCTCGAAGGGGATTTTGATCAAAGTTTATACCGTCCCCAAAGCTAATAAACTAATCGGTCTTTATAATTAGTGCGGGAAAGTTGGGAGAAGCAAAGTGCACTTTTATGTTGAATTGTTTATGTATAAAGTCCATAAATCCAAATTACACTAGGAAACGCCAAGCGCAGTGCACAAAAAGAATTTAAGCGGTAGATGTAATAAAGGGATACGAAAAGCATCCACCCTGGCAACAGCGAGCTATTTTCACACACAATTGAAACTTTCCTTCGGGTTTATGAAAGGCGAGATCCTGCGGTTGTACAAGATAATACGAGATTATTGACGAACAACGTATTTGCCTACAGCATAATTACTTTTATCCGGCAGCATCGGCTCGGAAATGTGACATCAGGAAAACGAAACACATTCCCGATGCCACTGATCTATATATACACACGCTTACTAAAGCGATATGATGGGATTTTCAATAGTCTCGTTCAGGATAAGTGAATTACGAAGGGTTCGTTTTATAAAATTGTTGTTCCTTTGCTTTCACAGACACGATTTTCAACACTTGACATATTTGATTTTTCGTATGAAACGAATATAAATGAAGGAGAAATTCGGTATTTTTTAAAATGATAAATTACTAACTGCGAAGCTATACTTTTATATTAGCGAACACGAGCGTAAATTCAGTAATCTGGATTCAGTAAACTGATTGATTTTCGTGTTTATATGAGAGCAGTTAGTTTCTAAAAGTGATCCCCTTTTAATGAGGCGCTTATTCTGCGTTAAGAACCTACTCTAGTGGAAATGGCCTCTTCGGTTTTAATTTTAATTTGACGTTTTATCGCAGAAGTAATTGGCAAGGCGGAATGTAAACACTGTACATTCGCATCCTTAAGTCCTTTTATCTTTTATAAACGTTCTTAATGTGGCAACTATGCTCATTTCCCTGGTAACTGCTTATTACAGGTTTTAAATCTTCCTTGGTTCAGATTTCAGGACGTTCTCTAAAACACCGGGATCTTCAAGGGTTTTAGTAAGGACGTATCTCGAGATAAACTAAATTAGATCATACTTCACCAAAACAAAAAAAGAAGGCACCTGCAATCGAAAACTTTAGTAAAACGACAGAAAAACATTTGAAGTAGTACTTCTCCTTACCCTATCGAACACATTACAAGTAGAATAACGCAAAACGCTTATTCAACCCTAAACATCGACCAATCTTTGAGACTGTTTTTTCAAAGGAGCCCTCAACAAAGGACAAGGACTTAACATGACTTCCATATCAAAGGTAAACGAACGAAAAACGAAATATAACAAGCAAGAGCTACAACGATGTCACCACAAAAACAAAATATCGTTCGATGGTTTTATTTTAAAAATATATTCGATGTTTATCACACTTAAAATATTTGAATTTTGCATACCATGTATTACAAATACTTGTAGATAATGTTAACCTTCACAGGTTGTTTTTAGTTAATTATAAAAATAAGTACTGAAAATTATTCAAAACGTTATTTTCATTTAGAAAATTTGATTTACTGCATTTGCTGAATTTTGTGGGTTGCTTTCAGAATTAAAATTAAAATGAGGTTTTCAAAGTAAATCTTATTTTAATTGGATTTAAACAAATTGATTTTTTACTATTTTTAATACTTAAAATGCATCAATTTATATCTCGATCCAGTAGAGACATACAACTAATTTGATGATTTCTTGAGGTTAAATTTAACCCCTTGTTTGTTGAGTGTAACGATTTTCAAATTTTATATGTGGAGTTAACATAATGCTATGAAACTGAAACATAAAAAGACATAATAAATGTACACTGCCAGACGTGACAACGAAGTCTCTTCTCATATAAATAACCTGCAAATTTACAAAACAATCTTCTCTTACTTAATTACTAAACAGGATCCCTTAATAGGGTAAGATCGTGGTTTTGGGGTTATTATCTCTCATCAAGCACAAGTAAGCCACCCTTGCTGTTTATCTACGTTTGTTTGTTTTTTTTTTTTTTAAATTTCAAACTAATCTAAAGCTGCTTCTATGCGATTAACCCCTTTTCAAACTAGATACTAGTCGGTAGAAAAGTGAAATAGAACGAAATATTAAAAATATTTCAATTGTGAGAGGATATGAGAGACTCCGTCTAGTGTTGAAGAAGAATATTTTTTTACTACAAATTTACAATCTACTCGAATATTACAGAGTAATAACGTAGGGCTAGGATTTTGATGATTTTGTATCTTTTTTTCTGAAAGTCTGAGACATTGCTCAGTTATACAGGGTTGCTCATTAGTACGTCAAAGTCCAATATAGGCTTTATTAAATAAAACTGGAGGAATTTATTTTATAAAAAGTGGCACAGTAACAAAAAACGCACATTTAAAAAATAATTTGAATTATACAGAGTGTCGCCCTAAAGCGGGGCACATTCGAGAATATTTTTTTTAAATGAAACACCCTGTATATTTTTTGTTTTTTCTAATCTGCTTTAAATTGTCTTTTCAACGATTCCTGGGTTTTTGTTTTTGGATGACGCATTGTTGAGTTATTAACGAAAATCTAAAAAAAATGGTCGCGACAAGGTTTACGATACTAATTCCATGCGGCAGTATTACGATTAGCTAAGACAAAATTATTTGGTAAGTATGCACCCAAGGGATGTGTTGAACCTACAAAATAATCAAACATTAATTTTATTATACAGGGTATTTGTTACGATGCAGTCAATTTGGCGATTGTCAAAGAGCGTTTACTGAATTTTTTCAAATGGAACACCCTGTATATTATTAAATTTTTGGAATGACGCGTTAATTGCGCTTAATTTTTGTTAATAATGTCCTATATCTAAACCCAATAATTTCAGAGATATTTTTACTTTTTCATTACAAACCGCTAAATTATTTGTTTTCGATTCGATCTAGTGTACTGGGCAAACGCTTTGACAAACTAAAACAAATAACGAATCGACCTTTACTCAGAGTGGTAGCCCAAACCGTCATAATCTTCATAATTATGCAACAGAAAACCCAAGAATAGCAAGAGCGGTTGATAAGTAGAGACAATAGACTGTAAATGTTTGGGGTGGTATTATGGTCAACTTTATAATTGGACCACATTTCTTTCATGGACATCTAAATGGTGCACAATATTTGAATTTCTTGCAATATGACTTGGCTCAGCTTCTGCAAAACGTTCCTCCAGTTCTAAGGGAAAATATGTGGCTCCAGCACGACGGTGTTCCAGCACATTTTGCACTAGATGTCCGACGATATTTGAATCAAGAATTCTAAGGTCGATGGATCGGCCGCGGTGGTCCTACTAGTTGGCCACCTAGATCGCCAGATTTGACGAAACTTGATTTTTTTCTATGGGGGCACACAAAAAACATTGTGTACCAGACACCTCCAACTATAGCAGACGATAATACATGCTTTTGATACAGTTTCCATTGAGATGTTACAAGACGTAAATAGGTCCTTTCTGTCAAGGCTGCAAATGTGTTCTAATCAAAATTTAGGTCACTTTGAGAATTTATTGTAAATATTACCTCTAACGAAATTACAGTTTGATACTTTTTGTCTCTATTTGTTTTTGTTTGTCAAAGCGTTTGCCCAGTACACTAGATCGAATCGAAAACAAATAATTTGGCGGTTTGTAATGAAAAAGTAAAAATATCTCTGAAATTATTGGGTTTGGGTATAGGACATTATTAACAAAAATTAAGCGCAATTAACGCGTGATTCCAAAAATGTAATAATATACAGGGTGTTCCATTTGAAAAAATTCAGTAAACGCTCTTTGACAATCGCCAAATTGACTGCATCGTAACAACTACCCTGTATAATAAAATTAATGTTTGATTATTTTGTAGGTTCAACACATCCCTTGGGTGCATACTTACCAAATAATTTTGTCTTAGCTAATCGTAATACTGTCACATGGAATTAGTATGGTAAACCTTGTCGCGACCATTTTTTTTAGATTTTCGTTAATAACTCAACAATGCATCACCCAAAAACAAAAACCCAGGGATCGTTGAAAAGACAATTTAAAGCAGATTAGAAAAAACAAAAAATATACAGGGTGTTTCATTTAAAAAAAATATTCTCGAATGTGCCCCGCTTTAGGGCGACACCCTGTATAATTCAAATTATTTTTTAAATGTGCGTTTTTTGTTACTGTACCGCTTTTTATAAAATAAATTCCTCCAGTTTTATTTAATAAAGCCTATATTGGACTTTGACGCACTAATGAGCAACCCTGTATATAAACGTGTTTCAGGATACATTGAATCACATGAGAGCAACTTGTTGGTGCATTTTTTTGCATTTTTTACGATTTTTGAGGAATGGGGCATTTTTTGCTAATTTTTATGGTATTTCCAGCATTTTTTGTGTGTTTTTCTTTGAATTTTTTGCATTTTTGAGGAATAGCCTCAATTTTTTTGCGATATTTTACTTGGCGAGCTTATAAACTTTTGTTAAAGTTTTATTTTTCATGCAGTCTAGAACAAAATGCAATATTTTTCTTTTCTGGGTAGTTCCGGTTGTTCCGGTATTTTTACCTGTTTAGAAATGAAGCCTAAAACCTCTATTGTTAGCTAAATGCAAAGTTAATGTTTTCTGGGAACGTGCTTAAGTCATCCACAAAAGAATGCCCATTAAGGGATTAAATTTCTTTGGAATGCAGTCAGTGAGTCAGTAACTTACATAGCTGTTTTCTAAGACTGGCCTGCAGTGGGTGGGAATGAACCAACAATAATTTTGCAGTCTTATTCAGTTTCTTCACGTTCTTATCAACAGATTTATATGTCATCTTTTTAAATTTTTATGTCATTTTTGCGAGATTTTTAAGTCATAATTGCATCTTTTATTTTGCATTTTCGCTGATTTTTAACGTCATTAAAATCCTAGCCCTAGTAATAAGTAATAATTAGTGTGAAGGTGAATAGGTTAGAGTCAGGCACCATCCACTGACGGTTCTCTGAGTCTTCTCTCTGCTGGTTGTTGATTGAAGAGCTCGTCTACGAGTTGGTTACTATGTCCTACGCATCTGTTTTTGTATTTGGTAGCATGTGGTTTAATTACATCTCTGATAAATGTTATTTCAAGATCATCATGTATAATTTGATTGGAAATGTACCATGGCGCGTTTACTATCATTCGTAGTTCGTAGAGTTTTTGACTGGAACGTTTGCAGTATTTTAGTGTTATATGGGGCTTGCTGCATTCCCACAATTCAATCCCGTAGCTTGTTTTCGATCGATAAATGGGATTTTCTATTGATTAGCTAGTTCATATGTTTAGTTTTTAAATCTAACTGTTTTTTTTCTTTTGGTTTTTGTGTGGGCTCGCCAATTAAGTTTTTGGTCTAGGTGTATTCCTAGATATTTTATCTCTGTTTGACCAGGGACTGTCACGTTGTTTATAGTTGTGGACAGTCGATTTTCCGGTTAGTGAATGTTACTTGAGTGGATTTATTCGGGTTGACTGCGATTTTCCATTTCTTGAGCCATTTTTGTAGTATTAAGATGGTTTTGTAACTTTGCTGAAGCCCGTATAGGGTCTGTGACTGACATTATGACTGTGTCGTCAGCGGATATGGCGTGTCGTTCATTAGTGAATATGAGATACAGTATCGGACCGAGAACACTACCCTGCGGCACTCCCGATTTAATACAGTGGTAACTAAATAGTTCGTCGTCGATTTTAACTTGAAAGTAACGCTCGTTTAGGTAGGATTTTAGGACAAGGTATAGTTTATCAGGTAGATTATTTTTTAGTTTGTTCAGGAGTCCCAAGTGCCAAACCTTGTCAAAGGCATGCGATATATCGAGGAATACTGAAGCACATACCTTCTTGCTTTCTAGACTTTCTCTGATTTTACTGACAATTCTGTGGCACAGTTGAATGGTCGAATGGTTTTGGCGGAAGTCGAATCGATGTTTAGGGATAAGTTCGCTCAAAGAATTGTCTTCTAGTATTCTAATGAGGATAAGCCTTTCAAGTAGTTTAGCCATAATAGGTAGCAGACTTATAGGTCTACGAGAGTTGGTTTCCGTTGGAGGTTTACCAGGTTTTGGTACAATTAGAATCTGAGCATACTTCCATTGTATTGGAAAGTAGCACAGGCGTATTACACTGTTAAAGATAGTCGTGATTAGTACGACTGCTTTTCTTGGGAGATTCTTCAAGATTTCTACAACTATCAAGTCATAGGAGTATTTAGGAAAGCTTCATTCTCCAAGTCGTCGTTGTCTATTTCTGGTAAGGAGAATAAATTGATAGGTATTCAGAAAATGTGCTTGCATTTTCAATATTTGATCGAGCCCATGTTCTATCTGGCTTTCTAATTGGAGGTATGGCTACAATAGGTCGTTTGAATTTCTTAGTGGTCTTCCAGAGCGAATGATCATCAGGAGGGAGATTAGTGATATGTAATTTAACTGTTTCATTTTTAGCCGCGCGTAAAGCTTTTTGTAGATTATGCGTTATTCTATTCGAGTGTGTTTTGTCGATGGCGTTTCTTGTTCTTTGTCACCTTCGGCAAGCTTTCCGTTTATCCTGTACAAGTTCTTTGATGTGCAGCGGAATGTTGTATTTTGTTTGAATCGTCCTGAGCTTTGCTGGAGTAGCCTCCCAGCAGCTTCTTTGATTATTTGAGTCAAATATTGGACAGCTTCTTCTATATCATGATTATTTTTTAGACGAACATCTAATCTAATATTATCATCAATATAAATTTGAAATTGTTTCCAATTTGTATTATTGGTACACAGTCTGAGTGGTGGTTCTTTCCAAATTGTGCTTGTACTCAGAGATAGGGCTGTGGTCCGAGTGGAGATCAGAGCTAGATTCAATAGCGCTATTTATATCTGAAATTCCTGTGGTAACAGCAAAATTCAGCAAATTTGGAATTTTGTTTAAATGGGTTGGTCAATGAGTTGGCTCTTCAGTTGATAGATATCTCATATTGTTTCATTCTAAGATGTTTAATAATGCTCTATCTTTCAGATTGATAAGTCTGGAGCCCCATGTTGTATTTTTCGCATTCCAATCACCAGCGACTATAAAATGTGATCCAACTTGAGATATTTTGCTATTTTCTTTAGGGATTATGAGCTGAAAGGAAACCATTTAGTTTTGGCTTTTTGTCATCCTCTATAAATACTCTTATGTTACGTGACATCTCATTTATTTATTTATTTAATGGGCAAACTCTAGGGGATTTCAATGCCCATCAACTACTATGGTTATTAGCGTTAGCTAGAATTTTGCCGAACCCAAGAGATATCCATGCCTGGAAGGAATCTCTATCGTGCCAAACATCGTATTGGCATAGTACCTACGGTTTTACGTCCTATCCGAAATACTTTCAGATATTTTTCCGCATTAAAAGTCTCACCGACCTGAACCGGGAATCGAACCCGAGATTTCTGGTTTTCAACGCAAGTATGCTAACCTTGACCACCTCATATTTACACCGAAAACATTTTTGTTACTACAGATCTATTTCAAATATATAAACGTATTTTACTTGATGAAAGTCCACGTAAATTTCTGACAGCACACAGTTTTAAATTTTTGCCTTTTCTTGAAAATTCCGAACTAGACAGAAACCCAAGTGACTAAGAAAATGTATTCCAAACCTGTACCATGTTCACTGTTCACCTAAAATTTTCTGCCGTTTAACGTTAGTTACGTGCTTGAGTTTTAAATGTAAAAATATGCTTGAGTTAACAAAAACAAGTCTCGCCCCCACAAAATAGGTTTAAAGATAATGAAGCGATTGTTAACATCTTATTTTGGGGGAAATTTCAAGTGTGGAATGTAATGTAAACTTGGTCTAGAAACTGGTAATAGACGCGAACCCAAGAATACTACCAACCAACCAACGGAACAAGCTACATAATTTTCTGTAATTACGTTAGCACAAAGGCATTCAACATATACAGTACTATAACTTTACCCCGTTTATAATTATAATAATAACTAAGTAATAAACCGTTCATTGTAGTCGAGAATAAAATGTATGCATACTCGAGGAGGCAATATATCTAATTTAGAAAGAGGACCCCCCTAAATGGGTAAATTTGGCTTCCATAATTAAAATTAGTATGTGTGGAGCGTCCCCCGGGGTAAAGTTATAAATTTGTAAAACATTTACGTATAGGGAGAAGTGTTAATGTAAACGCTTAATTTGTTTCCGGACACCCCGGAAACATCGAAACAAAGGACAAAAGTATTTCATTAAAGCTCGGCTTTGTTTTTGTACAAAATAGGATGTCGTAAAAACAATAATCAAGCAATAAAACGCAGTCAAATTTTACTTCTGGTTTTACCCTTGTTAAAGGAACTTTAAGACCTCATTTTCTTTAATTAAAAATTAAACTCACAATTAAGGATTCCGGGATATACTCTTTCAATAAAAGGAAGCCAACTTCGGTTTTAGGTTTTTCAACTATGTAAATCCTACTTTATAATGCAGTTTCATATTTCTTGCTTAATGAAGTACAAATAAAATGGTTAATAAAATAGAATAAAATGGCAAATTTGTATTTGAAGAAACTTAAATAAATAAGTATTTTAATTTTGCTCGAACTGAAAGGTTATCGATAATCATCGTGCGAATCTCAATGGTCTTAGAATTAATATCTGACGCGAAACTCGCATTAGAAAATCTGAAGGTAGAGATTTAACGATAATAATAAGGCGTTAAAGCAATAAATAACAAAATAGATTAAATTGGTTGTTAAACACCAGATACAAAACGAATTTATTTACGGAAATTAGAAGTTTCGAAAAATCACTAGAGGAAATTAATTTTTTAAAGGAAATTGCTTAAAACTAACTTAAAACTGCCAGTCGTGCTTTCATATACTAACTAAACGATTATAAGGAAAATAAATCAAAACATCGAGTTGCTAATATAATAAATTTAATATTCAATAGGATATCATTTTATGAAGGAAAAACATTTTGATTTCATCGCATTTTACAAAAGTTTCGAGCTATTATTTCTTTCTACATGTCGAATCTCATTTTCTTTTCGTATCTTTTCTATACCCACAGATTTATTTTATAAGTTGTTTCAACACTTTTAAACTTTCTTAGGACGTTTTATTTTATAGTACGAATTTTGCAGATTTGTTCAAGATTTTAACATTTGCAAACTTTTTCTATTTTTTATACGATATTTTAACCCCTAACGATTTAAATATTGTTGCATCGCACAAGAAAATGTTAAAGTTACAATAACCTTTTACCTTCTGGTTATAAGGCTTACAAATATTTAAGCAAGCAAAGTTGTATAAACTTCGAAGTTTAAAGAATTTTGATTACTGATGTTAAATGAAATGAATTAGAAATGAAATAAGTTAAGAATTGTTTCGGTATTTCAGAAAGTAAATCGGGTATGAATATGAAAGCTAATAGTTTAACAAGAATATTAATTTCCGAAATATTTGCAGCAACGGTCGAAGTTTTGGTAAAGTCTTCCACCTTTTAAAAGTTGTTTAATTCCTACGCAGAAACCTTGTGTTTCATTTCTCTCCATTTTTCCTCAAGAAAGCTACTTAAAAGTGCTTGGAATTTCATTTACAGCACTTGAAATGCAGAAGACAACTTCGGAGTATTTGCGTTTCTCCTTAAATTATACGACAAAAAATATTTAATTAAAATTTTTCAAACAAAGGACACGTATCTACCAAATACACAAAACTATATATCCTTTCCGAAATAGAACTATTTAAATTTAAATATGTCGATCGATTTGCTTCGAAAACGAGAAGAAAATAAAATAACAAGCTCTATTATGCCGGAGCTTTTATCGTCATCCCCAATATGTGCTGCTGTATAAAGATTACTGTTCCAACCAGCAAAGCACCTTTTTTTACAAAAGGAAGTGTTTTTGACACATTCCTGATGTACGGAAACCGCTGAGCTTGAAAACAGAAACTTTATACAACCTTATAACTGAAAACCACGATTTCCTTGGCTATTTTTAAATTGCGGAGGCGAATGATTTTTTAAAAAATTATAAAAAATTCCTCCGGGCGAATTTTAATTCTTGATCTGACTTCACACCGAGCTGTAAACAGAAGGATATTTTTACTTGATATTTTAACCTATCTCTACCCTTGTCGCTTTCGATAACCTAAACTCTAAATCATACCCAGATATAGATAATAAAAGGCAGCAGATACTGACAGGCCGAATCATAAAGAATGGATCGAAATCTGTCGTTTCGTAGGCTAGATGCGATATTTTCTCATGAAAGTGCTACAAAACACATCTTTCGTTATTTTACTTGGCATCAAAATATTTCGTGCAAATAGGCCGCTGCCTCCACTGCTTCATATAAAGATTATACACAACCGTAGTCAGATGTGTGGTATTATTTATAATAAATATCCATTATTTTAAAAGCTAAAGCTTCCCTTTATCCCAAAAATAATAGAAAAAAATAAAACACGCTTCACGGCAGTATATTTCGTTAAGCGCGAATGTATAAAAAGCATACTAAATTTTAGGATTTTGTTATTATTTACGACACTGTATTTATAACACACATTAAAAAAGCTTCTACCGATCGATGATGCAATATAAAAGTTTTACCAAAGCGAGAATTCAAATCACGAGTAATAAAAGAATAAACGTTTTCCCAACAAACATCGTTTTACCAAGAAAATTTAGTATTTCTGGAGAACCGATATTAAAACGTGCATTCGACATGAATTTTGCTAAAGCTATATTGATAAAATATTAAAGAATAAAGAATCTAAAAGCTCTTTAAAAATTAAACGGCCCGAATTTAAATGCAAATATTATAAATTTATATTAAATCTGATTTCATTTCGTACAGAAAATAAATAAAAAGCGTATTTCGGTTGAAACAGAAAAATAAGCTTTGGTAAGGGATAGATTCCTACAAATTTTAAAAAAGTTTACTGTAGATATCGAGTAGCACAACTGAAGTTAAAACAAGTGTAAATTTATTTTTGTTAATGGCAATTGTAGTTTATTTTGCCATTAAATCAACAAGTAGGTAATGTTCACTTTAATCGAAATTTCTGTAATAGGAGTATAAACAATAATCTAATTCTTTTACTGTAAAATAAGGGCAAAAACTCGCCAAAACACTATACTGTGTTTCTTCGGATACAAAACGGAAAATATCTTCTAAAAACTTCGTAACTTGAATATTGCTTTTTTGATAAAACTTCTGATGGGACTTCGTTTTCGAATACTAATCATCCCTAAACAGTAGAAAGACAATGAATGCTTAACGCAGCTTTTTATAGTTCTTTTATATGTGTCTTATGGCCTCGTCTTTTCTTGCGAAATGTCCCCTCGTTGTGCTGTTTTAACTGGATCACATTTCGAATTTTGTTGGAGTGGACCTTTGGGATTTTAGAACTTGGCTGATAAAAATTAGGGCACTCTATATCATTACCAATTTTGACGATTATAAATGAATATTTTTGTACGGTTTTTGTTGGAAATTCGTATTTTGTCAGATAACGTAACGAGTTAGTAACATCAATTTTTTTTTGTTTAAATTAAACCATTGGCAAAACATCGAAATAAGTCCTAATGTTATTTTTCCATTACGTTGACCGTTTTCCTGTAATTGCAAAAGCGAACAGTTACGTAAAAGATAATTGGAATTATGTTACGGCAGTAATGTTTTCGAGCCCTCTGTAATTGCTTTTAAAAGAGTCAATAATTGGAACTTCTTAATTATTTTATCGTCATTCCTATGTAAAAAATAATAATTTACAGTAATTGCAAGTATTTTTTAGACGGATCCCGAATTCCCGAAGGTTCCAAAGAAAAAAAAAACGGCCAAATTAAATTCATAAATCTAAAAACAGAACCATTATAAACATAATTTTTTTGTTAAGTAAAAAAAGTTTACTCCTCTAAAACATGGCCATAAATAATGTCGAGCTTATTACATTTCTTTTACCTCGTTCTTGTTGTTTTAAACTTCCAGGAAAAATTATTAACATTAACCATTCAACATTTCGTAAAAGTTAACTTAGTTTCTCAATAACGGTTGAATTGCATTTTCGCGCTATTAAATAATAGAACAACTAATCTCTCCGGGTTGCAAAAGCACAGCGGCCAACATTTCAGATTTATGGACGGTCTAAATGAAGCCCAAATCAGTCTGTAATATTACATAGAACATGTGGTCTTAGAACTGCGACATGACTTGCTATATTATGTATCTAGCGAGCAAAAGCAGTGAATAATTTCCTGTAGACAAACTACTTTGTCCCTTAGGAGATTAATGTCGAGCTGGTGGAAACACTTAAGGAAAAATGACCTTCCTTCTCCCGATTAATCTCGCGTTTAACAATAACTGCTCGTTGGCCGCTTTTAATAAATGTGATGATAATGCCACGTTGCAGAAATTCTAGGTTTCTGATTCGATTTATGTTATGTTCCACTAGTTACGGTTTAATAATGATTTAATGATAATGCCATTACTGTATAGGCAAGAACTTAAACGAATTTTGCCCGAAAATAACAAAATGAAGAGTTATTTGTGGGCAGGAACCGTAACAGAAATTTCGGGATAAAGAAACATGCAAACTAAAACGAACAAATATTTTATGTTACTTTCAAGTGTTGCAGAGATTTAATTGTACGACGCAACTAACTGCGTTATCTACATTGACGCATTGAAAAATTAAGTAATCCAAGTTAAAAAACTTCCCAAAATCTAAATTATTAGGAACCGCGAGCACGTAAAAAAATTACCAAGTATAGAAGCTTAGGGCAAGGGATCCCTTCATCGATCCTTGTTTCCAACTCGTAATTAATCTTCGTTTCATTTTCATACTGAAATCCAGTTTTGACACCAACTAATAACGCGAATTTAAGTTTTGAATGGAAATCCTGAATTTAGTAAAATAAATTAGTAGTTTTACAGGATCGCTTTTTGTTTTGTGAAGGATTAAACCCACAAATATATAGATTTTTGAAGCGGGTCCACCTAAATTTATGAACTCACACTAGTTGAGAATTACAGAAAATGGCACGACAATATAATTGGGTGAAACTATTACGGTGGCCTTCAACAAAGGAAATTCTTTTTCGAGTACAAAAGAAAGTGGCACAAAGAAGGGTTGGTGAGAAAGTGAGGAAGTAACAAAAGAGGAAAGCAGGAACAATCAGCGGGCGAGAGTTTCTGAATCATATTGTCGGTGTCAAAATTTACTCCTTTACTTTATAAATGTTTGGCACTGAATCAGTTTCAGCGGAAACTGATCAAACTAAATGGAAATTATTCATAAGGCGCCTTTTACAACTCAAAGATATTTGCGTAGATGGAATTCATCCGAAAGAAACCACTTCAAAAACGCGAAGATGAAATTCACTTCTGGGGATATGTTTTATTGCGGAACGTGGATGTGGACATAATCCATCTTAACATGTTTAATGGGAAATTTTATATTCAAGGGTGTTTTATTCTCACGGGGTTAGGTGTGAATTTCTACGCAAAGCGGACAATAAAAGGCAAAATTTTACGAGGCTAAAAAGTGGCACATGAAGACCTTATATTACCATAATAACGGCTGGTTTAGAAGGCAGAAAGCAGGGACGCAAATGATGTAGGATCGGGGGAAGTGGAGTCCAGTACGCTCCGGGAAGTCCGGTTGTGGAGTGCCCTCCGGTAATAATCCTCGTATTAAGAGCATACGGCGTTAGAAAAGTCAAAAGGACACATTATACAAAGGATAAATAAAGAGGGACTGTTGAAATTGTAAATTCATTCGTATCGTGTTTTTGGGTGAATGCCTTTGACACGATTTTCATGGCGGTTTAATTGATGGAATTCAACACGTGAAATTGAAACTGCAACTAGGAGGATATCATAGAGTCAGGTTGTAACTTTAGCAGCACCAACTGAATTTTCTTCCTGTTTTACATTCTACCAACGAAATTGACTGGACGTATCATCTCTCAACTCGTGCAAAAAGTTCAGGGCAGGCAAATGTAGGACGTTAAGCTGTTGCGCGCCTGCTAATAATGTCTGGAGACTTTTTTGCCAACTTTCTTATGCCTTCTGTTGCTCGAGTGTCGGTTAATTTATGGCTACTGTAATATGATTTATTTAGAAAAATATAGTCGGCTAGGTCGTGTTATACTCAATTTTTTTTGTGCTTCTAAAACCCTGATATAGTTAATACTAAGACTTCAGGACGTCTGAAAAGGATTTTCTGAATCATATATAACACAAGTGTGTCGAGGTTCGTCCCTTTTGCGTTTTATTCTTTTTTGTATAACATCAGGAAAAGCTTTATGGAAAAGACATACTTCTGACATCCTAACATTTCGATCGATATTTGAATTTGATTTTAACTTTGATAGAATTTTCAATTTCTGTTAGAGCTAGTCTCTAGAAAACTGTACATGACACGACTTATATGGTTTAGAGGTTTAGACAGTGGCTATTTATTTATTTTAAAGTTTCTACATAATTGATATGTAGGCGTAGCTTAAATTTTATACAACCTGCAACGATTTTACCCTTTACTTGGGTATATAATTATGATGCTAGAAATCTGCAACAATATTTAAGAATAAATATTAGAAATTCTAAAACTATGATTATGTATTTATAGTTCCGAATCATGTCATGAATCACACACATAATATTTCAGAATTATCGATATTAACTAAGAACTTGATATTTCAAACTGTTTAAAATTAAAACTAAATGCTCTAGACAATTCTGTAATATGGAACGTTTTTAATGTTTACAGTATATTTTAATAAATAATTTCTAAATATTATATCAATTTATTAAGTTATTATAGGAATGGAGGCGAAGGACGAATGAAGAAGTATATAGTTTGTTCCAAGAAGCTCCTATAGTAAATTTAATCAAGCAGCGAAGACTGAGGTGGTTAGGTCACTTGGCAAGAATGCCTGAAGTAAGGACCCCAAAAAAGATATTTAAAGAAATCCCTGAAGGAACAAATAGGAAAGGACGCTCCCATAAGGAATGGCTACAGGATATTAAAGAAGATTTCAAGGAACTAAAGGTGGAAAATTGGGAAACTAAAGCAATGGAGGCAAAAATTAACTGAAAAGCCAAGTGCCTTAGAGGCCTCTCGTCCTAATATTATATTATTAAGTTTTTTTAACTTTATAAAGTGCATACTGGTACCAATTCACAAACAAGGGGATGGATTCGAATGTGAAAATTATAGAGATATGCGCCTATCCTCGGTTGCATTTAAATTATACATTAGACTTGTAGAACGCAGATTAAGAACGGAACTACAGGGAAAATTGGAGGAAGAGCAAGCGGCATTTAGACGAGAGAGACAAACAACGGATAATATATTTATACTGAGAAATTTAATAGAGAAAAGAAACGAACAAGGAGAAGAGCTATACATTTTGTTAATTGATCTCAAAGCGGCTTTTGACTCAATCATGGACAGTCATGGAAGAACTTGAAATCAACCAAAAAATTGTAGTACATGTACAAAAGTACATAAATCATGCTGAAAGAAAAAGTACATCTGGGTGGTAAAAGATCAACAGATTTCAATATAAACAAGGGGATTAAGTAAGGAGACTATTGATGTTAATAATGGGCAAAATAATCAAGAACACCAAGAAAAGGATTAAACACCTTCAGACGACAATTGGATACGCAAATTTAACACCGGTGAAAATGGAAGGACTACTTTACGCAGATGATATACTAGTAGTAGTGGCAGATACACAGAGCAAAGAGAAGAAGAGATTGAAAAATGGACATGAATATTAACATCAACGAATGTAAAGGCATGATAATAGGCCAAAATGAAGAAGAGAGAAGAAGTAAAGATCCGCTTATATGCAAAGAAGAACAAATAGAGATGGCAACAGCATGCGAGTATCTAGGAGTGGTGTTTATAAACGATGGGAAAATAGACCTGGAAGTAACGAACAGAGCAAGGAAGGCGACAAAAATATACTACAGCTTAAACAAAATATTCAGTAAGAGGGAAATAGACCCAGAGACGAAGCTTCAAGTTTACAACTTAACCATCATACCAACGATACCACATGGCAGCGAAACATGAGCCACTAACAAAAAACATGAGAGCACACTTAACGCAGCAGAAATGAAACACCTAAGAGGAATTGCAAGAAAGACAAAAATAGATCGACCAAGAAATGAGTACATCAGGGGAGAACTGAAGCAGGAACCGATAGTCAAAAATCAAAATGAGAAAACTGAATTGGTATGGGCACATTACGTAACTAGCAGACCAGGTTGGTAAAACGAGTTATGAAGGCGAAAAGATACGGAAGGAGAAGAAGGGGAAGACCGAGGAAAACGTGGTTAGAGCAGACTGAGGAGATAGAAAAAGAAAGAGGAGAGGCATTACAGCAAATAAAGAAAATGGCCACAGACCGGAAGAACAGGAAGAAATGGGCGAATGGAGATAAATGAATAACACCTCCGACGCCCTGAGGGGGCATAAGGAGATTATGAGAAGAAGAAGAAAGTGCATTCGAAATCATAGACCGTAAAATATTATTAAACAAAATGGAAAATTATGGCATGAGAGGCGTGGAACTAAAATACTTTGAAAACTATGTAAAAGAAAGAAAACAAAGTACAAAAGTAAATAACATAGAATCTAGTGCTATTAGTAATAATTATCAGGTACCTCAGGATAGTATCCTTGGTTCCTATTATTCATATACAGGGTGTTTCATAATTGCACGGCACCATTTTAGGGATGTGTTCTCTAGTACAAAATATTACGATTTACCTAAAATTACCTTAGTCCAAAAGTTAATATTTTGGGAGATACAGGGTGTCAAAGCAGAAATTTTAATTTTAATTTTTTGCTGTAATTTCAAAAGTTTTCAAAATATTGCTGGATATTCAATGGTTCTAGGTTCTTAGTTTTCGGTTTGCATTGTATTAAAATTGAAATATATTATTTGATGGTAAATTTGCCTGTTATGAAATTCATCAACAAATAAATAATTACCAGACGGTTATAATAAAATAGTTCAATGGAAATTAATAACGGGTGTTATATTTGACTAAATATTTTTATGACATTCTACAAATCACACCACCGTTAGTTAGGCAAACTCATTAAAAGTTAATCATATTTTAACAGTGTTTGAACATGAATATTTGACTGCAAATCCGAATATATGCAAACATAGCTTAATGTGTGCAATAACAGTTCACAAAACACGTACTTTTGTGTTTGTGCATACTTCGACGTTAATTTGACAGTAAAATCCATTCGGTAAAACTGCGAACCATTCATTTGTGCATAATCCTTCGAATGGAAATACATTTTGAATTTATTAATTTTCGGAACTCCTAAAATTTTTACGCGATAATCAGGAAATGTACGAAATTACACTCAATTATTAACAAAGCAGTGGAAATTACGGGAATACTCAAGAAACCTTAATGCACTCTCGTCCAGAACAAAATTAATTACAGGAATGGCGGAACGTCTTTAACGCTTTGTACTTTGTAAATTGCCTAAATCTGATCTGTGCACAGAATACAACATCGATGAGCAATATCCATGTGAAACGTGGTAGAATAATTGAATTATGTAGGGGCACTTCGTGTCCAAGGCGATAAATCTCGCCCTAGTTTTGGCAACAACCAATTTTTTGGCTATCTTCTTTATTACTTGTTTACAGGGTGTTCCTCTTAATGTTTTCGCAAACTTTGTAAATTCCGATTAGATAATTTATTTTAGTTTCTCCAGATTTACACCGAGCTCGGTTTGGTATGATGGGGCTTAGAACACAATTAATTGATCCGGGGGTTATTAAAGAAAGAAAATTCCAGTTTCAACAAAGCCCTTCGCTTTAGATTTCATCCATTATAATGAGATAAATCATGAGCCATGTCACAAGAAAATACACTTTACTTAATTAGCTGTGGGTGCCAAAAAGACGAATATTCGAAAGTTACTAATGAAGCGACCTTATCAAAAAACTGTAAAACAAACGCAATCAAGAGCTTTGATAAATCTCTAGAATTAAGGATCTTTCATTAAAACCCAGTGAAAATGTGAAGTGAGGTTTAGAAAACATAAGATTTATTTCAGCATTTTTACTTTCTGTTGCTGTTTACTTAATCGAGTTGTATACAGCATGTTACATAACATTTTAAACATAAATACAATTAAATAAAAACCAACCAATTTAATTTAATTACAGTTGTTTGCAATTTTTTAAAATCCATGATGAAACCCCGGCGTTTTCGATAGAATTGTTCGAGCGGACGTTTTCTTCAATGCGACTGAAAAAATCGTCCAAAGTACATAAATTGAAGCGGAAAGGACGACATAGGAAATCACTCCCTTTACTTTCCTAAAGGGTTGGATGACAAACGAACAGGAGGGATGATACATTTTAGTGTTCCAAGTTATTTTAGCGTTTAAAATAGTCCATTCTTCAAATTTCCCAATGTATGCTTATTCCTTGAATTCTTATGTAAAACAATACCTCATTATGCTGGAGCACAGCGATTCCTTAAATATTTTTTCAAGTGGGACCTTCTGAGTAAGATGGTAAATATGGAGAGAGACCTACATAAAATATGAGATGCTCTTTAGGTTATTCGGTGAGCCTGCAGTCCTCTCGTCAAATGCGCCTTTCCTTTTACCCTTTTTGTGATATCTTTATCTTATCTACGCATAATTGAGTTTGGACAGAATGGCGCCCTAGACCCCGCATTGGTCAATTGATCACATTCAAGCACTATTAAGGGCGAACAAGTTGGGAAAATTTCTTTCGCAGGGTTGCAATTGTACCCTTCTCATTGTTGCCTCTTCTAGCTGTCTTAATGGACGGAAATGAAGGTGAGCCTTCGGCGTAATTACTTTTGACCAACACGCATTACAAATTAATATCTGACCCTAATTTCACTAACTACATATCCAATTTGGAGGTGATTTTATTTACCTTAATTTGCCCTTTTTTGCTCGAGTAACCAACCGACGAGAAATGCTCCGCTGAATGACAAAAACGGCTGATTAAAACGGCACGAGGAGCTAAAATTTAGGAGTTGTGAAAATTTGAAAGCTGCCTGACGAAAGGGAGTGAGAATGTTATAAAGGTGTATCTACCTTAAGTCTCATTTGTTTGGGAATTCAATTATGTAAATTTAATTGCAAAATTTTCTGTTATTCTTCTCTGCTGCAGGTTGATTTTGCACCGATAAATAAGGAGGTTTAAAGACCTCTAATAAAAAAGCTATTTTCTAAAATGTAAAATGTCAGGTCAACCTGCATGGCATCGAAACTAAAATGGGGAATACGTTAATTCAAAGTAATAAAAGCTAAGACGACGTAAAAAATAAAATTGGTGGGTTAATTATTAATTTTCAAGACGTAGAAAACCACAAGATGATGATAATTATAAGAAAATAACAACTCACCCTAACGACAAACATAAAATGTTTAAAATAATACCAAAAACTGTTTTCTGAGTAACCTAATTTTCTCAGAGTTTAATTATCATGCTAAACAACCACGTAAAGAAGGGTGTTCTGGCAAAATATTCTAATAACTAATTTTGCGCCGGTGGCAAAAAACAAAGGTTCCGTTTAATAAAAACAAGGAGACGAATTTTGCATGGCAACAAATCGAAATTTGTTAAACTCTCATTTTAATACTTCGGTACGTTGGGGATTAAAATGAGTTTAATCTAATGGAATTTAAAGTTAGGTTAGTTAAACAAAGTTTTATTGTTAAGACTAAAACTTTTAACAGGAGGCCCAAGTTTCTAAGCATAAATTTAGTGCGACCAGTAAAATAACATGAAAACTGAGGTGTGAGTGAATCGATACTTCGATTATATTTCAATATTGGAATAGGTCCATGGGAGATCTTTGTTGATAAGACAGGAAATTAAATATTTGTCAAATGAAAATGACAGGATATTAAAACTGGTAAAATCACACTCTTTAACTAGAAATAAAACTTCGGTAACAATGGATAAATTGTGTTTTATTCATTAAACTGGATTCTTTAAAACAAACAAATCCAGTAATTAAACGAAAAAGGGAATTACTTTGAAAACAGCGGGTAATTACAATTCTTAACTTGGAGTTTATGGATTAGAGGCTTTTCGAATACAAAGCAAGAAATTCAGTAAAACTTAATAAGAGCGTATAAATTCGCTCCGAAAACTGTAACTTCCAAAGTGTACGAAATAATAGCAAAAAAGTTTCACTTTTGAGCATATCGATTGTTCCAGTTCGCACATTCGACATTCTCATACATTACTTGAGTTTTACAGCTCTATATTTTTACGTTTGTAACGTTGAAAATCGTAAAGCTGCGACTGTTAAACGTTAAAATTCCTGCCAAACTTTAGGGGAGTTACATAAAAGCTTCCAAGACAACAGGAAACGCTGAAAACAAAATTTTAATTTAAAAAGTTAGAATTAGAAACGTTAAATATTAAAAGTTGCAGTAAGTAATTTAATCTTGTGTGAGAGACATTGAAACAACGCAGTAGATTAAAATTTCCAAGCGCACAAAACAAGAAGTAATGATAAGTTGCCGGTATTAATTCAAATGAAGAACGACTTACCCTTAAACTACTCGATATTTATTGTGACGGTGGATCGAAATAAATAACGATATCCACTAACAATAGACAATAAATTGTTTAGGTGTTTAATCGGACATTGTCCAGGGTCTCGTAACTTTGATTTACACGATTTTTCGGGATTTGGTCTACTTCCGTCTTCAGAACATTTATTACCCTGAAACTTTTTTTGGATATGGTTTATGTCTTTGCTCTTTAAAAACGGTGCCTTTCGGCATAAGTTTCGGCTTCGAATGTAAACAAAACAGGTTTTAAACAAACTTAATTAATTAATATTGTATAAAAGCATTCAACGCAACGCAACTATCAAAAAATCAAATTTTGTATTTGCAACTTGCAACAAGGTTTAATGAAAATAAAAATTGAAGGCGTGTTCCATTTTAACTTTAACAAGCAACTGGAAAAGTAAACTTATGTATTTGAAAAATATTTTTAAAAGGTGAAAGTAAATTATAAACATTTAAAAATAAATTTAGTTTGCTCAAGGCTTTTCCTTGTTAAATTAAACTTTATCAAAAGAGGATTTTGACTACTTTTTTCTTTATTTTTCTTTAAAATAAAGCAAAAGGTTTTCAAATTAGCTACTTTTTAAAATCGTAAATTCATTATTTGCAATGAAAAAGATACAAAACACTACTTCTATTTCAAACAATAGTATTAGTATTAGTTTTCAAACCTTTATTAATTTACATTAAAAATTCCCTTCCAGCTATACGAATGTATTTTTATAACCGAGTAAAATCCTCTAACAATATTAAATTACGGACAAACAGAACTTTTCCGCTTTACACATATAAATTACATTAAATTAATAGAAAAACAGATTCATATTTCATCTTCTTGCTTGCCTGACAAAAAAGGGGTTTTGAAAGGGGCACTTCAGCTCGAAGTACTAAAATTTCCATTGTGAATTTAATTTAATTTATCCGTCATCAATTTTCGCATCTTATGAATGTAGCCGGAATTTCTGACCTTTATCGCTTTATCATTTCTTTTCGCATCGACAACGATGGTCATATCTGCGGTTATAGAAACGTGCACAGCGGCGGAATTTCTCTCTGTTTTCCGGCTAACACAACCCTCGAAATAGGCTGTGGTTAACAATGGGTAAAAGTTATTATTTAAAGTAGATTAGTCCGAACAATAGACTATAATCATGCTCTATACTGGCTACAAAAGCAACAGGTTTTAGGTTTAATTCAATACGTATTAAATATAATAATCCTCTGTTGTACAAAACGATCTACTGAAAGACACGGATGATGTTCAATTAAACGACAATACACAGGTCTCATACATCTCTGCGTCGCTTTACTCCTGTATTGTTTATAAACAAAGAGAAAACAAACATGAGTAATGATGCACTCTCTTGGTAAATCAAATTAATGTTGAAAATGCTTAACACAGCGTGCTTCTATTTGGATAATTATTAGGATTACTCAATTGAACATTTTTATTCAAAGTTTTATGAAGGAACACATCGAAATATGGCACCTTCTCAAATTTAACCATAATTCACCAAAATATTGCATCCATACTTTAATTAGGAACTTTTTTGTAAGAGAAAGAAAACTGTCATGTTTAGTATTATTAACAAAAAATCGTAATTTATACACATACATGGTAGTAATTCTGCATATTATTAAGCCTAAAACAACTAACTTCCAATCAAAATTATTTAAAAGCACCAGCTAACCCTAATTTTAAATTCAGCAGTTGTATTGATACTAACAACATTTTTGGTTAAATTAATCCAATAATTAATTATCACTTCTAGTAAAAAAACACACTTAGAGTAAGGTATTAAATATTATTTGCATTTTTTAAATACACAGAATATTCCAAAAATTACTACAAAATGCTAAATAACCACCAATTCGGGAACCCAAGGTAACGATGTCAGATGTGTCAAAAGAAGGCAACGCCTTATAAGTTATAAGCAGCTAACGTGAGTATTTAAATTGGTAACTGCAGTTGTTAGCAGATACTTTACGTGAGTATCTAAATTGGTAACTGCAGTTGTTAGCAGTTACTTTAAGTCAACATTTGATTTGGTCTAACAGAACAGTTTACTTGCTTGTCTATTTCAAGGACGTCTTCTGTCATCCCTGCTGTCTGCGGTTCTGACCAGGGGGTTTATTTATGAAAGGTGCTCTCTTAGTATCACCCGTAAACATTAATCAGTCCACTTCAGATAAACCCTATAAACAATATTTTGAAAATCAAATTTTCTAATTTTACCATTCAATATCTCTTGTACGGGCTATAGTGCTATTATAAACGCCATCATGCTGTGAAAAAGAAACTGTTGATGTTCATCAAATAATCAAATCCACCCCAATTTTAGTTTCTAGAAGTTAGAAGAATTAACATATAAATTCATCATAATAAATTGCAGAGTGGAAATAGGTAGTAATTCGTATTTTCCGATACCAACATAATTCCACTTCAGTATTTCCTAATGGAATCGCGTAATTCGCTAAAGTTTTCATCGAAGTAACTCACATCCGAAACCGGTGTGTTATTTATTCCCTTTGAGTATAAATTTATAACGAGGAATTCTATTTTGAGTTCTAACTTAATCCGTTCCATATTTAAAACATTTGTGTGGAATTTAATTTGAAATAAAGGTTCTCGAAAATCGTAATCCCACGCCTGTTAGATTCCAGTTTTAAAAAAAATTCCGTAAATAAAATAATGAATCTGAATAGGTCTAAAAATAACTTGAACTTTTATATCGAAAAATTAAACTTTAATTATGTCAAAGCGATGTTTTCTAAATAAATTTTGTACGATAATAATGTGTTTTCATGTTCTATAACATAATTTGTCTAAAAATATCCTTGGTTTAAGGTAGACGTTTTCTGATACACCTACGTACTTTTTACCATACAACAATAATTCTAAAAATAAGTATTGCGGAAAAGAGTATTTTTCCGTAAATGGAATTCTTTCGTCAAACATATTCGAGATAATATAAACCCACAAAGTTATTTTCGCGACATTACAGCCGTACAAAATTCACGAATTTTATTAGAGAGCCAATCTCTGAATGAAGCCTTAATTTCACCACACAGAACAGACAGATGTAAAAAGCAAATGCGAAATACATTTTGATAACTTTCAGATTCGATATGTTTTTAGTTTTAATTACTAGAGTGCTTTGACCACTACATATATCCTTTTAACTGACAACTTTAAATAAAGCTGTTAATGTAGTTGTTACAACGTGCTTCCAATAAAATGTAAAATGAGAAAGACCACCAGTTATGTACTTTTATCTTTATTTTACACAGATCAAACGGTTCTTTGTACTGCAATTTCTAATTTGCTGCAGCTAACTTCTTTAATAATATTATTAAGCATGGGAGTTTCGCTTGCTCTTTAAAAGGCAAAACAGTTACAGGACTATTTTTAAATACGCTAGTTTATGACAAAGCAGACTAAAGAAACTCGTTAAAATGTAATGCATTTCTCATTTCCATGCATGTTTTCATAATCATTATTTCTGAAGGGCATACACTTTTCCGATTCACATTTATAAATATGTTAATCTGTTAATCTTTCTGTGATTTTATCTGTAACAAAGCTCTAAATGTGCTAATAATACTTGCAAATTTCCACGACCTTCCTCCAACTGAAATTTTCTGATTAAAGTACTTGACAACCGAGGGGAAACTAAAAAACATTTAGATGTTTAAACACAAGGGAGCAAATTGTGATATCGGATCGTAGCTTCTAAACTTGAAGGCGAACGAAAACATCTCACCGATACTTAAACAGACTTACTTTCAACATACTGAAGGGAACTGTATAAATAAAGGAAGAGAAAAGCAGTAGGAAAGCAAAATGGTATTGATTTACTACCTAATTCAGGACCCCCTGACATTCCAACTTTTACTTTATGTATACATCTGACAAGTTATATCAAATTTATAACATTCCCTAAAATTAATTTACCTTATTTAAAGGGCAGACTATTTTGAAACGGTTAAGAAAGCTTAGCTTGCAAGGGGGTTGCAAAATATCAGCTTTTTAGGGAGCAAAGTATCAGTTCAAGCCTACATTGGTTTTACAAAACTTCAAATTTCTGAATAATATGTTTCATGTAGATGGTGATATAGTATGTATGCAATTTTTGCAAAGTATCACAACCAATTTACTATTGTAACATTTTATCGTCTCTTAAGATTTTGGAAATTATAGCAGACGACCGATGTTCAGGTGGGAGTCTGGCGTGCATCGGGGGGTCAGTAGTAGATGGTGAAGCTGCAATTCTTGCATTATTTGATAAAGTACTCTTCCTCTACCAGGTACAATTAAATGAGAACCGCATACTGTGTTTTTGGCAGTGTAATCACTAAAGCTCGGATTTTAGGCAAAATGCCTTTTTTGCCTATTTTGCCTATTTAACCTGTTTTCTGCCTTATTTGCCTTTTTTTACATTGGATGCCTATTGTTGCCTTTTTATTAAATTCCACGCCAAATTTTAGCAAAAATGGTTTATTTTCCGTTTCTGAGACAAGGTTTTTTTAACAAACGCTACCCACATAATCGCAGTGTGAGGTGTAGTAAGCCGGAAGTAAGCCTTGAGCGATTATAGACTATAATCTCTCAAGGGTTTCAGCAATAAATGAACAGGTAGACTGTTTTACGACTCGTCAATCTGTACTTTCTGGAATTTATTAATGGTGGGGAATTCCCTTAATCCCCTTATTGTCGGAGGATGAATAGAAATTTGTCTATTTACGTTGTAATATTTCTACGTATTTCTATTTCATATTTAAGTAGTGAAAAGAGTAAGAGTTGCCTTCGAGATGTCTTTAAAACTTTGTGCGTGGATACGTTCTCATCCTGAGCTTTCTCTCGATGGCGATGGTGTTATTTGTCCAGTAAAAATGTGAAAAATAAAATAATAAACCCAAAATAAAAGTTTTATTATGCTGATACATAAAAGAATAAATTTTGTAACCGTTATTCTGCAAGTTAGAACAACTAAATGACTTTAAAAAAGTTTTTTTAAAATTCGCCTTTTTGCCTATATTTTTGCCTATTTCGAATTTTAGCTGCCTATTTATCAAAAATTCCTGCCTTTATAGGCGCCCATTTGGCCCTTTTTTTCTGCCTATATATCCGAGCTTTAGTAATCACCTCCTACCATAAATCTGTTATCAAGGAAATCTAAGTAGGTACTCCACCATATCTTCCTTGTTTGGACTATAATTTGGTGGACAGTATGTCGAGAGATGGCAAGCGGGCCTTGCCAGTCTTTAATGGTTATACCTGTAGCCTTTAGGTAGTCTTCTTCAAACTTTGATAACTCATAATGGTGTAATTTTAAGTTACCCAGTATAAAATTTCAGACATGCTGAACTTAAATTAGGTTAGTTTAAATTTCAAACCGGAGCTGCCTTTTCAGGACTAAGTTTAATTTTTCAGATTTAAGTTCAAGAAATAAAAATCTCCGCAGGAAACTTTAAATAAAAATTCAGATATTTTGAATTTATTCGACATACTTAAAAAAATATTTTAAAAAATTTCGCAAAATGTACCAAATTCTTGAAAATTACTACTGCAGCTCAATGTTTCAGATATGATAAGGTTTAGGTTAGATTTCGATTTTCGAAATTTTCAGAGTTAAGTTTAAATTTTAATAATTAAATGAAGGAAATAAAAATTCCCCTGCCACAGAATTTCCTACATTTTAAGTAAAACGACGACCGCATAGAAATTCAAGCAGAAGATTTTAAAAGAGCCCTAAAGAAATTAAAGAACAATAAAGCATCAGGATCAGGAAATTATTAAAGTGTAAAGGAGAAAAGATGATACAGTTTCTGACAAAAATTTTCCAGAAAATAGAGGTGAAAAAATCGCCTTGGAATGGGGAAAAAAATGGAATAAAGGGTGTTCAAATCTGAGATAAAAAAAAACAAGGGAAAGCAGCATCTAGAGCATTGCACGGAATCCTATGGAACAAACATATAAGAAAATAAACCAAAAAGAACATATCATCATCGAAAGTATCGATGGAGAAGCCTGGACAGTAACGGATAAAGTGAGAAACAAAATACGAACAGCAGAATCAGACCTTTTCTAATGATGTTTACAAATTACTAAATGAGACAGATGGAAAACAGAAGATATATGGAAAGATATGGGAATAACTTCATCCATTGCCGGGGATTTAGAAAATAGAACTCTACGTTGGTATGAATGCAAGAGAATAGATGCTCAAAAACGATATTCCAGTGTCCAGTGGTAGCCAAAAGGGAAAAGAAAAAGAGGTCGCCCAGCATATAGATGAAAACATACAATATCATGGAAGAAAATGATCTTCAACGGGGTGACTGGGACGACCGCGAAAGATCGAGGCTGAAGATGATAAACCCATAAAGGGAAAAACGTCATAAAGAAGAAGAAGAAGAGTATTTTTATATATATTTTTTTTATTTCACCGATGGTTACATGTTTTGTTCTATAGAAAATTGCTTACGCTTGTTCGGCATTTTGATCGGACGCAAGAGAAGTGGGGAACTAAAACCTTAAAATTATCGATAATAATTTTGCAAAATTGCAGCCATACAGTAGCCGGTAACCGTATTTAAATGCTGTTAAATGAATGGCACAAGAAAGTTTCGATTATACACATACTTCCAAGTAAATTGTAACTGCTTAGTAAATAGCAGAGCTAAAAGTAGTCTAGAAAATTAAAATTGCAAAGATAATATTGTCGTTGTAAACGAGTTAGACGACAAGAATGTTTTTATCATCGAGTTGTCGTTATAAACAATGTCACTATAACCGAGTCTAATGAAACGCTACAGGGACCTGTCACAACATGATGTTTTAACCAAGTTGTCGTAATAACTACTGCCGTTATTTTCGAGTTGCACAGTAGTTTGATATAAACTGTTAAAAATTATTTAGAATTATTCGAATTATTTAGAAAAATAACTTGAATATCTAATTTGTTGTAAAATTAATTCAAAGCTTCTAAATAATACTTCGAAATGCTCTAATACTATCGAAATGCTCTAATACTATCGAAATGCTCTAATACTATCGAAATGCTCTAATACTATCGAAATACGTACGTATAAGCTTCAAATCAATTTTTTGCCAAACTGCCGTGGCCAACTTAAGTAATTTTTTTAATAGCACCACGTGATCAACGGAATTCATAATTAGAGGAGGCTGTAATTGGTGCTATTTTATGCTGTGTGGTTGGACGCTGTCTCAATTCTGACGCTTAACATTTTTAATTTCAAGCTGCAAGCCTGTGTTGCCAACGTTATGGTAAATATCACAGCCTGCTCTAATTATAAATTCCGTTGATCACTTGGTACATGTCGTTCGCTCCCTTTTGATACGATTTCGTTAACATCTTAAGATTAGATCAAAGTCGAGAAACTATTTTGTTTTAGTTTAATAAAAATAACTTAACAAAAACATAACAATTTAGTGAATTTAACATCTTCATGGCTAGTAAAAATTAACAAATCTCTGAGATTGTCTATAGATTAATCTTGAACTTTCTGTGTGCTTCAAGGAAATGGTTTCCTCTTTGAAACGTATTCATAATTTTGAAAGGATATGGATTCTGTCAGTACCAAGTCATATATATCCTGAAGCGTTCGTGGGATGAGAGTCTACCTACAAATTTTAACATTTGCATGCATGTGATTTGTAGTCTTTGTGTGTACGTATGCAACTCGATTTTGCTGCTCTGTTTTAAGATCGATTGCAATCGTAAGTTTAAACGTGACGGAAATGAAACAGTATAAACCTTAGAGGATATAAAACCATCATTCAAACTTTTGTAGGGCAACTAGTTGCAGTTTATTAATATTCAACGCGGCATAACGAGGACGACTGAGAATCATGAACTGTTGAATATTACTAGCTTGCTAATGCATATTCTCTTTTCGTACCTACGATTGTTTTGTAGTAGAGCAGATGACATTATTACCCTTTTTATTACTGGCGCAGTTCTTGATACAAGATGTTATAAAAGCTAACAAAAGAATCCATCAAAAAGTTCTTAAATTCCCTCTTTATAGTTAAAAGTCTAAACTTATGGCACTTCAAATAAAAAACTCACATCACAACCGAGCCAAACTCCACTTCACTAAACAACTGATATCCTAAACGGAAATCGACAAATCTTGGAAGTTTAACCGACAAGGACTTTCACGTACTTATTTTATATCACATTTAAAGATCTACGGGGACCTATAAAATATAAACCATTAAAACTGAACAGTTCAAGGACTGAATGTATTTCATTTTTTATTTAAGAAATCGCTTCGATGGTGCTTCTCGAGTAACCTGATCTCATGAAACAATTTTGTAAGTTTTAAACTTTCAATGTCGCGAAAGGTTAACACGGTAACTTCAATAAAAAAAAAAGAATCGAAAGTCTTTATAATTCAACACCGAAGTGTTCTTAAAACCGGGCATATTTAAATTTAATTAAAAATTATTTTGTTCGGAAGTTTGTGTTTATAAAATTGGGGCAAACGGTACAAAAGAACTTTCCCCAGGTACTTAAATAAAAATTACATAATGTTCCTTATAAATTTACCTAATCGCTCGTGCTTTGTTATACTGTCGCAATTCGCAAGGGACAAAATGATACAAAAGTCTCCCGTTTCCCGACTTTACATACAACATTTAACAGCACACGCCTTTTTTATCTTTACGTTAATAAACCAACGGGGGTAGCTAAAATTCCGGTTGAGTTAATAACATGCGATATAGCACTTCATTTAGGAAGGCAAAAAAATGAAAAGTGTCTGAAACGTATACTTTTCTTAATTTCCTGTTCACGCTGATGGTAACACAAATTCGAAGGAAGGTAATGCAAGCTGAATACTGAACTAAATCGGCAAGCAGGTTTCAAAATGTTAATCTCTCTTCGAGATACACCAACAGTGGTAAACCTCTGAGAGATACACCAACAGTGGTAAACCTCTATGTCATTCGGTTTTTCAGGATTAAATGGAGTTAAAGGACTACACAAAATCAATTTAAAGGGATAAATCGACTCTTTCTAATTCTGGTACACAACGTTATGAGATTTTGAGCTTTACGGAATAAGGACCTCTTAACTCTTTCATCTGTAAATTATTTTTTGGTTTATGTGGTTAAGCCTTAAGAATTTCTTCGCGGTTTCTTTGAAAAAATCATATTTAAATTAATTTTCTTTTATAAAGTATATTTTAAACTAAAAGACATTAATAATTCTTCCAGCTATCGTAAAACAATTACAAACAGTTGTCGATCTTAGATTTGGAAAAACGGGATGTGGAAATAGTTAAGATCTAACTATTTGTGGGACCTCTTTCGTAGATTTTTCATTTTTTGAAGTTTATTTTGGTTCAGACTTAACGTTGAAAGTGTTTTACTTTTATTGCTGGATGTTTATTTAAGAAGTTATATTTGCTTTTATTACGTAACTTCAAGTTGTTTTTGCGCTAGAGTTTCTGCCCCCTTTTCCTTTTTAAATCAACAATACTTTAACATTTTGCGCACGTACGCTTTAGGTTGTTACAAAAAGAAAAGAAACTAATCTTAAAAACTAAATTTTCAAATTTCAATTAACAATGAACGACTTGTACTCGTACAGTAGGAGCATAGTACTTCAAACTATGTTTGCTCGGAAGTACAATAACAGTATTATGGTTTAAAAGTACAAATACATAATTATGTAATTCGTACGTTATGAACGAGAAGCCAGCCATACTTAAGCTTGTTACGATTTATACGAAGGATTCTCGAAACTACAAGTTTACAAAGGATCGTTTAACAATACATTCTCTGTTCAACTTTCTTGCAATACAGCAGAGTATAAACTAAGCAGGACGAAATCAATTCGTAAATGCTTCGGTGCATGCTGACTTTTACAACCCCGTTCCGCAAGTTATTACGGAACTATTAATGCAGAAAATCTGTTAAGACATTTTGAAAAGCTTTCGTTTTAGTATAGCGCAATAACAACTTCGGAGAGTTGCTGAAACAAAGCAATTATTTAAACTTCAAACTTTTTTTATATGTTTCCCAAGTGTTTGCAGGGTAACGTTTTCCATTTACCGTGGCATTCTTTTTGAATTATTAAGGATATTGTTTGACCGTCATCGGCCGAGCAACAAATAATAATGCCTCTTGGAATAGAAGGAAACGGTTTGCGTGTTGCTGAAAAATAATAGTGCCACTTGAGTGGAATATTCTCAGAGCTATATGCAATTACGTGTACCGACATTGGTACCTATTGCTATTTAACTGTGAAGTACAATTTTATGCATATTTCACTAAAGCGACCTATTTTTTACAATAACAATATTTATAGCGTGTGATACGAGAAAATTTCAAATTTTCAATAAAAATTCAAGTGGGGCAATAACTACAATTCAAGTGAAAAATATGGGTTTACAGATACATAGTTTGCTCCATAAATCAAAGATGGAATAACAAAGTGTCTCGTGAAAAATTCAAGGCGTATTTTGTGTTCCACAAATTCGTATCAAATTTAAATTATTTACAAATTTTAGATGCGTATAAAACTTAGGCAAATTCTGCAGGTGTTTACTAACAACAAACAAATTCAGACAATAGAGCCGTTTCAGACGTCAGAATACAGAATGACTCGAGAGAGTCGATAGAAGATAAACCTGCGTTCTTTATAAGAACAAAAGGAACGGTAGTTGTAGCGACTACAACGGGCACAAGGAAAATGATCTTAGAGAGTAGCCGTGATAAGTTGATCTCCCCGAAAAGGCGACATATAAATAAATTTGGAAATCCAGATTTTGTTCACAGCTTTATACTTCTTCGTAGTAAACACCAACTTACTTAGATAAATTGAAGATGTTCCCGAGAAGTTGTAAATTAACTTAATGTTTGTCATTTATGAAATTTATGTCCTTAATTGCAGTTACCTGCATTTTATATGACTAGAAACATTCGAACGCTAATTTGAAAATAGGAACGGGTACGAATTAACAAGCTAATAAAAATCCCCAGATTTTCTTGATTAAACTGCAAGTCTGAAATACTGGGAGTAATTGTTATATTATGCAAAGAGCATTAGTATACTTGAGACTATTGCACTTACCACATTACGAAGATAATGTAGCAATTACCAAGACAGCTTAATTCCTTAACTACATCACTTTAAGAAGTCTTCTTCTTAATTGTCATTTCAGGATTCAGTGATATTATTGTTAGAATGAGAAAAGCCTTAAATTTATTTTGACTTTGCAACTCATAAACACCCATTTGGCTTACTATTAATCGTTTAATTAATATTATGATAGAACATACACCGAAATAAAATTAGATTTTAACAATAACAACGAAAAGCAAAACTTCATACCGAGAAAAAAATACCAATTTTCAACGACTAAAGTAACAAATTACGACAAGCCATTTTCCTATGCTTAAGGATGTTAACTACTGCTTAAATGAATAAACATCATTCACCCTCATCCTAATTTGTCTTTTTTCGTTAACACAGCAAGTTTATTTTTAGGCCTACAAAAATTGCGTTCGGTTACTTTTCACTAGAAGGATAGTAAAGCAGTAAATAGACGTTTTAAAAGCTACCCTAATGGTGCTACAGAAATTACAGTCTTATGGCATGGAGGCGGAAATCAGTAACAGTAGCGATGTATTGTTAAAAAGCTTAATTTAGTGCAAGTTATCAGTTAAACATAGCACACGAGCTTGTAAGCACTTAATACTGACACATGGAGAGAAAATTAAGCTTTTAAAACTACCATTCTTAATCCTAAAAAAAAAGTAGAAAAACTTAATCAGCGTTGCTTATCTACTACAATAAACAACGGTAGTTAACTTCTAATTTTAAGGTTATAATTTAACTTCCCTTTTAATGCTTCCTATCTAAACTAAAAGAGCTTTAGTTCTATTTATCTACCACGCACTGTTTAGTTCTCGAGGAGAAGTCTTGTATGTCCGGTCACGAAACCGATGACAGCATACATATTTTAGGGAACGCCCAGTGAGCCTAAATAAAAGGGTGTATAGCAACATCATCCGGAATGCGGAAGTATAAAATAACTACGTTTCCTGTACACATTTTTGGATTTGAACCGTGAAAAATTTATTTATTTAGAAGAATGTCCTTTTTTGACTAACCTTTTATGTTTTACGCTTCTTTAGCTTAGAAAATGTTGCATTTTTCTGAAAGTATCTTTTAATTTTTTATTCTTAAGGGTCGCTCTTCAGCTTTCACTATTTTTATAAGTTGTTGATGGTCTACTTTCACCAAAATCTATTATCTTCAGCGATGAATTTCCTTCGTCGTTAATTCAAGATGTGCCTAAATTACGCTGCAAAGCAATTTCCTTTACATCCGTTTGAATCGACATAAGGAAAGGTGGTTTGTAGTTACAAAAGCGATTATTTCCCGAATTTACTGTATTTGATATTAAAATGAGGAGAATGTTTAGATGAGGTTGGCCTCTTGGTGACGGAGATTACACTGAGGTAACTAGCGTAAATTCGTCTCTTATTACCCTTACGCTACCAGAGTCAGATCTGTAGGTTAATTTAGAAAGTTTGGTTTAGTTGGAAATGTTAGTTCTTTGTGCTTCGGTTATTAAGCTTTTGCCAGCTGCCTGTTGCCGCATGGATAAGCCTTATAACCACTGCAATTGTTCCCCGAAGCAGATTTTTTGCTGCTAATTTTACAAATAGTTATTAATCTATAGAATTAACTTTATATTATTTCAACAGCACTTATTATTTCTGGTAACATTTACCACCGCATTAAAATTTTGCCTACTTGCAAATTAGTTTTATTAAGTATACGTGATAGCAGCAAACCTGATTTACACCAAACAAAAATTCAAATTAAGGTATTTTGTATTTTCATAGCCAAATATCCTTTGGCAACGATCGTACGTTAATACAATTGTGTACTTGATTACCAAACCAATGGAGTCGCCACTTGTTTTATTACACGCACGCTTATCCATACTGCTCGCTTGCGAGTGGAATACAGGAAGCCTCATTTACATAAAGAATTTTTACGGTTGATCTACATTCCTAAAAACACTGGGTAAGTAATCACTCATCTTGTTGTATAAATGAAGCATTGTCCTTTTCCCTCGATTACCTGCGTGATCACTTCATTGGTTACATATGTAATTCAGGTGTAATTGTGTAAATATAAAAAATTATTGCACACTAAAATTTTTAAATAGTAAGAGATAAATCCGTTGTTGTCGAATCGAACAAAGCAAATAAATTTGAAATTGCCCTCTGGTCTAAAAAAGTTTCTCATCAAACGTAATTTATTCTTATGAGGGTTGAAACATGAGGATGAACCTATAACCTATCAGTCGTCCCTGCCCACATTTCATGGTTACTACAACGTTCCTTACTGGAGGGTAAATTTGTGTAACATTTGTCAGTCTTTACCTTAGACAGTTTTCTGATAATCGTACGATTCCGCTGTACTTTTCCACAACTTAAGTGTAAATAACCCGACCATATTTTAAAAAGAGTCCCCGACAATGGATTCTGCAAAAAAAGTAAAATCGATTTTAAATTACGTATCATTAATTCCAGAGGATGCTCCATCAGCAGTTCGATAAGGAACCAAATCCAACTCTAGGCGTGTACCACTTTATCTTGATAAAAGATTCAATCAAAATGCAAACAACCGATTCTGACCTTTTTTTGGTTTTCGATGTAGATGCGGAGCTATTTTCGTCGGGGTTAGTTTCACAGTTGTAAACGGTTGTAAAACCGTGCAGAAACAGTCCCATTATATAGCGAAAACGCATCATATTTTGATACCAAACACCATCAGCATCGGAAACCACATTTTATCATCAATGTAATTGGCAAATGGACACGTTTAAGTGGTGTTCGGAAACTCTCCCAATGCGAACAAGGAACAAAGCAAACATTCACAGCATAAACAATAAATAATGCGTTCGAGTATTAATTAAATCATTTACCAGTAATTCAATTAGTAGCGTTTAATTTAATTAGCAAATTTGAACAAACAACAGCACTAACCTACCTAAATTCTATTCTCATTAACGAGCATTACTTCTAACTTAGGCAGGTCGGTTTTTGTCAGATCTCCTCTAACGGTTCCCCTCGGGAGACTTCAAAGCTAAGCAAGGAAATCGTCTCGGTTATAACTACACCACATACCACGCGAGCAGTTAAAAATTCTCAACATGCGAAAAGGAGGACTTTGTGAAAAAGTTATGATAAGGCGAAAGATTGGCACATTTATGTTGCATAATCGTGGGAGTATGGAATCAAATGGTCGTTTACATTCAAAGGCACGATCCTGTATAATGATACGCTCGTTGCAAACCGTTTTAAAAATAAGAATGAGAAGAAGATGGTGAGTTCAGGTTAGCCTTGATTTTCAATGGAAATTTGGAATTTTACAAAAGTCTGAAACGTAAATCATATGAACGTTTTCGCAGTTTTCCATCTCATTGAATTCTTATAAAACAAACACAACCTACTGATTCAATTTTGATTGGAATGAAAAATAAATAATTGGGATAGTTTTTAAACTTTTGCACTTATTTAACGGAAAAGCTTTCTTAGACGGTAAATCCTACCTTATTAAACTAGAAAGTTCAATGTGGTGACAAGATAAGTTCATTCCTGCAGAGAAGCGGTAATTTTCAGGAGTAAAACAGGAAAAAGTCAGCTGAATAGTAAAGTTCGAGAAACGATTGGCGATAATAAAATAATAAAATTGCTTGGTGTATTTGAAGGGATTCCTAATAACTGTAGAAAAATGTGCTGAACTTAATTAAGGCAATTATATTAACGATTCGTTTTATAAAACAAAAGTGGATGCCACAACAAAGAATCTGCGCTTACTTTATATATAATACAAGTACGCTTTGTTTTAGGGAATTTTGTTCAATAGGGTGGTTAATGTTTTGGAAGACTCGGGTAAAATGAATTCCTTGTACAAAGGATTTAAGTTCCTAGACTCATATTAATTTAAAAATAAGAACCACTACTTCTGTTTGCGGCTTCTTTTAAGTTTAAACAAACCTCTAATTATTTTCTTTCCGGTGAAGGTGCTGCATTTAAAGGGTTAAATAGTCTATAGAGTTGATTGAGGAAGTTATTTTATAATCTAAACAACGATGAAAAAGCGTTAAAATAGAAATATTTAAATAGAAGAATAAATTACATAAAAAAATAAAAGTCTGAGTTTAATTCTGTTGCAGAAAAATGATAATCCAAATATGTATAATGAAACCCATTTTTTGAAAACGAATTATGAAATCATGGAACCCAAGTTTAAATTACCTACACAACACAAAGCTTTCTAGGGTTAAGTATAATACCGCGCATGTAGGTGCAGAGGAATGCTAGGATTGTTAATTACAAGACCTCTTATAAATTTTAACATTCCGTGGTTAAACTAAGAATAATGCTACAATTCCACCAGGTTATATATTGCACCTGTATTTGTTCAAACGTTGTTCACTCCAAATTAGCGGAGTTTATAACAAGTATTTATAATACAGAAATTCGTTGTATAAATTCGTAAAATATTATGGAAAAGCCTAATCAGAAGTTTCTGAGCTTTCATTAATATGGAATCTCCCAAGAAGGAAATTCCAACAAAAACGCCACCTACTCAGGGTTTGGTTCAATACCATAGTAATGTTTTGACATGAAATGCTTGCGAAACTTCTAACAATGACATACAAAGGCGTAATGCTTCCAAGCTCTCGTCGACATTACAGAGGAACAGTTTTGAAACAAAAAGCTGTCCAAATTAACGTAAAGGGAATACCTCATTTCTGTTGGTTTTAAAATAATATTGCCACGTTTTCGTGTTGTAATTACAAACTTTAAATTAAGTTTTAAAGTTAAGAAGATTTTCTGAATATTAATTGTAATTGTTTGTGTGAACAAAACCACTTTAAATTTTCTAAACGTTTCCAAAGAACTTTTTATGGGCGAAATTTAGTGTTTACACAAGTTCGGTACGAAACTTCCACTGAAAAATTTTAAACCTCCAACAGGATAACTCAGATGTACGCATTCGCCAAGAACTTTCAATGGGAAATAACTCGCTTTAATTTCCTCACGTTTTATATCCAGTTAAGTTTAAGCTTTCCTCAAAGTAAAATTCCGTTTTATTTTAATTTGTTTGTTTTAAACTTAGGCATTGTTTTGATATCTTTTTCTTGTTTGATTTTACACCATGCAGAATACGCTTAAGCGGGCTTGTAAGTTTGGTTTCTTTTTGAAATTTAATGTAAATACTTAGGAAACTTTAACCCTCCGTATTATCATTGTGGAGTATAAACGCCAATACTTTTTACCTTCAGAATTTCTAAAAATTCTTTAAAAATTTGTCTTACTTTACGTAGATGGTAGATGCAAGTTAAGAACTTGAATAAAGGCAAAACTTAATTTAGAATAAAAATAGCCTGAAGCTACGTGTTAATATATAAAAACTTGATAAAACAGATGTTTATGATATCAAAATAATTATATAAAAGTTCAAAATTTGAAGAGAAAAAAATCCTTAAAAACACGAATTTGTGGAAGGTAGGATTTTGAACGTGTACGTTTTTGTAATGTTCTAACAGGACGCTGAGATATTTGCCATAAAATTAAGAAAGTACACCGAGACATTAAGTTAGGGTTTTACTGCTTAAATCATGAAAAACGCTGTAAAATTCAGGAGCTTTTGAAACTCGTAATGCATTAAATACGGTTGTTCAAAGTGGCGAGGAGGGTTGTGAATTTCGAGAGCTCTTACAAATTTCAATACCAACATGGAAAATACTTTATCTACGCATCAACTGACGTTTTAATATTTTATACCGCCGATGTAACGCCGGTGCCTAACAAAGTGGAATAAATGCGAAACATTTAACGTGATTTTTAAAAGAGGGTGCCGATTATTACGTTAACATTTCAAGCGAGGCAGATTAAAAAACATACGGGCAACGCGTGTTCAAAAAGGCTATTAGGTGTAAAATGAGATTTAGAGGTAATTTAAATTAAAAGTTAAAAATAAAAACAGGTTTTCCAAAGGTGAAAAATCGTTTTGTACGCTAACTTGAAAGAAAAGTCAGCGAGAATGCCAAGTAACCTACCCCATCGTTGTTTGTCGTGCTCTAACACCCCAACAGGCGTCTGACAAAGTTGTTTACGAGAAAATGCATGAACACACGCGCTGTAAATTTTTAAAGTGTTATACATACGTAAAACGCCGTATAAAACCAATGATAAAAGAACCGGGTATTTCTTATGCCATGCATTTTAAGGATGTAATACAACGTAAAATGGAATTTGCTTCGAAAAAAATGAGTAGCTAAATTAATTTCCATCGGATGTAGGCGTGGGGCGAGTATCAGTCTCGTTTACAAAATTTCATAAGTAAGCAGTACAAATCGTAGAGATTTTAACTTTATACCGTGCCCGGATCACTATGCGAAAAGTTCTCGAAAGTTTCTAGACAACAAAAAACAGTTAGAGTTCGGAGCTACAAAAGATGGCATTTAAGAATCTGAATTGCAAAACTTCGGAATATTCTCCGCTAATATATCAAGCAACATTTGACAACGTAAAAAGCAATTACAACGCAAACTTGTGCAAATAAGACAGTTAATTTAATGCGCAAATTAAATTACAGAGCTTTAAAAGCAGCTGAATTTGCGATAATGTGAGACGAGAGTTATGTTAACAAGTGATTTGCAAATTACACGACATTCTAGTCCGAATAAATTATTTACAATATTCTCGGATTTTTCGGATTAACCTCGAACAACTTCAATAAAAAGTTCGTATTAAGAATTTAATGTTGGTAAAATATAAAATTACGATATCATTAAATATGGCATGTATACTACCGAACTTTCGGTAACATAAAAAAGCTGTAACTTCTTGGGTTATACTTGGGTTCAAGTACTTTATCAAAAAAGGGCTGTATAACCGGAAACTGCTGAAAACAAGTGAAACCTTGAGCCAAATAATGATCTCATATAAAATTTATCATACACTCTGCGCTGTCTGCTTATCGAATCTAAAGTAAACACAAGACAGGATGCAAGTTCTTAGTTCTTTGCCTCAAGCTAGAAATCAAATAGAACAAAGGAAGTAGCTGAGAACAAAATTTACTGAACAAACTATTCACTGTCAACAGGAATTTTCATGGCTGCCACATAAATTCAGTTGTTATACCCAATAACGATTGGCACTGTTAAACTTTGTTTACTAATTAATATGCTCTGCAAAACTAGGCTATTGGAAATTGTACCCTGCAAACAATTGGCAAAAATTAATTGTTTAATCGAATAAATACGAATATCACAATTTTAAGTTTTAAAATTACGATATTTAATTGCTAAAGCATTAAAATATATTGTACAACTAGCATTCGTTTACATTTGTTAATTGATTAAATTCTTGTACTTTTTAGAGTAGCAATTTTATTTTATATAAAGAAATGTATCGTGATATGTAACAGTTGTACAGTTAAAACTCGGAAAATCCTCAAAAGACTGAAAGTTAAAGCTCGTTTGGGAATTACTGTCGAAGAAAAATCACATGGTCAATTATCACGAGTTACAAAAATATTGCTCGGAACGTTTTCTGATATTTGATACTTTTCAGGGTCTTTCCAAGTTGTGCAAATTTTTTATTTTCTACTTTTGATGTTTCCTTTCATTTTCTAGCCATTAACTTAGTTATTTTGGGTAAAAAGATCCAGACATCCATTTTTTTTAAGTCATAAAAGTAAAAAAGTCTTTGAATTCTGATCATTTCCTATTAAAGTTATTTTAGTTTTCAGAACCTCATAAAGTTTGATCTCTCCTCCAAACGATTTTTAAAAGCTTTCATTAATATTTTATCCTTATTGTCAATATTAAGAAAACTACTCAAACCAACATGTTAAAAGCTTTCCGTCGCCGTAAATAACGGAATTAATTTTCGTATATTCGATATCACAAAAGAAGAAAGATGGGAGAAGCCTATAGAAAAAAGTCTGGTAGCGAAGTTTTTTTCATCTTAACTTGAATGACTTAGAATCAATTCGAGCAGAATTTTAATACCGAACTCCTGCCATTATCATCGCTGTTAAGCCTGTAACTACAGGGTTTTTAGCCGATATTCTATTTCCGAGAAATTTTCCGGATTATGTCAACGGTTATTAGAAGCCTAAACTGTTAAAACGTCCGATTAAGTGAATATACCATTTATCGGAGCACATTTGCTCTTTGCTGAAATTCAGTCAGGAGGGAAAGAAAACGGCCAAAGAGAAGGTCTTGGTAATATAATAATGTAGGATTTTTCTGTAAACACGAAATTTAACGCAATGTAAATGTTTAGCCAACTTTTTTTCGGCTAGTTTTTCAACAGTTTGAACGCCCTTTTTAAAACAAAAATTTAATTCACAATCAAAAATATTCAAATTATAACTAATCGCAGGGGTAAATATTTATTAACCTTGTGCTTTACAAACTAAAATTCGATATTTAATAATCACCCACTATTCATACCGTAAAATTTTGATAAAACCGCGAATCAAAGTCACAATTCAAGTTATTTGGGAATTTCAATTTCGCATATTTTCGTGTGCTTCAACAAAACGAGCTTTCCACTTATCTTGAAAATGTAGACGAAAACCCAGAGGGTTATTCAGGCAGTAAAATACAAATTCTTCAATAACTAAACCATTCTTACAAAATCAACAAAGCAATAAATTATATCCTGACTGAACCAGATGTTTCACAGAATTTCAGAGGAATCTCTTTATTACTTCTCAAGGCTCAAAATGTTCCTTTATAAAAATCAACGGGTTTCCTTAGGGGTTCACATTTAATTTAGGATATTTTGGAAATGTTTAGGGCTTAATTTATTATTAGTGAATAAGTGGGAAACAACTATAAAAACAGAAGTTAAACAAAAATAAATGACGTATGAAATAAAAATTGGTCAAATTTAAAGTTTCGGCGATTTCCTGACGTTCTGCTTTTTCGAAGGGAAAAAATGGGAACATAAATAAAAACTTACACAACAGGAAATCGTAAATATGTTCGAAATATAAATATGTAAAATGTGCAAACAAATCCTGGAACGATCGAAGAAATATATTGACAAGGCACAAGGGGAAATCTAAAAATTATTGTTATTATTTTCAATTCATTAATAGTTAAGTTAGCGCGGTTACTTCATGGCGATTCAGGCTAAAGTCGCTTTAAAGTACATTAAGTACCAGGAAGAATCAAGTTAATAATTATTTACATGTAGAAGTTGTGCCAGCTTAACTAACTAAATACAAACAATTAAAACTGAAGTTTAGTTGTCTACGTTAAAATAAATGAAGATGCAAAACCCGAGCATAAATCTTCCAAGCCACAAATTGTACGACATCTTTCACTTCTGTTGGTGTAAATTGGTATAAGTCGAAAATTGCGAAACTTTTCAGGAAAGTTGACGGATCATGTTTAATTATTTTAATTAATTCCGAATTTCATCGCCTCGAATGATGCATGATCAGAATTACCTAACTAGCGAGGCCAACGTTTTATAGCCCGAAGTGTTGTTTTACAGTTTATTAATACGTCTCAACAAATTTAACCAATTATTGCCTAAAGCAAACAGAAGCTCTAGTAAATTCTGTTCCTAAAACCGAGGTAATCAACAGGAAAACAGGAATTGGTACGTAAAAATATCTACCTATAGAAACTTCAACGTTAGAGCTCTCTCTTAGACCCCCAGCAAAATTTCTGGAGCTTTAACAAGTATTCCTGAAACGTTCCGACTCTAAAAGGAATTATTTTTAGTTGAATGTATTAAAGGATAGTAGCCTGGCCTCTTCCTGAGTGAAGTTAAAAGGGTTACTTAGATTCATTCGGACGTAACTACGACGTAGTTAAACGCTAGAATGGTTTGGTTAAAATTTGCAGGATTTCTATTCACCCTTTGAAAGATGCATTATGCATTTCCTTGATTTAAAAACCTGAACCTACAAACATTTCTGGTATACCATTGCACCTGCATTTCTGAAATCATTAATATTTTAAGCAAATTTTTACTTGTGTCTCAGGATCTTATTTGAAGTTTTAAAGTTTGCAGAAACCTGAAAATTACTAATTCTGGAGTAGATATTTTGTTTTGGTTCATTTCTGCAGGAAAACAAACTAACCACCTCTGGCAAATCTGCAAATTTAAATTACAAGATGAAAATTTCCGCTTGTAAATGAGAATCTGAGATTCCTGATATTTTGTGGAGCAAAGGTAACTATCATGTTTCTTAATTAAAAGGTGAAAAAGCCTGCAAAAACTTAGAAACTCTCCAAAATTATAAGCATATGAGCAGATTAGTTAAAAGGAATGTTATCAATGCTAAAAATCAAGGATAGGAACGTAAATGTGTAGAAATCGACAGCTTGCTTGGTGGACAAGAATCTACGAAAAAATATGAAGAATAACAACAGTAACAGAAACAGAACATGGATCAAGACGAACGTATGGGTACAAAATTATAAGGGTTTATTAACAGAAGATAGAGAGGAATGCAAAGGCGAAGTAAAACAGGATGGAAAGGTAACTAATGTACATATCACAATTACCAAAACCGAAATAGAAACAGTTCTTAAGGCAATGAAGAACGGGAGGGCTCCTAATCCTGGAGAAACACCCGTAGAGTTATTGAAATATGGAGGCGATGCATTAACAACCAAATTGAAAATGCTTTTTAACTCTATATATCTATCTAAAGCTAAACAAAATACCGGCACACTGGAAGGAATCGCAAATCATAGCTATTCATAAAAAGGGCACAACGACACTCCAAACAATTATAGAGGACTTAGAATTAACAGTGCCCTTAACAGACTGTTTGGTACAATAGTAACGTTGAAATTGCAACTAAATATTGAAGGTAAAATCAGTGAAAAACAAAGTGGTATTTGTAGAGGGATATCTTGTATTGACAACATATATTTGTTCTGCAGAAACTGGTTGAAAAGAAAATCACTGTTGGAGAAGAGATTCATTCAGCTTTCATCGGCGAAGAACGAAAGGCGTATGACTCTATTCCCAGAGAAAAACTGTGTGAAGCATTACACCGAATACAAATAAGTCATTACCTCATAAATATAATAAAGGAAATGTATCGGAACAATATGACGTCTGTCAGCTCCCTTTATTCCCACTAAAGGACTAAGCTAATATGCAGTCTGTCGCCATCTTTATTCAATATATATTTAGAAATGGTTTTAGAGGAATGGAAGAAAAAGGTATATGGAATGGACATACCAGTTGGCGACACCCATCTTTTTACTCTAAATATTTTAAGATTTGCGAACGATCAGGTCGTAATTGCACACGAGGCTTTCGACCTGAAATTTATGTTAGAAAGAGTGAATGATGGAGACTGACCGTAAGGGTGGACAAAACAGAATACCTAGCTACAAACACAGACGCCCACTTCCAGGTATTAATCAATGATAGAGATGAAATCAAGTAGGTCCAGAAATACTTAGGGATAACAATAACTAAGGAGGGCATAAATTATGAAGACATTAAATCAAGAATAGAGAGTAGTAGGAAGATCCTGGGAAGAATAGAATAAGTAGATTTCAAATAACTTCCTACGGTTCAGAGATATGGACGCTCAACAGTGAATACCAACGAAGATTACAAGCGGTTGAAATGGACTATCTTCAATGAAGCTCATGGAATTCCAGAGTAGATAGAATTACTAATGAAGAGATAAGGCGCATAATGCGTGCCCATGATATTATAATTGAAAGAAGGGGCCTAAAATGGTTTGGGCATGTTCTCAGAACGGACAATAGAAGACGGCTAAAGAGAATATTCGAGTGGCAGTTGCTGAGGAAAAAGAAGGAAGGCAGGACAAGAAGATATTGGAATAATAGCATTAGAGAGGCTTGATACATACCCTGTAAAATACGAAGATGCTTTAAATAGAGAAACTTGGCGCTTGAGGACCGGCAAGTTACGGACGGTGTTTTCTATTTTCAGAAGTTTTTGAAAAAAGAATAAATTTTCTTCTGATAATAATTTTGAAGATATAAAACCTTCTGAAAATAGTTTTTTTGGAAAACAAATTTGTTTTTGGAAATAAATTTCGAAAGAAAAATAAACGCGCTTTTTGGAAAGTATTTTCAAATCAGCAAATTAAAAGATGAATGCGTTTCTTTTTGGTGAAGCTTTCGAAATCAGAAACTTGTAAAAATAGTAATTTGTAATACAAGTGTTGAAAGCTTGCGTTTGCCATACGAATGTGAAGTTTGCAGCACGAACGCTAGTGAGTGCTGCAGTCACATGAGTGTGGCAAATACAAGCTTTCAACACATGTATTACACACTATTTTTTCTACAACCACAAAAAATTTAAATATTTCTGCAAAATCAAATCTGACATTCATCAAATGTCATTTATGACATTTTGATTTGCGTGCGGAAAGTAAACAAATTAGCGTGTGGAAAGTTTACTTTCCGCACGCAAATCAAAATTTGAGTGTGGAAAGTTTACTTTCCGCACGCAAATCCAGATTAATCCAGATTTGCGTGCGGAAAGTAAACTTTCCGCACGCTAATTTTCACTTGTTCGGCAAACACTCATTTTCAATACTCGTATCTATGGAGACGAAGTCTGAAAATCCCACTTTCCATGGTGGTTGTAGAAAAACTAAGTTTTTGTTATTATTTTATAGTTATTGCCACTGGGATTTTAAGATGTCTTTTGATTTTGCACATAAAAGTTTCGGATTTTTTATTTTCATAGAAAGATCTAAGAGTCTTTCCAATTATTAGCTCTTTCTTGAAACGAAGTCTGAAGTCTTTTATTAACTGACATCAAGAAAGTGAAAAAATTGTCTCAAAGATAATTATGAACCTTTTTATATTAGCTTCATTAATTAGCACTTTTGAAATATTTTCTTTATATCATTTGTTGTGCCTGTTTTGACAGATTTTAATTTCTCTTTATGTTATTGTTTGGATTGTCCAAAATAAAATTAATGCTCTACTGGCGTTGCTTATTTTATTCGGCTCTGTAGTTTTTGGATGAAATTATTTAAATAACGCATTATTTTGAACAAAGTAACTTTAGTTTCCATAAAGATTAATATTTTTTACGAGCTCATTTTGTAAATTTATGTTTAATTTAAAAAAATTGAGGTAAATTGTAAGTGAAGAAAGTGTAATTTTATTGAAATATAAGAGGGTAATCCGGTTATATTGTTACTCACTTTATCATTGAATCCCTTCTTGTATAATAAGCTCAATTAGTAAACAGAAATGCGAAAGGGAATACGAAATGAATTGTCACGCGGATTTAATTTTAGACGTCGCTCTGAAAATGACAAAATGCGATTTTCAAGTTTCAGCGTCGTGGGTCAACAACACAGACATTTACGTGGAAAAAGTTCACTATGAATAGGGCAAACATCAATATTTGGCCGGCCTAAATTTCATATATATTCAGCAACAACCCTCTTGTAAATCTTAGGTTCTTAGGGGTTGGAGTCGTCCGTTTATGTTTAATCGTTTAAAGTAGAACTTCCACGTTTAATTTTCATTATCATTTGAAAGTGCGCGAGCTGTTGCTAATTTTGAAACTGGCACACATAAACAGGGAATTATTTTGGAGGGAGCTTTTATGTACTTTGTTGACAGCAAACCGCGAATAGACTGGCAACGACATGATGTAAACATGCAGACATGTTTGCTGAATAAACCGTACTTGAATGTAACAAAAGAATTGTGGTAATCCGGGTTTAACTCGGCTGTACTAGTGACGTTCTAAATTCGGGGTGATCAACGATCAATCAAGATTAAAATGGAACCTGTCACATCCTAATAAGAACCTGGGGGAATCACGCCTCTTCCGATATGATACCAATACCGATGGAAAAGATTTTCTCATATCGGCAAATAAATAAATGCATAAATAACTGTTAAGGCCTGTATTTTTCCGGTATCGAGTGGCTGTAACAGATTCTCGTGTTTATAAAGCCACAAATGTGGATACAAAACAGTGTTGGTGTTTCAGTCCATTCCATTCGAGTTAACTACACAATTCGGAGCAAAAAAATTACTCGTTTCCTTCATTAACAAAAAGGGAATAATGCATAATGCTAATGTATTTTTTGTGTGTATGCGCCTTTTTTACAATAACCACGTGTCTATATATTTAAGGTTTCGCAAACAAATCCTTGTTTAGAGAACACCGGCTACACTTTTAATTGCTTCAATAATTAGAAGCTATTGTTTCTCGGCACATAGCCGCTTTGTTACTGGAACATTAATAACCAATTTAAACTGAATATAATAACGTACAACCGGTAGAGCCGGAGCATTTATTTTCGTTAAAAGTACCCGAAATTACTGATTTAGGTTTTGTATAACCATGAACCAATTTGTATGCTCTTGCATCAAACTTTTGGAGATCATTAAGACTTGCAAAACGATTTTCCCCGAATCAATGTATTTTATCGTTACAAAATAACCGGTGGTTATTTAACTTTGACTTGTATTTAACGGGAGGAAGTTCGAACTTTGATTAGACGAGGCCTTTTTCATTTCTTTTGATAGGGCATTGGCTCATGTTATAGGAAACAAGCTGCAAGACCGAGGGGAATGACGTAAATTGGACCAAATAAGCACAAACATTTTTGTTTTTTCTATCACAGCAATTTTTTTTTGCGGATACATCACGTGATTGCTGGGATGACATAATCTGAAATTAAAAGCAAACAAGCCTTACGAAACAAAAAAAACATTTTTACTAATTTTGGAAATATGAAAAAAATATATAAGAGATAAATAAAACCATAAAAAACTACATTGTTTTACGCTTCTGGTTTTTAAATTATAAAGCATAACTTTTATTTGTTGAAATTTTGAAACTATTCGTTATTCTCTAAAACTGCAAACAAAATCCCTAAAGCACTTCTTCTTTAAGGCCTTATTAGCTCCTTTAATTTTGTACTCAAATACGGTCCATGTACTAAATATTAGTAGTACCATCTTTTGCTAAGTTTTTATTTAGATAATAAATAACAGCATGCAATAATCTTAAAACCTCACCTTTTTATAACCCGGGTCGAAAGTAACCCAAAAATATAGGCATAACGGTGAATAAAAAATAACTATTTCTTTAGCATAAAATGGCCCAATTTCTCTGCTACCCATAAAAAAGCACCATTTATCACAGGCAACATAACGATCGTAATCAAAATGATAATAAACCAGCATGTAGTACAATAAATTTAACAAACGAAGAATGATATAAAAACTGATATAAATTAGAACTGTTTTTGTTTTGTTACAACTTTTATAATTGTCACAATGTTAGCTGAACAATATGAATATAAAAAATAATTTTTTCGGTTAACCAAGCAAAGCAGGGAGTATCAAGATTTCGAGATATTTAAAAAAATAACATGGAAGAAACGACAAGAACCTTCTTAATTTCATTAAAAAGTTAAGCCTGTCAAGCACTTTATTAGAAGGGTGCAATAATGATTAAATCTAATTATAAGTTCTAAAATTAGAATCTTATAATATTTTACCTAAATTAAGAGATTTTTAATTTAGTTACCCAAACTTTTCTTCTAAAAAATTCGACGTAAAAAATACGTAAGTATTATTATAAGGTGAAGTTTTAAACAGAATGCTGATCAAATAAAATTCAAAGACTTTCTAAACATGTAACGAAATCAATACCATTAAGTAAACTACAATGCGTGTACTTCGGCTGTTTACGAGTGTACCTACAATATAAAAGACCTGTATCGTAAGTAACAAAGAGATTTGCGTGGATTTTCCTTTTATAGGCTATCAAAGTTAACATGCTGATGCAGTAAATAAAGTACTTACAGGGAATTGAGCTGAAATTCCACCAAATTTCCTGTGCACTTTTAGTATTTTCCCTGGATTTTCGTTTGTTTTATGATAAAACTTTTAGAGATCACACTCAAAACGTTGTGAATATTCGAGTGTGCCATAATTGAGTTATTTTTTAGTTTAAACAAACGGATTTAGTTTTAAATTCATAATTTAAGTTATTGTTATTCAAACAATGACTTGTACTTCGTACTTGTATAACAAAAGCCAACAAAAGCGAAATAAAAAAGCTTCACCATTACAGTTATTTACACAAGAGGAAATTTCAAAATGAGTTTATTAAGAAACACCCTGCATTGTTTTTCTGTACTGTAATTGAATGCAGCTTTCGGTTGGTTTTATTGTTCCAATATAAAACAGATAAGCAAATAATAAACCAGGCTGCTCAACTCAACTTACAAAATTTACATAAAAAACATGAAAAAGCCTGATCCCCTCATTTCACGCAGAATTTTAAATAGCTATAAGGAAATCCACTGTTAAATCGGTTTATTTTGAGAAGTATACCGACAAAAAATAACATCAAGATGCATAATAGACCCTGACGCAGAGATGTCTCAGGGGTTTTCCGAGTGGAAGCTTATTTATCCTTATGGAATTTTCCGCATGCTTCGCAGAGCGTACAATCGACACGAAACCATTAACGTCTTGCAATTATTTATCTTCACTAAATAAAGAGTGAATTTTCTCGAATCTGACTTAACACCCTAGAGATACACCGTGCACGGTGGGAAAGATTCAATAATACAAATTGAAAAAGACGTCTATATACGGAACGTCTGAATGAAATGAAAATTGGCCTAAAAATTTCAAGGATGTCCTATATAACTGAGGGTGATATTCTGCGACACATTGGAATTAATCAAAGCGTTCTATTTTTCCTTATTTACTTGTTTTTTTTTTAACTGGAGCATTGAGGATAATTAAAAGAACAATTTGCATCTTTAGAGCACGTTTGAGACGCTTTACAAACGAAACTAATTTCTTCTGAAATAAAATTTTAAATTAACCTTTAACAATAATTGTACTAACTTTGAGTTCAAAAATTCAAAGAATTCAAAAAAAACACTTCAAGGACTACCCACATTCAAAAATTAAGGTTTAATTTAAAACCCCGTCTTTTTACAGCTCCAAAAAAACAATCGTTCCAGTAAAATTTTCAAACCACTAACGAAGGAAAACATGTCCTAAAAACAAATTCGCCGTCCTTAGTAGAAAGCCACAGAAAAACTAAAACCTAAAGCCATTACATTAGTTGTTGTGAGTTCGTTAGAATCAAATACAATTCCGATAACGTTAGCTTGGTGTAAGCCAAACCTATAAAGGTAAAATCTAAACAATAAATTAAACCCTTTTGTTCTATTTTACAGATGTTCAGCTAAGAATGCAAGTCGTTTATTTCGTTAAGTTGGAAAGTACTTCCTACGATTTTTCGAAGTTGTGCAAGCACAAGCCTGGAGTTTTTCAATATAAAATGTCGAAAACTAAGTGAATTTAACTTCGCTTTGTAAGTAAAGTAGTATCTCTTGTTTTAGATTACTAAGAATTTATTTTAAGCGTATTATCTTCATGAGCTCAATTTAGTAAATATGAGAAGAAAAATACTTTACGTTCCGACTTTGATATGAAGCTTTTATGCTCATTTTTTTAACTTTCATGAAGTCACTTTAAAAATACCAAAAGAAAATTCATATTTCAACGTCATAGTAAAAATAAAGAGGAGAGAATTCTACTCATATTTACGTTTGTTCGAATCTCATTTAAATTTTTGTGTCAGTATGAATGAATACCAAGTTTAATTTTGGCCCAAGATTGTGGAGTACATAAAAAGGCGGAAACAACAAAAATGAGGAAGTTCTAAGGTCAAGAGCCTTCGGAAAAACGAGACAATTACTTTAATATCCGTATATAACCATGCCCTTTTATTGGCTTGTCGTATCTTTTATTAATAACAGAAGTTATTGATGAAATCTAATAAAAGAGACTGAGAGGGTTGTTAAATTTCGGTTTTTTTAGTGCCCTAAAAAGAGCGCTTCTTGCGGTAATAAAAGGGCATATCTGAATAGTTAACAAAATTCCTTACCGCCGTTTTTGCATAATTTCCACCTCCAAAAGACTCTTTGGTATTTTGAAAGAATTTTCTAATAAAATATAATGTCCCGCTGTAAGTCGGAACTAGATGTACCATCAATAGGCAAGGTAACTGAAAAATATTAATTTACAGCAAATACGCTTGAATACTCAATAAAACAGAGGGATAACAGTAGAATTTCGTTTTGATTTCCAAAGTGAAATATACGAACTTATATAAGGATGCCGTGTATGTATTCATACACCTTTAAGATTGAAATTTTATGAAGGTTACATCGCTTCCATTCCTATTCCCGACGTAAACCTAAGGGTTAATTTAAGCGGAAGACCGTTTTAACCCAACTCTCTTTTCTTAGGGAACTTCGACCCACTTTAAGTGTAGATAAAACTCAAATAAATTACTCGACCAATTAATTAATAAAAGAAGCAATGTTTATTTTAATTCCTTGAATGAAAATCCCAAAAGGAGTAAGACTGATGTTCTTGGATATTTAAAACGACGTAATGGCGCACTTGATAAGGATGTCAAAGTGGTTTTGGAAATTAAATACTGAAAAATTAAAAAAAATTATATACTCGTGCCTAAAACAAAAGCAACGGCGGCAAAACGTGTTATGCATTTCAGCTGTTGTGCTTTACAAATTCTTTTAAGAAATCAATGAAAGTTACTGAAGTGAAGAGCAAATGTCCGACAATATTTTCTTTATTGTATTTGTATCCAGTTGAAAGAGCACAATCAGTAGTTTGGCTCTAAACCAATTTAATTGAAATCATAGTCTGACTTGTTTTTATAAGTTTTCTGCTGCAATTTGTATAAACGTTTTACTCGATACAGAACAGAGTTGGAATTCGTGCATAATGTTAGAAAAATAACAATCTAAGGAACTATCTGCAAATTTCTATACTTACCTAAACATCATTTGTTTAATTAAAGTTAGTAGGTGGTTTATTTTAGAAGCCACCAAGTTAGTTTGTTTCTTTGTAGTTTTCCATAAAATTTACTTTACTGCTCATAAGAGAATTAAAGCCAGCATTAAAGAAACAACAGATAGTGATGAAAGATGAAACCATCTAACTGCTTTCTTCACTAAAATATCCCTTGAAGAAAATTCAAACATTATATTTTACTTTGTTAAAAAGTTAAAAGGGTAAAGGTCTTACGGTTAAGAAAAATTAGTTCCAAAATACAAATTGTAGTTTTTCACGTTATAAATAAAGAGCAAACACTCAAGGAAAATATATCAATATCATAAATTTAATTTATTTCTAAACAGTTGTCATCAAAATGAATATATGTTCGCCATTTGAGGAATAACTATAAATGTAAAACACGATTAGCATCGGGGTAATTCAGTTTCAACTTAAGAATATCCCGAATTTATTCCGTATAGGAATACATCATAGCCACCAGAACGTGAAACAAATATAAATCATTTATTTTGCCCTCTTGTGGAGTCACAAGCGATTTCGTGAACATATTATTTGAATTTTATTCATTTTTTAGAAGCCACAAGTGACACCGCAGGGGAAATAAAACAAACAGCCATACTTGTCCGTATGTTTTTTTAGTCGTGACATGTCCATCAAATTATTCCTGTGCTACTTAAGTTTATACAGTTTATGTTAGTCTTGAGAAGTTTATTTGTTCAAAAATTGTTGAGAAGTTACAGTTTTGTAATGTGTATGTACGTAAAACTCGTGGATCTACTGCGTCAATATCGAAGGCTTGGTTTTTGAAAATCAGTAGATCAGAAGTATTAACAAAACGTGTTCCGGATTGGGACCGTGTCATTTTCAGACAAAAGACTCAACGTTTCGCCCACTTTTATAAGGGGCTTCTTCGGGAGGAAAGGGAGCACTAAAAGAGCACGGTAACTCAACGTGTCAACCACGCCAGAGGCGAAACTCTTTTAGCAAGAGGCAGAAGGGTAACGATAACTCGACTTGTCAACCAAGCCAGAGGCGAAATCCTACTGAGTTACCGTTACCCTTCTGCCTCTTGCTAAAAGAGTTTCGCCTCTGGCGTGGTTGACACGTTGAGTTACCGTTCTCCTTTAGTGCTCGCTTTCCTCCTGAAGAAGCCCCTTATAAAAGTGGGCGAAACGTTGAGTCTTTTGTCTCAAAATGACACGGTCCCAATCCGGAAGACGTTTTGTTAATACTGACACTGACCGTGGAAGTCTTCGAATTCATTAATATATAGAAGATTGAAATCCGAGATTTCCGAAACGCAGGTTGGTTTTAAAAACGCATTGGGGACTGAAGATACGCTGTTTGGACTCAATGTATTAGTACAAAGGCGACTAGATATGAACGAAGATATATACCTAGGATTTATTGACTACGAAACTGCACGCGACGAGGTCAGGCATGGACGTTTAATCAAAAGCCTTAGAAACGTCAAACTAGATCCTTGGGACATTCGTATAATACCGGGTGTCCTAAAAACAATTACATCTAGTTACCTTTGAAATTTGTTTGCATATAAACTTTCACATACCACTACATTGTCTCAACGCGTACTAGATGTATTTCATTTTAAGACACTGCAGAAAATTCGTATTGGCATCAAAAAGCTACGAGTCGACGGTGAACTAACTGAAGACATTGAAATTAAAAGAGGGGTGAGACAAGACTGTATATTGTCACCAGTGCTCTTTTGTTTGTTTTACAAGCTATTACATATAAACAAAGCATTAGAAGAACCTTCGCCAGATATAAACATTAACGGTGAAATCGTAACTAATATGGGTTATGCGGATGATACGGTGGTGCTGGCTAAGGCTAATACTCTGAAAGATCTGAAAATTCTATTGGAGAAGATAAGCTTTGCAAGTAACAATTATGGTCTTAAATTGAACGTAAAGAAGACCAAATACCTAGTGGTAAGCAAAGCACTCCCAAGACTACCCAGTATTACTATTAACAATGAGCGCCTCGAATATGTTAGTAAGGCAGCAGTCTCATTGAGCCATCACTAACCACCAACTGCTGTCAACCAAAATTTCAGCATATGCAATCACATGCTGTTAGTTTCACTGAACCACCGACATCCACCCACCGTCAACAGATGGTGGCCACCGGTTTGAAATTTTCAACTTGTTTAAATTTTGGATGACGGTGGACGTTGGTTGTTGACACTGCGCGTGCGCCAAGGCGTCTAGCGTCAGCTGATTTATGACCGCGAAAGGCGGGAAATTTAAATATAAGGTCAACTTGGGCAGGTTATTCCATTTGTGGGTATTCAGACCTAAAATAAACGTAATTGAAAAAACAGATTCACACTTGGTACGCGAATAACATAAACATAACCAACACAAAGACATGTGATAATATAATTACAACCTTCAACGCCAAAGTTACTACCAATATATTAATTTCAAGTCAAAAAATCACTAACAGGCAAGCGGGAAATTTAAATTTTTGGCAATCAGCGGTGGTGCAGTGAGACTGCAATATGTAATTTCAGTTGGTGGCGGTTGGTGGTGGTGGGTGATGATGTCTCAGTGGAACTACCGCCTTAATTACCAATATCTAGGAACTTGGCTAGGACAGCATTTATTAAAATGAAAAATTGTGCGACAGAAATGAATGACAAAATGCTACGTGTTCTCGACCCTGTTATATGGCATAGTATGGCTTGGACCCAAAAGAAAAATAATATAGGAAGGATATAGTCCTTGAAATATTCTCAAAATAGCATGGACTGCGAAAATGACAAATGAGAAGGTCGTAAATCGAATAAATAAGGAAACTGAGATAATTCTCACTATCAAAAGAAGGAAACTCAAATACTTTGCCCATATTAACAGAGGGGAAAAGTATGGAGTTTTACAAGTAATTATGAGAAGCATATTGACGGTAAAAGAACAGTGGGGCGACGTAGAATGTCATGTGTCATGTCATAGAATTTGAGGAAATGGTTTGGTTGCACTTCTCTCCAATTTTTCCGAACAGCAACGTCAAGAAAAACAGAAATGCCATAATGATAGCCAACCTCCTGAGAGAGACGGCACTTTAAGAAGAACTAAATTTTTCTGACTAAACAGTTCACCAAAATTGCAAGAAAATAATTGATTAAGAATATGAGGCAGCGTTTCGCATCTGACTAATTGATTTATAAATGTTATTTAATTTTTAAATCCAATTCACTTCAGCATTCTACGTAAATTGCAAATTGGTAAAAGTTTATAACTTTTTGGCACTTATCAGCTTACCACATTTAATGACAGATTTTTCCTCCTCATTTACGCTTTTATAACAAGTTTAGATGAAATTTAAACAAAACACCCTTATTTTGAGAGTAAATTCAAAAGTAGCGAGAATAATTTTGTCAGTAACACAAATAGTAATCTAATTAAGTTTCGTTGTTTTCACTTCACGTTTCATAATTTCGTGATACACTTTGAAGATAAGGTCGTACCGAACAACCTCGGCCGTACAAATTTAATACTATTTTGTATTGTGTGTGCATCTCACGATAAACTGTGCAATAGGGTAGAGTATATTAAAGTAGTCAGCTACTTTATATATCAAGCGACATATTTCATTTATGTTTTCTGTTGTTGTTCTTTTACACGCACTATACCAGCGGTGGCACAGTATTTATTTATTGCGTTCCGCAATATTTTCCAATAGTAGAAAGGGAACGTGAAGGTTTTATTTCATGAATTTCGTTACTTACGTTGTGTAACGCTTTTAGTAGGGTGGTTTTAACTAAATGTAGTTGCGTGCCTCAATTTTCATCTGAAATGTAATGCCTAACATTCAGCAGACCTTCTATTAGTATTCCAACTATGGTCGACTTCAAAAGCATAGGATTAACGGAAATGCGGTGACCTTAGGTTGGCCCAAGTTAAAATTATCGAAATAGGTAGTATTTTAGTAAATTATAGGCTCACGTTACCCTCCTCGGAAAGGATTTGCAAACAAAGCTTTGGAACCATTAATCAATCTTAACTAACTGCAACGTGATAAAGTTTAATTGGGATAGTTGTTGTAATATCGTTTATTTATACCGGCGTGCAACGTTTATTTCGGTGCAGCAAAGTGACAAGTTGAACCCTTTTCGTGTACTGACGCCAGAATTATTTTTATTGAGAAATCTAGATTACACCGCCTGAACTTGGAGCGTAACTTCTCGATTAAATTATACATTTGAGTGTAAAATTGAATTCGCAATAAAACAAACTAGAGCAACGCGTCCCAGTTTTGCTTCTGTTTCTTAATTTTCTACTAAAGTACAACTCCTAATTAATTACAACAATGTCGTACTGCCATTAAAATTAAATTCCTGTCGCAGCTGTAAAAGAAGCTTGTAGATTCTTCAAAAGGAAACTTTTGTGAGCTTTTTGAAGTTCTTCTTACAAATAAAAGAACTCGTATTTACCGAACAACGTATTACAGGAATACAATTTAATTTAGTTTTTGAAATGTGATTTGTGCTTCGAAAACAAGGAACAGACTCTAAAGTCAACAAAAGATTTTTCTTCCATTATTCTTTCTCACCCTTCTTTAATACGAAGCAACTGAAACGCATTATAAAAATATTTACAAACTCGGGCTATTTAAGCCCTTCGTTCGTGTCGAAGCAACAGGAAGTGTAACCTAATTTACTTTTACGATTGTCAGCGAATTATATTCTAAGGTGTTTCCGTGACAATCGAGTTAATCAGATTTAATTTCTTATACAAAATATAATTTTCCGCTAATGAGCGTAACCTCGTAACGCGGGCAAACGCCGCATAAAAAATTTAATCAAACTTTGGCCGACTGAATTTTTCCTGAAAGTGGAAACTTTGCTTTTTGTGATATTAATTATGAGTTTGCCGCCAACCCGCTGTTACATACAGTTTAATAATATATAACGAGGCGGGGGTAAGTTCGACACCTTATTTCTATTTTTTTTTTTTTTTTTAGACTAATTGAATTGTGCAGATAGAAAGAGCTTCAACATAAAACCGCAGGTTATAAGGGAAAAACGAGTTTTCGGATTTTGCGCTCCGGCTTAATCTCGAGCAACTATCAGAGAGATATTAGGTAAGCCTGCCCCGATTAATCACTTCCTCGTGGAGAATTTAATGCGAACCCAAAAACAGCTTTCGTGGAAAATTTAATATGATTCTAAACACTGCTTTTAAACTCAGATTTACCGTGTAGCACATAACGAAACCTTTTAAGCCCTGTGTTGTAACAACCGAAAAGTTTTTAACTCCAGAAAATGAAATCGAAACTAGGATTGACTAATTTAGGCGGCTAAATTATTTTTCATGACAGTGTGCTCGATCTATTTCGGTAATTTTACCCTCGTTATTTTATACCGCCAATTAAATTTCCATTAAAACATCAATTCTAAACTGAGTTTGCTACGGCGTTAACAAGAGATGTAATTTGCGGTTTCCAGTTCGATGTTAACTGTATTTGTCACTAGTTTAAAGTTTAAATTTACCAAACTGTTCCTAAGTTTGATTACGCTATGTTCTTATGTTTTTGTTTGTAATTATTTCGCTTCATAAGCTTCAATAAGTTATTAATTAAAAACACAATCTAATTTCGCTTTAACCGGTATCCGGTGAAACTTAAATTGCTTTCGAATTTTCTAAATTCGCCATGATTAATGAATTTTATACAAGGTAAACAGATCTTTTTTTATTAAAACCGTGCTGTGCAATTTAAAAAATGCGTCCTTAGCAAAGGTAAAAATCGGAATATTAAAAGGCGACTGTATTAAATTTTCTAAATTTTTGATTTTGGTAATTTAAGGATCGAAGAATCCAGGTTTTTCTGAATATAAAATGCTGAGAAGCCTTGAAATTCGGCATTAATTTATTCAAAAAGTCTTCAAAGAGAATACATAAGATTAAAAATAGCAGGCGTTAAAAATATGTTAAAATTCTAAATTAATGTTAAACATCGTCAGGGTTTAAAGAGATGCCTCTTGATCTGATGTATTACCGCCTCATGCTTAAGTACTAAAACTAAAGTCGTAATTAAAGCAAACATAAAACGGAACAGCTTTATATGATTTCAAGTATGTGGAACAAAGATAAACAACGTTAACATGGTCATTAAGCATGGCTCTAAAGATCGTAATCTGAGACTATTTTCTCCTCCATGGTACATCTCAAAATTCTTTAGGTATAAAACTTCTGAAATAATAGATTACTTTACACTGTGTCTTGTCTTATAAATTTATTTGTTTAACCCTTAATTTTTTATGATACCTTCGCGAAAGTAAAAAAAAGTTATCTGCATGAAATGAAGAATTTGCGTAGTTTGCGAGCAATAAAAGCTTTTATTTAAATTTCTCAAATTTAAAGACCTTTCAGGTATCGTAATCTCAAAATAGTGAGTTACACAAACAAATCGAATCCTTTATAAAATCGAAGATTTATAAGTAATTGAGATTACAAGTGGTTCGTTAACGAGACCAAATAAATCTGGGGTCCTCGAACATTAACTTAAATGTTTGCGTTATTATTTTCTAAATATAAACCGGCTTCGTTGCTCATCAGCAGTTTAATGAGCAAACTTAATTAAATTTGCTTCGTAATATAGTAAAACAAAAGGGATTTTTGTGGATTGCTAAAAATAGACGTTCAGAGTGTCAAAACTAAAACGTTTTATAACAGGGGTTCGGACGATATCGTAAAATAAAATAATTCACGTTCGGAATAATTTTAAGCAAAACACAATGACTTTTACCCAACAGATGTGTCTGGTTTTGATGTTCTCTTGCAAAATATCTGTAATCCGCACTGCCCTGGCCTGCTTTAATTATGAATTTCAATCCGAAAGCTTTCGTGTTACAGTTATACCCGAAAAGCTAACAAAATATACTAGAAAAGATTTGCATACGGGATTAGAAAATATGTACTTTGTTCTTCTGAAATCCATGCTGCACGAAAATTATGATTAATCAGTTTTCAGGACGACCGCATTTATTGAACTTTTGACCCAGCTAGAAAAACGGCTTTCGGAATATCATTAAGAAATAATGCCTTATTTTTTATGATTGATGAGTTTGATGCTTTTGAGTGCTTGATTTACAAAAAAACACCAAGACTTTAATAACCGAAAAGCGAAATGTCTACACGAAGGAAACCTTTGGGAATCGAAACAAATTTTCATGCGCTAATGGAATACCCTAAACGTATTCTCTTTTAAATTTCTAGTTCAAGTTATGTACGCATCCCACCTGGTTAGAGATGATTATTTACATAATAATAAAACTACGTACGTATATATAACTTTTAATATTTTTTACTTCATGCTTGTCGCGACTCCATTATTATAGTATTTAAACATCTTTCGTGGCTCTGTGCGTCATTTTGTTTTATTAACGAAGCCAATGTTTCGGTTTCTACTTAAATCTAATATTACGCATGAGTTGTCTCATTTTTCTCGAGATTCAAAGTTTTGAAATTAAAATTTTTGATATAGGTAGCAATTTTATTTGACAATTAGTCATTTCTAATATTTAACTAAAATCACCATCAGAATTGTATTCAGCATTCAAAGAAAAGTAAAAGGACGACTAAGTAGTAAACAAGACTAAGGTTACTGATAAGGTTTTCTTTTAAATCAATAACCCTTTGTAATTAAATTTGTAATAAATTGTTAGAAAAGCTCCAATAAATAACATGGCTACTCTGAATCACAAAAGAAATTAAAGAAATATTAGATCTAACCCATTTAATATAAGATGTAATTTTTGGCCCATAGAGTAACGAAAAGTTTATAAATAGCTTAGCTTTTAGATAAATTTTAACTGTTACAATAGATGGAATATATGTACAAAAATGTGAATTTGGAGGGAACGTTTCAAATACGTATGAAAGACGTGGCGGAAAGCCTAATCTAAAAAAATCCATTTCCATCCTAAAGCGGACTAAAAGCAATGAAAGTCAAGATACAATGCAAGCAAGATGAATGTCCGAACCAATACAAGTAAAAATGGAAATCTACTGTACATAAATTGACAGGTGCGTTTTTCAGTAAGTCGAGAAGTTTTAAATGGCGTGTTTTCCTTTACTTTACTTTAGTAATAAGTGTAAGTAAACTGGAACTGCAATAAAAGTTTCCCACTAAAGCAAAAGCTCGGTCGAGCTAACAGATGTAACAAAAAACCTACTTAGACCCGTAGCTGTTCCAGAGTAAAACGTCTTGATGATATCTCAAAGTATGAAAAAGCTCATTAAACAGTTAAAGCAATTGTCATCCCATGATGAGCAAAGCATGCATTTAGAAGGCTTAATTTTGCGTGGCCCTTTGAAGATATGCAGACCTCAAGTGAAAGACGCTGACTCTAACTACCATTCGTCTTCTTACACTTACGAAGTTTGCGTCATGCGTGGTGAAAAGTTTTGCAAGTTCTTGTGTGTTACAAAGCTTTGCTGGCTTTGCACGGGGTATCTTAACGAAACTTTTACAAAACGTTCAACACGGATTTATTTATCGGTACAGACAAGGTCATCGCCATAAAAAAAGGAGTATACTCGAACGTACACCGCACCTTCGAAGAGCAATCAAAGCGTAATCAGAAATTGAACGTCAAAAAAATTCATAGAAAAGTGTCCGAAACATAAAGTTATCCTAACATATTTATAATTCAGTACATTAGCTTCGTCAACACAGGAACGGATACAAGTAGCAGGTGCCACGAATTTAAGGGAAAAAACGGCGCACCCGGAAAACAGAAATAAAGAACCCGATTAAGAATGCTGGCTTTTCAGTGGGAGATTTTAAAAAATCTTTCAAAAAACAAACGACCTGAAACGTACGAACACGGCCCATAAAACTGACACTTTTTACTGATGAAAGCTGCAGGGCTTTAGGAACACAAAAATAAAAACAAAAGAAGTCAACGACCCTTTCCCTCCACTAATGATTGCCGATCTGTTTGTTCCCTTCGCATTTTACCTTACCACGAAAACTAATATTTATTGTTAACCAAAATCTGGAAAAGTTTTAGGATTTTTTTAAGTGCTTCGGAACATTGTGGGATGGCTATAGATTCAATTTCCTAAAAGCTAAAGAAACACTACAAGGTCATAATTCAAGGCTTTTTAAAATTTCAAAGAAACGTGCTTTAAAGTTTTATAAGTTTTCAAAAAAAAAAAGGTAGAAGACAGCTTGGAGAAAAATGATTTATACACGTTTAAAACTGAAAAAGTTTTGTACTTGGTAACTTAAAACGCATTTTTAGGTCGACGTATTTTAGGAAAAGCTTAATTAAATTTACTTTTTAAACTATTATCAGTCGCTAACGCTAAAGCAATAAATTCCTCCTAAAGATTTTGGTTGCATCTCTTTATCACCTCAGGGTAGACATTTTGGAAAACTCATAACAAGATTGGAGAGTATATCAATATGTTTGTTGGTTTCTTAGAAGAAAAATTTGAAAAGTTAGACAAAAATTTCGAAGATATATCAAGTCACCGAATGCAACATAAATAATTCACACTGAGAAAGAAGAACATTTACAATAATGGGCCTAATTTTCCATCGTATCAGTCATTTGATGTATACCTTCGTACCTAAATTGCAATCAGTTAAATTCAGAAATTTATGAAATTAACAAAATCTTATTTTCGTAAAATAGGCAAAAAACATAAGTAAAACAATCATGAAAGTTACAAGAGCCGAATGCATTTTTAAAAATTATAAATATCCCTCAATTAAGTAGAAACACATTTTTTTTTGAATGTGAAAAAGATGGGTATTTTTATCACCATATTAGTTGGCAGTACTTACAAAACATGGCTTAAAACCTTAATCTGAGCACTTAAGCAATAATGAAAGATAATTTGTTAGTCTGAAGCCCTTTCAATTTTCCCACAGTAACAATTTACGAAGTTCACCTCAGTTATTTTCTTTACTTGACCTCCCTACTGATCTATCTTAGAATTATTATCACTGTTCTGTTATTTTCACCCAGATACTTTAGCTTCGTAAACAACATAAAGTAGACTAGCGCCGTAACATATTTTCTTTTTGATTTTTATTTTAAAACCTTGCAGTATAGAACGTTAAACGTCACAGATATTTATTTTCTGACCCACAAAAATAAATTTACCCACATCAAAGTGTGTCTGATATTGTAAACATTCACATGAGCTCTTTTGTTAGAACTTTTTTTTATTTGTGGTTTATTTTAAAGTTGACATTTCTACATTTTTCTGCTTGGAAGCAAAAGCGAGTCGACCGACTCCTTTGAAATGCATCGCCAACGTAAGCTCCTCGAAGTTTGTGTAAACGTTTTGTGTATTTCAATGATAAAAAATATGACATCGACGATTTCTGTCCTAAGTTTTGATGATAAAGATGATGGCGATGATGTTGTTGTTGATGGTGATGATGATGATGATAATGACGATGATGATGATGGTGGTGGTGCGGTGACGGTGATGATGCTGATCATGACTTTCACTACATATTTGGATAATAGTCATGATTTAAGTTGGTACTGAAAATTGTCCACCCTGTAACTGTTCAGTCCGGAGTTATGCTCTATCAAATGTTGCTTAGCTAATACTAGTTTTTTGTTTTTTAATACAAAAAGTTTGATATTGGAAATTAAGAATGGGCACAACCACAACCATAAAATTCAGTGCGATTTATACTGGCTGGATTTACACCAAGGAAAGTTTCCTTATCACAGTCGACTGCGGTTAAGAAAATTGTTAATGTGTTATACTATATTAACAGACATTATTTATGCTATTCAGAGAAACTGCACAAAATTTTAGCTTAGATTTTATTGATTCTTCTTTGCATTCATCTGAAGCTTTTTTATTAGCTTTTAGCAACGAAAAGTGCTGAAGTATTAGAAACTAAATATTTATTACAGTATTTATAGATTATAAGTAACAGGATGCAGTTGCAGGCTAACACCTCATTTCGTATAATTATAAAACATAAACCAAATTAATTCGGTTGTTTAAGATATTAAGATTATTTTGAGAAAATAAACAAAAAAGAAATCGTTTAAAATTTCCTGGACCTTCCTTAGAGTTTTTTGTCACTTTTTATGTCTTTCTAAATATTATTCCTATGTAACCTCAACCTAGCTTTTAAAGCGAAAATACACTTATTTGATTTAAAAAGACTTGTAATGTCAACTTTAAAAGCAATTAACGCCACCTAACGTTTAAAAACATTTTTCCCCTACATAGTACGTAATTATACGCAGGAAACTAAATCTCGTTGACAATTAAAATATTATTTCAGAGTCGATTTAACAGAGAAAGCTCATTTCCACAGTCAAACGAATCCCACTTCTGGAAAACGCTAAAAAGGAAATGTTGGTTTCCAATTACAATGGAAGCGAGGCGCAATTCATTCAATGGATAAAGTAATAAACAGTGTACTGTCACCATAGAAAAGGAATCTGCACAAATCTGTCTCTCCCGGGCTGAATTTAAAACGTGATATGCAGTGCTGCACCTGTTTTTTTCTAAAAGGGAGAAAATTTATAATATAAGCGCGTGACTTTAAATAATGATGGCGGTATCTTGCAAACGGGATCAAAAATGATGGTGCTCTGACGCATGACGACGTCTGATTCTGATATATGGGTTTGTCTAAATGTGATCAAACTTAAAATTTATATCTGGTGACGCCGAATGCGAATTAATTTAAATGACTCGTAGAAACACTTACAAAAGTTATATAACTGAATACCTTTCGATGTTTTATTAAATGAAATAACCGGAAGGCGTGAGTTCTGAATTTTAATAAAGAGATTAAAATTTGCTGCGAAATTCATGTAACGGAATAAATGTTTCCTTATTTATATTATAAATGGTACAAAGATAAAGTGGTCGTATATAGAAGTGTAGCAGTTGAGTGTATATTTCAAGAAATGCAAACTAATATTTTATTTGCTCTACCTCTCGGAAGAAAAATGAATGTTGCACTGAGTAATGGAAGTGTATGACTCCGGTAAACGTACGAAGCACGTTTGATATTTGTAGTACGATGTTGTAAAATGCGGCAAGTATAGTTATGTAATATTCTGTTGAATTGCGTATATAAACATAAAAGATATTACGCTCGAATTCTGCTCAGAACAAATATTAAATAACGAAAAAGTTGTTTGGAGAGTGGCAGAGAACAAAAATCTGGTCTAAATTACCGAATTAAATTTTGCATCGCACTTTTCTACACTTGCTACGACGAATCTCTAACCCATTTTCGGGAACAACGGCTAAAACACAATCCATCGACCAAGAATTTCTTTAGCATAGATAAAAAGTAGGACAAGAATTACCAAAGATTCAAGAGAGAAACACATCATAACAAAAGCGGGACGATAAATTAAAAGCGGATAATGTATTCATTTAAAGGAATGATTTCGATCTCTTTGGCAAATATTTTTATACAAAGGAATAATTTTCGGTGTAGATAAAAAAATCTTGAATTATCAATCGACTTTTACATAAATGAAGGAATAAAACGAATAAAAAATGTGGATCTTTATTTACAGTTATATTTAAAAGTAAAAGTTTAGGCCTGACTGGAAGCGGTTGACGGGGAGATTTAAATAAATTGGGGAAACTTAAATTAATGACTCGCTCATTTATCGGATAAAAAGTGTAAAGCACCTGATTGATAAATTTTATGTTGGATCATTTAGCGCGCGTAACTAATTGGATTAAAAAATTTGAAATCCACGTCACAACAACTGATAAATAACACCTGTTTTAATATGGGGGGAAAACCTGAACAAAAGGAATTTGTAGATTTTTAATTATATGCAAAAATGTCAAAAAAGTAGGTAAAATAAAATCTTGTCTTAAGACATAAGAACCATTTAAACTCAGCAAACCAATATTAGGAATTGCTTAGGAAAAGTTTTTATAATATTTGTCAAATTTGGAAAAAAAAATCAGCATCAATCGTTATCGTAACCTGTTGCGATTTTCAGAAAACTTTTCAGATGTTTCTGTGCGAAAAACATAAATATGAAAGCACTTCACCTTTTTCAACCACTTATAAGAATTACTGGCAGTTTCGCCTCCAACCTCAGATATACAAAAAGCCTATAAGTCAAATATTAGAAAATACTCGAGGGTTTTCTTCTTTTGTTTTCAGACAGTTTTATTTATATTTTAACACAAGACTGTAGCGTACAAATTCCTTGTTATTTATTATTAAATTTCCTTATACCAATCGATACTTCGTTTTATTTTATGTGTTATTGTTGGTTGTTTTTTCTCCCAATTTCATCTCATATGGTGCAACTACAGCTGATACGCCTGTTGTAGATTGCACCATGTGCCGAAGGAGAAACACAATATAAAATATTCATAGCCTTGTGTTTGTAATTCACGTTCTTCCAAATAAAATGCAAATAAGAATTTCAACACAGCAGAGAAACAGTATTTTTGATTTCAAATAAATTGCTGGTGAATAATTATTCATGAAAAGAATTACAGAGGAAGTTTTCTTTTCCAAGGAAAGAAGAATGATTATACATTTTTCGAGATTTGAAGGGCTTGACTTTTTTAATAAAACATCGAATTTATGCCTTTAAACCTTGATGAAATGTACAACCGAACAGGAAAACTAATGAAAAGTAATCAAAATTAAAATTCGGAGTTACGACCAAGTTTTAGGCGTTCTTTTGTTTGTCCTTAGTCAACACTGGGTTATTACAAAAATAATTTTCTGAGAGACAATGTAAACATGATTAATGGTTGGTAAATTTTTCCCCGTTACGCAATGTTTTCAAAGGAATGCTTAATTATTTTAGTTTACCTTTTACATCTACGCGATTAAAATTGGTGTCGCATACCCCCTTTTTCTGTAACCTAAATACTTTCTAATAAAATAATGGAAAACAATATGTAACCTCGCATGATAACTCGCACTAATTTTTCGTTTTGAACTTATTTATGTTTCACCTGAAAACATAATAGACACGCATGGTAAATATTTTATCGGTTTGCTATTTTAAACATTTAAAAGGAACAATCTTGATAGGGCAATTTTTACGGTATCCACTTGTTTATTACGCCTTCGTTCGGTGTTGTAACGTTCTATAGGGTTATTTAAATATCTATAGAGAACTTTCCTAAAAAATGTTCTTGAAAGGAAGTTTTAAAAATATCTCGAAATTTATGACTCGATGATTGTAATAAAAAATGGATTACTCGAAATTTTGATTATTTTCCGGGGGCGTTTATTGAATTATCTTTGCACTTACGCATCTTAAAAGTAGGGGTTTTATATTTTTGCGAGTGGAAACGATTACTATAATTTCATTTCAGAAATGGAATTTGGTTACGAAAATCGAGCACTACCTTTTTCGCATTTAATGGAATTTCATTCCGAAAAATTGCTCGAGTTTTGTGTAAGTAATAAAATTTTGCTTATAAGTTGCAATAAATTTCGTGTGTGCGTACAATGGGAACCATTCTTGCATCCCCTGAGTATTTTTTGTTTCGCCGTTTCGTTCCCCCCAATTTTACGTTAAACTATTTATGCCTAATGGATGTGTTGTAACCATAATTACGTTTTAGATATAGTGTCAAATCATGTTAAGACTCGGAGTCTTAGGGTGTACGTGTTAAGTGAGCTCAAAATTGAATTCATATCAGTTTAATCGCGAAAATATATGCATGTGTAGGTGCAGCTGCTGTACGTAGTTGTCATCCCGGAAATCAAGCACGTACGAAAGGGAGCATCTCTTAATGGTTTCCGTGACCTGGGTGCGTTACTAGAGGGCAAAAAGTATTATCTGGAGGTAAAAACAGAAGTCGGACAAGTAAGTTTGTCAAATGGTACAAGTAAAACCCCAGAGGTCGAGGGCTTCCTGGGGACGAAACCCAACCATTACCTAAGTAAGTGCTGTTGGTCAACACCCAGAAGACCTTGAGAGGGTCTACCATCACAACGGCGGATCACTCGGCCGGGCACATCGCCTGGAGGTCTCCGAAAACCGCGGTACGCAACACTCCGGGGCATGGGGCACACTGGCGGATCTTCTGCGGCCCGGCCACCTCCACGCGGACTTGCGCGCAAAGCCGCCCCCGCGCTGGTGCTCCGCAAGCGAACGTTTATTATTAATCGGCAAATTAAGAAATAAAAAGTCCAAATCCTATAACGAGTATTTTTACAGCCCAGGCTTCCGGTAACGATGACATACCAACCAAATCCTCGAGAGCCCGCAACGATCAGACTGCGCTCAATTTGCATTCATATTTCCATTTTAGTCGATATTCAACAATTTAATGTAAATAAATGCAGTCTAGGTTATCGCTAATAACGTAAGCTCCGAACAAAGTAACTTTAACACATAGATGACTGTTCTGTGCTAATCAAGGGATTAAATCCGCCGAGGACACCAGAGAATTCATTATCATATGTCTACATGAGAAGTTTTCAATGTTGTTGGCTGTTTCGTGTTGTATCTTGAGGGTGGCTTTTAATATAACAATGACAGTGTAAAGCAAGGGGAAGATAATGAAAAGACAAGTATTTTTAATGCTACGGGGAAGTGGAAAGGCGTGAGGAAAATACGCGCGTTTTTAAAGAAAAAATGACAGTAATTTATTAAACACGAGTCGAGAGATTTTCACCTTACACCGTTTAATTTGGGCAAATTACATTTTTACTTCCTAACTAATAACTAACGATAATTACTTCAGCGAAACGTTAATTTTTAAAAAGCTTTTTTATAAAAACATAAACCTACATTTTAATTTGAAGTACTTAATTAACTACAGCTGAAAACCGTCCGTTGTTAAAAGATAATTATTAATTAATAAAGCGTAATTTAATAATATAAGAATGCAAAAAATCGAAAATAATTTTCAACCTCTAAACAGGAAATTAAACCTCGAATTCGTGGATACGACACCCGTCTTCATTTCTACTTAAAACTTATTTTCTGCTTGAGTTTTAACTCGTTCTCTGTAAAATTCTATTAGCATCTTATTTTATTTTGGAAGGTTTCAAGTGTAATATCATTTAAGGTCATGCCGCCCTTTCAAGCTAAAGTTTCAAATTAGGAAAGTATGTGGCCGAATTTCAAATGAACAAATTAAAAAATGTGTTTGTTGGAAAGAACAAGTTCGCAATTAGGGTTAACAAAGCCGTTTTTTTTTGTTGTTAAAAAGTAACAAATATTTGAAACCTAAATGAGACGAAAAAGCTTGGCGTATTAGTGTGGCGTTTTTCCAAATTTAACGTCGACGGTTCTAAAATGAATTTCTGCTATAAAAGATAGGACGACTATTTACTTAAATCGTATAAAAAATCCCGTTTTATTATTCAATTTTCGAACATCTAGGAATCCCAAATTTATAACGAAATAAATTGAAGATAATTGACACCTATATTTATCACTTAACTCGATCAATCCGTTCTTCATTAAGAAAGGAGGGAGGAGAAGCCCGATTAAATCGTTGCGAAATTGACTCTGGTAGAACTAACTAGAAGGGAGATCGTTTTACTTATTAAATTTTATTTACGATGTCAGTGTTAGTTTTGGCTACCGAGATTCCCTTCGAGGCCCATCTGGATTCCTTTTGAAATCCCTTGATTATCCACACGCACTGACTGTCTTAATCCGGAGGTTTTGCAAGATTTGTCGGTATATACATGACAATTATCAAATACACACAGGATATATTTCGTCTAGACAGGATAATCACATTAATTTGGGAATTCTACTGGCACAACGTGGATATGTTTAGAATGTTCGGAATATGCCTCTAATATATCTTAAGGTATGTACCTACCCTCCGACAGCCAATTTATTTGACTAATTGCACGGACCTGAAATCTACATTGTTCTGAAAATTTATAATTTTGGTAACTGCCCTAAAATATACTAAAAACTATTTTATGTAACGTAATTATAACTGAACACAAATGTTCCGAAATTTACACTCGCCATTAAAATTAGAGTAAGGGTTTTGCAGTTAAATTGCTGTTAGTGCTAATATGACCTACATTAACCTTTATGTATACTTAATATGCATGTGCAAGCACCCTAAATGTTATAATGTTAGCTTAACAACGTTATTTGTTGCAAATATTTGTTGTATTAAACAAAATTGACCTCAATTACACACCGTTATTAGTTATTTAGATTTATTTGCAAAATTACAGCTCCTCCACCAAAAGCAGATTAAAGCGATGTAGCCTACTTCTGTAAAAGCCCTCCAAAGTCTTTACGTTTCTGATGAAATTCGCGTAAGTTTTTAGAAATTAAATACCAATTCAGATTTTTTAATTTATAATCCCATTTAAGTTGTTTATGAGTTAAAACAAGCCAATGGCATAGGCTTCGACTATAATAGGAAGAAGAATAATTAATTTTAGAAACATTTCTGTATATAGAATTTGTATGATTTGTTAAAATGTATTAATAAAACCTAATTAATTAAGTAGCAGATGTCTTTGGTTGCGCTTTCATCAAAAATAAATTAAAGTATTATCCATGATTCTAATTCCTTTTCAATCAACTTTAAATAAATTTTTACTAAGAAACTGAATTTTGATCAATACGGTTGATAAAATTATCCAAAACACGATGTAAATTAGGGTGCTTCCAGCAAGTAATCTGAACCTGTACTTTACGTGTTCGTTGATTACTCGCGGGAATAAACCTGGCATCGTCATCACGCACTCTTAAAAGGAGCGCTGATGCATTCGTGGCCCGATTTTGACAGCCTCGAAGGGCGAAAGGGCTCCCATTGTAGAGCATAAAAAGCACGTGTTATACAGAGTTCCATTTTATTGAAAATTGTAAAGTGAATGTGCTTTTTTACTGCTTATGCATCGATATTTTAAATTATTCAATAAGGAATGTCTTAAACTGGAAATCTTACCACTGACGAGATTGATATTATCTAAAACATACGGTTACGTAATATTAAGAGCGATTATTAAGCTTACGAATACTACAACACCTTAAGTACGAAAGCTTGTACTTAACTTCCCTCAAGTGCTTTCAAGGAAGCTTTGATCTGAGTAGGCTGATTTTAGCTCGATAAAAGTTATGCGTGACCTTATTCTGATAGCGTGATTTACAAAAGAAACAGAAAATGAACTTCTACGAAGGATTAATTTTAACACCAAATAAAACTTAATTCGCTTTACTATAGAATTTCTTTTCAAACAAAAGCAACCCTGTCGATTTCCAGTACAATATCGGAGAAACATATGAGACGTTCATGTTTATTTAATAAACACGAAATAGAACTGCAGAATCCTCGTTTCCCAGCTCACGACAATGGAGCAACTTCTAGCTTTTTTACATGAAATGTTTTTTTAGTACTTATTATATAGGTACGAACAATACACTGGGATATTCTACAAGTATCTAGAAAACTGACGCGGCCCGCCGTTTTAATATTGACACAAGCAACAAAGTTTCCGTCATATTTAACTTCCTCATATTAGAAAAAAGTCTGTAACTAATATCAAATAGAAAGTATTGATTTTTTATATCAAATTTCCTGCTGAAATTTCTTACGAAACATCTCATGACAAGTATAGGAAGATCGTGTCAGCTGAAAATTTCATTAGAATTTCCTAACACTTTCTTATCATTCGGTAAAACTCAATCGCTTCGATATTAGATTTGAAAATGTGGAAAACTTAGCAATTTTTCGCATTTTGTTAAAGTTTTCGCTTGCTGTAAATTTTCCTTTTTGATTTTTGAAGTATGAGAACTGGACTGAAAATAAGTGGAAGTCCATAAATTTTTGTAATAAATATCTGGATACAAAAGCAGTTGCGTCCTCTTTGGAAATAAAAGGATTTATAAGGAAGATATAATATAAAAGTGGCACAAAAATCTAATTTCAGATTAATTTTAGATACTTTTAAATAAAAGGCCCCTTATTTAGTAAATTGATGCAGTAGACTGCGAAAAAATATGAATAATTTTTGCAGAAAACGAGCTCAGTAATTTTTCCTCCAAAAAAACAGTTTTAATTTGTCATTTCTTGCAGAATTATTCCGTTATGTTAAAAATGAAAATAACAAAGTAAAATTCTCAACATTTTATTAGGGTTAATCAAGATTTTTTTGTGTCTCTACACTCTTTCAGTTGAAAAAAACCTGACCTAAGGCAATTCGAATAATTTTGGTCGCTATAAACACACAAAAACTTGAGTGCTCGTTTCAGGATAAAGGACGAGCCTCAGGCATTCGCCGTTGAAAACAAACGAAACGTTTTTGTTGATCTTAGACAGTTGATCAAACTTAATAAGCGAGTAAATTCTAATCTGGACCGAATAAATTTCATAGATCGCTTCTAAAGTTCCAAAGATTCTCTAAACTATTTCAACAAAACATGCTAGGGTTTATGGGTCGGGTAGTTGGGGCGCTCGCTTAGTAATCTGAATAACGACTAAGGTCTGTCGGTCAGAAAATTTTAGTGGCTCTAATTTGTGCAGCTGAAAAAATAATTTTGGGAAAATGTCGACCGCAGATGCGTCATGTGTCCTTAATTACCGAATCGTCTCTGAGGTCCCACATTTATTCTTGAATTTACAGTAAAGTGGCGGAGGTAACTAGAGAAACTGAGCTCCATCCGCACAACAATGTGCCTTATAGCGTTTCTATTTACCTTTGTATTAGAGGAACCCATTTCGGCTGCTATTATAACAAGTAAATACAGAAACGCTTAGGTATTATGTGTGTGTGTGTGTGTGTGTATTAATCTGGTGGTCAAACAAGTATTCATATACGGCGAATGGGAACGATTCTATGGAGTTCAGAAGCTAATTTACCAGATCATATTATGATATCGCGCAATTAGGAGGATATAGGATGTTTTGCCCAGGCAAGTTTCTCAGGGTAATCCAATTACAAAATATCTCTCTACGTCCGCGTTTTAGTTTGCTTTATGGTCGTGTTTGACGTTAATCATAAATTTCACACATCAGCTTATTAGGTTAGTTCGGCAGTGCGACACGGGCTGTTTTGCATATCAGTACGACATCCCATCGGGATTCAGCAGGTGATTCATGTAAGCGAGGTAAGCGAGAAACTATTACACGGCGCCCGGCGCACATCAGCCCTCAGGGTTTACGAAATACACTGCTAGTTCTAAATCCGGAACCGGATCGCAAAATGTCAGCGGCAGTTGTTATTGTTTTAAAGATCCTGTCATGCACATCTCGATTAAATTTCGAATGGATGAAAGCAACGATCAGTCAGACGAGGGCCGGCGGTGACGGCCGCTCGTTAAGAAATGGAACCGAACAAGCCAGCAGGTCCCGGACCTCAAATCCGGTAATGAGTATAGCTGCTTGGTTGCACACGGAAATAAAACCGCGTCAGCATTATTGACACCTCAGAAATATGGGTTGTTTACAAAAAGATATCGGGGAGGTCGCTTTCACAATAATCGGTTCACCGACGTAACATAATGTCGCGAGATCGATAAACACTCTTTGAAATTCACACAAACGCGCCAGTAGGAGACGCTAAAGCCCCTTAAGCAAAAAATTAAGCCCCACAAAGATAGGAATATTTAAACCGGGGAATGGGAGACCCGGACCGTTGATGACTCGGTTTCATTCGCGAAAACAAGGAAATCGTGAAGTTTGCCGGTGCCAGGATGAAAACAGCCACTATATCGGTTGACTTATGAAAGTTGGGAATGGGCGAGAGAACGAGAAGGAAACCCACTAACAACAGCCACTCGGCCGCGGAAAAGAGCTCCGGGCATCACCATTTCATATACGTATCCGGCACATGCTAACATTTACATCGAATATTCATAAAGTATACAATGCGCGTCGATTGGGAAAATGGCACCTGCTGCGGAAAATAAGAATACGAGCAGAGATACCCGGAAATACCATTCGAACCAAAATTGACATGAAAAACGGCCGGAATCCTGAATCGGGCCGCGCAGTCACGCGCGAAAGCAGGTGTGTGGGCTGTGGGTGTGCAGAAGCTTTTTGCTAGCCCGGTAGTGTGAGAAATGGTAGCTATGCGCCTTGCAGACTGCACCGAATTGCAGCGGTACCTTCATTTGTCTTCATTACGTACCGCATTAAACTTTAATTGTATTCCGAAACGTAATAGCCATTAGTTAAGTATTCATGAACGGCATCGAAATTCCGGACGCCTAAAAGTACCTCGCTGAGGATTCGAGGATCACGTTGAAAATTAGCTTTTGTCCACAATTAATGCATTGATCTCTTTAGCTTAACTAAATATATGGCCTCTGCGATCGTAATTTGCGATCTCCTAAATGGTGAGCCTCATACAGTCGACGTCCGTCTGCGTCCAGCATCCACTGCTCACTGACGCACCGGAGTTGCACGCCGAAACTCCGGATCGATATCTAAAGTTCCGGCGACGCTGGCGTCTCACCACGCCCCGTACGCCGAGGTATTATGGCGCCACAAGTCGTCGCCTTTCCGAACTACAAACCGGCGTCGCGACGCTTCGCTAAATAGCGATCGCCAACGTCAATCTGCATCAAAACTCAGCAGGTGGCAGAACTGGTACTCGGATTAAGCGATGGAAACGAGAAACACGGAGAAAGGGACCCGGGGCGTTTTCAACATTTAGCTTTAGAACTGAATATTCTAGACCGAAGAAAAGCGAGATAAAATTCAATCCGACACATCTTCGCACGTGAGAATGCAAAAGCTGTCTCTTTAGAATACTAAATTAGATTTCAAAGAAAATATATTGTCTCGAAATGGGATTTTTATACATTGATACATTACCTTAGAGTAATGCAATTTGCTGTCGCTTCCTGAAGCGTAGCACGTGAGAAGTAAAGGCGTCGCTTCGGCGATAAAATAAAGAAATGCATTGTTAATGCTTTGTTTTATTTGCTTTTAGTCACCGGTGTATCAGATAAATAAAAAGCGAGGAAACGCTGTTATATTCTTATTTACTTACAATACTTACAATAACGACGATCACTACAAATTCTCCTTTAATGGAACTCGATTTTTCTCCATTTATATGCAAACCTATTTACTCTATTTTACGTCCGGAGAAAGAATAGACGGCTCTGTTTTATTGAAAAGTAGCTACAACTTCAGGGAAGGTCTTATTAAATTAAGGAAACTCACACGGCACTTCAAAAACTTTAAAGCACTAGCAAAATCAAAAGTTGTAAAACTATCCACGTGATTACTCAATTAGATTTAAACCTTCAATTTATTACACTTTATTATCAGATATCTTTAAAAAAAATTAAAAAGAATAACTACTGACTTTACATTTGAAAATTATTAGCCATGGAAAAGACTAAAGCTAAAGATGCATGTTTAACTGCTTAATATTAAAAAATAATAACAATAAAAGTCCTTCAATTGTAACATTCTAATGTTGAATGAACTCTATTAGCAATTATTTATAAAGGAAGAGAAGCAAATCACGTAACTTCCGTGGTATGCATATACTCGTATGTAATAATAATTGATGCTAATGTTGTCACTACTTTAATGTATCAAATAAGTTTAGTTTTCAAAATAGTTGCTACATCCCTAGGGAGCTAAATTCATACTTGCTTCTCTAGTGACATAGAACCAATACACAACTGGTAAAATCAATCTACCTCGTTCAAATATTTCTATAAATGATACAGGTAAAGTAAGTTACCCAAATCGGCAATGAAATAATATTTTATCGGGAAATCACAAACTGTTCTACATTTATCAAGTGGATTAAACCAACCCTCGACTAAGTTAAACAATTTAATCAAATATTACTAATGTTATTGGCATCTGAACCATTGATTAATTACTATCGGTGAAAGCAATATTACTACTAGAAAGATATGAGGAGATGCGATATTATTAACAAAAACAAAAACAAAATAAATTCGTTCCAAATAACTACACTAGAGCTTCAAAAACATGGTGTAAAATTGTAAAACGTGATAACAAAATTGTAACTACATTAATCAAGTTTACCACTTCTAATCTTCCATAATGCCCTACATAAAATTTCCCATAATAATAACCGGAATTTATTAGTTAAATAAACTATTCCTTCTTTCTTCGACATCTGTTTTCTACATAAATTTATCCTTGTCATACTAATAAATATTTACGAGGCCATTAAAGGGGCAAGATTGATATATGTAGCCAAACAAGTCAGCAACAAGCAAGGGGAGCTTTTTCCTTAAAACTGCAAATTCGGTAAAAGTTTTCGTTGGAAAATGTGTGGTTAAACAATGAATTTGTATTTAAAATGTAATTTAAGAAAATTTAAAATTACCTCAGAGTAAAAATATCATCGTGTACTTTCTAAAAGCTCTCAAATAAAATTCAAGAATAACATGAACATTATGAAAGCGTAAGTGCAATAAGCTACTAGAGGAAAACATAATTCCAGGAAGTTTTAAGGCAGCTGGGTTGTAAGTGAGTTTTCCAGAGCTTGACGGTTACACTTTAGGACTAGAAGACTAAAAAGATAAAAGTTTGTTCGGTACTTTTGAGCCTCTTTTCGTTAATTTTAATAAGAAAAAAAGTAGAATGTTTGGCGAATATTCCTCATTAGCATACCAAGTGTCAAGGTAAACCGTGGCGCATTAAAAAATAAATATTAATCCGAAGTTCAAACACCGTTTTTAAACAAACCAGGCTTTCCCTTCTGGGAATATAAGTTTTTCGCGCCAGACAAAGGATAAAATAGCTGTGCCACACAAAAAAATGGAAGTAATCCTCTTTAAAATTCAAATCGGTGGCGCAACATAAAATATTAAAAATAAAGAAGGATTACACGACATCCTTTCATGGATATACAATCAAATCTCCCCGGTGAAAGAAGGGAAATTACTTCCATCTACAAAAACTTTGAATTATGAGTTCTAAGGACAAAACGGTATTGAGTAATCTCAGGAAAGTGACGGTTATTAAAAAATTTCGGTTAACTTTTTGTAAAAGCGTCCTTTTAGGTTTTGCTCCAAATTATATTTCCTTTTTTTGAAGCTTCCGCATCCTTTCTTTGTACGGTTCGATAAATAATGAATGAGCTAAAACAACCTGGCGAAAGGGTCCTTTAGGCTCTAACTTTATCAGATTCGTGAGGCACGGTGATGGTAAGCGACTGCAGTTTTAATTATTAAGTCGAACATGAGCACAAACTCGAGTTGTAATAACAAGAACCTTGTTTACCTAGCTAATAAGCATTCATGGATGATAGCAACTGAATACCAAACATTGCTTGTATAATGTTACAACACGTTCGTGCATATGCCGAACGCACGTCTAAAGTTATTGTTTTCTTTAGTAGACAAACCGCCGGTTAAAGTCCCATTGGCTCAAGCAGTCACTTGCAGTACACCAAGTTTCAAAATTTGAAAGTCAAAGCAAACTTACGTTGTTATAGAACATTTCGCCTAGAGACACCAACGTTCAAACTTGTCAAACGAGCTCCCAGAATACAAAATCACACGTTAAATAATTATTAATCGCCTGCCAAATACCGAAGTTAAGACGTCTTCTTTTATACATAAAAAATTGATTAAATAAAAAATACTATTACGCGCCCATACCAGTTTTCCTCTTAATGGGAAAACTCGAGAAATAAGTGGAAAAGTTGGCAGAAGAGCGCAGCCTGTCGAACTGTTTTTGTACGGGTCGTTGAGTCGATTTTTCAGGAACAGTTTCTACCGAAGCTGCGGTTATACCGCTACACTTACGAATTTAATCCCGGAAAGTTTCACTTTTACTCCTTTTAATTATTCAAGCACTTCGAATTGAAAAAGTTAAGACGATATACGTGATAATGGGCATAACTGCGTCGTATATTCGCGAATTGAATGCTTCAAATAGTTGAGGTAGTTGCTGTTGATTCCGCAGATGTTTAATATTTGAGAAGTTTATGAGTTTCTGGATAGGAGTTTCAAAATTTCGGTCGTCAATATTGATTCCAATTGGAACACACATAAACATAAGGTGGGGAAAACTTTCAAAATCGCTTGTTTACTAAAGGAAGTTAATATAGGCCACTGTGATTTTAGACACAATTTTTAGCAGCAGTTCTTTGAAAATGACAACTAAGCATAGAAAATTTAAACTTAAGAAAAAGTTATGTATTTTAATTATCAAAGAGGAAACTTAAACCGAATCCTACTTAACATTGCTGTCAGTTTGAATGAGTAATACAAAAAGAGAAATTAGAGTTAGTTTTTGAAGTAATAAATCAAATTTTTGATTAATATCTTATTTGGGATTAACCTTAAATTTTGACGTTCGGCAATCAATCAAAATATGCCAAATTGCTTAACCTGATTTTTTTATGATTCGTTGTAGGGAACATTAAATTACAATTTTGGAATTATCTTACGCTCATAACTATTATTAGTAAAGAATTGAGAGTCTAAGAAAATTTCAGAATGATTCGTAAAAGACAATGCTTTAGTTAATATCTTTAGCACATGCACATCAATATTCAATAGGGAACGTGTGTTAACTCCTAGAGATTCGGTATGTCCTTGGTACTTATCTCTAATACAGTTAATTTCTGTCCTATTTGTAATGCGTAACGTGTCGCAGAGTGCGACAATGATTAAGCGAGCTACAAAATTCGTTCTTGTAGCTTCAAAGCGGAAAATAACTTAAACCCGCCACATTGCGTATAATGAAAGTTATTCCCTGTTATTAAATAACAGAAAAGACAGAGTGAAAAGAAACAACCCTTTTGCATAGTTTACAAATAACACATTTTGTACATTTTAAGCTGTAGGTGTTAAAACAGTTCTGAATAAATCAAGCACGCCAGGACGTAAACATTTGCATACAAATATCTAACCTATCTTATAAAATTTATGAAATTCTCGTTACTTTCCTGTATATTTATGTTGCTGGCTGTTTTACATTACAAGTACGTTTTGGGCTGGTTTAATTTAAGTCTTATTATTTGAATTTTTTAGTATAACCACGTAAGCAAGTCAACCTAAACTCACGGTTTCGTTAATTGTAGCTTTTAGTGTTTTTTATTCACTCACCAGATTCACATCATTTATTGGAAAACTTGGATCGCCATTTAAACTTTATTCAAGTAAATATCACCCTGTAGTAAATGTATGCATTTGAATTTTATTCCCTTACATTAAGCAAGGGAATTTTTAAAGAAAGTGCCTAGTTCTGACTGATGATGACAGCTTAGCTACAAAACATTACACATACATCACCTCTTAAAAGGCTTTTTTAAAAATCGACGCATTTTACTCCGACAGGGTTAAAATTCACTAAACATATTTTAGTAATAAATCACGCCTCAAGTACGATTATCTGCAAGCAATCCACTTAATTAATTTCGATACTACCAGTAGATTAACCGAACCAGAATTTTAAATTCTAAAGTCGATCGACTAACTAATTAGCGAAGTTTTTTTATTATTAAGTGGCAATCAATTAATTAGGAAGCTGAAATTTTCAAGTGTTTTGAATGAAAATTAAAAAAGAATCTTCCTTATTTTTGCTACCTTTGTTATAGTTCTTTAGTTATTTACTGGCAAGTAAGCTAGCTTTGTAATTATCTTTTCAGTGTCTGTTTGGTGTATTTAAATTCGTATTTTAATACTTAATTTTAGTTCGCCTACTGTATAACCCACTATTTACAACTGAAAAACTATTTTCTAAAAGTTAAAACGGGAAATGTCCCTTGATTAAATTTAATTACATCCAGCAGATCGCCCTTTAAATCTATATAGTTGTTGCACGAAGGTGACATGGAAATGTGTCGATGAGATGAATACAACGGTTAATGAAGGGCAATAAATTACAAAGCATGACTTAACGACGGTTAAAGTTTTTCTTTCAACAAAACACCATTATGTAAAATGGTGAATTAAAAGTTAAATATTAATTACAAACTAAGCGTTCTAAGCACGTCAAATCATGAATATTACAAATCGATCAGCTCAAAATCAGAACAATAATAAACTAAAATATTGGAAGGTTTCCACGTTTTCCCTTACTTCGTAATAAAGTCGTCAAGGGATTGAATGAAACGGAAAAAAGGGCTAGTTCACCTGGCACTAACAATTTTGCTTGTAATCGGTGGCGTGGAAATGTTATTGAAAAAGGGGCTGCAGTTACGCCTTTCCATCAAGCGAAACAGGATTTTAACTCCAGCTAGGGAGTTCAGTTCGGCAGTTTGGCGTTATCAATATGTAATTTAAAGGTAGAAGGGAAAATCATCTAAGTCTTAGGACGTATTTTATTATTAATTCGTACCTACTTCTAAACGGTAATGGAAGGCTTCGTATGGAAGGCAGTTGTAAATTACAGGGCATGAAATTTTGATACGTAATATGGAAGAAGGTATGTGTATAAAGTATGAAGTATCATATCTTGAAGAGAGCAGCAGGTGACAAAGAAAAACCAAGTGAGTTTCATTTTATGAAACAATCGGGACAAGCTTTCTGCTTTTCAACGAACATACTTTAGTTTTCATGCAGGACATTAATTGTCAAACACGTGACGGTTGCACTATGAGAAGCGAAAAACACAAGGATGTTAACTTCAACAAGCACATATAAAATGTGGCAGCTGCAAGAATATTGTAGAAATTCGAATTAAAAAAGTTTTCGAGTTAAATTAACTTAGACGTCGAGATCAGGATGGAAAGTTTCTAAAAGGGAAGAGATGTGATTAATCGGTCATGCAAACAAAAATAATTACCGTTGTGTTTCATAAATTAAACGAAAGTATACGAATTGCTATAAAATGATTAATAACACCTTATATTACAACATCATTTTTCCAGCCATCCGCCTGCTTTTATCTTTTTATCAAATAATCTGCAAAAACAATTTCAAACCTTCGAAAGGTGTTATTATTTATTATAAAACAAAAACAATTTAGATATTTCGTATATTCTGAAATACGAAACTCGGCCTGCTAAATCTTCATGTTCAAATTTACTATATAACACTTAATTAGAGTTATGTCAATTTTCGTATCTTAGGTACCACAAAATACTTTTGAGGAGTTTTCCCAATTTTTTACTTTTCTCAACAAATACTCAATTTATTTAGCATTTGTTATTAAAGGGAAAATGGAAAAACAATATTCTAATAAAAAATTAAATTTAAAGGAGCTCGTGGACTTCTCTCCGAAATTTTTACCGCAGTCTTCTAAGATACTTTTCATATCAAATTAAATACACACTAAGAAGAGAAGCCAATTTTAAGGCAAAAATGAAATTTGACAAACAGGAATTTCACATTTATATCGGAATGTATTTCTGAAATTTCGGTTTCGCTTTACTTCGACATTCCATTAGGGAATTACGGATATAACAACCCATTTCGAGCTTTCAGAATACTTTCCCTTCATTCCCAATTGGAATATAGTGAGTTTGTTATAATGTAAAATAAAAAGTTCTAGATTTTACATTTGTTGCTGCAACGATAGCAATTTAAAGCTTAAATAATTAGCAGCTTATTTTAATTGTTTCCATTTCCTTGTTTCGTTTAATAAATAACAAAATAAGGGAGCTTTGTTGAAAGAATATTATATAAATTCATGACTTTGTAAAAAATAAACGGAAAAAGGTTTTATTTTTGCTAACATTACTTAGTAATAAAAGAAGCAATTTAAAATGACTAAAAATAAAGGAAGGACTAGCTGAATATTGCTTACTAAAGCCGTAAAATAAAATGTCCCTAAAACTGTTAATTTATATTACTAAAAGCATCCAATTTAAGAAATATATTACAGCAAATCGTCTTTATAAATGCGAGGATATTCCACAGCCAACTTATACAATTGCACGAAGTTACCAGTAATAAGAAGCGTTTAGGATTTTCCTCGAGCTTCATTTACCCGAATGATGATGCAGCTTGGCTAGCTCTAATCTTTTTCCTTCCTCCATCCGTAGCCAGTTAAATATGTTACAGAAGATAAAACTGACAGTTTGTATTACTACAACAACGTTTTGATATTCCATTATAATGTTAAGCGTATTTACTCTTTTCCTAACATTTTAGAATGAAGAAAGAGCCCTTTGTGGGTGGGCGGTGAAATGAAATCGCATATTTCAAACCGAATTGTAGGTCACTTTGACATGGCAGGAAAGCGGTTTTCCGTAAAACGTCGAGAATTCCCTAGCAATTTTCACAACACGAAGAGTTTTTAAGGTTTAAAAGAAAAGTTGACACCTTGAAACGCGGTTAAAGTCGATAACAGGCAAGAACGGAAGAAAGCTTCATCTTTTTTGTGTAAGTTTGATTCAAATAGTTTAAACACGTCTATTAATCAACATTTTGTTGCCATTTTATTTTAGGCAAGTTTAAGCTATACCTAACACGGGAACAAATAAAAAAATTTAATAAAAACTCGGTTGAAATTTCCAAATACAGGCAAAATAGTATTGGCGAAAAAAAATCTAAGCAGATTATGCATTCAAAAATATAAGAAAAACTGAATTTCAGGATGTCAAGTTTAATAAAAGAAAGAAGCGGATGCGGGATTCAACAGTAAACCGATAAAGCCTACGAATATGTACAAAGCGAACAAAAATACTGGCAATTTTAACACTACGTGCTTTCCGCATATTTTGTCTTGAGCCCAAAACACTTCTTGGCTTCGAAATATTACAACATGTAACTATATTGCATTTTCTGTAAATTGAATTTGAAAACTTTGTACTTACTTGACGATACAGTCTCGGATGTTACGACAAAGTTTTACTAATTACAAAGCGTCGGTGCTTATATTACGTATTATTTTCCTCTTCCGTTTAAAAACGGATATAAAATCACGTTTAGAAGTACACATTTAATTAACTATTTTAAAGTGGAATGTTTACCAATGAAGTAAAATGTTTTAAAATTCCCCCCGAGTACAAATAGAAATATATTTCCGGCTCAAATTAAACAAGAGAACCACTTAACATGAAAATGAGATTCTTTATAGTTATTACACTAAAATAATTCCCGGATATTTTCACTCACTTCATAAGTAATTTGGTTTAAAGAATAAAATTCCCAATAAGATTTCTAAATATTTCCGAGCACAATGCTAGATGCTAAAAGCCCGACAGTTAGAATACAATAAGAGGGTTATAAAATTGCATTCCCTTTACATCCTCTTCCGTAAAAATCGTATTAGTTTCAGAAAAGCGGTTTAATAAACGACGAATAATAGGATCGCATTCAAACAATTAGAAATTTTAAATTTCGGGACATTTACGATTCAAAATGTCCATTGGACGAACAATGCACCAAATTTATTGACAAATTATGAATCTTTTGAAGTCTCATTTGTTGCTTCCCGGAAAAGTTTCAATAGGCAGATCGTTTACCGTGAAATTTACGTCGGAAAGTTTTTATTTACATGTCTGAAAAATTTCATTAAGGAAACTTTAAAACAACAGAGACTAAGAATAATCGGCGGAACTTTGAAGAAGGGCGTTCGACAGTATTAATTTAATTTAACCTACTTTGCATAAATAAACGCATAAAGCATTCGAGAAGATATAGCAGGCAATTTTTCCTTTAAAAAAAGGTAATCATAAAATAACAAGGAAGTTGAATTAGAAATTTCCATTATGACAGGTTAATAAAAGTGGGGTTAGCTAAGGTAACCTAAAGAAATTGTTGATGTTTTTACTCAGCATTTCAATTAATGTAATTTTATATGCGTATGTTTGTATATGATGAGATTAGAGCAGTGCCGTGTGAGGTTTTCATTTCGGTAATAAGTGAAACACCAAAGTGCAAAAGACTGGCAGGATGATCAATGAAGATGCGATGAATATGTAGCACCTTTCGAACACTTGATTAAAGTTCACTAAGCGTTTGCTTGGGTCTTTACAAGTTAATTTTGCTAATTAAAAGTCTTAATTGGAAAGCAAAATAGTGTTCGGAAATTATTTCTAACGGAATTGAATTAAAATCGACTTCGACCTTTTTAAAACACAACGGATAAAATGCAAATTTACAACCAGGCATAACTAATAACAGTGGCAGAGCAAGTGTAATAAATAATTAAGATAGCAAAAATCAAGCTTTATCTTATAGAGAAAACTTCTAAACCTTGCATTAGGTACTATTTTATAATGAATTCTTTAATAATTGTTTCGTGAAAACCACCCTGTTAATTAAATAAAAAGAAAATACATTGTAGAAATAATAAAAAGAAGGTAAAGTTTTCAAATAATCAATTTCAGTTTTCCATTTACGCTTTTTGTTATTCTACCTTTCTACCAACCCACGGCCATTTCCTATTCCAAATAATCATTGTGTTAAAACAACTATCATTACAGTTTACCTAAGGTCTTAGGAAGTAATCTATTATATTAACCACTTGTGTAAAGATAAGGCATAAATGCAGGTTTCTCTTTGATATAATCCGGGTTTCCGGGCAAGTAAATCACTTGAATGTGGGCCTTTTACATCTATTAAAAATTCAGTCAGGCATTACTAATTGATAGCAAATGTATTATTAATATAATGATTCGAGATCAAACGATAAAAACCAGAATTTTCAATTAATGAGAGATACAACAATAAATGTACACTAAATATAAAACACTAAACACTAATTAATTAGTCCAAAGAAGACTAACAGCCTAGTTTTAGTTCTAAAGTTCTAAAATTATTTCAAAGTAACTATCTTATTTGTCATTGCGAAACAGAATTTTAAAGTTACTAATTTGTTACTTTTCTGTTGCTGAAAATACAATACTCGTGTTGTATAAAATTTTTAATTTTCAGAACATTCATGAATGTTTGCGATGTTAAACTTTAGAATTACCAGTTTAGGGAATTAGCAAAAAATGTGAACTTGCTTGTGCTTTTGTACATTTAAAGCGTTCTATTTAAATCTACAAAGGAATTTATGAGATGTAGATAAACGATGTTGACACTCCGCCGAGAACAAAATACACAAAAATTTAATCTGCTTCATTTCTTGAGGACCAGGCCATTTTTAAAATTCCACGGCTTTTTTTTTATTTATTTTAATAACCCTTATACATTTTTTCCCAGTCTACGTAATAAAAATTGCAGGAATTCCTCTGGTTGCTCATTTTGGCGAAAGCTTGAGATAAAGCTGAGGTAATTTTGAAACCAGAGATTCGCAAAGAATTACGAGTGCCCTTTAATTTACCTATGAAATATTAAACACGTCTACTTTAAGCAAATATAAATTTCGCTACTCTCAGAAAGGTCCCGGGCGTTGAATTTAATATAAATCTCATTCAAAAAGATTGCCAAACAACGGCTGTTGTCGCATCCCTAGAAACAAAATTTTATCGTCGTAAAGAGAATAAGATTAACTCTGCTTAATAAAAAAACTCGACGTTAAACAGAAATAAACATTTTTGTTACTAAAAGGACAAACGGTAAATCTTTTAAAACAACCCGGAGATAATTTGTTCAATAAACGTAACTCACGATTTACACCCAATGTGTGGCGTAGCCAAAAGAGGGAAAGAACGAAATAAATAACAAGAGGAAAGGACCAAAAGAATTGATCGTCCGGCGATTGACAACCGAGATAAAAATAATTGTATTTTCTCCCCTAAAATAAATATTGAATTTTTGTGCGATGCTAAGACAATATTTATCAAAGAGATTTTTCTATTAGTGAGCCCAAATTTTTCACATATTACATACCGGATTAAACAAGACAATATTTTTATTATACTTTTTATAGGCAAAAAATACGAAGTACGGAAAAGCCAACATTTATTTAATATCAGTTCGACAAGTTTTTATAAAACGAATTGTTTGAATGAATTACGTCAAGTTTTCTTCAAACATTAAATTCAGTTAAAAACTGGAAATCCTTTAGGAAGATTTAACATTTGTACGGATATATATTTCTTGCTCGCAAAAAAAAAACAGAACTACTTTTACGATCACTGAAAGCAATTTCATTTTCTGTTTCCGATTTTTTGCCAATTTCAATAGCGTATTATATTTTTTGGCATAGATTTAATAGAACAGAAGAAGGAACGAAGACAATTGCCTACGTCTGCTTTTTAAAACTAATTCCAAATGTGACATTACCAAAGCTTTGAAAATGTTAAAATGTTAAACAATTCTTAACTGAAGTAAGCAACTTTTCTTTAAAAGCTTTATAATATATGCTGCTAACACCCTAAACTAATAATAACTGGGTTATCTAAAAATAAAAACATATTTTTAAAAAATTTTGCATTCGAGAAATTTGAAACATTTTTGGATAATCTCGGAATTACTCGAATTTCTCCGGTCAACCTCGGTAAAGTCCCGAAGAACTCGGGACTTCTTAGCTTTTCACTTTAAACCTTTTTAAATTTCCTAGGCAAGTGAAGTCTTCGTAAGAAAATTTTATTACAGCTTCATAACCAATTCGATTAGAAAGCTGAACTAATTACGTAACTAACAATTAGTATTTAATGTTTGCTTCAGAATTACCAAAACTAATCCGCTGTATTATTCAATAAACTTAGTGACTCGTAAAACATCAAACTGAGTTTGTAATATTAAACCTCCCACGCAGAAAATTTTTATTTGACACCTCAACATATAGAAAATATTTATTTATGTTGATTTACCACCGAATTGATATCCTTTGATAAAAAAAAAAACCAGCACAAAAAATTCTAAAAAATTCTGATTTTAGGTTGTTACGTTGTATTTCATCATGAAAGTATATGACACGTAAAATGAACTTCTTGAGGTTTCCACGGGCCACAAAGTTTGTTTCAAACTCAGTACTTCATACACAGTCTTTTAAAAATACACGTTTATAAAATTTTCAAAAGAATTAAATAAAAATTTAAAGTTTGAAATGTGCATGAGTGCTAACATTTTGAAATTTGCATGTGTGAAACCTTTGGGTCAGAATGAAAACGTCGAGGGTTACATATTAAAATGTATTTTGAATTTCAAAGGTGGAGCATCAAATCGAAACAAAAAATTAGAGGAGTAGAACTCTGGGCTGTTATTATCACTGAAACATAATAATTTTAATTAAAGAAACTGCAAATCAAATTTAATTTTAGAATTTCTTGGGAACAAGAGAAGCTTAGGCTTTAACTTCTATAAATTTAGAAATCTAAGGATGAGCATCGGGATATCTAATAAAAGGATTGAAATTGTTTAAATTTTAAAGGAATGTACCTAATTCCGGTTTTCGTAATCTTAGATGAATTGATTATTAAATCCGAAACAGCATATTTGAAATTAATATATGAAATGAAATGTAATATACGATACAAACTTGAAAGTAAGTCTGTAATGCTGAGGGAAGACTGTCAAAATTAATTCATTGATTAATTACTATAATTTACAACTCACAAGTGAATTTCTGCTGATTTTCCAAAACTTGATTATCGGTTTTCTGTTAGAACTGCTGAACTGGAAATGTTCAGTGCCAGATTTAACGATTAAATACATAACTTGAATGAAATTGGTCAGCAAACTCCGTGAAAGAAGATTTTATGTTATCTATTGGAGCGTAGTGAAACACGCAGGCTTTGTATTGGATCCGCATAAGTGAAGTGTCTCACGTTTCATTTCAGTAGCGAATCCTGATGTCAGGAAACAAGGATAAGTCTCCGTCAGAAAATACAGCCACACTAAAGGCAAACCCCGAAATTACTCGGTTTCACCGTTATCGATTTGGTTTTAATTTATGTACAAAAACCACGAAATAAGTAAGTGCAACGAGGAATTTTAATTGGTTTTGTGTATGTTTACTTTTAATTTTAATAGTTAATTTTATGGCAAATTTAAAGGATATTAAATACGAAGGGTCGATTTTATCGGGCTTTTTAGCTACGTTCTTAAGCTGTTCGATTCTAGCTCATTAAATTTGAGTATTTTTAAGATCGGGTTTAACAAGCGATAGCTCGCGCATTTAGCGAACGAATGTGTCGGAGAAGAAAATGTGTGACCTCTAGCTGCGAGGATCATCTGAAAGAAAATATCTTAAAGGAAGGAAAGAACGAGAGGCCCGATAAGAAAACACCAAATAAATAAAATCATCTTAGCAATTGCTCCCGAGTCTTTGTTGCTCGAAACACTTCCTAAAAGCAAAAAGTATTTTAGGGAACTAAGTTACTTGCGATACGCACTGCAAAAAAAAACTTCCATCAAGGAAGGAAGCTGTGAAATTAGTGGTAGACAAAATTATTAACCGTTTAAGTTAGTTTTTAGCCCATCAACGCAAAATGTCCCATCTATTAATCATAAGTTGATTCGGAACGTAAATACAGAAGCAATATATAACTTTCAGATGATAAATCTTCGCTTTAGTAAAAGTTACTACTTCTGTTCATTAAATTTACGAGGCGCAAACTGTGGAAATATTTAGTCAAACTCGCTACAACTACTAATTTAACTTGCCTGTTATTGAACATTTAATTTTCAACGGTATTTACCCAGTAACGTACGCCAACGAAAGAAAAATTTTAAACCAGGAATTTGTTTGGCTCGGCGAATTTTTTTCTGAATTCAGTAAATATGTACTCATACTTAAAAGGAAGGCTTAAAATAACCTGCAAAATTCTAACAGAGATTAAAGACAGCCAATGTATAAGGCCAATAATATAAGAGGGTAAAAAAGCGACAGTGCGCGGTTAAATATTAACGTCCGTGCATTTATTTCCTTAAAACAAGAACAGAAAGTGAAAGAGAGACAAAACAAATTCAGGCAATTTTCTTGACATTATTGCTACAGCCTGTATTTCTCTTTGCCGACATCAATTTTTGCGAAGAAATACAAACACTTTTACCCAAAGAAAACGAAATGACGTATAAAAGCAAACGTTAAATGTCCACATTGCGTTCGGTTAATACTTGTTAAGCCACTTGGCGAATTTTAGCTACTTAAAGAATACCCCAATGTCCAACGGTGTTCGAGTTATATATTTGTATACAAAAGGGCTTAATGCGGTTCCGACAGCAAATTTCCCTCCGGCACGGCATCATCACAACTTTGGTAACATTGGAGCATATATTATATCATAGACGTGCAGAAAGACAAAGCGGCATACACATCAAAAAGTTTTTAGATTTAAATTTGCAACTTTATGCCGGACCGAAAATTTGGACGTGATTTTATGCAGAAACCACTCTTTTAACTTTTGTCCACCGAAATGCTTATACAGAGAGCTTACACAACCTTAATTGCATTTTAATTACATTCCCAGTTCCAAATTTTATTCGACTCGGTTTAATTATTTAGTTTGGTTGCTAAAGCTTTTATACGAATAGAATTTTTGTTATTCCAAACGTTTTTGTTCAAAATTATTTTTCATTTTAAGCGATTTTTAAATCACATTAAAAAAGCATAAACTGATTTTTTTTTAAATAAATTCTTGTTGAGAAAATCATAACATTTTTTAGCAAAATTTGAATTATAAATAACAGAACAAAAGGTTTGCTCACTCGTAAAGAACAAACGTCTGAAAGAACAGAATTAAGAGCTTTCTTAATATTTCAGAATCGTACGTTGACTAAAAATGAGCTCATGTAAATATTTAAATGTAGAAGGGAAGCACAAAAATTAGGGAGCATTACGCGTAATGCTTTTGTCAATCTGATTTATGTAGCATGAAAAAAATTTACGTCTTTTTATCAGGCCCAGCAACAACTATCAAGAGCTTTACATATAACCGAATCAATGAGCCATATGCATGTAAATGATACCAATTTCCTGCCCTCCGGGTAACAATATAAAAAAATGCTGGTGATTTTGAACATCAATTCATCACGGATACCTTTTTATCTAGCATGTAAAAACGATAAAATCATCATCGACTGTAATTACTAGTCGGTGTTATTACACGTAATTAAATTTGAAATGGCAATCAACCGGATAGATTAATTTTTAACAATATTAAATGTTAGTTTTTTAATTGAACGTTTTAATGAAATTAATCAAAACTTTACGAATCTTTTTAAATAAATACACTTGAAACCGTAAAGTTGGTTCATTTAAAGTAATATAAATTAATACCTAGTTGCGTTTCGTGTTTGCTTGAGTCTCATACGTGGAGTACTGCGAAATTAGGAAACTATAAATAACCTAAATATACAGTAAAAAATATGTTATCAAACAATGTAGCAAGTAGCCGTCATTGAAGGGTTTTGTAACTTTTGACACTATCGAACTTTACCATCGTCTGTAAACTTAAGTTTTGGATGCAACAGGTTATTATTAAGTTACTAGTCAATTTACAATTCCCCAGCGTTGTTTCGTAGATATTTCTGTTTTCGCCATTTTGCTTAGGCGGAAAAATAAAATCAGCCTATATTTTGAACTTCTGTCATTTAAATAACAATAAGGACATACATTTGTGTATGTATAATTAGAAAGACATAAAGTTTGAATTCTCAAAATTCGTGCTAATTTTTTACTATAATATATTTACGACCTTTTTAGGCTACATCAGGCCAAGTTTCTTTGATTTAATCTAAGTTTTTGATGATATACGCCTGTCCAGTAGGCAAAAATTGCCAATTAATTTTAAGGTTTTGGTTCATAACAGAACTAGGTTGAAAATGTGATTTTGTGTTCTCAGTTAATTTGTTTTTACAGAGCAATTGAGCCAACCATTCCGGTATTGACCGAAGACAACGAAGATCTCCTGAACATACTAGAGTGGTACCTAGCTACCGCAATTCGCGACCTGTAATTTAAGTTAGAAAATCCTTAAATAAAGACAATGTTTGGCAACAAGGTATCCTCTACCTAATCTTATATTCAATATTTGTAAAAAAGTAAGAGGCTGTTTAACTTTTCAAAAAATACCTATACTGCCGAAAAAGGAACTCAAGAAAAAAGTCAAAGACGACAGTAAGTGCCAGAAACAAAACATTCTGATTCACCAAATAAGTAAAAGAAGTAACTGAAAAAAAAAGAAACCATTTTTATACTTCAAGGCAGGCGGAAGCCGCTAAGTTTACGAGGACATAGACTGCTTCATTTTTATTTCGAACAAACTAATTTTGAATATCCAGTATGATTCATTCTCTTAGTCGTCAATCATTTTTCTCGATTGTTTGCTGCATCACTGTTTTCCAACTTTGTCTATCTTGGGCTTTTTAGGTTTGTATATGTTTGGCATGTTAGTTGCGCTCTATTAGTGCGTCTCTTCTTTTAATTATGTTCTTTCAGAGGGTTAATTCTCTCTTTTTGGACTCTTGCTAGTATTTCTTCATTCTAATTTTCATCATCGGAAGCCCCACAATTCAAAAGCTTTTAATCTTCTCTTTTCTACTTGGGATACTGTCCAGGGCTCGCGCCCATACAGTACTAGGCTCCAAACAAATGGCTTCAAGAATCTTTTTCTATTCTTTAGTGAAATCCTGTTTGACAGCATTAAGTTCTTTCTTTTGTTAAAGGCTGCTTTTGCCTGTATAATGCTGTCTATTATCTGTGTGGTACTTCTTCCATCTTTCTTTATTATGCTTTCTAAATATCGAAAACTTTTACAGCTTTGAAGTTCTTATCCTTCTAGGAAGGCTTTCACTTATTGTCCTGGTTTAGTACATACCATTACTTTGGTTTTTGACTTATTTATTTTCATATTGCGTTTTTTCAGGTCTCTGTTCATTTCACTAAGTGCTTATATTAGATCTTCCTCATTTTCTGCATACATACTACACAAAAATCATAACGAAGATCATAACAGACAAATAAAAGGAAAAGATAATAAAAATGGATGAAGAGATAAAGAGCTCCTTAACAACACTGAAATGAAATTACTTATGTTTATGAATATACATAAGAAACAAATTGTTCAAGTTAATTACGAACAAACTGATCGACAATGTAAACAATCTACCAGGATACCGAATAAACCATAATAATATAAATGCTGCGCGTTGCATTGACGATACAATTCGTATGGCAATTGCAGAAGATTATTTACAAAAGTATCCAATTCTGCGTCAAACACAAAAATAAAGACTATGACGGTTACTAAATATTCCATGTGCTGAGAACTAGAGAAGAAAATACGGTGGAACAGGTTATGAAGGAATAAACTGAAGGGTAGATATAGTAGGTACAAGTGACATAAATAACTAGGAAGAAGTAGCACATCACAATTGGAATGAATATCAGGCTAGTTTAGATATATAAATTGGAGAAATAAATATGACGGAAAGCTTGGCCAAACCAGTGGCCAAAGGTATTATGGAATGCCAGAAGTAAGCATTTTTTATTATAAATTTTTTGTATAAAACATCTCGAGTGCCACCCACCATAGCCGTTTCATAAATTAATTTTGGTCACAGAGTACAAATTTTTATTACAGTTAATAAATATTGCAGTACATGATGGAAATTGCATCTACGAGAAGTGTTGGGAAAATATAGTATGATTAAAAAGTCTTAGGATAGCAGTTGCTGTCGAATTTAAATCATCTCTGAAATTATATAAGTACTTTTATTATTTTTATGTCATTGACGTTTACTTGGCATCCTTTAAAACTGAGTTTTTCTACACCTATTTAATTATATTGCAATTATTAGCATTTTTTTGTGAAAAATAGTACCTATAATTCACTGCAGTGAATTATGATTTCGGCCAATCACAAATACATCAATATTTCGCTAATCCAATCATATTTTAAATCGCCCGCGATCAACTCCTTCTGCGGCTGGCAATCGACTAGCGTGATACGCTCAAGTGTGTTGCCATATTGCTTGTTTACAAAGTTATCAAATTTGACTAATTTGAGTCTAATATATTTGTTCAATAGGTGTAGAAAAAGTATCGTATTACATTCGCGATTATGGCCATTATTCGCTCAGATGATTTGTGCCACTCGCCTGACGGCTCGTGGGCTCAAACGTCATCTTCGTGAATAATGGCTGTCATAATCGCTCATATAATAATATACTATTATAATTAAAAAGGCTTCATAAAGAATATAAAATGTTTAGGAGCCATAAAGCAACCGCGATGCAAGGACTTTTTGATCATACCATAGTTGTAATCGAACTACTAAATAATGTTTGAGCAGTTCTTACATAACAGCAAACAACATTTATTATAACTTACACTCAAATAAATTTTGGTAAAATATTTTTATTTTTCATTTAGCATAATAAATTAAATTTGTGTAAGCAGTTCGAAATTTTGTCACTGCTCTATGAAGGCTCTGCAGAACTTCGTGATAATTTTTGCAATATCATTGGTTATCCGCAGTAAACAAAGTCGGCAATACTACTTAGTAGACCAACACAAGCCTATGGAACTGACAGTCGAGCTGTCGAAAAAAGAAAACACGACCTTTGCAGGCTTTCGAGATGAATACTTTTAAAACCATTGAAGGAACAACAAAACCGACATAGCAGCGAACAATGTAACATTTCTAAAATAGGGAAATTTGCTATGAGGCAAAAACAATGTAAATGCTATGTAAAAAGAGCTGCAAATAATAAACTGATAAAGAACGCAAAAAAATCAAGCCTTCAAGGAAAGACAGGACGGAAAAAATTACAAAAAATTGGGCGGAGAACTGGCTAAACATCTCCTGGAAACCCGCCAGAAAACTAGTTCCAGGGTGAGGGAAAATAGGTTGTAATACCTACATTGAAAGAAAACAAATCAAGACATATTTTGTTTAAATCCTTATGGCTCAAGTGCCTAATGCAATATAACGAATTAAAATCATGGCCCACCGTGGTCTAAAAAGATCGTGAATGCATTATAGTATATGAAATTATTGAACTTGGATGAAAATCTAGGCAAAACGAAAGATTCCGGTTGTATTATCAACTTAATTTGGCTTATTTTATTTTTACAGTTTGACTCATTTAACAAGAGTAACTAGTCGAAAACTATAATTTTATACATAACAAATAAATGAAAATAATTAAAAACCCATATCAAGTGGAAACAAATTTAAGGTTGGAAATTAATCTTAAATAATTGTCCTGTTTGAAGTAATTACATTTATTAAATTAAAGTCTCATCGTTTGATTTTGTAGTTAAGTTAAACTGAGTTGGATTGGGTCAAGTTAGCCGTATGACCGCCATAAATTAAGTAAAAATGATTATTATAACTTATAACTCTTAAATTCACACCGGACAAGTGTTAGATTACGTTTGTTCCCTTTTTTTTATTTAAGAATAAATAATTTTTGCTTAAACAAGGCCATTTATTAGTTGCACATGAACATAACACTAATTAGTTAGGAGTACTATTTATATTTACTTTAAAATGGTTTACTTTAAGGAAAATTATTTCACATTGTTGAAACATGTTGTAACTTCTGGGCCATTTAACTTGCGTTTCGACTTTCAACGTTAAAATGGAATTTTTATTATAGTAGGTAATTTAAAAGTTCTTTATTAAAAAAATTTCCAAATATTCCACTGTAAAATTTACGTCCAGGAATCTCAAGTATTTTTTCATGAAGTAAGAAAACGAAGAAGACAAAAACCTCAAGTATACGCTATATTTTTAAGCTTGGTAAAACATTTTAATTTATTTAAAACTTCAAACCATTATAGGGGCATTTTTTGTGCTTTCTAATATAAAACGAAATTTCCATCCCCGTTGTTCAGTTTGGTAAACACGTGAAGTTTCATAATGCCTAATTACCTAAGGCTGCTTTGCAAACATCGAAACCGTTCGGATTCTTCTTAATTATATCACATCATCAAAAAATATAAAGGAAATACACAATAAAGAAATTATAAAATAACTGGAGGCGGTGTTCCGACTTCAAGACGTATTTTATTTATTTTGCAAATATACTCAAAATTAAATTAGAAATATTAGAAGAAGCTCTAAGAAGTAAATAAATTCATATTAAATGCAATGAATTCTAAATTTCAACGAAGCTCTTTAATTTCTGAAATACAATACCTCCACTTTATTTAAAAATTTTAAGAAATAAAAAAATGTAGCTTCCGGGTTCTCCTTTATCCAATATGGAATGTTTCGCGTATTTTCATGAAAAATAAAATTAACAAAACCTACTGAAATAATAAAAAGTTAATTCCTATCCATTCGTGAAACAAAAGTTAGATTTTACGGACAAAAAATTATTAATGCGAATAAATATTAAATAAGCTTTTCAAAGTGTCTGGGCTTCTGTTTTAACCGTTTTAAAACTTTCGAGCTTACTATACAAAATAATAATGTTTTGCGGCTTAAATCGTGCGTTAGGGACAGGAGTTGTAATATTACCGACATCAAAATTAAATGTGGGCCCCGTATTTGCTCCTTTAATTAAAGTCCTTTAGGAAGGTTTTGCCCCTATGACCGCAGGCAATAGCTTATGATTTCTGATTAATATAACTACAGGCCGTTGCATTTAATCGTATATTTTCCAATTTTATTTGTGCGAAAAAGTATTTCTAGCTTATAGCACGCCATTCGATTGTGCTTTCCTAAGAATAATAAACAAAAGGTTGTTTTAGCTCATAAAATAGATGTAACTTTAGTAGTAGTAAATTGAGTAGGTCGGTTGATAGTATGAAAGTAAATAAAAAGAAAAAGAGACAACGCGAAGCAGCCATGGACAAACGCTTTATCGAAAACCAAGACAATGCAAAGCACGATTTCCATTCTGCGATAGCCAAACGATAATGGACCAACAGGAGAAATAGAGTAATATAGGGAATCCATTCCACTTCACTCGGAAAAAATAAGGGAAAAACTTCGCGTTTAATAAGCTGATCAATACAAACTGATGATCTGTCCCTAACGTTTACACTTCACATAACTGAAGATTTTTATACATTTTTTCTGCGTGGAAGGAATTTATTATATTTAATTACTGACCTATTTTAGTTCGTTAATTATAATAACTTTTGCACAAACTACAAGATTCAAATGTCATATTCATTAGTCTGTTCGTTACAAACTAAACAGACATTGAAACTCATTTAGTTGGGAAAAACTAAGAGTATTCAACTTTAGAATTTAAATCTAATTATATGCTTCGAATACTTAAATTTTATCTTATTTTCCTCGAATGAAACACGAAACAATCGCTCAAGGTTTCCGTATACGCCGATCTAATTTTTCATTCCATAAACTTCAAACTCGAGCCCTTCTTTGCAATATGCAAAATAATTCCTTTGGGTTTGTTACGAGTTTGTTATTGAGTACCTTATCAAAGGTTTCCTTTAAAACACAGACGGATGGGAACTATAAAGGAGATTATTTTAGTCTTCTCATTTTCTCACCGTGCCATGCGTTATAAAGTAAAATTACGATTTGCTACTCATTCGATAAAGCTACTTATTTGATCATGACTTCGTAAAAAGAGATGTTAAGGACGACGACCTCAGGATGAACAGGGTAATGTAAAAGTAAACAAGGAACAAGGGTTCAGAAAAGACCCCAACTTCGAAGTTTCAGGATTAATAGTTCAGCTTTTACAGTATTTAAAGCAACTTAAGTTAGTTCCGTAGTAATTTCGAACTTTTCTAAGTCTTTGAACTGACCGGCGCTAAACCAAAGTGAAAGTTTAAAGAAGGAAAATCGTATTTGAACAAAGGAATAACGAAAAACCTGTGACTTTTAGGATCTCTAAAAATGTCTTTATTAGAATTTTTACCGACTTTGTGATAGCGAAAACGTAATTGGGAATTAAAAATTCAACTTCGTTTCTCGTTATACCAAAATATGGCACCGTCTGAGTACGCACATATAAAACAATTAAATATTTAATTGCTGTGTATAACGAACGTCATTTAAAAATCCTGAATGTCCCTTACCTTTTTCGATGTTTTATAGAGTTTTCGTTTTCAGGAGTTGCTTGCATTACATTCGCCAAGTTTATTATTCTGATTATACTCATACATATTCAGAAATAAATTCCATCCTCTAAAAGTTTACAAGTGCATTAGATAAAATTGGCAATCGAATCTAACACAAAAATATGCATATTTAAACACACTATTTATTTCTAATATATTTTTATAAATTAGTAATTATATAAGACTATGGCAATTTAATGTGTGAAAAAGCTTTTTAATATGGCTTTATATTTCTAAATATAACTAAAGTTCGTGTTGCCGCAACAAAAGGGTTAAAGCCGAATTATAGGAATTTTAATTTTTAAACGCTGTTCGGGTTCATTTTATTTTAGAACAATAGAAAGTTTTTGCAGTTGACTAAAACTTTCCTTTTTCATTTTCACTGTTTACATCAGTTCGTTCTGATTCCAGCGAGGGAAATATTTCAGTAAGAGATTTAAATTTAAAGCAAACAAATGAATTTTTGATATGCATTTGATTTGAATTACTTTACAAGTTTGTATTTTAATGTTCATTTTGTACAAATTTCGAATTTCAGCTTTAAATTTCAGTTAGACCACTGTTGAAATAATTTGCATTTACCCTATATTATTATTTGTCTTTTCTAGTAATGCAGAACAACCGTAGAGACTCTTTATGCTTCTCGCGTATGTGCAGTGTGGGTAAGCGTAAATAGCAAGTAATTACTCAAACCAGACTTGCATCACAGGAGGTATTATTTTACACTGCTTTTTACTGTACAGACATTTCAGATTTACGAACATGAACTGTAATATAAATGAATACATATTCTAAAAATTTAATAAGAATTTTATTAGAACTCAAACTTCATCTTAAATTTTTCAAATACGTGTCAAATTTGAAAGTTTTTCTTTGAATTATAACTGGATTATTATTTGAAACCTTCAAAATTTGGAAGAATATTTCGCAATCAAAACAGAATTTGGTTCAATATTCTTAGCAAGTTTGGCTTCATTTTTTGTAAAGCCTCGGAATATCGACTTTAAACAAGATATATCTATGAATTTCTGATACAATTTTTGGAAGTTTCTGTTTGCAATTAAATCCTTGAATTTTCTTAATTTCCCAGAAGTTTCCGAAAGGCATTTTGTGTTACAATTTTTAAAAGTATTAAACCAAATTGTTTTATTTACTGCTTTAACAGCAGTTTTGACTTGTTTAAGTTTTCAATAGGAATTTTCTGACACAACTGCAAGAGGATAGAATAAGAAATTTGTAACATTTTGTTTCGAGTAAAATCAATTTTGATTTCTTTAAAATTTCTTTTTAAAACTATTCTGCCCAAATTCGTGAAGATTTAAAATCAAAGAGTATGCACGTTTTGTATTCAAACTTTAACTGCAGTTTTGATTTCTGTAAATTTTTCGGGAGTTCTCGATATAAATTCTACGCCACAATTTATGAATGAAAACAAAAACTTTGGAAGGTTCTGTTCGCAATCAGACCATTTGAGTTGTAGTTCTAATTTCTTTAAATTTTAAGCTATTTTTCATCGAAACTTAATTGTCAAATTTCTGAAAGCGGGAAATACAACATTTTGCACGTTCAATTTACAGTGTAAATCTGTAAATAGTTTTTTCTACTCCTACTATTGAAAGTTGATCTTTCCACATGATTTTTAATGCTGAAAGCAATTGTTTGTCGAAACTGTGCGACAAAATCCAAAAGTGTGTTGCAAAGTACTTTGCAACACACTTTCAAAATGGCGCCGGTTAACTGTATGGTTTGTTTATATTTGTGATATGTTTATTTTCATAGCAACGGACTTATTTCCATAGTGACCATAGTTTTCATGAGCATACTTAATATTCCACAAAAATTATAAAATTTGTTTTAAAATATTAAATAGTGAATTAAATGTCTTTCTTCTGTAGGAGTAGAAAAAATAGTGTGTAATAACACTTGTTGAAAGTGTTTTGCAAAACTCAAATGAATGCAGCCTTCGACTTCGTCTCAGGCTGCAACCTTCATTTTCGTTCTGCAAAACTGTACTTTCAACACTTGTTATACAATAGTTATTTGTAATACAAGTGTTGAAAGCTTGCGTTTGCCACACGAATGTGAAGTTTGCAGCACGAACGCTAGTGAGTGCTGCAGTCACATGAGTGTGGCAAATACAAGCTTTCAACACATGTATTACACACTATTTTTTCTACAACCACAAAAAATTTAAATATTTCTGCAAAATCAAATCTGACATTCATCAAATGTCATTTATGACATTTTGATTTGCGTGCGGAAAGTAAACAAATTAGCGTGTGGAAAGTTTACTTTCCGCACGCAAATCAAAATTTGAGTGTGGAAAGTTTACTTTCCGCACGCAAATCCAGATTAATCCAGATTTGCGTGCGGAAAGTAAACTTTCCGCACGCTAATTTTCACTTGTTCGGCAAACACTCATTTTCAATACTCGTATCTATGGAGACGAAGTCTGAAAATCCCACTTTCCATGGTGGTTGTAGAAAAATTACTATTTTCTACTCCCACCATGGAAAGTGGGATTTTCAAACTTCGTCTCCATAGATACGAGTATTGAAAATGAGTGTTTGCCGAACAAGTGAAATTAGCGTGCGGAAAATTTACTTTCCGCACGCACATGCATGATTTTCGGTGCGGCAAAGTATAATTTTGCCGCACCGAAATCAAAATGTCATAATGACATTTGATGAATGTCAGATTTGATTTTGCAGAAATATTTAAATTTTTTTATGGAAATCTGGTTGTAGAAAAAATAGTGTGTAATACATGTGTTAAAAGCTTGTATTTGCCACTCTCATGTGACTGCAGCACTCACTATCGTTCGTGCTGCAAACTTCACATTCGTGTGGCAAACGCAAGCTTTCAACACTTGTATTACAAATTACTATTGTTACCAGTGTTGTACGTACCTTTGGCGGCGATGACGTAAGCATTAGATTTCTTGAAACAAAGACTTGTTTATTAACCAAGCTTTTTAAAGTACGGGGTTTAGTTTTGGTTAAAATTTAAGAAATAGAGTCGACCACGGGACACAATGGCGTACAGATGTGTTAATTAATGCAAAAAGGACCATGTGAGTTTGTGTATGGTGCGTAGAATGTGAATCAGTGAAGCAGTGGCGTAAGATGCATTTTGGACGATTATTCACATAAAAATGAAAAACTAATTGATCTCGAATTTAATTGATTTTATTGCATGTCCAATGACATAAGGTTGGTATGAACTGTTGTATGTTGTTGATGTATTTGTTTTTGCTGTTGTTATTGATGTTGGCAAGCATTGAGGTTTGTCGGGGCATTTTGTGTAAGCATATGAGAGCATGAGGCTCTAGAACCAATTTAGCATATATGTACCTGGGAAATTGGTAATACGGCGTGGTTATCAAGAGCCATCGACCTGGTTGCATTTATGTAGTGCAGTGACACCCGGGTATATGCCTTCCGGGGTGGTCAGGTAGGCCCGCCTCTGCATTTTCTTTATTTCTTTGGCTTCCTAGACCGTATGGGTCATCTAGGACGGATCAACATACGTGAATTTCCTATTGGCTGACTGTGTTCCGTCTTAGTTACTTTGCGACACGTTTGTACCTGACTGCAGGTTTATAAGTAGCTCAATGTGCACCCAGCACTCATCACTTCCCAACATCCTCGAGGGCCTTCTACTAAATGCGACGTGGGATTTCACGGGAATTCCCTCCCCCCCCTTGTAAGTAACACTATCCGAACCTATACCGCTAAATGCAGTAATGTATGCCTGTTTTGCTTTCATGTATCGCTTCTATCTGTAATATACTGAAGTGATATAACTTTTATAAAATGTATATTTTTAAAATACAAACAAATTTGAAATAATATCCTTTTAGGATGCAAGGTTTAAATATTCAATTATGTAAATAAGTTAAGGTAATTTTAAGTACCTATTGTTATCTATGTTAAAACCTGTATTATATTATTGTATTTGTTGTAAATAGTAGTCATAGTAATGTTTTATGTGCATGTATGTGGAAGGATGCTTGTTTTAAAACAAAAGGAGTGGGGGATTTTTGGGATAACTAGGGAAGATCGAAATGAATGATAATAAACAACAGTTATAAAAATTGGATAAAAGTAAAGGGGCGTGTTTATGAGCTTTCTATAGAAGCTCATATAATAGTTGAGTTATATCAACAAGAGGTTGAATCCTTATTAATAGGGTACCTATAATTGCGAATTGAGGATGAACTATTAAGATTCAAATTGGATTTGTTAAATATAATTTTAATGGAAAATTGGTTAAACGGATAATAATAATAAATAGTGAATTGTATTGGAACGTTAATTGGACCAAAACGTTATTTTGGTGGAATTGCCAATAATCAAAGGAATAATTGTTTGTGTGTGAGTGTTTTTAGATATAGTTTTGTGTTAGTTTTAAGGTTAGAAATAGGTTATTGTAATAAATCTTGCATTTTTAAAAGTGGATTTCAGTTTACTTATCAAAAAAATAATATTTGTCGATCCGATTATCAAAATTTAATAAACGAATGCTTCAACGGCCCTGAGATAAAAATTTTCATTTTTAATTTTTGATTTTTAAATTCATAATTATTTAATTAGATTTGGTGAAAATAATAATAATTAATAATTTGAGAGCTAGTTTGGGATATTGTGTGGAGCAAGACCATATCAATACATATATTTTCCTGGATGGGTGGGGTAACAAGTTAATCCAACTTAAATGGAATGAACGTTATTCCCTGGCAAGTTGATCAAATGTTCTTTTGTAAATATAGATACGCCATTTCAAAAATAACTAAAGTACAATTGAAACCGCAACCGCCCGCCCATACAACACCAAATTTGACTAAGCTCTAAAAATTGTTTAATCATTAAAACAAAATAAAGTATTTGAATTTGTAGAAATTTTAGAATTCCATTATTACTTTTTTTGTATGTAACTTGTTAATTTCTACCATGACTTAAATTCTGATGTTCAAAGAAATCAAATGAATGTAATTTAAATAAACATCCAATCCTAAATGTTAGTTTATAGTTGGCTTTTAAAACTTAGACATTTATATTTTTGTAACAAAAGGGAATTGTGTAGATAATTTTCTAAACGCCTTCGACATTGATCTTTGGAAAAATTAATTTTCCAGTTTCCTCGTGTTCTTCAAATAAATGTGGCTTTTATTGATATTTTTTAAATCAGATTGTTTTTACTTTCAACCTATCCAACAATATGACAGTTCCACATCAACCACAACTTAGCTTTTATCTGTGCCTTAATCACACAATATCCAGGGAATGAAAATTTAATAAGAATCTGTATTAAAAGTGGTAGTCTATTTTTAACTAATTTAATCTAAGAATTTTATGTACACTGGTTATAAAACCACCTAAAATAAGTAAATGAAAAATTTAAATAATAAAAGGTTTGAGTTCAAACCGAATAAACTTGACGAATGTAAAGGCAAGCTGTAACTCAATAACGTAAACTCTAACGGAGGGCTATAACTCATAGGTTAACCACACTTTGCAGCAATTAATAACCGCACATTTATAACAATTTAACATAGAACTCACCGTTGCTGTGGCAAATTTACATTCCAACGAAAAGCATTGGTACTTACCTAGAAAAGAAACAAACAAATAACATTGTTATATACACAACAATATGTAAAATACTACAACTAGTTTAGGGGTTACAAATTTATTTTATCTACGGCAATAAAAGATCTACACATCTGAAATTAAAATAGTGATTGTCCGTTATCTGGGGAAAGATTTCAGCAGTAAATTGGAAAGCATTATTACTTTAAAAAGTAAATCACAGATTTATAAAAGCACAGAATTAATAGTACTGATGATGGCTTCAATCCTTATCTGTTAAAAAGTAAAGTCTGGTCTTTAAATTTAATTTACAGCAACCGAAGTAAAAGGATTTACAGAACGTAAAGAACAAATAACGCACTTTATTTAATAATGAACCGATGTATATAATCCTGGAAAAAGACAGGAAAACATCCTAAGAGACACTGTAAGGAAGTATTAAAGCAATAAATCAAAATAACTACAAGGCATTAATGTAAGAGTAAAGCGTACTCTCGGGAAATCAGGTAGTAGAAAATAACGTTGGTAAATGCAAAGAAATAACAAAAATAATAACAAAAAGCTTCCAGATAAAGCTTCATAGATTCTGTTATGTATTTCTTTAAATAAATATTGGTAAGCCTACAAAGCGAATTATTACGAGAAGCAGAAATGAACAACAAATTTATATAAACAAAATAAGCAATAAGCTTATTAACATTAAATACACACAGTTTCTGAAATGTAACTTTTATTTTATTACTAAGTCGATTATATAGTTAATATTTTAAACCCGCACCGTGAACAAAGAACAAAGTAAGAAGATTTAGGGCTTACTTAGATATTTAAATGGCTATTTTTATAAAAGGATAACGAAATATTTCACTCAAGCTTACATCAAAGAAAAATGTATTTATATAAAACCTTATAGTCAGGATAAGAGAAAAAATATATGGGAAGACTCTTGGTATAAGAATATGAAACATAATTTCTTTGATTGCAGTAACAGTAATGAGAGGATGGGTCTTACCCTTGAAAGGAATTTTTATAAATTAAACAGAAACACCACGGTTTGAACTAGATCTGAACTGCAGATTTATTTTATATTTATTATTTTCTGAGTATTGTAATACTGCAAATTGTAATAATGAGGAAAACGAAGACGTTTGTGAGATGCCATGCAAGTTCACCTATTTTAAAACTTTCTTTTTGTAACAGTTTTTATGATTACAGTACAAAATTAGACATTTAGTATGATTTCCAGCTTTCTTTAAAAGTATGCAATTTCAATTTATGGTGGGTCTTCTGAGTAAATGGGAAATTACCATCCTATTCTATTGCACCAACACTTATTTTTTCAAAGATGTTTTCTTGTTCATTCACCATTTAATGTTTATTTTCTAAACAACATTACGGTTTACGAAATAGCCTTTGAATATACTATGAAAATACTATTATTCAAGGTTTTAAAGGAGACACCTACACGAGTGTAGGTTTTTATGTAATTTTTTTTAATTGCGCTCAGCTCGATATACTACTTAAATTTTTTTTTTTTAATTTGACATATTAAGTAGTAAGGTATTAGAATCATATTTGTGAAATATAGAACACTATGTCAGTATAAATTGTAAAAGCTCTCATGACGATTAATGCTCTTGTCTAGAAGGTGCTCCATAGGGTTCTATCCTGGGACCAATGTTATTTGTAATATACATTCATGATTTATTGCTTTCTGATAATGTAGATAAAAATCTGGCCCTTTTTGCAGATTATATTATCTTTGTTTTGATAAAAATATAATAAAATTTAGGTTGAATATGAAAGAAATCTTAGAGACGTTGAATGACTGGTCTTGACTTATAACATTTACGTATGAACATGTTAACAGAAATAGTTACAAGTGATATATGTTAGCTCAGAAATCAAGTAAGGCTAATAGACACAAATTGCACTGCTGACATATCTCCAATTGGTATAATCTCATATGACTTAGTGTATGTCGTGTTGGCTGCATTATAAATTACCGAATGTATTTTTAAACTTCAACGAAAAGCGAGAATAATTCGAAATAAAAGTTTAAGTTAAATAATATCGTCGTGGTTTGCTGCTTTTCCAAAGTGCACACTGTACATGTAACAGAGTAAAATAAAATTGGCTTATGCTTTTTAAGATAAACTGTAAGCAAATGTAGTGATAACTAAGTACTACTGCTTCTTCTTCTTCTTTCTTAAAAAGCATATTAAACAGTAAATGGATTTTTAATTGCCGCTGTCATTTTTTAAGAAACAGCTTTGACCGCCACTATATGAGTGCTGACCTAGTAACTTTTCAGTGGAATTACTTGTTAAATAAATGTTTATCTATCAACTTGTGTTTTTACTAAAGTTGTTTTATGGAAATTTTTTGGCTTGTATTTTTTAACAATTAGGCGTATTTTCATCTCCTGTTTAAATTTAATGGCAATGGCAATATGGTGTATCGCTATTCTGAACATTAAAGCTATATCGTTTTATGTTTAATTTAAACGCCACTTTAAATTTGAAAGAACTTTAGCGTTTAGCCATGGGATGAGATAGGGACTGATGTGTTTTCAGCAACAAATTTTTGTTAAATTATTGTTTCAATATAACACAATAAAAATACAAGAAAGCAAAGGTACCAATAAAATAGTAATATCCAACAGAAAAGCTAAATCCATTAAGATATTACAACAATTCAGAAAGGCTAGAAGTCCTAAATATTAATATAATATAAATAACAAATCGTCTAAGTCAGCTTAATAAACATTCAGAAGAAGTAACCACTTCGATAAGAAAGGAGAATTTTTTCATGAATTATGGACTGACTAATCCAAATGAAGATGAAACCCTAGCAAAGGATAGTATTGTAACGATAAGACTACTACGATGGACGAATCACAATACAGAGTAGAGGACTGCAAAAGGGCAGGGTCACTTTTAATAATGCCTAACAATAAATCATGTGGAGAAATGTGACAGGGCCGCTTTTTGAATTTAATGATTTTTGCAAAATTCTGATAAGGTACGTGTGTGCCGAGGAATTCTTTCTCTGTGAGCTGAATTAATTTAATAAGGACGATAGACTACAACTTCATTTTACGTCAAGTAATTGAAAAGAGAAATGAATGGAGGAACGAAAAACATCTTTCATTTATAAATTATGAAAAGGTTTTCAGACCGAATGAGCTAACACACGCCATGCGAATGATGTTTTCCGATATGTTAGAAATCAAGGAAACCAGGAGTAATGAAATTAGGAAAATAAAATACGTCAATTGCTTCTCTCTATATTAAATTGGACTAATTTTTATTTAAGCAAGTCTAAACTTGATATTTTTAGAAAGTAATTTAACAGAAGAAACAACAAAACGCAACAATGTATCCTCAATTTTAAGAAAAGAAGCGGAAAAAAGTGTTAACCAAGGGAATTTAGCGAGGTATTCAGAAAAATTCTGTGTGTGACTTCAAGTATTTCCCTATTTCCCAAGGGGAACGCTCAAAAAGCAACTTGTGCGATCAAAATTGATAAAAAAGTTTTCATATACCGTAACCGTCCAAAACGGGAATAATCCGTGGCGGGTAAGAAGAAGAAGTAATTAACTACCCATTCCAAATGGATGCATATCATGAGAACACGTATAGTTTATAAAGTTGGTTAAGCATGAGCTTACAGGACCGGCTTAGTAAACTAAACGAACAGTTCTCGTAAACGAAAATCCCTAGATTTATATACATTATAGAAGAAAGGGGGAGGAATATTAATGCATGGGTATTGATGTAAACTCGCCATTTTACTAAATTTGAATATTATGGAAAGTTCATTTCAGAAAGTATCACAAGGATGCGCGTTTTAAACACCGGCCGAGGATTATACAGCTTTTGTACAGTAATAGAAATATAATTAAGTAAAATTTAAATACCTATTAGATTAAACCGTTACGAGTTAGCTTTGTGTAATTAAATTTCTATCCAAATATAGCAATTTGCCACTAAATTTGAGGGTTATTTTTGAAACAGTGACCTATTAAACGATTTATAAGGTTAACAAGCTTTGGCAAATTAACAAAAAATTGCGTTTTTGAAACCGTCAGTGCCGAAATTAAGCTCTGACGAAACAACGACAATTAGAGCTGTAATTTCGATGCAAAAATTGTTCCCGATGGTTTTTTGTTCAGTTGATAAATATTCATCAAACCGTGTTTCATTACAAATCCAATTAACATTTTCTAGATATGATATTTCATGCTCAAACTGAAATGTCAGAATTGAAAGAGTATGACTAAGCAATTAATAGTAGAAACTATGACGAAAAAGGTTTTGTTTCACCTTAAGAAAAGAAAGCAACTAATAAAAAAATCACTTCGCTGAGTAACTCATGAAATAATAAAACGTAAAGGCCAAGTTAATTAAGTAAGCATTCTTATTATAAAAAAATCAAAATCGCAATCAGGAATGTCTAAGAAACACCGTATTAGGTATTCAAGGAAAGGAAAAAGTTTTCTCTAACATAGACGACAGTTAATTAAAAGGATTAATATTTATGAAACTTTAATTGAAATTATACGTGTAACTTTAATTAAAGCCATAAAACTTTTGGTAACTGCACCTTTCACAGGCATGCGTTTCCACAAACAGTTTAGTACTTAAATGCCTACCTACCTAAATACCATATATTTTATTTTAAAATACGTTAAGTAAACCTTAAAACTTTTGCTTGTGGAAATCATCAACATCTGCTCTATCCAGAAAATTTACATTCTTAGGTTAGCAAACGTTATTTCAAGTGCGTAATTGGGAATTTCACTGTTTCTGGACTTATTTTATATACTCTTAATCACTTAAAATATCCTCTACGAATAGTTCAGAATGAAATTAAATGTTTTATTATATAAAGCAAGATCATGAAAATCTTATTACAGTCATGTAAACGTTGATCATATTATCCTGCTCTCAAATCCTCAAAGATTTTATAATATCAAAAGGTTATTTTTGATTATCTTAAAAGCAATTATTACGACGAAATGTCATTTCAGGATGTATCATTATTAATATTCTTGAGGATTATTTAGATTTCCAAATTTATTATTGCAGAAACTGGAAAATTTTGTTTAAATAGGGCAAACTCATTTTAAGCTTTAATATTTTAACTAACTTGGAAAATTTCTTTTATACGACATAAAAATAGACCCAAAAGCGGTTCAAATAAAAAAAAAAATTCAACCCTCGCAACTTCATCTTATAGAACAAAGTGATAATAAAAACCTGAAAAATGATGAATGATCTCTCATGTTTGGCCTTCTTGTTATATTCTGTGATATGTGTGCAAAACAAACTAGAAAATATAAGCTTCTAGGACCCTTTCTTAGAGTTAAGATTAGAAATTCCTTTGAAAAATTCGCTTGTCAAAATGCAAGTTGAAATATATCTTGAATACAATGCAGTATTCTTCATGACCGAATATTAAAGTGTTTATAAATCGAATATGAAATTTGTTTGGTATTTGGCAGAACTTTTTAGTGATATCATCTCGACATGAACAATGAATCGCGTTTTTAAATTAATTCTTAAAAAAAAGGCTAACCTGCAAATTCATTATATATTTTTTTCTGACAGTTTTTCTGATACACATATAAAATCTGCAGTAGGTACACAGTTTTAAAACTTTTTTCTGGCATTTACCTCTCGTAAATTTAGGGCAATTTAATTTTTCGCCGTTTATTTTGTCGGTTACTGGCTTCGTATTGAATTTTATTTATATCGCATTCAAAGCTCGAGCGTAAATCGAAAGTACAACGATCTACTAAAAACAAATCTTGAGGAGAAACTCTCGACTTTTTACTGATTGGAGGAATGAAAAATATCAACAAAAAAAGACGCTTCTTGAATTTTATAGGCTGGTCGCTTTCGTTTCGACAACTCCTATTTGAGATAACTTGAATAAATGATAAATGATGGATATAAATGGAAATAACACATGACAGATTTACTGACAGATGTCGCATTAATATTCTCGGTCTTTTATGTAAGTACATCAGAAAGTTGGGAAATACCAGCAAAATAAAGCTAATGCTTCATGAAATCTTTTACAAATAAGCAAAAGCCGAAGACGGAGCCCCCTTAAAAATTCACAACCAACCAATTACATGAAAAGAGTATTACAATAAACGTAAACATCTCATACTTGGGAAAATTTTACTAAATTAAAACAGGAGATTTTATCAACATAACTACAAAGAAACCCTTCCGACCCACTTAAAAATTTTAGCATAATTTTTAATGAGCATCGAAATAATACCAAGTCTTTTTGGCTCTGTTGTATGGTTATTCAAAGCCTGAAATAATAATAAAATTTGCATCAGCTTAAGATGCGTTTTTCGTGATTTTTGCAGAAAAAGCTATAAAAATAAGCTCATTAAAAAGTTGGATTAAACTTGAAACTAACTTAACCTAACTTTTTCATTTTCTCTTTAAAGTTTCAGATAACGAAAGGGTATACAGACTTTTTAAGATTTTTAATGTTGCTTTGGAATTCTTTACATCGAAGCGCGTCCGAAGGATTATTTTTACAACCAAAAATTACAGTGGCAACATATAGGTTCTTTTAAATACTCTGTACAAAATAAGATAATGACAAATCAATACCAAAAACTTTTCTAGCCGATGTTTTGCTTTAAATATGTGCATATAATATTTTTTTTAATTTTAAGTACTTTGTCTTAAATGCATAACCATTTATTTATAACACCAAAATCGGTTGCTTAATTACAAGACAAAGCATTGAGAAAGCTCCCAATCTAACGATGTAACCTGTTGAATATATGTCAGAAAGTTACAAAAATGTTTGAATTGCATACAGACAAAATAAAATGATTCTACCATGAAACAACTAATATTAAAACTTAGAAATGACTGTCCTAAAATCTGTTAAATGAATTAATACATAACTGTAATATAACGATTTCCTTTTCGCTCCCTTCAGTTTAGTTAGCATGTTCTCTCTACCTCGATATATCAAGTTAAACATTTTGAAATTATTTACGCGTTTCATATACACCACCGATAATTTGTCCAAATAAACAAAGTGACTTTAGAAAATTAACAGCTTGTGAAAGTTTCAGAATTGTGGTTATGACAGCCTAAAAAGTCACAAAAAATCGGCGTGTAATTGAAAATTAATTTTAATTTGCAATATCGGAAGCTGATACTTATACAGTCCAAACATGATACGTTGAAAAAACAAAAATCAACGCTCGAGGGGCCAAAGAGGAAGGGAAGCGAAGAGGAATGTATTGTGATCAAAACAAGCTGCGAGCTTTTTTAGTTTAGTTTTTGCAGCGTATAATTAAAAATTAAGCTTAATCTGTGCTACTAACGGATTGCTGATTCGCCTCGAACGAAATTGCAGCCCGGGAAAGCTGGATATGTATTCGGGTGATAATTGAACGGTAAAACAGGTAGAACCTGCGGTTTTCTGGTGTCTGTTGGTTACTGATAGTCAGGTGTTGATGATGTTCCCTGACAATGATAAATTGACTCACCGACGAGCAGGCGTAACAGAGAGGCGAGCAGGTGTAAATCTGTCACAGCCATGGATGTCGTCCTCAGGGACTCGCACAAGTTTGCGCTTGGGCGCGCTCCATTCCGGGATTCCGGCTTCTATCACCCCGCGACAACAATGCTTCCGTCCGTACGGATAATCCGCTCAGATTTTGGCGGCATCTTCTCGATCGCTACCTGTCTTATACCCTACGAAAGTGGAGAACATACGAAAGATACACATACGCACACACGTTCACAGATAACTGCTCGTCTTTTGTAATATTGTCACGTATATTAAAAAAGCACCGATTCGGGCGCGTGCTGGCTTCCGATATGGCGTATAACAGGTGACGCGAATGAACTTTTCGGAATATCTATTATACGCGTATCACGGGCGCTAATAGATTCCGTCCAAAACCACCAAGCACACACCAGGATCGATGCTAATGTCGTGTTTCGGGGAGTTTCCAAAGTTAAATTAACGATTCCGTTATTCTGAATATCCGTGAGGCCAAGCTTAGGGTCAGGACGAATAGCGAACGTGTATCGAGATTGAAAGATGGATGGGGAGATTGAAACACGTCAGTCTATAATGCAAAGAGGCTGGATGGAGTGGCGGCAATGCAATCAGCCGAGGTAGATGTCGAATAGGAAATTCGAGGCTCGTTGCCGAATTCATTAGGAGGCTCCTGCCTTATTAGCCATATCCGGCATATTTTCATAATCTGACGGTTCGACAGTTTCATCGGACACCTCATTTATTTTGTGAGTGATTTCCTTTATCGTGAGCGGCAGCACAGGCTCGCACGTATTGTCTGTCTGTAATAACTCATCCAACGGCCTCGTCAGTTCGCGGCCGCGTGACTGCACTCCGCGATCACCCCATAAATCAAAACGAGTTACCGAACGTGCGGATGTCACTGTGGCCAGGGCTCGGGACCACTCGTCGGGGATGCTTTCACAATAACCGGCCAAAGCTGAAATTTCAACGGAATAAGTCGTCCGTCCGTTCGACCGACCGACCTACCGCCCAGTCCTAATGGCGCAAAGGATCACGTCAGGCACAAAAAGGAGGAGGGCCGTTGAAACCCCATTAAACATAAATATTGGCAAACATATGACGACGACGGCAGAGAAACCGGTGGACGTTTATCGTTTAACGCCAAAACCCCCGGTATCGCTGCCCCGAATTCCTGCCGATAGCAGGAATGTAACTCGGCATTTAATATCAGACTTGGCTCGCTTCTTGTGGGCCATGCATTATTCAGTACGGCAGACGCCTTGCGCCATTGTTAGCTCTAGGCGAGTATTAATATGTGACCCATTTGCAACACTGTGATCGGTGCTGATGACCCGCCAGATCCCGGAACCCGGAGTCGCGACACATTCACAAAACGTGCTACCACCATAAACCTTAATGCTGAAAATTTAACTCGACATATTCAAGTCCCTCAGAGCTCTTTCGCGACCCAGATTTAAAACAACCACATAACAAATTACTCCCACGAGTAATTTAGTAACGACAGATTAACCTACACGCAACACACCCTTAACAGACCAGAGTATTCGGCGTTGATGGCCCGCCAAAAAATCCAACACACTCGCTCGTACGTGACACCGCATTCGCTCTTTTAAATTTCGAATCACGAATGTAAACAACCCATTCCCGAACGATTAATTTTCTTCAATTAATAGGAGGCGGAGAATGCACAGCACACATACACACGAAAGCACACACAAAAGAGAAATTTCCTTAAAGATCCGCTATTAGCTCTAAGAGAGCCGAAACATCCTCTAAAAGTCCCTATAGGAAAATTCTTTTAGGATAAGTTTAAATTAACTGCCTACCAAATTGCTCTGCAACGACAGATTAACCTACATATAGCCAAACCCTTGTGTTTACATGGTGCTCAACTACTATATAGATTCCCGGACCTGGGTTGGAACCGTTCACAAAACACAGGAACAAAGAAGGACCGTTAATCTTAGAAAATGCGCATCGACATTTGAAGTTAAAATCCGCCTACAGATAATTGCTATCTCGCGTTGTTTAGCAGCAAAAAAGTCTCGAAACACGGAAAAATGCAGCACCGACTAGTTTACTGGGACCAGCTTAAATCATGCTACAACAATTAGTCCCTAGAGCAGCTCACTAACAAAAGATGGATTTAAATATAATGAACATTTGCAACCACAGCAGGCCTCGCGGTTGATGATTTGCCAGCTTCCGAAATCCGGGTATCCTGTCACAACGAGAAAACGTGATACCGCGGTACCTTACTTCAAAAATTCAATTTAGAATATGGAAATGCTTGTTTGTTCTTTCTCCACGACCTAGATTTGAAACTGGCCAAATACTTTTTACAGTGATTTTCTTATGCTACATTTAACGAATATTATAATTTGTTAAATCCGGTGGCAGATTTTTATTAAATGTACCTAAAAGTACACATATTCTATTCGTTCGCTGTGTTTACTCGCTGTGCTCTACCAGAAAGCATAAAAGCCGACGATAACAAGCAGAACTTTATAATAATAATTATTATTATTACTCGGAATATTTCGGGAACTTAGAGCGGATCAAAGCAAAACAGAACCAACTTTAAAGCTTTATTTCCTACTACACGTTGAACTTCGCGAAACAATAATGGGTGAAGGTAAGGGGGAGCGAGTGATCAGTTTTAAAGTGAATTAAATTTAAAAAGAAAAAACACTTGTATAAATCAATCAGGTTTTGGGGGTTTTAAATGTCCCAAGGATTGATTGCGGGGTTAATTAAATGAAATTGTCGAATTACAATTCGAAATCTTTCCGGAAAACGCACGAAAAAAGCCTATTAAGTCTTCTATTACGGCTTTGGTTCGGAGATAATTCCGCAGCTTTAAAACAAAATACGATCAGCGAAATAAAGAAATTGGTTTCTTATATCTTGGGGCGCTCTAGTCTACCACACTTACGACGATATAGCCGGCGATTAACATTAAACCGCGAAAGAAAAACCAAAGAACACGAGGACGCAACTGAACTGTCGCCGTCAAACTTCTTAATGACACGTGCTACTTTACTAAAGAATTCCGTCAATCCCAAATTACTTTCTCCAGCCCTATATATTTATAAATCTTTGATCCTAATGGTATTACTTACTTCCGGTTCGAGTTCGAACTAGATTTGGCTTTACATTTTGCATACAAACGGTTCTCAATGCGCGGTCAATCCGCTTAAGAAGGTAATTTCGCGCGAGGCCGCGTCGACAGCCTTTTCCGGAAGCCTCTTGGGATCACGACTCGGAAAACCGGGTAGTCGTCACTCTCACTAACACTGATGGTAACTGCGAGTGTTGACGCATGCCACCCTCTCTATTAGAGCAATCAAACAGCCTGTGGAGAAGACGCGTTGTTCCGGCGTTTAGCGGAGCACTGGAGGCGGCGCGCTCTCTGGCGCAGCTGCGTCGCGACGACAGTAACCGATTGCTAGTCGCTCGAGTTTATGGTTGCAAGACATTTCAACACTTTATACGACTTGACTGATCTCCACTCATACACTATCACTTATGTGTAACGCACTCGTTTAGTAATCCATTTCCATCCACTTTTTTTCGATGCTTAAGAAAAACGATACGAAATTTCCCGTTTCCACTTCTTCTGGCGCCACGTTTTCGTGACACTAGTGTCACGAACTACGATCTTGGGCGCCATAAATTAAAACATTTTCAAGTTTTCCACTCGAAAAGACCGGAGCTCCCACCTTTATCCTTTCCTGCCCCTACATAATCTTACACGTATTAACCATAGGAAAAACGCTACATAAACTCCATGTCGATGTCAACGTCATTTAAACTTTATATTCGAGACTCATTTAATAAAAAGTCATTTAAAAATTCTCCCTTGAAAACCTCATAATAAAGTTCGGTCAATTTCCATTATAATGCCGCAAAAACGTGTCTATTCTTTTATGGCCATGCAAATATTTGTGCTTCCAAAATGAAACTCGAGCGGAAAGTTGTACAACTTTAAACAACTTATTTTTATAAGAAAATTAAGAGGATTCTCCGCTCGGAAATCCTTTGCAAGTTTGTATATTAACGTACTGTTAAATCATAATTTTCAAATTCTACGTTTCTCTCATAACGCTAACGTTATCTCCCAACATATTTCCGAGTTAAAAATATACATCGAAGGGGACGACGAAAAGTTCTACGGACCGCGCCGCGTCGGAAAGATATTCGAATTTAATACACCTGCGAAGATTTTCTAAAAAGATGTCTAATTAATCCTATACAAAATGTCAAAACCTGTATTCTAATTAGATTCGAAACACATTTCCGTAAATACTTCGCGTTAATTAAAATTTGCGCTCCAGAGAAAACGTGAAATAGATCTGGTGCGTGGCGTCTCCGAGGGGCCTCAGGAAGTGCTAAAATGGCGGATCGATAGCGCCTGGAATCCGCCTCAAAGCCTACATCACCTCGCATACCGGCCACTACTCGGAGGGACCGCATTATTCGCGATAATGAAATGGAACTTGCCACCGCTATTGTCTGCAGAAGCTGAAAGCGCACGTTTCCGCCAACCCACGTGATGCGATTCAACTGCAGATCAGGGAAAACTCAAAACTTGTCACCAAACTACTCCGAAATAATCAGCAAGTCGCTTACTATGCATTCGCCGGAGTTTTTCTTTCGTTCTACTTCAATTCATCGGAGGTTTTATAACGGCAAATTGCACAAACCGCTCCTCTAAATCACCAACGTCCGGAAGTAAGCTGAAAGGTAACCGTCGAGTGCTGCAAGTTTCTAATCCTCGAGCCTCAAATCTCTCCTCTAAATCCCATGCAACAACACCCCCCTAAGAATACACTGTAATAGGGGAAGCTTAAGAACTTAATTAACCTCACAATTTATCAAACTAAAATCTTCACTTAAATTCGCTAGATTTCGAAAACCGTACATATTTCTTCGTGTTGCATTTATACTAACAACTTACTGTCAACTTTACGATTACATTAAGGTCATAAATAGTCAAGTTCTAAACAGATCCATTTAAAGTAGGGGAAGTAATTCAGATTTAGGGCCACGTTCATGTCTGACTGAACACCAAACATCTAAAACGGAGAACTAAAAGGGTTGATATATACACAAACATACACACACACATACCACATACTATTTAATAATAACTGGGAAACGCAATTTCGCCGGAATTATTACAAACCCTTTACACGTCATTCTGTTAATAAACCTGTGATATGTTATTATTACAAAATTTATTTCAACATGTACCGGAATAATTCGGACACAAATTGCTTCGTTGCAACATAACTTCTTTTGAACGCTTTCGAAAAAGCAAAGAAAATGTTAAATTTCAACGCCACTTTTTATAACCTGATATAATAACGTCACAACAGAGCTGTGGTTTCCATAGAAATATACAAAACCTTTACGAAAGCAGATTATAATCTGTTCCCTAAAATGCCCGAACACATCGATTTTGTATGGCATTACTTTTTTAGAAGCCCTTTTAAAGTGAAAAAGTAGAGATTAAGACCCCTGTGTAATAATTATAATGCCAAAAAATTTTTTCCTGCTAACAAAATTCGGAATCAAAGTGTTCAATCTGCTGAAAAATTAATTTAAACAAGTTTCTAACACGCAAATAAACTTCATTTTCATGTAAGTTTAAGCAGACGAACATAGCTCTACAGTTTTTATTTTAACAGGGTAGGAAAACAAAAAAAAACAAGCTGTAGTACTGAAAACTAATTTCGAAGTAAAAAAGGTAAAGGTCTCTCCGCGTGGGAGCATGGCCGGTAACAAGACGGGTTAAGGTCTTCTAAGTCGAAGTACTCATACACCAAATAAATTTTCTTATGTTGTTAATTTACGAAATAATATCAAAGAAGGAATTCAAAACGAATGAAAACTAACAAATTCTGAAATATTAAAATTTTAATGGAAAAACGGAAGATTAAAAAGAAGGTTAAGAAACTGTAAAATATGCAAAATTATCGCCGTATAAAGCAATTCAATTTTTAACTACATATTAAATTTAAAAAAATTCAAAACTAACATTTTCATTTTCCTATCTAGAAGTAAGGTGCTTCAATATCAGTCTGTTAAGTTTGTTCATTCTTACAAAAAGTCTAGTAACAATGTTCAAAAATTCGTAATTACGTAACCCATCTGCAGAACTTCCTACAATTTAACAAAAATTAATTTTTCTTTCCTAGAAAACTAATTAGTTTTGTTAAAATGATTAAAAGGCAATTATCCCAAATTGGCATTTCATCCTAAATTATCTTTATCAATGTACAAAAACTCGTTTTGGAATTTTTCCCTCTACAAAAGTCTGGCAGATAATTTAATTATTAAACATTAATTTATAATAGGATTATTCCGAAATAGTCCCAAAATTGATTTAGGTTTTTTATTAACGTAAAGTTTAATTAAAATTGTGGATTTACGAACTAAACTGGTTAATCTGGCGTCCCCTTTTTGGGTTCATATACTACAGTTACCAAAAGATTAGTGCGATACCCATTTGTCCGTCAGTCTTTAATGTTCCGTTCGTTAATTGTAATGTAATACAGTCGAAGTGTCACGAGAACGATTTTACAAAAGTATTGGACGAATTCAATCAATCTGTCCGGGAATTTAGGGTGGAATTAGCTAATGAATAAATTGGCCTTTCTTTATTTTGTTCTGGCAAGGAAACCAGACTCGCGAGGGTGAAATATAAATTATATTTCTGTAAGGTTTCCGGGTTTTAAATTATAGTATAAATTCGGGAATTATTAGTGTATTAAAAAAAGTCTCCGCGTTTTTCTTTTTCTTAGTTTTTTCTAGTTTAAAGCGAAAGAAATACCAAGTAGCACTAGAGTTTTCCTATAACGGGGGAAAAAAACAAATTGCATAAATTCCTTCACCGACGTATTGCGGAGAATTACTTGCAGCTTTTTATTTAGTCCAATATTTTACTCTTCTGCTCCACTCCAATTACGGAGAAGAACAAAGTATTCTCTCCGAGAGACAATTGTTCACCAGAAAATCGTTCTCTTGAACGCTGCACATTAGATAGATAAACTGCTGGTATATCCTCGTTTTACCGCCATGTTTGTTCCACTTTATAAAAATAAAATTTCGAGAAATCTCACCGGCTAAAGAACAATTTAATATTTTGAAACGTGGAAAATTTTTCAGGCTAAATCGAACCACCAAATCCATCTATTTCCAAAGAACTGTTTTTCATGAATGAAACTAGAACGACTATTACAAACTATTTGTGCTTCATCAACGGAATAGTTTTTCAAAGTAATAACCATAAATTTTCTGTTATCTGTCATGATGTTATTCCTCATTGTCTCTGGTTATATGAAATAATTCGTATCTGAGGTCAAATCGTACGCTACGAAAATATAAAACGATTCACTTTCAGCAACTTTCAGACAACTAAAATTATCACATTCGTACAATTTTAATAGTTTAAATGCGCAGCAACCATTAATAATTTCAGCCCCGGGAAAGAAATTATCGCGGTGTGTAATAATACAGCTTAAGTAATCAATTGTTTAGTAAATAATGTTTCCACCAGTCAACCTAGCAAGTAAATCTACGGAGGTTTCAAATTTGGGATAATTATACGTGCAAACAATTATTTTCATAACTCAAGGAGTAATCATAGTTTCAACAAACAGTCGTTATATTTGTGTAAGAAATCAATCGTGTTGAGGGATTGTTATTAATTATGCATAGGTCGTAACCTTTCGCATACATTACCGAACCAAATTTACAGTTAATACCCACCGGAGAAATATTTGAATTTAAAATTTGATTCTCATACCAATGTTCAAAGCTTTAAACTTCGATTAAATAAAGCCCGCGGTTTTATTAAAATTTTAGGTAAAAAAGTTTTCAGACATTTTACGAAATTTTATACTACGGAAATTTAAATTGCCTCTAAAACAACTTAAACAATTTTCGTTATGTTTAGTTTGTGAAGTCTATAGAAGGAGAATATTCTGATATTTTCTTAGAATTCAAATTTAAATATTCTTAAATAAATATCGAATTATTTTGGACTGTGTAATTGTATATCTTTCGTCTTCTGGTTAGTGAATTATTTGAAAAGTCTATGAAATTTAACCTGAAATTGAATGTGAATCGAAGCAACAAAGTGTTTTTCAAAAGGCAACGCTTTGAAAAAGTATATTCAGGATATCGGCAAATTTAGATAGCACTTTATAACAAGCAAAACAGACAAGTCACAGAAATTTTAGAATTAATTAAGAGCAACTGCGTGTACCAAGAACAATAAACAATGGATATTCAATTGACAATAACGTCAATAACCTAACATAGACGCCGTTGTACTACAACTGGAGATCAATGTTGTTCCAGTAAATAGTTGTTAATCATATGTGTTCCGTTTCATTTAATGAAATATTCAATAAGTATAATTAAAGTATATCTAGCCATTATTTACTGAAATGATACAATAAATTGTCTACCTATTGATTAAAGTTAACAGACCAAAATGTAGTAGTAGATGACGCTATTTTACTTTTAATTTATGGAAACTTCCAGAAAGTCACGCAATTTTTTGAAATATTTTTCTTTAGAAAACGTTGGCCGTTATTAAAACTCCATTAGTAAATTATTACTGCTAACTTTTTCTTTTGACATCTAAAAAGTAATAAATTTACAAAAATAATGTGACACATAACCTTTTCCCTGCACGGCGAAAATAAAGACATGAAACATGTTTGATCTTCACATAGCAAGACCTTCACCTTTAATGGAAGTTTTTAGAAATACCTGCCTATACAGGTTAACAAAAAGCTGAACCGAGAGTAGGCCGTGGAAATGGTCTATCTTGTCTATATTTGGTTAATACGAGAGCTTTTCAAGGCTAACAGAATCTACGAGGCAAAATATTGAGATACCAGGCGTGTAACCAACGAGTTTAATAAAATACACGAAAACTAAAACTGTGAAAAAGATGATAAAATTATGGATGTTAAAAAATAAATTAAATATCGCTATCAAACTGTATTTGACGCGAACGTGAATTGCATAAACTTTAAAAATGATTAATGCCCTCCATGACCAACCCTTATCAAATTTTTTCTTGACCATACGACTTCATTATGTAATAAAATAGGCCGCCGTGTACATAACAACAAGAGGGCGGATACATAAAATATTTTACCAGCGGGATATGATAAACGCTATGCGACGAATTGTTAGTAAAGAGAATTTTTAAATAAGCCCTAAATAAGTACAGGAAAAGCGTCCCTTTATAATTTTAATACTAGTTAATATCGAAAATTCGTTAAGGTGCGCGAGATAATTCAAAGGTCTCGATGGAAATCCGTGAGGAGATAGCAAAGCGAACCCCTAATCCTTGGCCCGAATACCTTCTTTAAACCCTGTGGCACACCAACGACCTAGAATGTATCGCGGTTAGAAGGTTAAGAACGTAAGCGAGCCCAAAGCTTGTCAGTTGTCCAAACATTCGGAAACGCATAAATAACACAGATGCCTATCAGCCGCCATATAGTATTTCTGCACATCGTCGGATACCTCGGCCGGAATTTACATTGTACTAATTAACAAGAGGATCTCACGATCGCAGAATGTTATAATTCGCATCCGCTTATATCCGGGTTATCTTGGAAGCCATCCACAAAACCCCGGCGTAGGCTTTCTTGCGCCCTGTTGGAACAAAGCGGCGATCATGAGTAACAGATGTCTCCGGAGATTTACCAGAGCTCTCAACTCCACTCCAGAACATCGTAGTAATTAATTGAGGAACCCGTCTATGCAAAATAGTCTCATCCTGTGCAAGCACGAGATGTTTTGCGCAGTTCCGATAACAACTATAATCAGTTAGGGACCAATAAATTAATGGGGGAGGGAAAAAGACATTAAAGTTATAGTTTGCTAAATTCGCACTTTGGTGGCGCGGGCTCTGAGTGGAGTTCAAGATGCCAACCAAGATATTCACGTCCATCAACTAAATTGGTAATCTCGGGACGCTATACAATGCGTGAATACAGATTCGCACAATGTATGTTAATTGTCTATAAATCGTGCTTGCACACATGGAATAGAGAATGAACGTAAGAGGATAAATCTGCTGGATGTGGCAGTGTGTGGTTCGATTACCGGTACGATCAAAGCTCGGCGCGCAAATAACCCAGAATGAAGCCATCAGTAATGACTCGAAAAGGGGCACACGGATGATGCACCGCCCTTCTATCTAAAATCTCGGAAACAATGACAATCTATAAAATTCTCACAACGAACCCTGCATTTTTCAGTGTTACGTTTTACAATGTTGCCAGAAATTCAATTTAAATTCTGCTTTCAGCAATTTTCATATTATAAAGGATAACAATAACCCGAATAAGAGAACCGTCATGCCGTTGTTGGTTAGCTTTCAAAAATTTGTTACCGTATATATGCTATATTAATTTTATACGATGTTTTTGTTCGGTTTAAATGAAACGTATGCATCAAACGTACCGAGATTGCTGCTTTTTATTTATTTAGTTCTTTTTGTAACACCAAGCACACTTTTATAAAAGCATGCTAGAAATAACTATCTTTTCATAAGAGAAATCTAATAAACACGTAGAATATACAATTTCAACATGTTAATACAAGTAACAGCTTCAACATTCTACCTTACATCGTTCTTTAAAATTAGTTTTGCCTTAATATGATTACAAAGTTAATCATTTTTATTATGTTTAGGTGAGATTTTTAAACTAGTAATCTTGCAAATATTTGTTAATGAATGCAACTCACGCATACGAATATAATTGGCTGAATTATGCACTTAATCAATATTTTCAGTTTAAACACACACTTATATAGCTTAAGTCAACTTAAATTACGACTCAAGCCATGCGCGCCAAATGTCTCAAGTCCTAAGATTGCTTACGCTTATGCAAACAGAAATTTTTGCAATTGGGGATTAGCTGAGCGTACCTGTCGTAACTAATTTATAAGAGTAAGATTAACTTAAGAAACTGCGAAAAATTATTGTAAGCACACTGTCCCTAAAATTGATATTTCAATATAGATCGGCAACTACAGCTTAGGTGTACGGAAAATTAATTTAAACCATTTGGGGCCACTATTTCAGAAGGAGTTTAGATTGAAGCTTAACTTCATACGTGCTGGAGCTTAAACTTCAGTATATTAAATTTAAGCTATAGTTTAAGTTGGCTTAAACTGAGCTTCTAGTTAAACCCTTTCTGAATATCGGTCCTTAAGCTGGCTTACGGTAAACCTCTACTTCACCTAGTATATATAGTGTTGTAAAATTTAACGGTTCAAAAAAATTAATCCGATGGAAATATTTAGAAAAGCTTATTTAATGATTAATTAATTAATTATTTCAAAAAAATACGTCTTTCTTGATAACTTTCTAAGCATTTGCTAGTTTTTACTAATCATTGTTTTAACCCGTAATTTTATTGTAAAAGCTTGTTGTAGTCTGTTTCGTTTCGAATACAATGTAAAATAGTAGGTACTGCATCAGTGCGATGTTTGAAAACTGTGTGTTTAACTCTGAATACATCTTAGTCAAATACAACCCTTAACAATACAGGCAGACCACATTCTAGAATTACTTTCAACCAAAGTAAACCATTTCATAATTAATTTTAAAAACCTATGTATAATAATTTCGAATTAGGTACTTTGAAAACACCATTGTTTTATAATATTCACTTTATCATTGCTTAAATGGAAACATGAGTAAACCACAGTTTTAATAAAGTAATTCAACTAGGTAGAATTCAATTAAAACTAACTTACAACGAAGAAACTTACTCGAACGAAATTAAAATTTCTAGATTACATTTTGTGGTTTGCATACTAAACTAACGGGTGTTCATAAACAGTCGTCATCCCAGTAGGTTTTGACTTCAGAAACGTATGTCTATTAAAATTGAGCAAAAATGCAAACATCATTATTTACAACAGCAAGTTTTATTAACTGTCAAACAATGTGTCAAAAGTAAACCAAACTGAACTGAGATTACAATAACTGTTGAAAATGGTGACCATTTTCTTGAATACACAAATTAACTCTTCGCTTCATGCTTTCAAATACATTTATTAGCCTATCTGGTGTTATTGGTTGAATGCTGTTTTTCAAATCCCCCAATGTGTGTACTGGGTTTCTAAACACATTACTTTTAATGTACGGAAACACGAAATAATCCAAAGGCGTAAGGTCGCAAGAACGTGGTGGATAAAGGTCTTTACTTACTGCTTCCTAAACTGATTGTGGTTAAACACTACATTTGGAAACCTCAATCTGAATTCATTTTTAGAAGCTTCGATCGAGTATTGCCATTCTCCATTTTCCAGTACTCCATTGCGAAAATAACTTTCGAGCATAAATGCTTTCTGTTGCGGCGTAAACATGATTTCAAAACTGAACAAACCTAAACGCGCTATGACAGTACTCAATGACGTTTCATAAAACTAGTTGACGTTTTCCAAGCTTCATTGTGTTGCACGAATTAATCAAAGATATAAAATTTTGTTTTTAAAGGCAACTGGGATGACGACTGTTTGTGAACACACGTTATTTGGAACAAATTAAATTTTCGCGACTAAAATATATCAAAACAAAAGAATCCATCAAATTAATTAAAAGAAATTGCCTTCACATACAATACGGTTGTATGCTCCTAAAAATATTTTCAAAATTAAGGAACTGAAATTAGGTTCAATTTTCGAGAGAAAAATTCAGTGGTAGCTCATAGTAAATTAAATATTACCAATTTTAAACATTCGCTACTGCATATGCGGTTCGTTAGTACTTTATCTATTTTTAAATTCGCTCGACTAATAGTATTATTTGAAGCTTCATAAATGCGATGTACATGAAAAGCTACACAAATCGGATTGTATTTCATTGAAATAAAAACAGCGAAACTCACATATAAGTTTAAAATAAATCATACTTGAGTGTCATCAGTAAACTACTACAACTAGGTAAGTACATAAATTCCGTTTTTTTTGCGTTTAGAAATCGATTTAATCTTTGTATTTTTTTTTTTTTATTAATGTCGCTTTATTTATTGTTTTACAAACGATAAACACGCACATTTACCCATAATCGCTTTTCCGATACTTGTAAAATTTAAGTAGCTTAAAAGTAACATAGACCTTCAGAAAAAAACGCGGTTGCTATTGTAAGCCAAGCGTATTTAAATTACAAAGTTTGAGGATTTCCCGGAGGCATATACAGAATAACCCTTTTACGAAATTAAAGTTGATCATCCTGTCGCTTTCTACGAAACAATCACATTTCAAAAATGCCAACTCAGGCTCATAGGAGCTTACAGAAGTATAAATAAAAATGGTAAATATGAGGCTATTTCACGTGCAAGTTCATAAATCCATGTATGTTATGGGTTAATATCCGTGTAAAACAGTAAAAAAATGCGGCCCTTTAAGTAAATTGCTGTTTTTGAAAGAGACGAAAAACTTATAAACTTGTTCAGCGTAAATTCGTTTTAAAGTCTAAAGATTTGAATACCTGAGCATTTGCTTTGAATTAATAATAATTTTAATTAGAAGTAATTTTCTTCTAATTTATATGAACGAAGTTAAGGGGTTGAAATTACTAAACTAATTAAGGGACAGTTTTCGTGCTTATAACAGGCTGTGTACTTAGGCCACTTACAACTTAATAATTTCTGCGTCAGCATGAAACTTAAAATTAATTATATTCGGGATATGAGGGCAACCAAACTATGAATTATAATAGACATTCGTAAGTTTAAATTTCCATAATACTTTGAATACACACAAATTAATAATAGTTTGTCGGCAGTTTTGTATGAATAATCGATGAAATTCTAATTTTAAATGCGAGATCAGGTCCAAATAAAAACCCAAAAACTATTACAATTTTAGTGTACTTTTCTGAAATTTCAATTAAAAATTGATTTCAAGCTCTTAAGAAAATTAATAGAAAGAGGTGCAGTCTTAAAATTAAAATTATTATAGTCGGAGTTCTGTAAAGATAATCGAGAAATATGTGGTGTAAGTTTAAAAAAACAAATGCTGAAAACCTTGAAATTTTTATTTCGAATTACGAAGTCTTATGAAGTCATTTCCAACTAGATTCCCTTGTGGAAGATTTCTGTCAACTTGGCGATTAATGTTCCCTTCCTTTAATTTATTTGCGCATTCAGATTAATGAATTTCCGCAATTATCAACTTTTTCTCTCTTCTGTTTTGTCATCATGAATCTGCAGATCATGATATGTCCGTGACAAATATAAACATTTTCTTTAAGAAAAGTATCTTTTCTATGATATTTATAAAAGCATAATAAACTAGGAGACCCTTAAAGTAAAAGAGACTGGAAAATGACGTTGTGTTAAAAAAAGAACTGTCAAAGATATAAATATAACTCGATGAATGCAAACTAAAAGTTTCACGTTAAAAGGGTTCGTGTTTCCATCAAAAAGGATATTGATGTTCTCCAGCTTGTCTAAAAAGTATTTTAATCAACGTTAACAGTTACCTACAAAAGGTAGACGTTTTGTGTTTGTAAGGTACAAAATATGCTTTAAGTAAATGTGACGGAATAGGGTGTTCTGCAATTTGTACCGAAGTGATCAGCTTGTCGAATTTACGTGTCTCCTACATAATCCTTGCTTATGTAAATTCCTGAAAGCACTCGAGTTTTGTAATTCTACAACAAGGACATAATAGGTATTAATTTCCCCAATTTCGCAGTATCCCTAACTGAAATCAAAGCTAGCCTGTCTATTCGCGTAATTCGACTGTGCCACGATGTATATTTATGAGATCGAAAGCTGTAAGTAAACCAGTATGGTGTATTCTCGATCGTAAGCTCTCGGTTCCGTTAGTCGTATCTTCTTCTTATCTTCCGGTTAGATATTGGGTCAAGATGGAGTTTGTTTCTGAATGTTAAGGACTCTCAAAATGCTTCCAACTCCACCTTCTCGAATTATATTAAAATGGAGAACTTTCGAGGGCTGCAAAAGTTTTTTTCTGCAAGAACGCTTTTTTTGGCTGCGTTAAACCCATTTCTGTGTTAGAGGAGTTAAAAAGTTCTTTAGTTTGCAATTTAAAACGTTCTCTTAGTTACGTGAACAACGCCCTAACACTAAACTAAAAGATTTTTTGATTCGTTCCCTGTGGTTAGCAACAACATCCCTGTTTTATTTCCCTTGGCGTTAACTTCAAACTTTTCGTCTCCTCGAGTTAACGCCTTAATAACTCAGTGTAGACAGATGAAGTTGTTGCCAAAACATTAATTTGGTTCTGGGCCTTTTTCGATTTTTTTTATTTGATTGTTCAGAAATTGCGATAACAAAAATAATCAACTACGATCTCAAAGAAATCGCTTCATTTCATTCGGTTTACTCGGTCTTTCCGTAGAACTTTTTGGCACTAATGTATTTACAACTTCGCGTGATAAAACAAAAAAGATTGAGATGGATAAAACGTCGCGTCGCTACATTGAACTTTGTCGATAAGCAATCAAAACACGATGTAGAAACAAACTGAAAGCAAAAAAGATTTCAAAAGTTTTTCGAACAGTTTGGCAAATCTGCTGTTTTGTCTGTAACCAACCATCTTGCCGGCTTCTACGTAGTTGTTGGCCCAAAACGACAGTAAACTCAAAAAGTGACATAGTCGGTTGTAAACTAAAGTTAACATCAACTTCGACTAACGCCGCCAGAACTTCCGACCCCGCAGAACATTTACATTTGAGTGTTGTTTAAGAAAGTAAGTTTCCTTGAATTAACCCTCGTCTGAGCACAATAAAATAGGTCCATTACAGACCTTGTCGCTTATTGACTACGACGACCAAGTAATTATAAATTGTTATTGGACAAGTTTGAAATTTGGGACTGCCTAGTCTGTTCACAAAGTTATTCATCGATTCATCATTAACGAGGATATAGTTAGGTAAACACACACAAAAACCAAATATACTCCCTTCTACGATAGACACCAACTTACTAAAATTATTCTGAGTTGTTTCTCTTAACATACATTAGCATAATTTAAAGCTAACAGAAAAAGTAGATAAAAGTACTACAGAAAAGCTCCTAAATTAAAACTGACTTTTCAACTTACATTTTCATGCAAACTCATTGAGAAAAATTAAGGAATTAAATATTAATTTAATAAGCTTAACATAAACAACCGGCAGTGGAGTGCACGTAATACTGAAATATAGAAAGTTAAGCAAGCGCCTGCTTGGCCAGAACTTGGTACCGGCCCCCTCAACACTGTGAAGGTACCATGAGATCGAAAAAAAAAATGATTCTGAGCAGGCCTTGACTAGTACAACACGATTGGCTACACTGGTTCTAGAATGCCTATGAATTATAATGTGACAGTGACATTTCAAATGTAAGTCAGTTTTGCAATCTTGTTTCCAGAATTATTTAAGTTTATCGTTGTAATACCAGTGAAGGATCACATTTTGAACACCTACTCTAACATGTATTCATCTTAGTTTTCAGTTTGTTCCCTAAATAAATACTGTTTTGTGTTTTAATTTATTTGACATTTATTAACCTCTAACCTACTGCCACATTTTGAAATCAGTCTTGCCAATCGTGTTGTACTAGTCAAGGCCTGCTCAGAATCATCTTTTTTTCGATCTCATGGTATAAGAGGGTAAAAGAAAAGAAAGAATTTAATATAAACATATATTTTGAATTTGCATGATATAAACTAATTTTCTTCTATTTACACAACCACAATTTAAATATTATTACTGAAAGAAAATAAATTGAATTAAATTCTGAAAAATATTTTTCGCTAATGCTTTGATAAGCTGCATGTGGTACCAAAAAGGTATTTGGCTTGATTTTATTATATGTTTATTGGTCTTCATAACAACAGAAGTGTGAGTTTACTTCCCCAGAGCAATAACAGCAGTTTATAGTGACAGCAGAAGAAAAATCGTATGCACTTTGGCAATTAACTCTTTCACTAATCTTCGAGAACAGAATAAAATGTCAGTTATCTTCATTCAAGACCATTATTAACTATTTTTTTAAATTTAATTCCTAATTATTTTTTAAATATTTAAATTGTGAGTGAGGGGATTAACACGTTCTTTTTAGTAGACAAACTGAAGTGTTCTTAATATCGGTTTTTCTACTACTACTAATAAACTGAAGAACAGTTAACTATCATTCAAACTTATTCCTTCTATTTTTCTTTTAAATGCAATGTTCCACACTGTTAAAGGCAACTGTTATAACATATTTCAACTAGATTTCATACCGAGCTTTAGTAGTTAAAACAGTTAGAAGTAGAATGGTAAAGAAGTGTTTCAAACACCAATTACAGTAAACTACTCTCAGCGAAAACTTAGTTACATAACCATAAAATATCATTATGTTAGTTGAAATGGGCTATAATAAACTCTTTGGAGAACTGTAGAATACATTCTAGATACACACAATTACTCAAAAAAATATATGAAGAAGATTGATTACACGAAAGTACATAACCAATCAAAATTCATATCGCCCAAATTGTTTACACTGGCCATAAAGGAAGTTAAGCTGGGAAAATTGCGGAATAAACATTGATAGACAAAAAGTAAGTAACTTAAGATACGCAGACGATGTTATATTACTAACTGATAATACAAAAGAATTAGAAGAGATGCTCAAGGAGTTAAAAGAAAAATCGGAAGAAATCGGCCTGATCATAAACATAGAAAAAAGAAAAATAATGAAACAAACATGAAACAATGTGGGACATTTTAACGACCTTAAAACTGTAGATGAACTAATAGAAGAGGTGGAAGAATTACATATCTAGGGGAAAAAATGAGGTTAGATAAAGAACTACATCAAGGAGCTGAATTAGATTCGCATGGGCTGCGTTTGGTAAATTAAGCCATATCCAGAAAAATAACAGCAAACACATAACAATAGCCATAAAGACAAAGGTCTTAGAATATATGGAACAGAAACGTGGGCATTCACAGACAAAATCATACGCAAATTATAAGTAGCACAGCGACACATGGAAAGAGTTATACTTAACATAATATTGAAGGACAAAAGATCTATTCCATGGATCAGAAGTAAAACAAAAATGAAAGATATAGCTGAGACAGCGACAAGAATTAGATGGGCAGATCACGTAGCCCGAATGGAAACAGAAAGGCGGACAAGGAAGACTACGGAATGGAGACCGAGAATGGGGAAGAGAAGTGTTGGGCGCCCTCTAACACGATGATGTAATGATGTAAGGTCGTAAGGAAGATTCCTGCGAAGAGATGGATGAGTGAAGCACAGGATAGAGAAAAATGGAAGGAAATGGGGGAGGCATATGTTCAATACGGACGAGAAATGCTGATTAAAGGGAGAGTGCATTTTTTGAAGTGACGAAATTTAGAAATGCTTCCAGCTTACGCTTTTAAAACTAAGCTACTACATACAGCCGTATTTTAAACACAACATTTTGGCATACAGCCAGAACAATAAATTTACTTAGTTTCAACCATTTTTTAAAAGAACTTATAAATTATAACCTTAATAAAATGATTTTAGTAACCAACAACTTTAATGAAATACAGAGTTCTTTATTATGACGAACGGTCTTCCAACATTAATTCAACAATTCTCTATACTCTAGACTAGAGTAAACACTTAAAAGCAAGTAGTGGCTTTCCTTAATGCGAATTTTAGGAAAAATTATGGTTATACCTTAGTCGACGAAAAGGCATACACCCGCTACTAATCGTTAAATTTATTTTTTCCCATAAGTTTTCCCACTGAAACTAGCGACAAACGTTTTACGGATGAACCTTCCCGTCTCTTGAATTTCCGGTTTCCTGTTCTTTATTGCAACTAATGCAGTGAACATTTCAGTGATATATAAAATGATGTTATTCGCGGCATTTCTTTAATGTGGCACGAACGTTTCCAAACGAGTGCACGTAACTTTTTGATTTCTATATTTTTTACTTTTCTAACTGATTCTTTTAGAATGTGATAAACCGAACGTTATTTTGCAACGCTATTAATTTCTATTTACATGATAGTTGCGTATAACCACAATAACCAAAAGTAAATCCTCTATAATATAAGCAAATATGCATTTCGAGCTGCCAACTCCTTGATGTTTATCTTATTAATGTTTTCGTCTACAAATATAACTTCGTATTTAAGCTGGAACTTCTACAAAAGTAAATTTCAGATTATTTCTGAATTATGCAAATAACCAAATTTGTATTTAATCTCGCATGTAGCAAATAAAGTTAAAATTAAATGTTCGTACATAGACATTGATAACTGCTATACAAAGGTTTTGGTTTCCAGCGAAATAATAGTAAGGTTTTCCACTCAATAAAGGTGTAAATCTAAAACAATGGTAAGGTATTCAGCGTAGGTTGCCTTAAAATTGCCACTTTATGGCGTAGGAGTTGTTCTTCGCCCACAAAGGTTAAAGGATCTGGTTAGCTTTTGAAATTTTACTTAAAAAATGAAAAGGAAACATCCAAAATTTATAAATAATTTATGCGTAGGACAACATTTAACTTAATTCAAAACTCTTAGGGAATAATTTTGTTTGCAAAATATTTCTGAATTTCATAATAGAACTATGGAAATGTTGCATCTATAACTATAAGATTTATATATAAAGATTTTCAAAAATAAATTGAAACCTCGAAGTGTATTTAAGATTACAAATACTAATAAACCGCCAATAATTCATTGAAATTTCTTAAGGAATTAAAATTCTATAACCTAAAATTCAATGCATTAAAAATATGTAATAATCTTAAGAAACAAATATGAAGGGAATGCAATTTGCAAATTCTTATTTTAGATTAAGTAAATTGCGATATCAAAACAACGTAATGCACTAAATTACCCTTCCCTGACTATTTTTACGAGTGCGTAAAAGAAACAAAAATTGCCTCTTCACCTTGAGACAAATAAGTAATTGGGTTTTTCGCCACATCCATCATCAACTTTGAGGGGATCCTGACAATCTGTCGTATTACGATTGGTCTTATATTACATTCGGTCGTAATTTAGCTCCTTTTCTTCTCCTTTAGAATAAGGCACTTTGTTTTGTTTTCGTAAATTTAAATATGAGGTTCGTATTTCTTAAATGGGATGGGACGAATTCGCTCGAGAGAAGCCTAACTTAAAATATAAGAACATCGATATTTTATAAATGAAGAAAAATATATTTCAGACGTACGGGTAAATCTTAACGAGCGCCTTTTCAGATGAAAAAATACTTCCGATATTCTCACTAATGAGTTATTTTGTATAAGAAAGTTCTCGTAGAAGTTCAGGCTTCAATATTTGCAATCACTTCAAAAAGCGAAATTTTTAAACAATTACTGATACCATCCAATTTAAATTTATATGATTGAAATCAAACAAACAAATAATTTTTAAAAATTTAATTTTCAAATTTTTAATGATAAATATTTACTTTATTTTAGGTGATTTCTTAATCTAAACTAAACTAAAATTTTCTAATAAAGCAAGGTTTTTAAAAAGAAACCAAGTATTGTTAAGACACCACGAAGACGAAGGAGTAAATACCAATTAAAGAGGGTTAAAAAGTGATTTAGCTCTAGGCATTGAAAATTCATGGTGGAACAGCTGGCGGTAATAGCATTTCATTACGTCAACTTGCTATTATAGGTTCCCTACCTTTGCAATCCACTATTTCAAGTTTCCCATTCCGCTCGATTTAATTCTACGGAACTTTCCTAAACTGCGAACATAATCAACCAGGATTTCCAAATTGTTACGTCTAACTATTCAGGATGGTGTAAAAACTATGTAAATTCGGTGCCTTTGAGCAAGGCACGCATTTATCGTTTTTGTTTTAAGCTGCAACAATCGAAATCGTTTCCGACAAAAGGGTCGGACTTTCCAATCGATCAGGAAATTTTTTAATAGAAGATTCTAAACGGTCACAAGTGAAGATTCGAAACGACTTTACAAAAGGCGCGAGGGTCAAAAAGAAACAATACAAAGAAGTTTTCTAATGGAAGGGATACGAAATGATTTTTCTTTATGTGTTTTCTCAAAGTCGCGTTATTTTGAAATTGCTTTCCTTAAATTATTTCCAGGAGAATAACGTCATGCGAAATAAAGCCGTGTCGAGAAAAAAATCGCCTTATTTTCTTTAATATAATTTTGATGATCATCGCTGTGGGAGCGAAATCACAAAAAACACGTCGTACCTGCTCCAGATACTGTTTCGAGGAATAATCATTTAGTTTTTTTGTAACCGTGAAGTCTTAAAGCATGGCGAACTACATGAAGACGTAATTGAAAACTTGTCATTCTCGGTGGTCGGTGGAAAAAGCGGCGGTTGCAATTGCGGCAGCCGATGGCTTTTTTCTTCGGGTAGCGTAATGGCCGACGCCGCAGAATGTTTTTCAATACAGCACCGGCAGTGACACAGGTGGAAGAAGGAAGCCACCGAAGCATAATTTGCATTGCTTAAAGGTTTTTTCGCTCAGATTCCACATCATTTAGAGGCAGTTTCCCACAGGCAATAAACAGCAACGCGCGCGCATAATTTCCCTGAGATATATGAGATAAAAAATTAAAAAATGAAAATACAGGCGGCATATTCAACTAATTACTGCCCCTTTTTACACGCAGAAATGTATTCATACACTCGTTTAGGGAAGAATTATTACACCCTGCAACACTGTTGCTGGCAGCAACTAAAAATTCCTACGGAAAAGCATATTTGGGGTAACATTTAGGAGCCCATATATAAACGTTGTAAATACTCTCAGTTTAATTTATTACTTGAATTTTATTCAACAGCTTCATATTCGCGTGTGTATTTTCCGGATTGCGTTATAAACACAACCGCGAAATTCGTTTGATTATTTGAGATAGGACTGCAACGTTAATTCCCTCCAGATTAATTTATTTTTTTATAATCCGGATTTCAAATTTATTCCGTAAAAATTCTAAATAAATCAAATTAAGGTTTATTATTTATCATGCTGCTGAAAAATCCTGAAATCCCCTCAACCGAAAATTTCATTTTATTCATTTTAAATTATTTCAGGGTATTACTACTTTACAAAACAATTTCTGAAATCTTATTTGATTACATCCGTGTCTAGGCTTGAATTTACTGTCGAAAACAATTCACATATCGAAATTTTATAATAAAATCTACATCTTTCTTGTTTGCTTAAACTGTTAACCTTCTTTAGAGCCGGAAGTTAATCGCCAATTAACATTCATAATTACGACTGTGGTGGTCCTCAGTTTCCACGCTTAAAATTTTTTCATTTATATTTACCGAGAAAATTTGAAGCTTTTTTGAAGCTTTGTTCAATATCATATCTTTGACTGGGACTTTTGGGAGTTACCTGGTATTAAACGTATTCAATTCTTTTAAAATGAAAGTAAATATTAATAGAGCAAACTCAATCTGGTTATGTAACAAAATATTTACAGCTAAGTTTTTGATTACAATTTTTGCATTACTAAATCAGGTACATTCTGTTATTTTTAATATTTTGTTCTTTAGTTAGTCTACTCTTTTTATTGCATTATTGTTTTGCCTTGTTGCTCTCCTTGCGTTTTAAATTTTTGCTTTAAAATTATCATCTCATCAAAATACAATAGCTGGGTTTTGTGCCAGTTTGCATTTCCACAGTATATCGCAGAATAAAAGAATACTGTATATATAGTTAAATCGTTAAAATAACTTCATGGTGCTTAACAAATAAATTTTAAAATGTAAAGCTTCAAGGATGCACTCAATGTTACCACAACAATATTTTTCTCTATATTGACTGAAATCTACAGAAAATAGTAAAATCTTAAATTTAAGAACATTCTTAAACCTTACAGTTTTTAATTGCAACATTCTACAAAGCTTAATTAATATCATAATATTTTAATTAACATTTAATTAGGAGATTAAATACTTTCAAAAGTGATTCACTTCGACATGGTAAGATAAACAGAAACGTAGATTACTTCAGTTTCTTCTGTTTAAAATTGTTCGTCGTTAATTAATTTTGATCATGTTAAGTGTGATATTCGTAATAATCTTTTACTTTAAAAATAACGACATCTTAATGAATGCAGTGAGGTGCCAGCATAAAATCTTTTTTTATAATTGTTAAAAATTAGTCAGTATTAAGTTCGCTGAAAATTGGTTCAAATTAAATCAAAACATATTTCAAACCTTATTGCTATCTAACCAATTCCGATAATTTTTTTATTTTATATGGGACAAAAAAAATAGGAATTTTTTTTATAACTCAGCATTTGAGAGCGTTGAAAAATACGTTTTATATGAAATTAGGCACTAAGGCTAACAAACAGAGATTGCAGGTAGCAGAAATTAGGTTTTTAAGAAGAATTATAGATATCAAAAGAAAAGATAGAACAAGAAATGAGGATATACGAGCAGAGCTCCAAGCGAAAGCATTAAAAGAAACAGAAACAGAAACTAAGGTGGTTTGGACATCTAGTACTTAAGATTAGAGGAAAATAGGTTAGGAAAATGTGGGAAGCTAAAACTATAGGTAAAAACAAAGTGGGAAGACCAAAAAGAACATGGAACGGGAGTATTGGGGAAATACTACAGGAAAGAGGAATGGAATGGAAGGAAGTATTGAGATTGGCAAAAGACAGGAAGGCATGGAACAACTTCGTAAAACGAAGATACTGATGAATGAGAAAATATTGTCGGCATCTGTGGGTACAAGAGGGCCGGACTATACATGTGTGAAATTACATTTAAGATAGGCAAAATGTATTAAAATAATAATAATTTATATTTCTTGATCGATAATATAAAAAAAGCTATTATTTTATATAAATTCATGTTCTAAAATGTAATTAAATTTTTTTTCATAAAACGGTTTTTATTTAAAATATGCCTTTATACAATTGCTATTTGGTCCCATCAAGTTACCAAAATGTACTAAAATAAGTACAACATTTCAATCATGTTGAAGTTATAGAATAGAAATTAAAATTTCTTGCAATAAAAGCATTAATCAACGTTTATTTTAAAAAATAATTAAATCTTTAGCTGAAATTTTAAATATTTCACTTTAGCTATAATCTTTTTATAACACCTAAAAACAAGGAAAAACTATTCAACAACAATTCAAGTAGTAATGGAATAAACAAACCAAATCGAATTAAAGAAGCTCCCCAAAAATTTTAAAAAACAAACAAAAGAGTATAGCAAAAAGATTACTGGAAACAATAAAGAAAATAATATAAAGAAAAATATTGGAAACAGCCTAACCAAGACCAATAAAGAATATTTTAAAACGTCACTGCAGAGGTTTAAACTGCGCCAATAAATTTATAAAGATTTTCTCGTGGATATGTTTACGAAAATAACTATGTTAAACTCATTTTTAAATTTCCACAGAAACTTTGTTTAAAAATAGACGCTTCATTTTCCAATATTTGTTATAATTTTTGTATAAATAAATAAATATTTCATTTACATTCGAATAATTCTAGATCATTTCGAAATTACGTATTGTAATCAAGAATTAATTATAAATTATAAGTAATCAAAGAAATAATTTCCAACTATGTGAATCAAACTACGCATATTCAAAATAAAATTTCCTTCAAAGCCTAATTTCAGCGAGTAATTTTAATGTTAACCTCGAAAACACTTTTTTTAAATTCGCCCTTTTTGTTAAGCTCTTTTAAAAATGGGCATCTAAATAAACCAAATTATTGTCAAGGGGCTCGGAGACATCTAACCCCTATTGTAATCCAAGTACTGAAAGCAGGGAAAAGCATGGCCGGGTATAATTTTGAAAACAATTTCAACATCCCGGGGAATTTTCTACAAATTACAAATCGATTGTCCAAGAGAAGAATAAATGTGCTGACTTCTTCCTAAACGCAGAGGGCATTAGAGGGTTATTAAGGTTGAAGTGGCCATTACACTACTCTAAAGCAGACAAAGAAATTTAAAACTACCATTAATCCACTTTATTTAGTCTATCACTGAATTTCCTTTTGTTTTAGTTATTTAAAGTTCTGTTTTCTCCTGGTAACTTGTAATTCGAGTAAATATTCGGTCCGATTTTGTTGAAAGGGCTGGTTAGTTTAACAAGTGCGCTTCTCTGAAGTGCCGCAGATTTAACTAACGTTTACACTAACGAGGCCACTTTGGTTGCAGATCAAAAGTTGTTGGTTCCCGTTAACGGGCTTCGGTAACAATCAGATATGGTGTGTGGTACACAGAAAACGCTTCTGCTAAACAAATTTGCATTTCACTTAGCCTGTTCGACAAGTACAACGAACGGTATATAACGTTCTCGTCGACAAAATGCCACAGACAAAATTAATGTTGTAACGTAGTTTTGAACTACTACGCTCAAATGAAAGACAAAAGGTAAACAACATATTAAATATGGTATCCTCCCCGCTATTATACAGGAAAATTGTGTTATGTAAATTAATCTACATTATTTCGTAACGTAAACATTACAAACAACGCTGCGTGGAACATTTATTCATACTAATTATACAACGAACCATTGAACTGTAGACTATCTACCACAAACACGTACTACCATAAAATTTTATATGGGAAAATTACTCTCGAGTTGCGTTTCGCTATGAACAATGCTAAAAAATTTTCAATTAAAAACGTTTACATGGTCGCATACAAAATGTATATTTCAAATATGGAATACCTACGTTAAATAAAGCTTCGATATTTACCCATGTCGAGCAAAAAATTATCTAAACATTATTTATCCTAAAAATCTATTTTTCATTACTACACATATTGCAAAAACAGACCAAATATATGTCAATATTTTCCGGCATCAATTGACAGGATTTATTCACTTATAATGAACCTGTTTATAGCGCAGAAGGTTATACAGACAAACTGAAATTTTACTGTAGATATATTTGATTTTCTATTTTTTTCCTTTCTAAGTTTAATCATTGAGCTATCCCGTATCCCAGTACTATAGCACCGCATTCTAGCTTTATATTTCAATTAGTAAAAGTTAACAACCACGTTAGGTAACGTTCTCCGGTTCCAATTATTCTTAAAATTAAAGGCTAGCACCAGATCCACTGTCAAAGTAGGTAGTTCATTATCTAAAAATCCAACTTTAATGAAATTTTCGCTACGGCAAGATTTTACAAAATGAAATCTGAGCTGATGATTTCCAGTAATGTTCACGATGTGAAACATTTTATGAAGGATAGAACAATATAAGCTTTATTTTAAAGGTAGAACAGAACAGGAAAGCTTCAGGGCCTTTTTCTGAAGTAGTAAGCAGCGAAGATTCATTTTTCAGATAACTTATCCTCTTTTCCTAAAAGAAACTCAAAAGAATCAAATTTAGAGATTTAAACATAAGCTTAGGTAAAAACCTTTTTGATGTTAAATATCCAATTCTGGAGTTTATTGTCAAACGTTTCTTTGGAACCGACTTTTCAAAACATGCATAGTATGAAATTTTAAAGTTAATTTTCAATCACCAACTTGTCTTAAAATTGAAGTGTTTTAATTCAGAAATTTCCGTGATTCCTATTGAATTATTATGGCTTTTCTGATTAAACTAAGGTTAAATATTAAGGAAATTCGCTACAAGTGGCTGTTATAAAACCAATCGCGTTGTTTCTTAATAAAAATGTAGAATACTCAGTACTTTGGAAAATAATTGAAACACATAAATGTAGCCATTAATTAAGATTTCTTTCAAGAACATAAAGTCACAGTCTTCAATTAGTTCAGCTGTTCAGCATGACTTATTCCACATTCTGTGTTTACGCAAGATTCTTGAGTTCGAGAAAATAAGCTAGAAACATTTTAGGGCCATTTAAATATCAACGATATTCCCTGGACATTAAAAAAAAAAGAAGGAAAATACATTTGATCTGCCTCGTTACATTTTATAGAACCTACAATCAATTCTTTCAAAGGAAATGTTCAGAGCAGAAGAATAAATTTTACCATTTACAATCGAACATCTTCTAGGATATTTGCTGGAATAAAAAATTACTTTGGTTACATACTGGAAAGTTTGAAAAGGCATACGTTTTCGATTCTTAACGATTTTCCTCTGAATGATTCTCCCTGTTTTTTTGAACGAAGAATTCAACAGGATTTTTTAGGATCCTTGTAAACCCGCTAAATTCAACAAAATAAAGCTAAATTTTTACTGTTGCACTTATCGCCCAGAAATTCATACTTTTTAAAAAGCAAATTAATTTTGTTGAATCGCCCGTAAAAAAAGTTTTCATTCGTAAGAAAATATTATTCCAAAAGCACCTTTTATTTTGGTTTTTACGTAAAAATAAACTAAAACGTATACCGAGAAATGACTGCGAAATTCAGGGATTTTCCACATACAAACAAACAATAACAGCTTATTTTCTGGAAGGAAAGTAAGGAATTCAATCATTTATAAAAGTATTCCGAGGCTCGTTTGATCTTTCATATTTTCTTGAATAAAGTTACCACCTTTAGAAATAGTTTTTTTTTCCTGTACAAAAAAATCTCATAAAAGGAAGCAAATCCGTTTACTTTCAAAGCAATATCATAAAAGTAAGAGACAAAAAATATATGTTTACTCCTTCAATAAACAGAAATAACTGCGTTTCCAAAAACCTATTTCTTTTGCTTCTTGAGCTATATAAAAAGTATAGAAAGTGTTCGAAAAAGAAATGCCGAAAGCATCCAAATAAATGAAAGAAAAACTTTACAGACTTGTCTATTAACGTAATTAGAATTCGAAAATTAGTTGAATTACAAAGAAATTTTACTCCGTCGGCATAAAATTTAATATCCAAGCATTGAAAAAATTACGTTTGATAATCATGAAATTTGGGTTAGCCTGATATAAAGCGACCCTTTTCTTGTTACAAAAACACCTTTTATCTAACCGAATTCACTGAATCCCAAATTTAGAAAAGGTTTACACACTTATCACTTAATTATCGAATGCCATCGAACTCCAAGTTTGTCACGACCCTGAGAACACGTTCTCGTTAAACGTTAGAGAATTCAAAAGGATCTCACGAACCTGCGAATCGCATTCCAAGGTAATCAAACGGCTGTAATGAGCAGTCTTATTGTAAATTATTTTTGCCCCTTTCAATCAACGATTTCGCTTAATATTGGATTTCTTAACGGTCACAAGTTTTTGCAATCAGAACTTAAGGGTTTTACGCTGAAGTCGATAACTTTGCCAGATTACGCGCTATCTAATTTTACAAAATACTCAGCAAGATTGATACTGATGGGATCAGCAAAAGCTGTCACTCAATTCATTTCTGGTTTACAGATCATCAAAGGTAACCTTAAGCTTTATATTATGCTAAAATGGCTTTTACGTTGATAAATGTTTAATTATAATGTTTCATCGGAGTAGGTTCACGCTCATTAAGAGAACATGTACAACGATAATTACGAAATACGTAATATCGATTTCATGATTACTGCAAACCGATAATGAGTTAAGCCAAATTTCTGTTATATTCTAAATTTATTCTACTACCAATTACTACAACCGTTAAAATTAATATCGAATAGTGCAGAATCGTGAAACGATGATGCAATTCGAAGAATTTCCCCCATCCAACTAAATGTTCTCTCTGATAGACTAGTATCATTGAAATTCTTAACGGAGTAGAACTTTGAACACTAAAACTATAGTCAATCTAAAGTACAGCAAACTCCATGAAGTAATTTCATTCTAGATTCATGCGAGGTAAAATGTTAACTACAAAACATGAAACCCCATTAGATAAGAGAGACGTCTCACGATATACGATGCAAATATGTTAACGCTTTACAGAGCCACTCCGCCCACACCTAAATCTAGCGCGTTTCTCCTTACCATGTCCTGGCGGCATATGGTGAGCTACGGGTAATCCTGGATAGACCGGGGAGTATCAGTTACATGTCCGACCGGTTTTGATTAAGCTTTGGCGAAAAAGTTTCGTCGACTATAAATCCATTTTGGGGTATTACGAAAATCGCTTTGGGAAGCCGGAGATAATTTCTACATGACAAGACAAGCCAAAATGAAAAAAACTTTTAAGAAGCACCATTTAACAATGTAATTTTGAACTAATTATTTTTTTCTTGATTTAACAAGATTTGTAACAAAAACAATTTACTCTGAGTTCATGATTTCCACGACTGTTTTGTGACGATGAAATAATTGCAAGAGAATTTATAATAATTCTCAGAAATTAATGAAATATTTCTTTTTAAGCTCAGCAGAATGTACCTTTTAAATTAATTCCCGGTTGTATAACTGTTTTGTTGAAACAATAAAGTTTCATTACGTTAAGCACACTAGAAATTTTACTCCTCATTCACTGTTAAAAACAAAGTTCCACACTAACTGCTAGTTGAATGAAACAATGCTTGAAACTTCTGAAAGGGAAAGGTTTTTTCGCAAACCTCTTTTAATGTTAAAATTAAATCATAACCATATTTTCTATTTAATAATTGCTTTTGCTCTGGTGTTAGCTTATGTAAAAAATTAAGCGACAATCATAATTAAAACAATATAATTTCAAAAACAACCAAATTCCAGAACCAACAAAGGAAAAGACAATTCATTGTCTAGGGTTGCCATGGAAACAACTACACTAGTGACAATGGTTCGTTTGAAGTGAATACGTGGTTTGCAATCAAAGTCTAACTTCAGTAATAGTCAGTCAGGTCGAGATTAATTCAAATGCCTAATTTGAACACTCTCGTGAAAATGGAAAGGCCATAAAATAATTAGTCATTCTAACACTGATTCCAGCATGTAATGAAGTTTCGTGGTTAAGCTTTTGTCTCTGCATTTAATAAACTTACTTTAATATTTTTAAATTCGGGTATGTAAAGGTTAAAGTGCAAGTGGTGAATTTAATAATAGACGTTGGCATTTTTAAATACACCTACATAATGCCAGAATGCAGCAGAAAACCCAAAAGTTGTTTCGGAAAGGAAATTTAGTAAATTTTGTTTTTGACTTTTAAAATGCATTCACGATCATTTTTTAAAATAGGCCATGTAAGGCGGATTATTTAGCCTTCTAGTGGTATAAACAAGACTTTGGTATTAAAACTGTCCTTAAAAGGCACATTGAAGGTATTTTAAAGATATGATTTACAACAAAACTATCACTGCCAGATTAAAGTTTATTCCGCTAGTTATAATTCATTTCAGTATTTTTTTTTTACTAGGAAAGGCCATGGTAAATTGAATTATTGATGGGTTGACTGAAACGTTCGATAGTACATATAAAAACCTACTTCAAGGTTATATGCCGTTTTCGTATTCAGCAGAAAACGCATGGAAAAGTTCCTTTATTTTCGGGATATAAAATTATTTAAGCGCTGTTTACAGCTTTGCATCATCAAATTTAGTACACATTTTATGTACTTTAGTGGATAGTGATGTTGTTGAGATAGCGAAGTACCTCATTTTATATTTGATATTGTTCTTACTGTACTTCCAAAATAATGAATTACAATGAATATTAAAATTTATTGCTTGTCATTTTGTTTACATTTTTTCTCGTAACTAACAACACGTTACATAGTAACCCAAAAAACAATATTTATATCTCGTGCACAGCACGAACATGCCGCCCACCTTGAACGCTCGTCTTTCAAATAAGAATGTTTAAATTGCATATAATTAAACTAAAATTAACTAATATATTAAAACTACAAATCCATAAACATATCTATGGCTATTGAAAACAATTAATGTGAATTAACCTACTGGTTATTATACAGTCATTCTTTGTCCATAGGTAAAACACAGATTTTGCTAATTGCACGTTTTATCACTCCGTTGTGTGTTTTTATCGATACCACTCTGCACAACTTATCACTTCCTGGATGCAATTGTAGAATTCTGCCCAATTTCCATTTTAAAGGGGGTAGGTTATCCTCCTTAATGACAACCATCATGCCTTGGAGAAGCTGCACAGGCGACCTTTGTTTCCATTTTGACCTCTGTTGCAACTGGCTTAGGTATTCTGTGAACCACCTTTTCCAAAAATTTTGACGTAATCTTTCAATTAACTGATATCTCGAAAGATGATTTAATTTCAGTTGTGTTACGTCTGGTTCTATTAAAGTCGTCAGTGGGCTTCCAATTAGAAAATGCGCAGGGGTTAATGGGTTTAAATCGTCAGGATTAGTCGATAAAGGAGTGAGAGGACGTGAATTTAAACAAGACTCAATACCGGTGAGGATTGTGTACAACTCCTCGTAAGTTAGCAATGCATTTCCAACTATTCGACGTAAGTGGTGTTTTGTTGATTTGACAGCTGCCTCCCAAATTCCACCAAAATGAGGAGATCTGGGAGGTTGTGCACCGACAAAGGTAGTCGCATTGTCCGAATATAAATTTAATATGTTACCCCTACGAGCAATAAATCGCTTCAGGGTGTTTAAAAATGATAGCGTAATGAGATCACTAACCAAGTCAATGTGCAATGCCTTCGTGGCAAAACATACAAAAATTGCCACATATACCTTAATTGTCTTTTTACTTCGACCGTGACCGCCCTTTATTGTAATAGGACCAGCATAGTCAATACCTGAATTTACAAATGGACGTGCCGGTTGTACCCTGTTTTCTGGCAAGTCACCCATCAATTGGTCAATAGTCACAGGATTTGCCCTAAAACATTTTACGCATTTGTGCAGAATTTGCCTAACCGTATTTCTTGGCGCAATTGGCCAAAACCTTTGGCGTAATGAAGCTAACGTCTGTTGAGGCCCTGCGTGAAGCTGTTTATGGTGTTCTTGAATAACCAACAATTTTGTTACCTGATGGTTTGCTGGTAATATTATTGGATGTTTACTATTATATGGTAAACTAGTGTTATTTAATCTACCACCTATTCGAATCACGCCCCTTTCATCGATAAACGGATTGAGCGATAATAATTTACTTTCTTTATTGACCCTTTTGGCTTTCTTTAATTCTTGAATATCTTTGCTGAATTGTTCACCTTGCACATATCTTACAATTGAAATCATTGCCTCGTGTAATTCCATAGGGCGTAAGGCACCAACGCGTTTAGATAATTTGTGTTTCATATTGTAACTGAACCTAATGCAATACGATATGACTCTTTGAAGTTTAATAAACGATGAGAATTTATGCATAATTGCAAAATTTGATTCGCGCACTGGAACTATATTGATTAGTACTGTACGTTTTTCTTCGAATACATTTTGATTCTGACAGTTTGTCAATGTGAATGGCCAAGTATCGCTATTTTGTCTGAGCCATTCTGGGCCATTCCACCAAACCGACGATTGTTGAAGTTCCTGAGCTGTTGCACCCCGTGATATGATATCTGCAGGATTATGTTTTGAGGTTATGTGATGCCAATCAGTCGCATTGGTTAATTGCTGTATTTCAGATACGCGATTTGCGACGAAAGTTTTCCACGTATTGGGTTCAGCAGCTATCCACGCAAGTACAATTTTTGAATCACACCAATAATAATGTTTACTAAATTTTATGTTTAATGTTTGTTCGAGTTTATTAACTAGTTGTGCTAACAGAAGGGCCCCACTCAACTCCAGTCGAGGCAAAGATATTGTCTTTAACGGTGCTATCTTAGCTTTGGCGCATAGTAATTGTGCCGTATAATTCCCGAGGCTATCGGATGATTTAACATAAAGACACGTACCGTACGCAAAATTGGACGCATCTGAAAAGGCATGTAATTCAAATGTTACCGACAGTCGATCGCCCACTACCTTCCGTGGTACTCTTAATTCGTTTATGCCTGGCAGATTTTTTAAAAACTGCGTCCACATGATTTGTAAGTTGTTAGGAATTACCTCATCCCAGCCTAAACGTTCAGACCAAATTCTTTGAAGTATGATCTTTGCAGTTATTAGAATCGGACCGATTAAACCTAACGGGTCAAATAACTGGGCTATTGTAGACAAAATTAGCCGTTTTGTCAATCTTTTCGGTGCTTCAAACTGCTTTACCCCGTATTTTAATTCATCCGTTTTATAATCCCAACGCAATCCTAGTATTTTTGTGTCGCCTTGTTTGTCTAAGTCTACCCATTCGGACAACAAATCTGGTGCTAATTCTGGATGGTTCGACACCCATTTTCTTAGTTCAAACCCCGCACTGCCTAATATCTCTAATAGCTGATCTCGTAAAATTTTGGCTTCACTAAAACTATTTGTTCCCGTTAACAAATCGTCGACATAAAAATCAGTTAAAATTGCATGATACGCGAGTGTATCTTTTGTTCTTAAATCCTCAGCTGTTTGTTGTAGGCATCTTACAGCCAAAAATGGCGCCGAAGCTGTCCCATATGTCACGGTTTTTAGTCTGTAAGTTTCAACTGGTTGTTGAGGATCTGTGCGCCATAGAATTCTTTGAAAGTCGCGATGCATGGGTTCTACTAGTATTTGACGGTACATTTTAGCGATATCCGCCGATAAAACGTATTGGTACGTCCGAAATCGCGTAATTATACAGAACAAGTCCTGCTGCAGGGTAGCACCAACCATCAGATTGTCGTTCAGACTTACTCCCGAAGAGGATTTCGCGGACGCGTCAAACACTACTCGAAGTTTAGTAGTTAAGCTTGACTCGTTAACCACCGCATGATGAGGTAAGTAAAACGTGTTGACGGGTTCAACTACGTCAGGCGATGTTACAAGCTCCATATGTCCTAACTGCAAATATTCATCCATAAAATTTACATAATTTGTTTTGATTTCTGGATGTTTTTTAAATTTACGTTCTAGCGAATAGAAACGTTGCAAAGCGTTTTCCCTAGAATGCCCTAAATGTTGCTTATTATCTTTAAATGGCAATTGTACTATAAATCGTCCTTCTAAATTTCTTTTAAATGTTTGCTTAAAATGAGTTTCGCATTTTAATTCTTCGTTTGACAACTTTTTCGACGAATTTATAGAGTCCATGCCCTCGACTTCCCAAAATTTGACCACTTGTTTTTCTAAAGCATTAAGGGTTACGTTACAACTTGTTCGTGGCATCGATTGGCTGATATTTAATGAGCCACCAATGATCCATCCCAAATGTGTTTTGTGCAAGTATGGTTGACCGTTACTTGCTTTAATCTGTTTATTGCATAGCAGTTCCCAAAATACTTCTGCGCCTAATAACAAATCAATAGGCGACGATACGTTGAAACTTGGATCAGCGAGCTTAAGATTTTTTGGAATACTTAACCGAGACGGTATACTAGAAGCCGGTAAACTATCTGTTATCTTATCTAACACTAAACACTTTAGACTCCGTGAATAAGGCCTATGTTTTGACTTAATTGTGACATTCGCGGTTTCCGTTGCCTTACTGAAAGATTGATTTATACCGGTAATGACTAGATTTGCTGTTTCAGTCCCAATTTTTAATTTTTTACATATTGACTGTGTTATGAAGTTTGATTGCGATCCAACATCTAAAAGTGATCGACAATCATGCAATTTGCCATTTACATCGGGTATTTGAACAATTGCAGTGGAAAGAAGAACTTGAGTAACTGTTTGACCTTGATAACAATGATTATTTACTACGCTACTTGCAACCGCATTTTCGTCAACTACCGATGAAATGGGAGATTGTACTTCCGATCCATTTTGTTTAATTGCTGACTCCCCTTCGTTTTTTGGTTTAACTGTTGGATTATGCAATAACGTATTATGTCGTTTGTGACAAACTCTACATTTTCGTGCAAAGCAATTTTGCATAAAATGATTTCCCTTAAAACAGTTTAAGCATAATTTCAATTTCTTTATTTCCAGCAATCTAGTTTCTACTGGCATTTTTAAAAATTCGTCACATTGATAAATTGGGTGCTGTTTTTTACATATTTGACATACTAGTGTGTTAGTTGTTACATGCGCACTGATATGACGTGTATTTTTTGGGATATGTTTTAAATTTGGCGAAACCTTTTGCAAACTGTTGTTGCAACTTAGTGATTCCAAAATCTGACATCTACGTTTTAGAAATTCGGTCATTTCGCTCATTGTGGCTATATCTGATTTAGAATAGGCTTCCCATTCTTTAATTGTATTGTAATCAAATTTAGACGTTAATAAATGTATAATTAATACGTCCCATGATTCAGTAGGTAAACTCATACCCTTTAATACCTTTAAATGCATACAAACATTGTCTAAAGTTTGTCTTAGTGATGTGGAGGAATCTTTTATAATCACCGGTAAATTAAATAGGGCACACACATGATTTTTTATGATTAAACGCTTATTTTCAAAACGGCTTTTTAATAAATCCCACGCGATTGAATAATTTTCAGATGATATTCCTAACGTTTCTATTACGTTTGCAGCTTCATCTTTGAGGCATGATTTTAAGTAATGAAACTTCTGAATATTACTAAGACTACTATTATCGTGAATTAGTGAGCAAAATGTTTCCTGAAAAGAAGTCCATTGTTCGTACTTACCTGCAAAGATGGGTAATTTTAACGTTGGCAACTTGACTTGTAAATCGAATTGCGAATTATGAATTACACTACTATTGTGACTATGCGTTAATGGTTCGTTTTCGCTATTGGACCTTGATGAATGCTCTGCCAGAAAGAGTTCTACTTGTGTCATTAATTCAAAATAGTGCGTTTCAAATATATCGCGATCGTGGTTTTGACTACCGTCTTCAACTAAAGATTCTATTTGTGATTGCACATCATCATATTCTTGGAACGCGGTATCAACCTTAGCTAAACGAAGTTTTAACTGTGTTACGCTATCCTTATCGGTGCAACTTTGGAAAAAAGTTTCAATTCTAGTGATACGGGCTTTAATTTGAGCGCGTTTTGAAATCAACCCTTTTAGTTCGGGTTCCATAATGTGACCTTTACTTCAACTAAATTGAACAAAGAATATTGGAAGCTCCTTGCTAACAAACAAGAATGTACACTTGCCTGAATATTCTGTCTTTTACTATTGACAGTTATTATATTGCCGATGGCCCCTGGGATTTTCAAGTATTGCTGCGTTGCACGTAGTAACAACGGCCTTTCTGGGTAGAACGTAGTCTTCTAACTGTTTCTGTACCCAAATTCTTGAATTTTATTCTGCCAGAACCATGCAAATTAGAGCTTCTTCTTGATTTTATGTTATTTCACTTTTATTTCAATTATTTTTGCGGTTAACGAATCCGTCTTTCGAAGGACCATGTTGAGATAGCGAAGTACCTCATTTTATATTTGATATTGTTCTTACTGTACTTCCAAAATAATGAATTACAATGAATATTAAAATTTATTGCTTGTCATTTTGTTTACATTTTTTCTCGTAACTAACAACACGTTACATAGTAACCCAAAAAACAATATTTATATCTCGTGCACAGCACGAACAGATGTTGATACAATACAAAATATGCATATGTATCGTGGAAAGTTGCAACGCGCGGTGATATGACGTGTTATCTAGGGTTATTACACGAGACGGAAAAGAAGGAATCCAAGTGTGCGAGATGCACGTGGATGACCGCCGTGAACCAAAAAGAAGACACTCGGGCAAGCTGTGGATTGTACAGCTGAGCATGTACATGCACATAGCATCAGCACGGCAAAGTGCATGCCTTTGTTCCAAGACACGTGTGGTTGGGAGCTAACTTCTAAGGAATTGCTCAATAAGAGCTCACCATGGTTGGCGTGGCCGTCGAAGAACCATGTCCTTAAGAAGTCAGGTACTTTGTATTAGTCATGTTTCCTACGATTTTTTTGTAAGATTATTTTTCTGTATTTAATTTACTTTAATTCAATTCATAGTGAGACTTGCTAATAGTTTTGATCGAACCTTTTGTTTAATTTCATTAACTTTGATGTTTGTATGTACTTGAAACTTATTTATAAAGTTGTAGGTATAAGTGTTTATTTTAACTTTAACTCTAAATAATATTTTGTGGAATTTGATCAAAGTTGGACAATATATGTTAGTTGAACCAGAAGTTTAAGATAAAACCTCTGGCAGTAAACCCACACATGGCGTAGCCGGTTAAATACACCACCACGTTGGTCCTTAAGAATTAGCAGAAAATCTACTAAATTTAATTAATTTGGAGTAGAAATGAACCAAACTCGTCTTCTGAACGAAACTTAATTAGTTACAAAAACGCTAAACAAGCGTAAAATTACATACATGTTTTAGCCTTTTGAATAATTAAGGTCATCCTCAGGCTGATGAATTAAATATAAAAGTATCAAACTCGGTTACTTAGTAATGTCTAAAAATATCAAAATATAGGATGTAAAATAATAACCAACAACATCAAACAAATTAATGGAGAAGAAGCCATGACTAACATTATTGTCTAAATAGACTAACCAAACAGTAATATAAATAATTACTAACAATCAAAAACAAGATGAATAAAACTAACTAGCAGGATAAAATCCAATGCTAGTTATTTTACGCTTGTTTAGCGTTTTTGTAACTAATTAAATTTTGTGGAAAGACGAGTTTGGTTCATTTCTACTGTTAATAATTTACTCCACTAACACATGGATTTTATTAATTTAATTACTTAATTTATTTTTACTAACTATTTTTGGTGACAACCCCTACCTTACAATGCCCTTATTGTATTTTTTTTTATTTCGTGTGTTTGTTTATTTTATGATTTTGTATTGTTTGCAGTTATAACAAAATTTAGCGAATTTAAAGAAGTTGATATTAGTAGGTACAAAGCAATGGAATGTATCTGTCACTTGCAGGTTTGTATTACTTACTAAAATCGATGGAACTAAGTGTTTGGTATGGTTGACTCACTCAATTTTCAAGTTAGGTATAGTGCCAGTTATGAACAGCAGATAATAAGAAACGATAAATGAAATATCTTTCATAACTTTCATAACCTATAAAAATAGCTGTTAAATAATTTTAGAGTTGGCATTTTTCTAAATCAAAATATCTAAGATGTAGTTGCAAAAAAGATTATTATAATCCCATTTGTTAGCGCCCCCATGGTTGAATGATCCAGTCATACAGGAACGTTGTATCCTGGCAGTTTTAGTAAACCACGTCCAACCTTAAAGGGTGTTCCAGGTAAAGTGTCACTGTTTTTGATTATAAGAAATTATAAAATGTTTGGAATTTGGCTAACAACAAAAATATTATAAAAAAATTAAACAAGAAAGCTTATTATAAATAGTTTAGATTATGCTGCGTTGGCTACAGTCAGCAATTTGTTTCAGAAGTTCTTAAACAGATTATTTCCCGATTCTGTTGCCCCTTGGTTTGAGATTCTTCGCCAAGTTCGTTTGAATCCTGACAGATCTTTCACTGGTCCACTCACACGCTTGTATTTTGCTTTGCAGAGGGCCCAATAACGTTCAATAGCACGACATTGAGGTAGATTTGGTGGATTATCAATGTTGTTCACAAAATGCACATTTTGCAGCTTTCAAGAAATCAATCACTTTTTTCGAGTAATGCACTGGTACAAGATCAGACCAAAATAAAACCGGCATATTACTTTGTTTTCTCTCTAGAAATTGCATAATCCACTTATTAAGGAACTTCTTCAGATAAATTGCTCCATTAATAGTGCTGGTGGTAATGAAGTAAGTATCACCGTCCTCTGTAATGGCCTGTTATATTAAATACAAATTTAGTTTTCTTTTACACTTTAGCTTCCTCTAGGAGTCTAGGATAATATGATTTCGCACAGAGGTGTAAAATTCCACACCTGGAATCAGAGATGGATCAGCAAACATGTAGATTTCGCGATCAAGAACAAAGAAAAATTTGCCCCCGCATGGCAATGTCATTTTATAGAGTTTCTTAACATCTTTTTCAACATACTGCGGTCTTTTCTGCTTCATTTTTGTTTTTATACCAAGTTTTGTCTTCGCCCTTTGGATCATGGGACCTGAAACGGTGGGTTTTTCTGCAACTGACGGCACAACCTTTTTAATAACCTGGATGAGTTTACTGTTGGTACGTATCCACATAATGATTCCAATTGGCTGCTACCCATCTCTCTAAATCTTTTTAAAGCACGTTGCACAGCTTTGGCGAGTACGGTTTGGAACCGGAAGTGATGGAGAGTAAGCTGTGTCGACCGTAATTATGTTCTTGGAAATATTTTATGACGACCATGTTGCGAAATTCGGCTTCACTTCTTTTCAGTTTAAAACTATTTTCAATACAAGAGACTAGTTTTATTTCTACAATTAATAAGCTACGTATCATGTGACACAAACATTAAATGACAGTAGTGTATTCAAGATACACTAGTTGTAGACTTCTCTGATAGAAAAATATACGAAATTTAGTATGCATAGGTACAGTAATTGTGACAAGCCATATTTGGCATATTTGACATAATTCAACATCTGGCAAACCAACAAATCGTTCGATTTTTAAATAAACTAAATACCAACTCAATAAATTAATATAATGACTAACTGTTACCAAAAATGTAGTGCATGTTTTATATATTTTAAGAACAATAAGATCCCAAAGGTTAAAAACTACCCAGCTGCAATTAATCCAATAAGTTTTGTTGAACTGCGATGTATTTGGTGACCTTTGTTAATTCACATCGATTTTTTGTTATCTAAAAACTAGGATTAAATTGTTTCCCTTTCCAGTTATCAATTAATTTCAGCTACCGAAAATAACCAGCTGGAATTTAAGCTGATGAAATTAGTGACCGTGCCTGAGTTTGTTATTTATTTTACTCGTCTGCAATTACATTTTATCACAAAATGCGTCTCTGTAATTTATACAAGTGAATTTTTGTTTAAATTAAACTTCTTTTAAAGCAAGGTAAATTTTAATTTTTAAACCTCTCATAATGAAAGAAAACCGAAGGTTAAGTAATCAAACTGATGAAAATCGTTGAAAAACTCTTTATTGAACTTCCAACCGCTTAAGCACTCAATGATGTCAAAAATAATTGGAATTTTCTAACTGAATTACCATTACGCTCCGCCATTTAACTAAAATGATATTTCTGCGAAGAAAACTACTACAAACACCCTTTAGTGATTACAACTAAGGCTGTTTACGTTGAATATAGCAGGAAATTAAGTCGAAAAACTGGAGCGACTTCCTTCCCATAGGGAAGCCGACACAAGTAGTGAATTGATGGATTACATATTAGGATAAGGGATTTCAAGAAAAGCCATTTAAAGCTAATATATTGAATTAAGAAGAAAGAATAACAATGAACTGAAACGCATTAACATAGCAATGTACTTATAGCAACCCTTTTTCTGTGCCATTAAGCATAACTGTCGTCTCCAAACTTCCCTGATTTCATCTAGTGAGGCCCATAACCAGAAGGGCTAATGTGAAACTGTTAAAAGTGTCATGGAAAACGAATCGATAACTCATTTAAGGCACAGACGAACTGTTACTTTTCCATTTTATCTAAAAGACGAAAGGGAAAACGATGAAAAAATTCGCACACGCTTTAAATTAATTACCAACAAAAAGTGAAGAATCCGTTACGCAAAATTAGGGCGAAAACGCCTCCATTTTAGATTCCGCCTAATTAACAGGACAAATTCTATTCGTGATAGTGACACCAAAAGCCTTTACAACAAAGTTCAGCAAATAACATAGGAGGCATATATTTCTAAACATACAACAATACGCCCTTATACCAATTTTTTAGAAACACGCCTGACACGAGCATAAAAGCCGTCTTCCTTCTCTTTGGAGAAAACTGACGCGAAAACCGCAACGTAAAGAATGAGATTAACAAAAAGCCTTTGCAGACCTTTCACATTCATGTGCATTGTTATTATAAATCTCAAAAATCAACAGTTTAGTTATGGACGGTCAAATTTTTAAGTCAAAAGAACACCCCTCTTTACGTATTATATGGAACTTCATACTCAAAATGTTCGCATTTACTTTTACACAGGAAGTTAATTTCGACTAAAAGCAGTCGAGTGTTATTACGCGTATAGTTTATCCAAATACGCCATCTTTTTTAAATGCTTTTCAGCGCGGTGTACGGCTACAAATTAAAATCTAATTTCATCCAAGCTATTGGATATTTTTGACTTCAATGAAATAAATACTTCATTCGGCTCTCGTAATTATCACTAGGGAACTTAATTAGAAATTAACGTTAATTACATTTTAACCTATCTGAAACAGAAGTGAGTTTTTCACTATTCAGGAAATTTCAGTTAATTCGGGAAGATTAAAAAGTTAATTTTAGAAACGTTTGCACGTGCCATAAAAAGTAAGGAGCTTACAATTTATTAAATAAGGATTTTTACCTCTAAATATAGCATATTAGAATTACGTCTTTGACACCTACGAAATTAGGGTTTTTGGAATGAACGAAAAACTTTACGAGCTATATTTGGACATATTCATAACTACAAATGTTCTGAAATCAGTTTAATCAAATACATTTAGTTATGTAGGTTGTAGGTATATATAAATTATGTAAAATAACGAAGTTTTAGGCGTTTCCTTTTCTATGCAAAAAACTTTATACCCAACATTAATAAACCATAACAGCAAATTTAATCTTTTGATCTTTAAAATGAATGTAATTCCTTTTCTTATATTTGTAATAAATAATAATATTTCATATAGCTTAGCTTTACCCACTTACAATGATGTTTCACTGAATAGATATTCAACAAACAACAAGAAACAACAACACAACTGGGTTTGTTCTTGTAGTAATGATTAATGAAAGCAAAGCTGGAAAATTCAACTTGAGTACAATTATTAATCGCACTTCTATACGAGATTACGTTTATTTTATTTTTGCCAAGGATTAAGTAGATTTAGATTGCGAAAACGGCATCATATTAAAGGTTCATTAAACTGCGAACGTACGTACTACAATAATATTGACATCCTGCGATTCTCAGAGTTTCGCTGTTTAAAGGACGTGGATGCGACGCTTATCAGATTCACGTACAATATTAAGGACTTAAGAACTTTGAACTTTCTGATTTTACTTATTATAGAAACAAAAAGTAAAAGTTAAGCATGTAAATATAAGGTAGTAATCTCTCAAACAAATTTTGTAACAAACTTAAATTAAGTTTCAGAATTTTTTGTATCTTTCAATAAATACTAAACAAACTTGTTTTCAATACTTATCAAATGTTGTGCAGGTCCCAGATAACGAGGAAGCCAAATTTTCAACAAAATTTTAAAAAACGAATCTGTTATTTCATAGAAATGCTTTAATCAGACACTAGTTTTACGATATTAATAGCATAAATTGAACAAACTTGTTGTTTACATCCATCTCCATAATTGCAGCATACAATCAGGAGGGTGGAGTTTATGATGCAATTAAAACATTCGCTTTACACGAGATGAGTGGCTCTCTAACTTCATATATTTCCAGCGCAATTAATCAAGGGGTTAATAAAATATTTGAACTATTGCAACCACAATCGAGTAATGAAATTAAAGTTTGTTTTAGTTTAAATGCACGAAACTGAAAGGGGTTTAGTTAGCATAATATTCGGCGTAATGTTTGAAATTTACAGATTAGTATTCAGCTCGGCTATTATGAGGGAAACTAATACGTCATAAAATTAGTAACAATGAAATTCGTTTGACAAAGGTTTTCAGTTTTCAGTGGGGGAAAGTTTAGCAAATTAGGTGGCAACATGAAGTTAATGAATATTTAAATATTCAGTAACAAATAAATACAAGAAAAAGTTTACAAAAACGTCTTAATACGTGGCACGGATTATTTATTAAATACCCCTAGAGGGATACTTCTAATATTACAATCTGGTATGAAGACCAATGAGTAATTTTATTCTGGCTTAGCTGGATCGCCTCGATGTTCACATGGTGTAGGAGTCGTTGTTCGTGGCTTCTGGTGAATTTGAGAATAGTCTGATCAACTGTGTCCATTCCAAGATCTCGGTGGAGGTCACTGTTGCGGAACCAAGGTGCATCAACATCTTAGTACCCTGTTTTGAAATCGTTGAATGATCTGAATGTTTCATTTACTAGCACAGCCCCAAAGTTAAGTTAGATGCCCTGTGGCCAAACAGCTTTCAAGATTTGCTTGTAGAGAAGCAGTTTATTGTATGTACATAACTTGGAGTTTTTTCCAAGTGACCAATACATTTTTGTGTATTTAAAAGCAAGTTGTTCCCTTTCATTTTCCACATGGACTTTCCAACATAGCCTTGCGTCACGATTCATGCCCAGGTATTTAGCTGAATCAGCATGTGGAATTTGGGTATCGTTAATTCTGATGGGTAGATACGGTTTATGTTTGTTGGTGAAGTTTATATGCACAGACTTACTTTCATTTAGCTTGATACGCCAAGTTTAAATGTATGTATGTATTACCAATAACCTCTTACACCTTTCGGTGTCGAGGCTGGTGCGTTAACGTATGAGGCTCTACGCGTGCATTGCACAACCAGGCTCGTCTCTGCAGGTTACGAAGTTGGTGCACCGTTTATACGTACATACTGCACCGTGTGTATAGTGTAACTGTGTGTACGTGTGAGACCTTGTGATTCTACCCCTTATAGGAAGTTTTATTCCAGTTATTAATTCTATCGATAGAGGTTTGAAGCTTCTTAGCAGCTCCTTTATGATTTTTTCCAACGGCAATAACTGCAGTATCGTCAGCAAATGTTGCTAGTGTTTCATGTTCAGGATCAGGGATGTCAATACCTTGCGGCACTCCTGCCTTAATTTATTTTAGTTGAGAAGTTGAGAATGTCGTCGTGGCTTGAGCATGTCCAGTTTGTGAAACAAGCCTTCATGCCTAACTTTATCGAAAGCCTGTACAATATCACGGAAAATGGTGGAGCAAACTTTCTTTTCTTCTAATGATTTTTCAGTATATCTGTAATTCTATGTACTTGATCAATTGTGCAGTGGTTATCTCTTAAGCCAAACTGATGAGCGGGAATCACCTCCTTTTCTTCTACACATATTATCGGTTTTAGTCTCTTAAGAAACAATTTTTCGTATAGAGTTTCGATATGACAGGCAGCAAAGGGATAGGTCTTTATGATGAAACTTCATGGGAGGCTTTCATGGTTTGGGGATCACCATGACCTCTGCTACTTTCCACACTTTAGGAACGTACCTCAATCTAAATGAAGCGTTAATAAGATTGGTCAGTTTGACGATAGCTTTCCTTAGGAATTGCTGCAAGACTTCTCTGGTAATCAGATCAAAATCAGGAGCTTTATCCGGATTGATGTTAATTATTTTGATTTCATCAGAAACTTCGTTTGGAGAGGTAGGTCTAATGATAATATACTCTTGTCTTGTTTCAATCCAATCCTGAGGACCATCCCCATCGTTTGGCTAAAAAGTCATCTCTAAATGTTTTGCAAATCTGAGCGCTTTTTGCATGTTGTTGCGAGCCCAATCATACATTAAATTTAAAGGATATAGGGTCTACCACACCATCTATCCAGGCAATGCCGCAAAAGGTGGAAGTGCAGTAATCGTAAAGCTATAAGTACATTTTACAAAATCAAGAAATGGGACCAGACTAAAGAAATGCAGGCCACATCTGTTAATGTCAAAACTAAAACTTATGAAGTAATTATTCCAGCATTATATTGCCCACCGAGATATGTTATAAAGAAATAACAATACATTGATTTTTTGGACAGCCAAGGGTATAGGATTCATAGTGGGAGGTGACTTAAACGCAAAGCGCACACATAGGAGATCTAGACTGATAACAACCAAAGGTAAGAAACTTTTAGTAGCATGTAACCAACTGAAGTGTGAAACATTATCAACTGGTAAGCCAACCTATTGACCCACAGGCCTGAACAAAATCCTAGACTTCTTTGTAGTCAGAAAGATCTCATCGAATTACCTGCACGTTCAAGAAGCTCACCTTAAGTGACAGTATCATTCCAAAAGAATTGCCTAGCAGACTTGTCAATAAACTGACTGATTGGTAAACTTCAAAATCACTCTTAAAAACTCTATTGATCTATTTGTTCCCCTAAGGACCGAAGAACAATTAGTTAATGAAGTAGAACTGTTTGTCAAAAACATTTAGCAAGTAGCATGGGAAAATGCCCCTGAGATCAAACCTACAACAAATGGCAAAAACTATCCGAAGGAGATTAGGAAACCAATTATTGCTAAAAGAAAACGTAGAAGAAAATGGCATCAGAACAGCGCACCTGTAGATAAGACAACTTTAAGTAGTGCCACTCAACAATGTGAAATACAGGGTATTAAAAATGAGTCGATTTCTAAAATATAAAAGACTAAGTTCTAAGTTAGAATAGAAAAAATTTCCATCTGATAAGCAATATCTTACCTTAGCATGCCTTAAATTACTAACTACTTCATCAATAAACATAAAAATTTGCTAACAGTATAATGGAGATAAATAACATGCAAGAACATAATCAATCTCAGCTACATTAACAAAAATCACTAATTTTCCGACGAGAACTAAGAATTTTAAATATTTATTGAACACGAAAGTGAAAAAATTGAGAGTACAATTCGTACTACTTCTCAAAAATTTCGTTTAGTTATTGCACATCGGTACACAGCGATTCCCGTTAACTTTGGGTACTTTTCTTGTGTACTCAACTGCAATATACGTTATTCATTCTGGAACGTTAACCCCTTAGGTTTCTTACATAGTCACGTACGTGGTGTGGCGTCTGTACTTTTATTATTTACGTAGAAAATATGAGACAGGCATACAAGCTCTGTCAATATGTGAACTTCTAAATCAAGAACTTTCACGCAGTTTTTATCCTTTGACGCAGATGTTTATTAAGTGAGTGCGCCAACGCATTGTAATTTTCAGGTTTACGTTTTTGGCTCATTCGGTTAAATTACTCCGAGGTCGATTTTCATCACGAGATGAGTTGATTTATTTAAAAGTTAAAAAAGACAATAAGTCGGGTACGAGTGGTACATTCGACAAATGACCGTTCTACTGTAACCACATACATAATGTATAAGCACAAGTAATTACAACTATCCTGATTACACAAAAAGAACGATAAAATGCTCTCCAATCCCCTTTTATAGCGAGAATTTTGAGCAGTCGTGCATGAGACTGTTCTGCTGGCAATTCGTAGTGGAAATCAAATTAGCTTGTCGCAAACCAACTTACGGGATTGGCTTTGACGCCAAACTATTGATATTGACTAAAATTAATCAGCACAGTTATGGTAGTATGGTTTTCGTCTTCACAAACATTTCTCTGTAAAAATTTAAACTCGTTTAACAAAAACCATAGACCTATTGAATGAGAGAATACATTATTTGCTTAAGGACAAAACGGAAAATGATTTCGTTAAACCCAAGCACAATCGCGAACTACAGCAGTAATTAGTGGACACTTATCAGCGGTTATAAAACAATTACGAAAGGGAAACATAATTCTGTAATTTACATTTGAAAGGGTTTCTGTGGTTTCGGTCAAATTCTTCTTCCGACGTGGGCGTTTATAAAAAGGAGATAAACCGAAAACCATTTTCGCACTTTAAACTTTTATTTGTAAGTTTTTACGATTCTTTCTTTTGTGGAGTGAATACGTAAAGAGGAAATATTTCTAAAGCTAAATGTTTTTTAGGTGAATTTTCTGGCGGTTTCAATTATGAAAAGTTCAGCGCAAAACTGATAATAACTTTAAATACGAGCACAAACGCTGATAGCATTACCGTACAAGGAACTCCATTCAAAAGCAAAAGGAAATATATGAAAAATCTAAAATGCTTCTTAAGATGTAAGGTAAACGTGCGGTTAATAAACTCGAATTTTTTTTAAGGAACTTCGAATTTAAGGATGAATATGTTTTGTAACGTTTAAAGAAACATGCGCCATTTTTGCTGGAAATCGATAAACATGCGAATTTTTTCCAACACAAAAACCTTTGCACATGGAATACTGATTAATAACGATAAAATCTTGGGCGGGCATTGAAAAATCGCGGTCGGACCATACACGAACTTCCTTAAATATTAGGCGATTCCAAAACTAAACCCTATTGTGCATAAATCAACCAAGTTGGTGGTTTTAAATCATAAAATCTATTTTCAACTACAAATTCATTAAAACTAGAATTAGTATTTTACACAACTCCAATCAACCATGTATTTTATCAACTGTCACGAGTTTATTTTCGTTTCATTTCTACCATTAATGGAATTTCCTCAGAGGCGACTGTAATTTGATATATTTTGAATGATAGATTGATTTTAGGAGCTTATAAGTTCATCAATCAAACGAATTTTGTGGTACGATGAATAATTTAAACAACTAAAAGTTTATTTCGAATATTCTTTCTACTTTTTAAAACACAATAGGTTTTTCCAGTTGTTAGCTTAGGTTAGGCTAGGTTAAGTTAGGCTAACAAGACCACTACACACGTAGTAACACACACATGTCTGATTTGAAGTAATACCTAAAGGGGTAAAGGCTATTCCAAGCAGATTGGCTATACACGCATAAAAGACATACACAAAAAGAAAGAAGAGGTTAAGTTAGGTTAGATGAGGTTACATGGGCGCCGACTTTTAAAAAATCCTACGGGGGCAAAAAAAGGCGGCAACCCAGTGTCGTATGTAGAGCCATTGGTAGCGGAGCACCTCACAGTATATAGCACCGCAGGCGACATTTTTTGAAATTTTCAAGGTCCATCGCTCTAATATTAAATTTTAACATTGAAAATGTTTAACAAATTGGAAGTGTGACGGTAGACGGGGGTCCGAATCAAGATTTGTGTGACGCTTGGAAATTTCGCACTGTTTTGCATATTGTGACAGTTCTACGACTGCTAGGTGCATGTTTGTGGTGTCATTTTGAAGATTGCGTTAATGGCAAACTTTTAAGAGAGGTGTAGAAAATGTAAGATTCGAAAAAGCGACAGTACGGGGGTTAAAACGATGTTTACACGCCAATGCGTTCGATGCTGTTACATCGCATACTTTATGGAAGGTATAGGTGTGATTTTTAGCTTGTTGGAAAGAGGATGAACCAGCGCTTATAGTACAAGCTGGTTTTGGGTCTGCAATGCAAAGGGGCGCTACAGCGAGGACTTTTCAAAGACCCATTTATCAAGAAATCGGCCGCGGTATATTAACAGATCGCCTCCGATGAAACATTGCCTCGGGCTTCGGCAGCATTCGGCATCTAAAAATAGCCAATTGCTTTAGTCAGTCACTTAGGAATTCACAATATTTTTGTATGGCATTTTAGTGGTTGTTAATTACTCTACAAATCATTAAACTACCAATTTTCGTATAAAAAGCCGCCAACATTATTTCCGCTTTCTGCTTACTAACGCGTATGGGTTGACGGCAGTGGCGGCTGCTCCATAGGGGCTAAAGGGCTCGAGGCTCCCAAAACCCTTCTTAGGAAAGAGCAAAAGTAATTTACTTATTTAATTATAACATACAATTTATTGTTAATTATTACAATACAAATTTTGCATATCTATATAAAGCATTACTAATGTATAACACATATTATTATCCGCCTGCGAAGCGACGGCTACCTATATTTTAAATCGTTAGGCCTCAGCCTTCGTCCGCATAAGAAATATATGTAAGAACTAACCGTGAACGGAAATGTCGGAAATTGCCGATTTGGGTAGGCAGCTATTTTATTTTATCGGTGCGTAGAGGGACCAGCGATGAGCCGAAATCAGGGTTTTCGGGGTGGTAACCCCCTCCATTCGGTCGCGATTTTGAAAAGATGGGTTAATTGGTTTTTGGGCTATATCTCTGTAGTCGGGAATCTTACAAAAAATTAGTGTAAATCTATTTTGTAGAGAATCCTTGTATGTGCAATTTTTGTTAATAACTTTTTTACATAGCATTTAATAAAAAAGTTATAAGCCAGAAAAGACAAAAACTTAAGGGCTTATAACTTTTTTATTATTAATGCTACGTAAAAAAAGTTATTAATAGAAATTTTAGAGATGTGATTCTCTACAAAAAAATTTCAAATAAACTTTTTGTAAGACTCACGACTACAGAGATATAGCCGAAAGGCTAATTAACCCTTCTTTTCAAGATGGCGGCCGAATGGAGGAGTGGGGTTATATTAATAAAAGTTGTAGATAATGCGATTCTCTACAAAAAAGCCTTGTACAAACTTTTTGTAAGGCTCACAGCTACAGAGCTACAGCCGAAAAAGTAATTAACCCTTCTTTTCAAGATGGCGGCCGAATGGAGGGGATTACCACCCCCAAAATCCTGATTTAGACTCACCACTGACCCCCATACATCGCTGCCTACCCAAAATGTAAATTGAATTACCATTTGACTGGACTAGTATAATCAATATAAAGTATTTACAAGAATTATTAGTAATAGTCTCGAAGGGAAATTTGACTTCATGCCAACCCATGGAGCAAGCCGGTTTTCGAAAAGGTGTTAGCACGGTTGACCACCTACAAACAATACGCACGGTAATAGAAAAATGCACCGAATACAATCTACAGTTACATATAGCATTCGTAGACTTTCATAAAGCATTTGACTCGATTGCAACTGAGTCATTCCTGCTAGGCATGGATAACGCTAGAATTGACGGAAGATATTCCACAATTATAAAGAATATATACGACGCATCACTGCAGGTAAAAATAGGCGAAGAAACCAAAACAAACAAAATTCCCATACAGCGAGGCGTGCGTCAAGGAGACACAACTTCACCAAAACTGTTTACCTTGGCGCTGGAAGATGTTTTTAAAAAACTGACATAGGACCACAAAGGTCTTAAAGTTGATGGCTCATACCTAAGCAACCTAAGATTTGCAGATGACATTGCTCTGTTTTCCAGTGATCCAAAAGAACTTCAAGAAATGCTTCAAGAACTAAACGAAGCATCAAATAAAATTGGTCTTAAAATGAATCTGAACAAAACAAAATTTTTGAGTCAGAGCGACATACAAATAAAAATAGACAACTGTGATATCGAAAAAGTTAACGAATAAATTTATCTCGGACACACTATAACGTTAGGAAACGAAAATCAAGCCAAAGAACTAACAAGACGAATAAAACTCTCATGGGCAGCCGTTGAAAACCTCGGACACGTTTTAAAAACAAAGATATTCCAATTAACTTAAAACTTAAAGTTTACGAAACATGTATCTTGCCAGTAACTACGGATGGTTTAGAAACAATGGCCATTACTATACACAACGCAAACAAACTTAGAATGTCGCAGAGAGCAATGGAAGGGACGATGCTTGGAATATCACTGAGAGACAAAATAAAAAACGAAGATATCAGAAGGGAAACCAAGATAATAGATATCATTAAACGAATAGCGGAATCCAAGTGGCGCTGGGTTTGTCATGTAGCGAGACAAAATAGGAATAAATGGACAGCAAAAATCACCCACTGGCGACCAAGAGAGACGAAGAGAGGTGTGGGAAGACCAAAACGCAGGTGGATAGACGACATCAAACAAACAGCGGGAAAACATTGGTTCCATAAAGCACAAAGCAGAGAAAAATGTAAAGGGCTGGGAGAGACCTATGTCCAGGAGTGGATTAATATGGGTTCAGGAAGAAGAAGAAGAAGACGTATAATCAAATGGTCGAAATAAAAAGGCAAACTTGGCATTTTGGGTAGGCAGCGATTTTTGACGGGGTGTAGAGGGGTCAGTGGTGAGCTTAAGTCAGGGTTTTCGGGCTGGTAACCCCCTCCATTCGGCCGCCATCTTGAAAAGAAGGGTTATTAATAATAAAAAAGTTGTACGCCCTTAACTTTTTGTCTTTTCCGGCTTATAACTTTTTTATTATTAATGCTAGGTAAAAAAGTTATTAATAATAGATAATAGATAATACGATTCTCTACCAACACCCTTTGTACAAACTTTTTGTAAGATTCACGACTACAGAGATATCGCCAAAAAATGAATTAACCCTTCTTTTCAAGATGGCGGCCGAATGGAGGGGGTTACCACCCCGAAAACCCTGACTTAAACTCACCACTGACCCCTCTACACACCGATAAAAAGAAATCGCTGCCTACCCAAAATGCAAAGTAAAATTACCATTTGACTGGACTAATCGGGCATCTCGCTTAACATGTCACTTGAAAGCTTCGCATATTCCCAAATCGAATTTGTCCGTGTGGATCGTTGTTTGGATGCCGCTACGGCGATGCAACGTCCCTGCAAATTGTTTAATACTACAGTAGAGTCTCCTTCCTCGGATGATGAAAACGATGGCAAAAAAACAGTCATTCCGCAAAAAAATAATACGGTGGCCTTAGCGGTGTCCCCACGATTCACACAGACAATTGGTAATTTCACGTATATTGCCATGCTTGTCGAAAAGAAACTTGCTTGTCTTTTTTGTATTGAGTGATGTTTTTGTTTGTATCATTTTATGTTTTTTTGTTCGTGACATTTTAAGTCACCTTTTTAATATCTACTACATCCTAGATTATAAACAGCAATTTAAAACACGTAGCATTTTAAAACATGTTTCCCATAACAACGTGTTTTAAAAGGCATTTAAAACACATATGCAATAGCAACAATAATTTATTGTCTATATTACGCCAATGGCAGAAATTTGAATAAACGTTCTCGCAAGCAGCTTTAGATATGCTCATGACCAACATAGTAGTTGACCAACAAAAAAATTTTTGAATAACACTCTTGCGAAAACGCTTAAAGTATCTCGGTTGTAAATGCAACTCGACTTCGTCTCGTTCCATAGCAACAACCTCGAACTTTAAGCGTGTGTTTTCGCACTTGTATTATTAATAGCTATTTAGCTTTAAGTTTATTTTATTTCACTATGTCGTTTATCATGTCGCAGAAAAAAAAGGCAACCTTAACGTGTCCGCACGTTGTGCACAGACGGTTGATCATTTCACGTCATGCTGTTATGCTCGTCGAAATGTTAAGAAAATAGATTGTTTTTACATTGAGTGATGTTTTTGTTTACATCATTGTATCATTTTATATGTTTTAGATTTAAGTGTATTTTATATCATCCTATAACGTTATCATGCTAATAACTCCTTAGCAACGAGTTATGTTAAGATACCTTTAACAGCACTAGTGCTGTAAACCTTAATAACAGTACAATATGACAGATTTACGTTACACTTTATGAATTGTCATTGAACTGTCATTGAAAATAATTTTTTATTTTTTGAAAACAATATTATAGGATGATATAAACCGTGTTATGGCACACGTAACGTTATTTGCTGGTTACATTACTCGAGAATTAAAAGAACTCGCTCCTTCGTCGCTCGCTCGTTCTTTCAAACTTTTCTCTCGTAATGTAAAATGCTTCATAACGTTACTATCTAGTATCGCAAATTACTATTATTCACTATATGGCCTAGTACCTATTACCGTAATTAAACTAATAAGTTGTGCAGTTTTGACAATGATTTGTATACGATTATTTTATACTTTTGTACTTACTTTTCTATCTTTTGCAATTTAATAAAAGTGTGAAAATGTTTAAAACTTTTCTTTATTTCTATTCCTTGTAAATTTTTCAGATTTTGTAAATTACATGTCAGACTTGGAAGTTACCCAAGCTCATTTTCAATGCCTTAATGAAGGTTGCTAAATTGCAACTTCTGTAAATTTTTTAACTGTGGAACATCAAAATTATATTATTCCTGCATTAAAAAAAAATAACTTAAAACGTGTCTGAAATCTTGGTTAAGTTAAGATAAGGGTTAACATACTAAATGCGAATGTTAATAAGCAAAAAAAAATATTAAAAGAACTTAAAACATACCTGATGTCTTTCTTGATTAAGTTAAGGGTTACCTAACATTAACATACCAAATTCGAATATAAAAATAAGCGGCGCGAAAAATACTTCAAAAGACTTAGAGACCTACAGGATCAATATTGAAGTATGTGTTTATATTGTATTTATTTCTGAAACAAAGGCAATTTAAGAACATATATTTGCTATGGGGGCACGCCCCCGCTGCCCCCATGTAGACGGCGCCCATGTGAGGTTATGTTAGGTCAGGTTAGGTTAGGTTAAGTTGAGAATGGCTCGGGTTAAGTTGAGAATGGCTCGAAGTTGAACGACAGGAAGAGGTACAAGCGTCAATAGCTAGGATGAAGCATGGCAAGGCACCCAGGATCGATGAACTGATAATAGAAATTATAAATGTCTTAGTGCAAAACGAAACAGAATATTGTCTAAAATTATTCAACAGACTGTTGCGCAAGAGAGAGTTCTCAGAAGAATGGAAAATAGCAAGGCTAGTTCTGCTCCAAAAGGAAAAGATATGGAGACGACGTACAGACATATTTGTATGTTGAACACAATTGCAAAGTTATTAGAACAACTAGTAGTGGCAAGAATAAAAAAAGACAAAAACGACCTGTCGGAATTCCAATTCGGCTTCCGCAAGGGAAGATCCACAATTGATGCCATGCAACTGGTGCAAAAAGAAGCAGACAAAGCAAACTCTGGAGACTTAAGCAGGCATTATGGTTACGCTAGACGTAGCGAGTGCATTCTACACCGCACCATGGAAAGTGATAGTGGGAGAAATGCAGAGACGGAAAGTGGCCTCGTATCGGATCCAAATGGTTTGCAGTTACCTATCCGACCATAAACTGTATATAGACGAAGAACACACTAACCAGATAACATGCGGAGTGCCACAGGGACCACTGTTGTGGAAAATTTATTACGACCCAGTCCTGAGAGTAACTATGCCACAGGGGGTGACATTAATCGGTTATGCAGACGATTTGGCTGTAACTGTAAGAGGAAGAAATGCGGAACAGCTTAAGACAACTGACCATGCGGTGTTGAAAGTAAGCGAGTGGATGAAACTCCAAAAACTTACGTTGGCTCCAGCGAAGACAGAAGCAGTATTCTTAGTGGGAAGGAGGAAGTTGAGAGAGCTGACAATGCAAGTTGAGGACGTAGAAGTAAAGACGATAGAAGCACTGAAATATCTGGGAGTCATGTTCAACAAAAACATTAGCATGACTGGACATCATAAAACAAGTCACAAAAAGAGCAGAGAAGGTGATTACAGGTTTGGGAAGACTGTTGCCAAACGTAGGAGGTGCAAGACATAGTAATTGTAAGCGGCAGTTATATACGCAATCGAGCTATATGCCGCCCCAATCTGGAGGAAAGAACTACGCAAGGAAAAATATAAAAAGATGCTGGAGAAGGTGTAAAGGAAAATCTTAATAAAAGTGTGTTGTATCTATAGAACCATCTCAACAGCAGCACTACACGTGGTAGCTGGAAGCCCCCCTATTGACTTGCTAGCCGACGAAAGGTGCAGACTGTACGAAGAAAGGGAGACAAACGACAAGGAAATTAAGAGCGAAACCACGAACAAATGACAAGATAGGTGGAATAACTTAAACGCGAAGGCCACTTAGACAAAAAGAATGATCCCGAACATCAGGGACTGAAGTAGAAGAAAACATGGGGAGATGGACTATTGGTTGGCACAAGTATTAACAGGGCATGGATGTTTTTCCAAATATTTGGAGCGCTTCAAAATTCAAGAAAGTGCAGCATGTAAATATTGTGCAAGCGAAGAAGACAGTGTGCAACATACAGTCTTTTACTGTATAAGATGGGTAGATCAAAGAAACATCATAACACAATGCACGGTGCAGGAAAATTTTTTACAAAATATGCTAAGAGGAGAAACAGAATGGAAGGCTATAGGTGAACAACTCAAAACGATAATTTGCAATAAAGAGAAAGGAGAAAAAGAACGATCGGAAGACAAGACAACCACGTTCTGAAGTTTAATACCTAGGCAGTTCCGGAGCGTTGATGGAGCAGGGTGGAGTTTTAGTCCGTAAAAATCCGGAACTACCAAAGAGGTAGACTTTTAAAGATTTCTCCACCTCGGAAAAAAAGGTTAGGTTAAGTTAGGGGAATTTAGGTTAGATTAGGTTAGGTTAGGTTAGGTTAGATTGTAATATTTTCTTCTTGAATTAGAATCTTAAAAGTTATTATTGTCTCACAGCGTTTAGTAGTCATCAAATACACAGAAAATAAAAGGTTCAGAAAAGCAACACAAATTGTTTAAAAAAGCCTTTGTAATTTGAGAATTATTAGAATGATTTGAAGTTATTACGTTGACATATTACTAGCACCTTCTATCTATAATGGCTCATGTGTTGGTAATACATTTATTTCAAACTTGGACAGTTATTCGAAAGTTATGTGTAGTTTTCCAAATATGATTATTCTAACTTAAACTTGTATTAAACAACAAAATCGATTTTTCCATAGGTAACGATTGTCCTTTCTCTCACAATAATATTAAAATTAATTCAGGGGGTTTTATTCACAAACAGGATGGGCCTGATTAAATCGCTTGATTAAAATTGCGATAGCAAAACGAATGAAAGAGTTTGAATTATTTATTAAAAGTGCGAAAAATAAACACAACATAAACACAGTCATTTTATTGCCTAATTGTTAATTGGTATGTATTGGAAAAAATGAACAATTATTTTATTAAATTAAATTACGAAAACTGTTAAAAATTAGAACAAAATCATTTACTTGATTTTTTAAATAAGTATCAATGATTTTTGATTTTAAATCCTGATTAATTTTCCAACCTTGCTCACAGACAGAGTTTATGCCAGGAAAAATCTTTCTAAGATGACTCACTATAATCTAGCAGACGCACCACCAATTATTTATACAATATTTAAACTGTTTTAAGTTTGATATTGGGACCTTACACTTCACAATTCAAAGCCTTGTTTAGGGCAACCGTTGTAAAGGTGAAACTAACGACTTTGCATTTAAAACAGTCTAAATATAGGTAATTAAAACTATTATTTTAGGCAACGCTGGAATTTTTTGCCGAAGTGTTTGTTTGGGAATTGAACCCTGAAATTCGCTTAAAGCCTAATTTTCCAAGTCTGATCGGGAAACTAAATTTGAAAATTCTTCAGAATTTCAATTTTCGGTTGTTTTGTGTATTCTTGACGAACCCAATTTCGAAATATTTTGCAATAGGTACTTTCTAAACATCGTCCTGTATACCAGTCAAAATACAGACAAATCTAATATTAGTTCCATACAATTTGTATAGTGAAATATACTCAAATCTGATGGTATGGATTCAGGATATGAAGTTCAGAATATCTAGGAGAACGTGCAAGTTAAAGAAATCTTGGAAATTGTAATAAAAGAAGTTGGGGAGAAAGAAAGTAAGTACATAAACCTCTGCGGGTTAGACTTTTGTCATTTCCATCTGTCGTATGGTCTACTCGCCCCTTGTGTCAAATAATTTAAGTTCAAAATTTAATGATCGGACGCAGAAAGAATTCAAATATTCGAATTAACATAAGGCGTTCGCAAAATTGTCCGGGAAAATATTAGTACGCGCACGTGGCTTATTAAATTATGTTCCTAATTAGTTTAAATTACTTTCACGGAACTTCTTAAAGGTAATATTCGTCCAAAAGTTGCACGCCTCGTATTAGGTGTTACAAGTTAAGCATTTTCCAACAGGTAATGAACTAAAAACGGCAGAGAATCCCGGTGTATTCGTATGTTCAAAGATCATTAATCATAAGCGTATGAAACGTCGAATACGCCACTCCTGTTATGAGCACATGGAGGGAGCTTTAATCCCAAAGGTAACATTCTGAAAATAGACTACCGGGTCCAGGTTTACACCGAAATGGATGGCTACGTTTAAAATTACCTACTGTAAATATACATACATCAAGCACCAAAAACGACTTTGATTATTTTATACGCCTTGCTGACATCGGCAATCTCCACCATTGAAAATCTTGATTTGTGAAAGGGCAAGTAAAACGTACGACCGTGCAACAGACCCGACGTTTAATATAAAAATGTAAATATTTACTTTGTTATTTAATTTTCCAGGGGATGTAGTATATCTGATTTTTAATTACCTTTTAAGGACGCAACGCATTTTAATTTTGCAACAACAAAATTGTTTTTGATCGTAATACATATTGTGTCGCAATTTCAGCTTGAAAATCCCATAGGTTATTGTGTGATTTATGGACCTAAAAATATTAAAAGTAATTTTCCAGCCTGGTTAGCAATTACTGTCCTATTTACCCGATAAAATCTCCATAACTACAAATTTTATGCACTTTGAGCATCCATTTTCACTCGAATACAATAAATCTTCGGAAAGCGATGCAAATTAGCCATAAAGTTTAAAAAATGCCGAACGTTATTTCATTCGTCACGTACAGAGAAATGCGAAATGCCCGTTGAGGAAACGAACAAAACGCTGCAGTACTCAAATATTCCCATATCATTATAAATGTCTGCATTAAATATCGGAAACAGAAATTCCGAAGATGAAATAAAATGCAATCCCCGGAGAAATTTCCTGTTCTTTCGCGCAATGTAATAACATAAGTATACGATCGCGTTGAACTTTCAGTACTGCATCTTCAAATATAAGTCCACCGACTTGTCGTAACGATATAATTCGAAAGATATGCGTTTGAAATAGATTTCGTATAAATTACACCCTCGGGGACTAAATTCAGATATGCTAATAGTGATAATTAAGGTATATGGGTAACGATATGGGACGAAATGGGTCAAAAGCGTTCATAAATCGCTAAACAAATACCCAGAGTTATTTGGCAGATATGACTTTAATTATCAGATGTTTCGAATTTTTGCTGTTCGATGTGTTGTAGGTTTCTATTTATGATTTTGCATAGATCTATGTATATTGACTGCTTTCATGCACACAAATAAAACTGCTCGTTCGGCATGAAAATTGAGATACATACAAATGGACGGTTGTAATGGAATTGCCGGAATGAAAGCTTCCATCAGGGTATTTTACAGAAATAAATACGTTAGATTTTCAAAATCATTATTAATGCAATACCATCTAAATATAATCAATAACCAAAAGATTTAATGATTCAATAATAATTAGGTACGTTACGAAGTTTCGAATTTAAATGTTAAGGTTTACGCTTTGTTGAATCTCGAAAGCAACTTTCGTCCATAAGCAGTCATTAGATTTCACATCTTGTTCTGGTTAAACTGTTGTCATGAACATTTCAATAATTTACTACAATTATTTTAAAAGCCAAGGCTTAAAAGCTTACGTTCTTAGAAATGCAAGTCTCGCACACCTATTAAAGAAACCTCTCCTTATAATCTGCGTAGATAACAGTATTGTTTGTTTAACAAACACAATTTGATTTGACTGGCCTGAATGCTAATGTTGTGAAAATTGGAAGCAAAATTTATATCTACGCCAGTAGCACGTTTTCGATATTCAAAAAATTCGAATTACCTTCAAGTACGTAATGTTACGTTTATAAAATGGGAAATTTAAATTTTAAAACGTTTCGCAACTAAAACACCCGTGCGAAACAAAATTTGCGAAGAACTTTTGTCAACAAGGTGAGGGCTTTTGTAAATATTTAATAATAAAACGCTTTTAATTAAAAAACGTTGCTCCCAAGTTTCTGAATATTGTAATTTTGGGAACGAATATTTATTTTATTTCTTAGCTTAAAATTCTCTTGACGAAATGGTACGTAATGCCATTCGTTTCAAATTTAGTTTGTGTAAATGTTTAAGGCAAATAAAACTACTGAGTAAAACTACTTTCAAGTTTTTAACCTGTTGTAAAAAAACCTGTAATTTTGGGTTCAAGTTAATTGAATTTAACAAAGCAAAAACCTTTACAAAAAAATTACATAAAGGCTACAAAAACAATATTTACACACGAAAACTTTTACAGGAAAAAAATGAATAAGGAATTTATTTTATTCTCAGTGAAAGGAAAAGCAATGAAAAATCATTTATTCGTTTCTGTTGAGGCAAACCTCTCGTGTTAATTAATTAATACAGCTGAATTAAAAACCCATTACCTGCTACAAATTGGAAATCATTCAGAATTTCGTAGAGATTTTTTAACAAACACCAGGAAAACTTAAATAAGGGGCTACTTATTATTTAATTTTCTTTATTCAATTTTGCCGTATAAACTGACGTTTAATTGTTTCTGGCCTGCCCATAAAAGTTGATGTTTTATAAACAATCGTTTAAAATTTTTATTCCGCTAGCGATTTAAAATTTTTATTCCGCTAGCGCTTTAAAAATGTCAAATCGCTTTAAAAATGTCAAGTAAATGTCAAAATTGAATAAACAGTTGTATTACACTTGCGGATTAAATTAATGTATTAACTCGCGGTATTAACGCGCTTGCGGCTGCCGCCGCTCGCGCGTGTAAACGTACCGCTCATTAAACATTAATTTAATCCGCATGTATAATAAATAACTATTAAAAGGTCTGGATTGCAAGTTTAACTGATTAAAAATCTGTGCAACTTCTGGCATTTATTTTATTTATATTTTTAGTCCGTTATGTAATACTGTTTCCATCCTCCTAGTGTTCTGCTGTATAAAAATTAAATACGTATTTGTCAATCATTAAAAAGAAAATACAGTATAAAACATGGCCAACATATAAATTCAAAACGAGCATTACTAAAATCTTATCCAAATAAAGATAAAACGCAACTCAGGCAAAAGTTTAAGCAATAATTTCTAAATTCAATACATATCTTAAACGAGTATCTCTGCTGTTGTTTTGCAACCACTTATTTAGTGGTGTTCCGGGTAGTTCTGTGGTAGTGATTGTGGGAAAACATCAAGTGTAAATTGCAAATGGAAACACTCTGCTCCCAATTTCCGGCTCCGTTGAAATGCATAAAACCAGGATATTTAACTCTCGTAAAGAACGCATTATTTTATTACGTTCAAACCTTTCCTTGATTTTAACTGGGAGATTTAATTAATTTTTATTGCCATCATTCCTGATATTTTATAAAGACTTAAAACCTTAGTCCATAAAAAAGACGAGAAGAACAATATTTCTTTGCGTACCGTAGGAAATATTTTTTCGGTTTTGTTTGCGGAAGCAAACTTTGAAATTCAAGTTGTTTTTACTTTCACTTCAACAACTTTTAAACAAAAAGTTTCTGTGGCGTGTAATTCTGATTCTTTTAAGTTCAAAAATGTAATAAAAAAGTAAAATATAGGTTTAGGAATTGAGAAACAATTTTTAAAATGAAATTTAATCATGTATTAAGTTAAAGCAATAAAATCCGGGACATTTTATTCCCATAACGTTCATTAGTAGAAGCCTCAGGCCCTCTACAATAAAATTAAACGCTCTACGAATTTAAAGATTCCAACTCGGTTAAGATTCGTTTCAGTTAACACCCTCTCGCCTTTTAAAAGAAGGCAAATAAAATCAATGCGATCGCCATATCGCCGCTTATTTTTCGACGATTTTGTTAGGCTACACCGGCTTTTCCCTTATTTATTTTACATAATTGCGCTTAAGCAGTTTCCTCTAAGGAGAGAATGGAACGAAAAAGATTTCTCAAATAGAACGCCAAAAGAATGCCCCAAGAGGCTCTTGCCGGATCCTTTAGAAATCCCAGTATGATGCGTTACTGCTTTCAACAGCAAAACAAACCGAAAGAGAATGCCCAAGCTAGAAAAAAAAATTCCCGCTAACCGCATAGCCATAAAATAATGTAATACAGTCACGATGCAGCTGACAACTTGACATATCGCTCCACTGTCCTATAAACTACTCGGCTAACAAAGTGCGTTATTTTTCCACCAAGACAGTTTGTGGTACTAATTAACTTTAAACCGCCTAAACTAATTTATCTAAAGTTCCTTCTGGTTAAGTTTAGGGGGAAATCTTTAATACGAGGCGCGAACAGATGAAACTGAATTGCATTCGCTCATCGGAATAAAATTCCTCACGATTCGAGCTTTGAAGTGGGAATTCTGCCAACCCTATTTTCAGGGTTCTCTTATCTTTTCGTAGCACTTCTAAAATGACAGATGCTCATTTTCGAAATCTGATTGGACGAAAACAAGCGGTCGTTATGGAAATACCACTTGAGGGGTACTATAAAACGATAAGGGGACCATGAAAACGATGAATGCAGGATAAAAACAGATCGTCTGTTAATGCATTTTATTAATCTATCGATAAATTCGGAACCTTCTTTCCGATTAAACTTATCGATATGTGACAAGTATTATGTTTTATAGAATGTTTACGTTCTCTCGTAAATCCGACTGAATCAATAGACAAATGGTGGCTTCTGGAAGCTTGTCAATAGAGAAGTTCTAGCTCGGAATCCTAAAACTTTCACAGTTACAAACTTCATAGACTAAAAACTGTACGAATTAGTTTCCGAAACTACTTTCACGAACCTTCAAAGATTTCTTCAAAATTCTAGATTATTCGCCCTCACAGAAGAGTCAAAACACATGGAGAAGTAGCCACATACGTTTGGAAATTTTATCCTTTAATAATGGAAACAATATTTGAACGTTTAACCGGAATCAGATTTTTTAACTTCGATAAACTAACCGTTCTCAATAATATTTCAATCTGCAAGACAAACAACATCATCGCCTACTTTACAATATTAATTTTTATTAAAATATAAACTTAAGGAGCGGCAGTTTATATGAAAAATAGCTGTAGCTGACAGGCTGATTTTAAATTCAATTCTACATTCTCAAATAAATCCCCAGGGCTCGTAAAGTGTCCATACTTCAAATTTTAAATCTGTACTTGACAGAATAATTCGAATTTCATTTTAGTGTCATTTAAATAAACTGAAGGGAGTATAATTTATTTACATTTTTAAATACAAAACGATGAAAACATATACAGTTCGAAAACACTTAAAAGCTTCTTGCAATATAAATTCAGAAACCACCTTTAAAGAAAATCATTTTCTGGGCATTTTGTTAAACAATTCCTATTACTTTAAACAAGAATTCGGAAACATAATTCATGAAGTCCAAAGAGATATAAAGAACTTTAATTTTATTTATTAGAAAAATATAATTAAAATATGCGACAACTACAGAGGCCTAAGTGTTATTCCGTCGACGGCAGGATTATTTGGCAGAGTTGTAAAAGATAAAATACAACAAAATATGATAGAGGTAGCTGAAGAACAAAGTCGCTTTCGATCCAATAGATCATGTTTAGATAATATCTTCTCACTCAGGCAATTAATGGAAAAAAATAAAACTAAGAACATCGAAATGCATGTAACATATAGTACGCATAGTGTGCAAGGCAACCGAGGTATAAAAAGCGATTTAGAAGACAGACTTACAGAAAGCGTATGATAATGTACCTAGATCCAAAATATGGCCAACTAATTGAAGATAAAAGAAAAATTGATAGAAGTGGTGGAGCAATTATATACACATACAACCGAGAAAATAAAAATAGAAAATAGATTTACACAGAATATTGACAAAGAACTAAAACATCTACTTTTTGCAGACGATCAATAATATTTGCAAAAAACAAAGAAAATGTGACATACATGATTGAAACACTAAAAACTGAATTAATGGACTAAATATAGACTGAACATAAATATGAACAAGACAGAATGCATGTGTATCGGCGGGGAACAATAACATATACAAATTGGAGATGAGACCATTCGATACTGCCAAAACTATAAATATCTGGGATCATTATATCGGCGAATGGTACAATAGAGGAAGATGTGAACAACAGAATTAGACAAGGGCAACCAGAGCATTGCATGGAGTATTAGGGAATAAAAACATAAGAAAGGAAACCAAAATGAATATATTCCATGGCATAATAGGAAGTATTGTTTTGTATGGCGGAGAAGTCTGGCCAATCACAGACAGATTAAGAACAGTAAAACTGGACTCTTTGTAGACGATCTTTGCAAATAACGAAAAGAGATAGATGGAGAACAGAAGATATATGGAGAGAAATAGGAATAACTTCCTCCATTACCAGAAAGCTAGAAAACAGAACACTATGGTAGTACGGCCACCTGAAAAGAATGCAAGAACATAGATGGCCAAAAAATCGTCACCCAGAGGGAAAAGAAGAAGAGGTTGCCCAGCATATAAATGGAAAACACATATTAAGAAGATCATGGTTGAAAGAGATCTTCAACAAAGAGACTGGGAGGACCGGGAAAATGGAGGCTGAAGACGACAAACCCATAAAGGGAAAAAAGTCATAAAGAAGAAGAAGAAGCAAAATATAAATCCATTCGTCATCGCTTTCGACCATAATAGACCATGTTAATAGTTAGTATAAACAACACTTTTCCTGGTATAAATCTGTAAAAATCGCATAATGGGAGACAACCAGCGTTGTAAATTGTACACTTCATTCGGTTACCTAACTTGCTTTAATTCTAACAACCCATATTTGGCAACAGAGCATGCTTTACATAAACTTGAACCAACTAACAGGCGGCCAACCAATCTAATAAATTTAATAGCAACACAAGGACTTAGAAAATGTATGGCTTACTGTGGGCTAAACAGCACATAAATGCATTGTACTGATAGCTTTCGAATAAAAAAGCAAAGAATACGTAGAGATCTCCAATTTACATAATCAAGTGACCCCAAGCAATTTATATAATTTATAATTTATAAAATGTCCTGCACCTGTTCTAAAATTTTGCAAACCAGGGATTTGCAGGATTTACTATTGTACAGTAATGACCACATTCGTTAGCATTTTCAGACATTAATGAACTCGCAACTTTCACAAATTTTGCTTTTAACAATCCTTTGTTTAATTACAAAGTTACGTTTCGTAGTTGGCACAGTTAAACTTAATCTTACTGGAAATTTAAATAACACAACCTGTTTTGTATTATCTACACCAAATTTTCTCGAAAAAATATCAACACGTATGTAACATTTAGGGTGGATCATATTTCATAAGGTTTGTATGGTTAAAGCTAATAACTCCTCGAGGTTTTAATAAACTGTAACTTTAGAATGCGAAGATTTCTGAAATATAAGCTTCTAAGATGCCTATAAAAGCCCAAGGTTGTGTAATTAATGTTTGTAAACTTATAAGCTCGCAAAACGGCCGGATTTAGTCAACAAATTTCCAGATTTTAATATTTGGTAATAATGGGGAGCAAGTTTCCATAACATCTCTTTCGGCATATATTAATTTCGGGCACATGTATTTATTAAGTAAATTAAACCGTTTAAAATTCTGTGTTTAAACTGGAATTTTTGCAAGGCAAAATTATATTCAACCCTCGTAAAGACCTCTAAAATTGTTGAATTCTTTTGGCCGCCGTGAAACGTTCATGACCTTTATTCCATCACGTAGTATCAGAAAATTATTCGACTACATCAGAAATCACGAATTCTTTACATCAATCCTATCATGGGCCGTAAGAAACCTCGTACAAAATCTTATAAAATGACGGATCCCTTCCAATCGTTTTTTCCTGGCGGTTTCTCCCTTGGGTTTGCTTACAAATTTGCTTAGGTTGGCATTCGCCTAGTTTATGTTTGTCAAGGTACCACAAAGATTCACTGAGGAGGGTTGGGATTTATTACAGTAATGTCGAGTACAGCTACAAAATTTTTAATGGAATGTTTATGGCAATTGCGTTCCCTTTTTCATCTCGTACACCACCGTAGCAAATTTTAGGCGAAACAACAACGCACGAGAACGAGAATTAACAACTGTTGCATATAAAAACTCTTCCGTGTACACTTGTACAGTGTACATCATTTGAGATAAACCTACGCCTTCTTACTTCAATACAACGTAAGAAACAAAGATTAAACGCTTTTATTTCAGTTCAATGATCTTTAGATCTCTCACACTTGGAATTTAATTTATTGTAAAAGAGGCAATTAATATAATTAAAACTCGGGAGTTCACCCTTTGACAAATAAAAAGGCACGATCTTGATTTAGAGATTTTAAAAGGAATCCTAAACACGTAGCAATTTCATTTGTAACTGGAAATCAAAGGGGGTTGTTTTACGTAAAGGGTTAAATGTGAACGAGTGATGAATAGGTTTAATACAAGCAGTAGCAAAACTGCAGTAAATGAAATTACTAATTTAGTGATGAACACCGAGAAATGTCAATTCATGAATAACCAGCTAATCACAACTAAATTTAAATAATTATCAATAGCTTGCTAATTAAACTATAAATTTAGTTTAAATACTCATAACTGAAAGTGCACGGTTCAAAAAATTAATTACTAAGAGATGTCTTGCAATTTCAATGCCTAATCAGCTTTACAAACTAGGTTATTTAATAGCTTGAAATATAAAACTGAAAATAGCACTACACAGCCTCAGTTTTTCTGTACTTTAATTTCAAATTCATTAATGAAAGTTTTTGGTGTGTAAGCTCAAGTGGAACTCGTTCGTCATTCATTTGAAATATGGATGACGATTGCCGAATATTAGGCAGTAATTTTCATTGGTAAATTTATAGAGAGAGATTCAAAGCTTTATTAACTTTCACAATATTCATTTCAATTCGCCCCAATCTGAGCAGCAATGAACCTTCATCAAGGCTTGACCTAATCAGGTTATTACAGTTCAAATTACCGTGCGTTTCGACTTAATAACCTAGAATTGAAAGCTCTCGTATTAATAAATAATAACTGGAATGATTGTCGCAATTTCGACTTTCTAATAAATTCAGCAAACCGAGTGACATTTCATTTGTGATAAAATCGACCCTGCTGTTTGTGCTTTACACGACAATCTGTTAAAGTGCCATAATGGGCTGTAAGAGGTAATTCGAGCGCTTATATCAATATTAAAATTATAATGCTTGCCTCTTAATAGACCATTAAATTCCTCAGTTACAGAGACAAAATAAGTCTATTAAACATGATGGGTCTCATAAGATGGCGAAACTTTGCTATTAATATAATACGTTGAAATTTTCTTTAAAACTAATTTATAAATTAACGTTATATTGTTTCGCACTTTGTGACTCAGTTTGAGTAAGTAGCAATTTGTCAACCGATTCTAGTAAATTGGCCGGCTTTTGTATGTCCTGTTCGCTTTAAGTCGAATAGAAGCTAACGAATATTAATTGCCCCTTAAAGATAAACCGATAAAGAGCTAAAAGTACTGGATGATAAAAAAACGGGGTGACAAAATTGCGGAATTAAATGTTTAGATAAAGCTAATAAAAGGAAACTTGCAAAGTTAAATACAAACGGGCGACAAAAAGATATTTAAAACGCCGCCAAGAGCGTTAATGCATAGTAATTACGCGAAAATGCTGTCATTAAAACAACAATTAAAGTATTTACTTTTTTCAAAATACACTGAATTAAAGGATGAAACAATAAAGCGAGTAATTACTGTATAATCCAACATTTCTGAAATTAATCGCCCTTTTCACGGCAAATGATGATAAGCAAAGAAGCTTGGAATATTACCATCATAACGCAAAAAGCTGCGGCCAGAAGGTATAATTACACCAAAAAGTTTCAACTAAAAGCCTTCTCGTTACGTAATTACAAAAACAAAAAAAAAGAGAAACCGTTGTAAAAACGCACTATTAAATACATGCTAGGAGATAAATTAGCTCTAGCATTTGAAAAGGAATTGTCTAATAAAGCAGTAAGAAAATTTTATTGTGAATTCACGTAAACTAAATAAAAAAATCAAATTAATATTACTATCTAGAGAAAGTATGGGGTTCTCAGAAATCTAAATTGAATTAATATCTTGATTAATATTACAAACCACATTGTTTATTGGGGATTTGCAGCGAACTAAAATTGAAGTTCTCATCAATACGCCTTCCAATTAAATCCGAAGTTCAACAAAACGCCTACGCATAAGAAAATTTAATGTCAATAAAGGATTTAGTTAACGGCATTAAAATTAAGCCCAACTCAAATTCGATACTTGATTTTAACCTGAAAAGATCACTGCTAACGGCATTTTGTTTTACTTTATTCCTTAAGCTATAAAATCGCATAACCAGTTAATAACTTCTAGAAACCATAAATAATAAGAGGGGAGGTTAACATAAAAATCCCAAATGGTAAAACAGGAATAGCTACTCTAACATGATAACGAAAACATTTCCAAATTTTGATTTTAAAAATTATAGGTAATTTCAACATTTCATTCTATAAATCTCAAAATTCAAAAAGTTTTTATTAATATCGCACGCAATGAAGTTTCAGTTTCAAAACGAAAACGAATGTGATTTTAATTTGCGAACTTCACTCTCACTTTTAATCGTACGCAGAATGATTCATAACTCCCAGTAGGGTTTTGGGAAATAAATCAACTAAAACTAAAGCCGCTCTATAAATGGAAATTTATTTTACTACTAAAATCGAGCGTCGATGAATTAATACTAAAATTCGGCATTCAATTTTAGTTCCTATTCTTTTGACGTATTTGAGGTTTTGACCTGTGGAGGTAATATTTAGCTAAAAATAATAAAAAGCTAAATTAAATTCTTTAAAGATATGTCCCTAAAAAACTAATTAATAAGTATTGGGTTTTTAAAGTAAAGTGTTAGGTATAATAATTTTCTAATAAGACATTTGGTGGAGGCGCCAAGCATCGATTACAAATTTAATATTATAGCGTAAATAATCAGTATCACTAAAACATTATTAAACTGTAAATATGAACAACATGGCTTGTCTCAAAGTGAAATATATACGGTCAAAATATTCTCCCGTTTGGATCTCCGGCGGGGAATGCTGCGAGAGAAGAGCTGATGAAGTCAGAATATCAAATAAAATATTCCTTCGTAAAGAAATCAAAATTACGACCTGGAATATCTATGGTCTAGTACCGCACCCTGGCAAACTTAACATTACATTGTGGAACAGGAAGCCAAGAACATAAACCTTGTAGGTCTAAGCGAAACTCATTGAAAAGGCAGTGGTCATTTTATCTCGAAGAATCGTTTTCTGGACACGAAACTGAATCCGTAAATAGGGTGACAGTAAGAGTCCCCAAGAAACTAGTACAGTCGTCCGTGCTAGGGTATAATACAATAAGTGATAGAATTTTAACAGTGAGAATAAACGCAAAACTGTGTACAATGAATGCTATCTATGGCCCCACTTCTAAAAGTAATGAAGATGAGCTCATAATTTTTTACCAAGTTGAAACAGTCGTTCGGGAAATACCCAACAAAGAAATGACATTCATTTTAGGCGATTTTAACGCCAAAATTGACCGTACAGATAATCAGATAATCACATCAGACACGTAGTAGGAAAATTCGGACAGGATGATAGGAATTTATCAGGCGAGAAACTTCTAAAGTTTCGAATTGATAACAGTTTCACTGTTCTAAATAGTTTATTCAATCACCATCCTAGACGCCGTTATGCATGGGTATCTCCGGAATGCAAATAGAGGAATCAAATTGATTACATTCTACTACAGAACATACGAAAATCAAGCGTAACTAATGCAAAAACATATCCCGGACTAGACTGTGCTAGTGGTCACACGCTCTTGATGGCCAAAGTCAAAATACATATTAAAACAGTGATATTCTGCCTTCTTTTCGTCTGTTTCGAGACCCATATTTCTTGTTTTCCCGATGTTCCATGTTTCCACGGTCATCCAGTCTTTGTTGCTGGCATGATTATCTTTTATCATTTGTTTAATTACTTGTTCTTTGGTGTCTATCACAACAGTTTTAAGGGTTGTATTCCTCCGAAGTATTTTGTATGTTGGTATCTAAAGTCTGTTTGTATTGCTTTAAAAACTGAGGTTTCAGTAGCATATTTTTTCTCTGACTTTTCAAAGACTAAACAGAGAAGTACAAAGAGAAGACAAAGAAGAGACAAAAATCAATATCTAAGAAAGTTTTTCCAAAAATAATGAAACACGGGATCTGTTCCAGAAAATTAAACAAATAACGAGACAATTTAAGCCTAAATCATGGAAAATAGAAGACTGTAATGGAAAATCTACTACGAATATAGACGAAGTAATAGAAATATGGATAAAACACTGTGAAAATCTTTACTCAGATAGCGACAACAACCAACCAGTCAAATCAGCCGAACACCAGTTGAAGCTTCAGAACAAGAACCAGATATGTATATTGAAAGAATAAATTATATAGGCAGTCCAAAAACTGAAAAATAACAAATGAAGGGGGTGGTGGAATTAGCGCAGAAATGCTGAAACAACTTAATGAAAAGTGAATAGACCTAGTATGGAAGAATGGATAATGGCCGGATGATTGGTCTATATTGGTAGTTGTGCCGATTCACAAAAAAGGTTCAACACAAAACTGTTACAACTATAGAACCATTGCCGTCATTTCACACATCAGTAAAATAATGCTTACTCAACGCCTTAAAGATTTTCTAGAATGGCAAATTCCGCAAAAACAAGAGGGGGTTTAAGTGGAAGGAGCACTAAGGAACAAATTCTAAATGTCCGACAAAAAATAGAAAAAAAAAAAACAAGAGAGTTTGAATTGCCTGCATATAATGCTTTCTAGATTATAGTAAAGCATTTGCCTGTATGAACTGGTCAAACTTGTGAACAGCGTTAAGCTGAAATGGGAACCCCAAAACATCTTGCTCATAAAGCAATTGTATGAAGGTTGCTCAGCAACAGTGAGACTGGAAGGGAAATATCCCACAAATTTTAAAGTATAAAAAGGAGTACGGCAAGGGAATTACTATTGGTGGAAAGACAATATATAATCTGCGCTTTGCCGACGACACCATGCTCTTTACCAATGATTAAATTAAATAAGATTGAAAATGAACCACCAAAAAACTAAACTAATGATAACAGATCGAACAGGCATAACAAATAACAGAACCAACATACAAGATATTCAAACTATAAATGATGTTGTTTATCTAGGCTCACACATGAACAGAGATGATAACTGCTCAACCGAAATACAAAAAAGAACTGCTATCGCCAGGACGGCAATGACCAAGTTGTACAAAATACAGAAAGATCGTAATATATCGAATGCCACTATTATAAGAGGATAGTTACAACAGGCGTAGAAGCTTGGACGCTAAAAGGTAGATGATGGAAACAAATTAGACTCCTTCGAGATGCGGTGCTCGAGGAGACTTCTGAGGATTCCGTGGACAGATTACAAAACAAACTTGTCTATATTAGAAGAACTAAACATAAAAGTTCGCTTATCCACAATAGTTAAGCGGCATATTCTAAAATATTTTAGCCGCATTACTAGAAGAGATAGCGACAATCTAGAGAGGCTGCTGAAGATGGATAGACCAAGTAAAAAGTTTTACAGGTACCTTCCTTTAGGAAAACATACAAATAACAGCAGATAGAAAAAGATAAAGAGAGATAGTAGGTACATAGAACTACATAAATTTCAGCCATGTAATCACGTCGTTCAGTCATGAAACATACGATTAAAGAGAGGAGAGAGATCAACGCTTTATACAAAATTTTGTTTCATATTTAAAAAATGATTACTATTGTCACCTAAATGTTACCTACAGATTCTATTTGGTAACTAATCTTCAAGTATAATAAAATGTATACGCCAAATTAGCAACAGAAAACTATAAATAAATAGGTCATCGTTCGCTTTAAAAAATCGAAGCTTGCTTTTTAATATCTCGCTTTATCAAATTTTGTGTTATTCATGACGGTTTCCAAAAGGGGAAAACACGAAGCATACGCTTATGAATATCACGATACTTTCGGGAATATAATAAGGCGCTTTTATGAAATTGTGATGTAACCCCCCGGGACTAATGCAAACTGTTTCCCATATTTATAGTTTAACGTGCCTGTCTAGGTTTTATTTTCTAGAAGTTTTTTGTTTTATTGCCATCATTATTGATAGAAATCTTTGTTCTTATGAAGACAAAGGTTAAGCATTTAAATACTTCGAATTATTACCACCGTCACCGGAAGTTTGGTGACCTAAAAGTGAATCTGAAAATACAAACTGGAAAGTTCTATTTCAGAACCCAGAATGAGTAAATATTCTAAAGCGAGAGTTAATTTAAAGTAAACACAAGAAAACCATCACTGTTTTAAGACGGTCCACAGTAAGGGCACGTCCTTAATTTCCCTATCAGAAGCACCTGAGTGTTAAAATAATGGCGACGGCTTTGTTTAGAAGTTACAAATGCTTATCGATATATAAAACGGGGGTAAATCGGGCGCTAAAAATATGTGGACGCCTCAAGTAAATGCAAATTTAAACTAAACTGATAAATTTTCCTCGACGAGTTCATTTTACGCACTTAAGATCCCAGATGCTCTTAATTTTTTTACCTCTTCGCTTATAGCCATGCATTCATTACATCACTTACCTTTCAAAGGTGTTCGTACACCGCAACCATTACAATGATGTAAAGGTACTCACCTGAAACAAAACAAAGAAGCGTTAGTAAATATTATTACAAAACAAAACATTTCTATATGGAAAATGGAACTGGTAGGGAAACTAGGTAGGTATATCGAATTCTAAGCGATGTATTTTTTATAAAACCAACGAACCCTTATCATCTGTTTATTAATTCGTTCTGACAATTCAAGTTAATAAATATGAAATAAAGATATTTAAATTAGGCGTTTTTAAATTCAACGTCGATTCAATTTTTCAAGTTAAAATTTAGTAAGTCTAAAATATTATAAGGCGTAGCATGTCGCGTCAAAAGAGACTACGTAGATTTATCGACAACGGCAAATAAAATTAGCCTCATTCTTGGTCTTCATTTTAAATTTAAATTTATAATATAATGTAATTGCGTTGTGCCTTATTATAATTAGCTGATTTTTGAGCGGAATGATAAATAATTAGAGTTTCATTGTAAGTCGAATATTTAATTTAAAATTGCCCGATTTAAGGTTTGTGGGTACGGCGAATTTATTTGCAAATCCAAAAGTCAAACACGATACAAACTGTTCAAACCATAGGGTACATATAAACGAGAAAATACTAGCAATTTACATATTTCTTCGACAACGCCAGCAATAGGCATTTAAAATGTTCACAAAGCCAAGTATATAAAGGACGAATATTTGAGCAAGACGAGTCGCATCATAATTTGCTAGAATAAATTACAGATTGAATATGAATGCATAATTTATATTCGTCATTCCATGGGAGATTCGCGAGCCGGATTTTCAGTTTCTTTTCAGCGTCAAAGTTGCGCCGAAGCTGCATTACTCTAAGTTTTGACGAGGGTATTTCAATTATTTTTAAAAAGTTTTTTCATCATTCAACTTCGTAATGTTCCCAGTAAAGTCATAAGGAGTTTTTAGAAATTAAGTTCTAAATTACACATTTTACTTAATTTATCCAGAAAAGTCTATTGGAAAAACTACAAAAATCTGTAATTAAAAAATCGCAAGATATAACATAACGAATGGCTATAAAATAAAATTAATTTCACCAACGTAAAGTTACCTGCACTGAATGTAAATCTTAATTACACTTTCAGCAATAAATTCCTAGAATTACCTGCGCTTTACTTATTAACGCATAACATATAAGCTTGGTTTTGTATATGAAAAAACTACCTACCGCATTTCAAATGAATTATATACCCGCACAGACAAAAAAACAGTTTTCAGGAAGAGTTCATAGGTTATTTTTATTTTCAGCTTTACGTATGCATTTCGCCAAAACAAAACGAGGTAAAATCGGCGGATTTGTATTAAACGAATAAAGCTAAAAGTCCCTTAATGCCCGGGTATCCTGTACGAATCTTTCGTGAAAGGCGTGAAAAGTTACACGCAACAATTCGTGATATATCTGACATTTAAGGCAATTTTCTGTTTCTGACAAAGTATCAACCGTTGAATTAATTGATCTCACTAATTAATGATTTCCTACACGGACGTTATTAATGTTACACGTAAAATTAATATTTTGTAATTGTTTATTGCTCTTATCAAGAATAAAACTTTAAATATAATAAGAAGTGTTATTATACACAAAAAATATTAATTTTGGTGTGTTATACTAACAAATATTATTTATTTATATTTAATTAAATTTGAAATTGTATTATAAAAATGTTATTTTGTTTTTTTAAATAAATATTATATAAAGGATACCACCTAAAACAATGTTCGTAAATAAACCCCAGATAAGAAACTCACGACAACGATGTAAGTTTGGTTTAAAAATGCCTCCAAAAAAACTCAACTATAAAAGCTACATTAACGACATCTTGTCCGGTAGATGGCGCTTTTGTGTTTTTAAATTATGTTTGATTTAGTAAGTGTATTTATTCATTCATTCATAGTGATCCTCTTTTTTAGCACCAAGTAGCACTAAGAATTTGTTCACGCAGGCGATAGATTCGGGACTTCATACCTTTGAATATCGAATTCGTACCTAATTGACAATGATCAATTGTGAACGCCGTTGGAATCCAACGTATGTTGGCCGACTAACCAATTATTAATATATTGGTTTCCAATGTTCAGAAATAGTTCATGTCGCTAAAATAGCAACAAGGCGTTTTGGTAAATTTTCAGGGTTTTGAAACAGAAACGCGGTTGGCGATTGCAGGGCTTCTGGCGGAGAGTGCATCGTTAATGAGGCCTACTCTGATTATGACCAATTAATCTCCGGCAAGTGTCGGTCCTTTGTCATACATCAACTAGCCGGGCTCTGAAATGGGCAATCAAGCCAACTGTTTCACTGAACCAACCTCAATATTAGTTTCACATATGCATTAAATAATTGCAGTATTAGTATTAGTTGAAAGATTCTACAATTCGAATGAGCTGCATTTTATTATGAATGATCGGTTATTTCCTCTAAGATATTACCTTTACTTCATTGGTAGAATTGTGATGCATGTTCTATATGTTTAATTCTTTAAAAGTGTTCTACCTTCATATTGTTTTTATGCTAGAACAATAGAATAATGGGTAATTTAAACCATCACTGTCATTTAGAAACAAACACCCATTAAACAAAAAAAGAAGAAGAAACAAAAGCCATTTCATTTCAAAGCCTTCTTGACTCAAATTCGATTTAATATACCCAAACCATGGGTGGACTTAAAAATACTGACACTTTGTAACATAAAACGACCTAACAGATATGTTTCTGGTTCTGAGATTATAATCCACCATTTTAAATTGCCGTTGTCATTCAAAGATGAAAACAACCGAACGCAGAAAAACAAATCCTAAAAGTAAATTCCAGTCTGTCGATTTTGGTCCAGGCCTTCTCTGATCAATTTGACATGTAACTAAAATCTGGATATATTTATTATGTTAAGTAGATTTTGCAATTTGTTTATTTTTAATAATATTTATTTAAAATAAGTACATTTTATAACAATCTACCAGGCATAAAACAAAACAGACACAAACCGCATCTTTTACGTAACCTCAAAAGATAAACTTCATCGAGTTAACCACAAAGTTTATGGCCTCCAGGATTAATGTTTCTAATGAGGTCGTAGTATGCAAGTTTACTTGTTAAAACTGCAACGAAAGAAGTTTCAGGGTAATGCTCTCAAAAATATATTGTGTAGTGACAAGACGATCGAATATTGGCTTTGGCTGGAAGAGTTCTAAAGAAAAATTTTCAAGGAATTTTAAGAAAAATACTTCATAACAAGTGTAACCCTTTATCTATATAAATTCTGATTAATTTTGTAAAATTGCGGATACAGAAAAATATCACCTCTGCAGAGATTTGAAATTTATAAGGTGAAAGTTATGTTGATATTTAACCTGAGGTGAAATTTTTTCGAAAATGCTACCAAGTCTGTGGACTTAAATTTAATTAACACAGAAACCCCATTAGTTTACATGCCCTTTGATTTTAATCCAGAAGTAATTTACCTCTTATGTCAGTCGACATGTATATTACTTCATGTACATATAAAGCTACCTGTTTAGTTCAAATTACCTAGCATGAATTTCCACTGCGGATTAAATAAATATGAAATTTAACATCCCTTGTTACAAACATTCAGAATTTAAGATTCATACCATACACGAGAGCTTCACCCAACGCCCTAAACAAAAGAACCTTGCATTTACTTTAGTTATTTTGTAACTCTGTATTTAACACAAATTAAGTAAAGAAAAAATGAATGAATTGAATGGCAAACAATTTTCAGACAAGCTTGACTTGAACATTAGTTTGCGTCGCAAACAAATTTTCAGCAGGGAATACCAGGATGTTACGGATAGTAATTATCTGACAGCCTAATAAATAAGGGTTGTTGTTGGACTGAAACGAGACACCGAACAGTGAACTATTTGCAGACATATTCGTCAGGATAATTCGAGGCAAGTCCATCAAATCGTCCGGTTAAATTAATTTTGATTTATTTTCTTCATTAACCTGTTTGTTTCGGCGACATAACCGGTATGTCAGTTTAATTTCCCCCTCTCGAATGTTTGATTAGTTTTGCACTCGCACTATTAAGACCAAAATTGAAATTAAATTAAAACATGAATTTTTATTAATCAAGACTTGCGGGGTGTTTTCGATCTTAAAGATTATTTATCATCCGTTTAGAAAAGAACACGTCTGAAAAACAATAAGCAGGAAATCAAAAACGATTAATTCCGCCACGTAAATAACAGGTGTAGGAATATCTTCTTAAGTTGTAAGTGTCTTAATAAGATTACGTTTGGGAATGCTTCGGAATTCCGGATAAAGTTTCTTTGCTCGTTGACAGAATTACCCAAAGCTAGGCAGATTTATAAGTGGGACAAGAATTTATACGTATTTGCATGTATGTATTATTTTTAACTGGCGCCTAATGCACATAAATATATATTTTTATAATCTGTCTAGAAGAAAATCTATTGTTTTGGCCTCTTTTTCAATACCAATAAATAATCTTTGAAGATTATTGAACGAACGCAAATTTCGTCAAAAAACAGAAATATTTCAAAATACCAATAAAAAAAGAAAGTAACATTTGGGAATGAACAGAAAATTAAAATTAAAACAAAATAATAAATAAACTAATATTTTATGACATCTTCATAAATAAATTTTCAAACACAAAAGCTAAACAATATTAGGCTGGACAGTAAGTAGTCTTTTACCATTTAGAAAAAAGTAGCTACAACAGCTTTTCACAGACTGACGGACTGACATGTTGACCAAGAAAAGCAATTTCGTTTGTTCACTCGTTGGGATCGCTCTATATCTTTGTGTTTTCATTTATACTTTTACTTTCTGCAGATGGTAAGTTTTTTCCCGTTTCAATACAACAAACTTGTTAATGTAATCATTGTAATCACTGAATTTGCAAATATTTCCATAAGCAGAAATTCTTTTTCTACTCCTGCTTTCGAGGCACCTTTCTCTTTTTTTAATTGGAAGTGTTTTCCACAAATCTTACGCAAATAATCATTTTATTACTCTTATCCCAATTTCTGAAGAAGTGTCTAAAATAAATTACTGTCACAAAACTGTAAATACGGTTACTTCAGTTTTTAAAAACTAAAACCCAAGGCCTAAATTTACCACATCGAGATTATAACCTTACTAAGGAATCTTAGTAATAAACAACAGCGGTCCCAAAACAAGTCCCCGAGGCACACTACCAGACGCACTGCCGTTGTTCACTAAGATAAGAGGCAGATAAGTCTTGTAAATCACCAAGAGGTTCATAACATGACATGTGTAGGTTAACACAGGGGATTACTTTAGTTTACTGATCCCCTTATGTAATATTCACAAGTTGTGAAGGAAATGGAATGCTTTTTCGCAAGTGAATATTTTGTTTCCATTTAATAGACACATAGCTACTCTATTTGCTTTGTTATTAGCTGATTCGCTAGCTTATTTAGGTGTTATAATCGTAGCACAGAGTGTTTATTAGGGCAGAAATATTAATTTTGGTGGTGATGAGTGAATCAATGGCATTTTAAGCCCATACGTGTAAAATATTAACCGAATTTTAAACAACCACACTGTTTAAGCCAGATATATCTACGTTTTCAATTAAAGTTGGTTGAAATTGGGGATTTTAATGTCTATTTTTAGCAAGTTATTAATCATAACACAATTGAATGAATGACTGGTTTGGACTAACCATAGATTATTTATTAATCAACAGCAGTACCTATGCCTTTAACATAAATTTTAACCAAACTTTACAGTTACAACAAAGATTTGTTAGGATCTGAAATATGTAAAATTCTCTTCCTTAACAATAAGTCAATAAGTAGTTTGTATTATCAACTAATAAAAACAAGATATGGAAGTTGCGAAAGCCCTAATTTACTGTACCTCGAACAAAACTCATAAATTATCCCAAAAGTTCTCCCTCTCCAGTAGCTCCCTCATAACAGTCATAACATACAATAGTAAGGAGTTATGATAATGAAGTACTTCTGACTCAATAATCATTTCATATAAAGCTCGCATTTTTTATGCATGCCTTAATCAAAGTAGTAGAGATACTAACTGGTAGCAGAAAGCGCTACTTTTAATCTGTGATTGTTCAATTTTTTCAATAGCGGAAAATTTCCTAAATTTTATATTAGTGTTTGAGGTACCAATTTATTCTCTGGTATGTCACCAACACCATATGCTTAGTAATACTGGAGTTGCAAAAATCGAAGAGGGGGATTACGCCTGATCTAGAAAATCAGGACAGAGTTTATGGAGACTAAGCGCTAACCCGAAAAAAGGTGATAGAAATCTAAAATAGTAGTATCCAGTAAGGGATGTATCGCAACAAGAGGGTTTTAAGCACCCGGTGAATAATACACATAAACAAGATAAGTTTTTCATAATACTAACTGTTAAGCAGCATTCTCAAAATGCCATCAAATATTTTGACAGGCCATGTTACGTCTCATTCAAATATTTTGATGGCTTCTTTCTAATTTGATGATAATTCGAGAGGTCGGGGGTTCGATTCCCACGGCCGAATGCCTAGAATCAGGTTTTGGGTGGTTTCCCTGATTTAACAGAGTTAAACATCTCTGAGGTAAATACCGGGGTAAACTTTCCACTCATATGTGTTCTTTCATCCTAGTTTAACCACATCCCAGTTTAACCCATCCTCATATATCCCATTCTCCGTGGCTGAAGAGGGGTTCTGCTCCCCTATAGCGGACCGCCACCCCTCTCTCTCTCTCTCTGGGATGGAATGAAATGATGTTGATATTCCATTTTTTCACATAGATAGATCTGTAGCCTGTTTTTTGCCAGTCCACGTTTGTAACGTTTTTTCACATATTGTCCTGATGATTTGGAATACGTCGGTTCTCATAATTCCTGTTGTTGGCTTTGTTTCTACACAATATGTCATAATGGTTTTTTAACTGTTCAATATATGTATTTTTATTTTACTATCTACGGACAATAATTTTACAAAACAGGTACTCCATGTGTCTTACACTACGCACAACACAGTGCTTGTGATCTCGTTTCCTTCTCCAGTCAGTTGTCCCTTACTAGTTATCTCTATGCCAAGCTAATTGAATACCATGGCTTATTCTATCACTTTTCTAGCTATTACTAGCTTGCATCTCATTGGGTTCTTGGCCAACATTATACATTTAATTCTCTGCGCAATAATGAGTATGTTCATTGTTTTCACTGCAGTACTGCATATGTCTAGTAATTTTTAAAGATAATCATAGCTCTGAAGTAGGACTTTCCCATTCATGTATTTTTATTTTGGTGATTGACTATATTATTTTGCTTTTGTTCATTGTCAAATTAAAAATAAAAAGACTGAGAGAGTCTAGTCTAGTTCTTGATAGTTCCTATTTGGGTGATATTTTAGTTTAATTTGAATTGTTCCCATTTCCTTTAAAATTTGAATAACGTCCTGTAATCTGACCCTGTCAAAGATCTGCGACATAACCACAACACATCTGAATACCACACTTCCTCTTGAAGTGGCGTACCCTTTACGTAGCCGTCTTCTCTTCATATGTCTGTAGTTGTGCGTGTCAAGTAGCCTACAGACATATGGGACTTACAGCTTTACGTGGGTTCCAAACCACGGAAGTACTTGCACTTCTACTCCAGGGAAGACTTACTAGGCAGAAATACCTCGACCATTGCCTTCTGAGGAAAGGGAATCGAGCCTGGCCCAATCTTAATCTCAGTGGTCAGAAGCACGCCGAATCAACATAGCCACGACCGCGGAGTTGCATAGATGGTGGATCTGTTTTCTTTACAACTTTGTTCCTCTGTGATTATATTGTTCTTCCAGGATGGATTTTGTAAATGCCTTTGTTTTGGGCTATTTAATCCCAATTTTTCTGTTGCTGTTTAATGAGTTTTAACTTTAAGAAAGGAATAAGCTGGTGATGTAGGTGAACGAACATCATCTGTAATTCATCTCTAATTCTATTTAACAATGCAAGCTCGTCGGAATTCAACGACTACAACAGGTGTCTCACGTTACTATAGAGAAATTCAGAAGCCCGTCTACAATGGAGACAAGGCCATATCATTTGGGCAAAAGAAAACTGGGCACCGATTTTGTGCATAGACGAAAACAGGTTTGATTTGAAACTCCCTAACAAATGAAGATGAGTGTGGGAAATCAGTTACCGAGTATTCAAGCAGTTGGAGGGTTGCAAGATGGCAAGGTAGTAATTCGCAGTGGAATTGTATTGACGGTCAACTGACCTTTCCGTACTGCACAACTGCTGTTTGCAGTGAGTTTTGGACCTCAAATATTTTTTGTTTGTAAAAACTGTATGGAAAAGGATGGAAACCTGTTAGAACTAGATCCACAGGAGTGAAGTTTCAGCCCAGGCAACGACTTGCTTGAGAAAGCGGAAGTCGCGTCTGTCGCACAGTCCGAATTTAATTCCATCAAATTTTTAACTCTTTGGACCATTAAAGTAGTATTTATCAAGAAAAATATTTGAAAAAAAACAAGCAAAAGGAAAGTTTAACCTTGTGAAGCGATGGAATAAATTTCTAAATGCTAATGGCGACTACGGATCTTAATCCTAATAAACACGACTTTTGGGACAGGCTTAAGAGAACAAACAGTTTTGCAACATCATAATGATTTTGACTACTTTATTTAAAGGGAACGAATTGTTACCCTACAAAATGACATCGACAATTTAATTAAGAGTATGTCCAATCGCTGTCGAGCTGTATTAAATAATCGAGGAGGGATCACAGATTATTAATCAAAGCTAATATTAGTTACACTAACTGTTGGCTGGATTAACATCGTTATATTTACTGTTAGGATAAAACCAATTTCAGATTTTATGTAATCAGATAAACCGACTGTAATATGGATAAAAAAAATGTTGCTTTGGTGTTGAAATTTTTAGCTGATATATAATTAATAATTTATCCTTCAGTTTTATATGCTATTTTGATTTTTGATATAAAAACACAAGTATTATACTTCAACTGCAACCCAACATACATATTTGTAGAGCTACTAGAAATATCTGCAAATTCAACAACAAAATTTGATCAAGTACGAGTATGTAGATAGCTTATGAAAGTTTCCAGTTTGGAACATAATCTTGACATGATATTTAATTATGTATTGCCATTCTGAAGCAAGCCATCTCGTATATGTTTGATCGAGAATTATAGCTCAGCGTTATTTCCGAATTTGTAAGTTGCCTATCCCAATTGTTAAGGGGCGCGTCTTATGTGAATCGCCCAGTATTACTACTATATTGATGTGTGTATTTCTGCATCAGTTATGAACAATAAGCCTGGACTTTTCAAGTGTTTGGTTTTGTTCTGTAATTACTACTACAAAACTTGCAGAATTGATAACTGACATGTTTTAAACATTAACTTATACATATACATTAAATTTCTTCTAATTTTGCAAAAAGAAAATCATAAAACATTGTAAAAAATGCAGGTTTAGATAAATTTGGGACTAAAAAATACTTAAAATTCTATAGTTTGACCGATCAATCCATTCGTTTGTTTTACGAAAAAATAATACCATCCATTATCTTTTACAGGAAACTTTCGCAGTAAACAACCGAGACAAAGTTGATAAATGATATAAACACGGAATTCATTTGCTGAAGTGTTTGTTTTGGTGATGCTTAGAAACTATTCAGTTTTAAAGATAACTAACATTCTTCTAAACAAAAGTTAAAAAAAAATAGATTGCTCCAACAAGGCTAATAAATTTTGACAAAATGCATAAAACACTGCGTAAATTCTAATTCAAGTTTCGTGATATTACAATTATGTTAATGTACAAAATACATATAAAAATTTCTTTGCACGTACAACAAAACTTTAAATCAAAATAACGAAATTACAAAGGTGAACAAGTTCACGATTTATTGAAAAGACACAAAAGGAAAACCGCAGGACAACAAATTCAGAAACAAAAGGGTGCATAGACAGTTTAATGGAACGAGACAAAATATAGTATCCACTTTTGGGAAACGTCAGGTGAATATGAACCGCTTATTCTTATGGAAGTACTCGAGCCAACTACGAAACAGATCGGGGACCTTTTCCGAACTACTTCGCCGATTTATTTGTTATTTACTGTGCGAAATTGTGACACTAATAGTAATTTTATTCCCCTATTGTGTTCGTAGGTTCCTTGTTCTTCGTATTGCGAAAAGTCTCTAACGGATTGGCATTATTATTCATTGTACGTTCAAGCAACTCCAGTATCGTTGCAGCCCTTGTTGGAGAAAAGAAAGGAATTCGAAAGCAACAAGTTAAATTAACCGTAACAACCTCACTCGTGTACAGAAGACATACTTCAGCAACTAGAAAAGAATCGTAAAAGAGTCTCGACCCCAATGTTGGCAAATATTCTCTAGAAAACCTCGCAAAACCGTCAAGTGGCTCTCCGCGGATTCCGGAAATGTATCAAAGCGCAGTCGAATAAAACACGACTGTTTAAAATCTCTGATTTATAAGTTGAGAATTTCTAATAAGAACAGGCAGATTTGAGTATAAAATAAATTTGTTTACTGATATTTTTTACTTTATTGCTGAAAATCACAAAGGAGTTCCCGTATTTGATTAAAACTTGGTCGGAAAAGTGGATTTTGTAAATCGAATTAACTTTCAGTAGAACTTCATGTCTTCGGTCTGGATTTACTTTCGTATATTTTAAGTTAATTCAAAGGCAAAACATTTCTAAAGTACAAAGTCTTCCAAATAATTTAAAAAACAAAAGTTCCCACTCAATTAAATTTTCCTCCCACGTTTATAATTATCTTAATTTAAAGAAAAAATATAACCAATTAACATTATTGCAGTAAAGAAAATGTATTTAAAGCTCAGTCATAACTTAATGGTCGCAATTAAGCAGTTTTAATTAATTCTAATATACAGTAACCCACAGGAAAGAAACTCCAATTTCGACGGTGTTTTACTTTTTTAAAAATTATTATTTAAACCACGATTACCTGTTTTTTGTGGGATTAATTAAATGTTGAAATCATCAATTTCCCTCGTACAATTTGCACGTCACAACCTACATGTCAGAGCTTAAATCTGTGCTGAAATTTTTAATAAAATCTGAACGGCAGATTTATCGTGGAAGTTCTTAAATCAGAACCTTTATTAATAATTTTCTAGCAGGTCAAAAATGAAATTGAATATTTTTGCAAACACAGCAAGACTTATTCTATCCTTGATTGAGTAATAACCTAATAATCAAAATTTTACATTTTTCTTTGGTTATTTCCACGAGTTTCTTGGGTTTTTAGGTCACTGTTAACAAACTCGCTTTGCTTACAAATCTGAACTTCAAGCCATGTCATTGGAAATTAAAGTGTTATTGGTGCCGTTTATTGTTAACCTTATACCACAAGAAATTTGAACGAACAAAATTTAAGGTAGAGAAATTTTATGTTAAAATTTAGATACTACATGAATAGGACTGTTTAGTAAAACAGTTTTTGCTGTAACAATAGGTTAGGTGTTTCGTCAATAACTTATGAAAACAAAGAAAATGCTCCTGAAATGAACACAAGACTAAGAATATCTCAACGTGTAATTTATACAGAGTGTCCGAAAAGTATGGAATATTCTATATATCTCGGTAAATGTTTATTTTATCAAAAAATGTCTGAAATAAAAGTTGTCTAGTATTTAGTTCTTCATTACAGGAAGATATTTAGTTAGTGGTTTCTTAAAAAACAAACGAGCAGCGAATATCACTACAATTTTTTTAAATGACAAGGTACCCCTATATTGTACTCATTTGATAGAGATTGTTTTTCTCTTTTCAATGATATAAAACTTTAATACTTTTACTGAACTAGTTTTTGAGAAAAAAGCGAAAAAGTGATGGTAGAGTGATGTTAAGTTTATTACGCAATCTACAATGTTAACATAATAACTGAACTAATCTGAAATAACTCTAACAAGTTTATTTTAAGTTAATATTAATCTGGACACAACAAAAAAAAAGGAAACTACAATAAATGTTCAAATTGAGCACCGTTCACAGCCTGGCAGTGATAAATTCTACGTTGAAATTCATCAATCGCATTTGAAACAGATTCAGGTTTGATGGCCCTCATCTCTGCACGAATGCGATTTTTTAAGCCCTCAATGTCTCCCGGCCTATTTACGTAAACCTTATTTTTAAGGTAGCCCCAAAGGAAGAAATCCAGCGGACTTAAATCTGGTGACCGAGCTGCCCATTCTACTGGACCTCTTCTGCCTATCCAACGATTTGGAAAGGTGTCATTAAGGTACTGGCGGACATTAATCCCAAAATGTGGAGGGGCCCCGTCTTGCTGGAACCATATTCCGTCGTGGGGTACATCCGGATCGTCTTCATTTGGGTATAAAACAGCTAATGCAGGAACTACCTCAAATCTTAGAAAATTTAGACAAACCTCGACCGTTAAATTGCCCTCAAAAAAATAAGGTCCGAAAATCTGGTTTCCCATCATTCCTGCCCACACATTAACTTTCTGCTGGTACTGGGTGTGTCCTTCTAGATACCAGTTAGGATTTGTTGAAGACCAGTATCGTGTGTTTTGCTTATTAACTGTGCCGTTTAAGCAAAACGTTGCCTCGTCAGTAAACAGAATATTTTTGTGAAAATTTGCATTGCCTTCAAGTTGGTGGGTTATTTCTTCACAAAATTCCAAACTGCGATCCAAGTCGTCTGCAAATAACTCCTGAACTACACAAACTTTGTATGGGTGCCACTTCTCCTTTTTTAGGACGCTGTGTACTGTGTACAGTGGATTTGCTTGTATTACAATCTCGCGCAATTTGTCTAACGGAAACATGTGGATTTTCCACGATGGCCAACATCACATTTTCACTTTCTTCATTATTTAAAGCTGTAGCTCTGCCAGTTTTTGGTAAATCTTTAACAGAGCCCGTATCTTGAAATTTGTGCCATCATAACATCACTCTACCATCACTTTTTCGCTTTTTTCTCAAAAATTAGTTCAGGAAAAGTATTAAAGTTTTATATCATTGAAAAGAGAAAAAAACTCTCTATCAAATGAGTACAATATAGGGGTACCTTGTCATTTAAAAAAAATGTAGTGATATTCGCTGCTCCTTTGTTTTTTAAGAAACCACGAACTAAATATCTTCCTGTAATGAAGAACTAAATATTAGACAACTTTTGTTTCAGACATTTTTTAATAAAATAAATATTTACCGAGATATATAGAATATTCCATACTTTTCGGACACCCTGTATAATAACTAACAGCCTCCCCACTGCAGTTGTTAAACAAATCATTTTATGAATACATTTAAGTGGCCATTTGGTACTTATTAGTTTTTAAAACATGTTTCCTGTTTAATCTAATAATATACATACCCTTAAAATTAAGGCATTAAAATAACCGCAAAAAATTATTCTAGTAAAAATTCTTTCTCTTATAAAAACTCAGGCTAGATTAAATACTACCCACATATTACAAAAGGCAATAAAAGGCAGCTAAACGACGTACAATTTAATTAAACCCCACAGGAATTTGTTTTGGTACTTCTCCGGTATTGGGAGAATGTAATAAGATTGAATTTTGTATTAGCTTTTTATTTGATACTCCATGATCCCTTAAACTTTTTGCTAAAAAATAAATATAATATTTTTATACGATTTAGGTAGAACTAACTTGCTATTGGCTGATTTTACATTGGAAATATCAAAACAACATATAAGCAATTGCAACGCAAGCAATAATCGATTGCTAACAATATAGAACTAATACTTTAAACTTTAAAAAAGCTGCAAGTTCAGCCTAATGTTTAAAAGCTAAAAAACATAGTGGATGTGTTTCTAAATTACCAAAAATTTATCAAGATGTACAAGGGCAAAGGAATTAAAAATGTAACAGCAGCTCGTGCATATTAATTAACTTTGTCCGATTTAATAAACAAGGCCTACTTTCTAAATTCACAAAACACAATTTTCACTGTTGAAAGTTGCTGGAAACATTTGTAAGATAACCAAAACGAAGAAAAGCAAAACAGATTTATAGAAGCCCAATATTCAAATATGCAAAGCTTATACCTAAGCCTGTGTATATTGAACATATCGTGTGAGGCAGGTCAAACAGAGAAACGACAACACAAAAAGGACTTGACATTTTTCGAAAACGAAAAATGCTTTGTCTAAACGTTTCACTACGTGTAGTTGTTACAAAACTTCCCGGGAGTTGACATCCGAAGTTTATGTGTTGTGAAGTAGATATGGGCGATCTGGCAGGAAATTTATTTCAAGGAACATACACCATCGTTAATTTTACGAAGTTATTTTACAACCTAGGTCTGTCATTCCCGTAAAATATACACTCAGCAATTTTCGAACAGATTCTTTGAACAGTACATAAAAATCTCGTTAAATTGGATTATAAAATTATGTTCTTCCTGACATTTTTATTCAGAGCTATTTTTAACAAGAATAATCTGCCTTGCCGTATCTTTCTCACTTTATTAACGCTCAGCAAAATTACCTGAATATAACCATACAAGTTTAAATTAGAAAATTGATAGCAGTGACGTTATAATAAGAACACACTGAAACCACTTGCAGTATATTGCTTTGCAAAGTTTAAATTAGTTAGAGGGATCAACATTTATGACACTGTATAATCGTTGGTTTATCTATTTATAATTCCCAGACATATAATCAAATAAGCGCAAAGTTAACGAGAATTGAATAGAGGCTCAAAATAGCTTCGCAAAATGAAAAATCTCGCCATAAATAATAAAACCGCAAAAAAGATACAATCAGAACAAAGGTAGGAAAACAACAAAGCAGATTTGTGTATTAAAATGCGAACACCGACCGGGTTTATGTTGGATGTTATTTAAAAAGACGAAAAGAAGAGCCTGATTACCTTCTTTCAAAATCGGATTTTCTCTAACAATGTCACATTAATAGCAGGAGATTTATAATCAGAATTTTAACTACTTTGGCCTTCTTTGATTGGCCGATAGAGTAAGCATTAGTTATCCCTTCGATTTTCTTTGATATCAAAAGTTTTTAGCTGGAGATGAGATTTTACTTTTTTATATCTTAATGTTCTTCGAATCATCTAAATTGAACCGTACATCAGGTACAATGGATGGCAAATTAATGTACTTTATCTAAAAGTATTTAGGGCGGAATAAAACTCCGATTCCGATATTTCCTTACACAGAAATACCAAGTTTAAGAGCCGTACAGAATTGCGATATTAAAGGATGATTTAATTAAGGGAATGCTCATAAAATTGTCGATGCTATACATTTTTCTATGCGTTCGTATTACCATTATCGGGAAATAGGATCAAAAGCAAGCAAGTAGTAGAACTTTACCTCCGGCTATATTCAGATATGTAATTTAAATAGGGCACCAGCAAAATGATGCTTTGGAAGTTATTACTCTCGTCTGAATTTACAAAAAAATTCTAAAGGAATACTCTTATTACCCGCCAAATTAAAATTTGTGATCACTGCTTGCAGTTCCTAACTTTAGAAATTACGCAGATAGAACTAAACAAGAATTTAGTAGTAATAATAACCCCTCTTGCGCTAGTTATTAATACCAAATTTAAAAGCACTACCGTCGTATATTCAAGGGCTAACGTTTGAGCAAGGCTCTTTTAGGTTCTACTTAAAGGGTTTATGACCGTCTCAAATTAGGTTCTCGCGTCCAAAGCCAATAATTAGTAGATTTTGATAAAGGTGCATGAATTTGTCAAGGGTGGGCTTAAACAAGGATTATATAACCGCACCATGGGAACCCTGAACTTTATACCCTTGAATCTTTCTAAATCTCTTCATTTTTAAAGTTAAACCACATATTCAGTAAGCTAATTTACACCTGGTTTTGGAAGAGTTTGCAAATTAGTTCTTTAGTTTGTTGCCAATTTTTATTTATCCTGTTTATCCGTTATCAGGAAATAGAAACATAAGGAATGAGAACCATTTAACGTGATTTTTAGAATCAATGGATGACTAATGAAAATTATCGAATACGTTCAGAAGGACAAATAAAAGCTTCTATTTTTCCATTTCGAAGCTTTTTAAGGGGTTTCCAAGATTGTTCTTGCGAAAAATAAATAACCCATTAATCCAGTAATGTGTTCAAATTCCTACTGAAACCTGTTCTAAAAGAGTTACATCATCAGCTTTCTTCAAAGATTTTACAAAAAGATCAAAACTTTCATTTGTATACAGGTTACCAACCCAAATCGAGCGATAGTTCGTCACACCAGTAATTTCGTTTCCTTTTACAACCCATACACATTACCACAGTGACGACCACCAACCTTTTTCTTACCCAAAACTATTCAACTGACCAAGCCCTTTTTTTAAGAGATGGTTTTTGAGCTCTTTTTGTAACACGACCGACGACTTTAAACTAACGACCCACGCTTTTTTTTACGATGATTTCGTTACACCACCCCCTTTGTACCGAACAAAAACCTTACCGAATAGCACGTAACTGATCAACCCTTTCAAACAGACCCCTTTTTCTAGCAGTTTCATTAGTAGTAAATAGTGTCCTTACTTTGGTTGGTTTACTTTTATCTAGTAATTCTCCTGACATGTCTAGACAAGGTTTTGTTTGTAATGCTGTAATCCGGAATAGGAAATTTCAGGGGTGGATATGTGGAACCGTTCAGCAACAGTTTGCAAAAAGAAGGGTTGCAAGGTTGATGAATGTTATGTTACATCGGGTGTCCAAACTAGTTCTTTAAGGCAAACAAGAATAAAATATATTCAAAGTAGGAAAGTTCAAAGTAAGCCAAATATATTCTTCAGCAGACACAAAAAACCTTCAGAAAAAAGACATGAAACTAAGTATGACGAACGCTACAAGCAAATATCAAACCCGGTAACGCCCACTTACTTTCCCAAATTTAAGTGATTCTCATTAACAACATACACGAAAATGAATTAAAAGGTTTTTAAGATGAAAGCCTCAAGACACTTTAGGTATAAATAAATTTATCATCATAATAAGATTCCCATAGAATTATTAGGCCGCTGTAAAAACGGTGTAATTCACCTGTCGGATAAAAACGATTGAACGCTTTTCTAAGACGCACTAACTTCATTAACATCGAAAGCTTTTCTAGGTCGACCGAAACACTCCATTTAGGATGCCGAAATTTTAAACAGTAAAAACGCTACCATCAATCTGATTGTTCTAAATAGGAATCGTTACAAATTTATAATAAAAAGGACATTAAGTTGACAAAAAGCAATAAAACTTTTACGCGAAGCCTAAGGAAGTTTGAAATTTTTGACAGCCACTTGTATCTTTCATAATTCATCTGCGTTGCTGCAATCAAACAACTTCTTAGGACATTTTTCTGCTGGCAGTTTACGAGCGCCATTTTATTACAGGGACTAAAAGTGGCACAAGTCGTACATTGTCCTACGAAATATCTCATGTTTACTCGAGACAAATACCGATATCAAGAGGAAAGGCACAAGAAAAATGTATACACATTTTCGCCTGTGCCAAAAACATATATCTAATAAAAATCAACAATATTACACCTACTTTGATGCTTCATAAACACAAAGAATCAAGGCTAATGCTACATTTTTTTAGAAAATTATCGAAGATAAATGCCTGGAAGAATGGATCCCCCCACGTGCTAAATTTCAAATAACGAAGCAAATTCATTAAATGGAAATTAAGATTCAAAACGATTTTAAATAGTTGAGATTGGAATAAAATAATAAATGAAGGTACATATCTTGTTTTTTAAATTGAAAAGTCGCAAGTGAATTTAAAAATATTGAAAAGCTTGCCAGTCAAGCCTTGAAGCCCAAAGACAACAACAAACATCACAATCCGACAACTGATCTTTTTTATAAATTAAAAAAAATAATAAAACGTGAAATGTCATTGGTACTAAATCAAACGAAAACATAACCCGCATAATTCGTTAATAAAAGTGCTCTACATGAAAACAAAATAACAAAAATAAAACCATTCCTTTTCGCCACATGTTTAACCTCAGTCTACATTAATTTAAGTAAAGCCACGTGGCATCCTTTCTACATTATGATTATTATAAATATATAACAACTTTTCTCTCGAAATATGTTAAGCCATATTAAAACCCTACCAACAGAATGTTTTAAAAAGTCTAAAATCGCCCAAGAATTACCAACGAGGCGTAAATATTTAGAAAAACACATTAAAGTCCGTAAAAACTTAGTTCAAAACAACATTTGGGGGAAATAAATGGCTTGGAAAATTTTACAGTAAGAAAGTTCAATATTGGGAAAGGATAGAGGCCCAATTACCATACAACAACATAGAAAGATATACATGTAAGTTCTCTTAAACTTTAACATAACACAGTACCGGGAATGTTCTCCACGTGCCTTTTAGGCGAGTTTATATGCGAGTGTTGGTCGCAGGAATAACAACCCTTCCCTGTACTAATACCAAATTTAATAAATTTCAGGTATTTTCAAAACATTTACCGGTTATAAAAGCCCCTTTTCGACGAAAAGAGTAACATCCATAGTAAATGTTATACTGGTTTAACCCCGTATTTAAAACTCCAGTATGAAACAAAAGTACAAAAATTACTTGCAAATGTAATTTTTAAGCAAACATAAGCTGGATAATTAATTAAATAATTATTGAACAAACTGGCACAAAATTTTACAGGACAATTAACCGCTGAAATGCGAATTAAACCGCAGAACGCGAAATGGCTGACATTTGTTATCGGAGAATTTACATTTGTAATGTTGATAATTTATGCATACTGATAACCACAAAATATGTTAGACGCAAAACGCAAATGATCCTTGCCGCCTTCCTGTGCGTGCCTTTCTAGCCCGAACTTAACACTTTCCCTCTTGTTTACTTTAAGGATACGAAAAGGGGTAATTTTATCGTCTTCCCAAATGTACTTTTAATTTCACGGTTTTATTAATAAGACGAATTTAAATGATCATAATTAAAACTGAAACGTTATCAGAACGTTATAAAATAGTGCATGAATAACCAGAAAACGAGGTTTTAATGATGAAATGTATTCCACCACATGATATAAATCTCACTTAATTGCCATCTTAATTGCTTTTACTAGTGTTCAAATTATGTAGGTAGTTGTACGTTAAAACAACAAGCTTAGATAGTAAAATACACATGTTTTAACCATAATCTCTATGCGGCCTTACTATGTTAAGGATTATTATTCATTCGCGGGTTAAGGTCAAAGGTCTCACTTTCAATTTCTTGATATAATTAATATACAGTGAAGTATAAGTAAAGCACAATAATTTAATACTTATAATTGCAACAACAGAAGTAATGGAAACTAGTTTTATAGTCGACATACAGAAAAAGAGTATATAACACGAACGTAGATAGAGCTGAAAAAAAATAATTTAACTGAAATTAAGCGTTTCTTATAAGAAGATAGATTTATATTTCTTTATTTGGATTTTCGCCACCAGTTGCTAAAATAAAATTATATCTATTAATTAACTAATAGATTTATACCACAAAATTTTTCTTGCTTATATTCAATAAAAGCAATTTTTAAAGGAAATTAATTCATAACAAAATAAAACGTAACCTTTATGAGTTAGATACAACTTTATAGGGCTACTAAACCGCAAAATTATTTATATTAAAACTTTAAAGGCAATTAATGAAAGTGAAAATTAAAAAAAAGTTAGAAAACTCAACAAAGTTAAAACCGTTGAACAAACAGAACGAGTATTTATTTTTATTTTTTAGAAACTTTGTTGCTTTGAGCCTTTCCGAGCCAACGATTATAACACATATAAAAACTTTCACAACCCAAAAGTTTTGGTACGTTAAGCCGTGTGAGTCTGTATTCTCGTTTTAAGGTTTTTTAAGAGGTGAATTCTGTCCCTTTACAAAATCGACTTTGAAAAATAAAATCTATTTTGACGAGTTGTCCATTTATTCAGTTTCATCTGCAGGTTGTGCTATTATAGTAATTAATTTGATCTGCGGCCATTATACATTTTAAATTTCTAAGTATCTAAGGAAAAGCCGCAAAGATGAAAGGGGGCAACTTGAAAAAATATTTTTTGTGCCCCTCTTTTGGGTATTTCGCAACCAGTTAGTAAAATACAAATTAATTAATAATCTACTAACTCACTGAATGTAACGTTTCGCAGTAAGTCATCTCTGTGTTTAATCCAGTTTAAAAGGTCTAAACCTAAACACTGACCAAGTTTTGAAATTGAATGTGTCATACAAAGCTGTAGGTGTTTTTCTATGTGAAGTAGTTATAGAAACAAATCCTCAGAAAATGTGCTGCTTCTCACATTGAGTTTTCGAACTTGTAAGTATGAAAATGTAACAGCAGAGGTAGGTATCTCTCTCTCTTCGTCGATATTCCTCTCCATCTCTCGCATTTTCCTCTTACTCTCGTCGCAGTTTGGCACAAAACGTCGTGATTCAGTCGCTCATAATTGAAAACCATCAGTTTTCACCATGCCTTTTGATCTTCTGTTGTCTTGATTTTAACAATCCACATGGTGGAGTGGCTTTTTATTTGGTCGGTATATAATACAGCAGACTCTTAACATTAACATTCTCCTTTGCCATTTCGTAGAAGCATTCTCCGGCAAGATGCAGCATTCAAAGACTCTTAACGTATAGTTTCAGTGGGAAGTACCAAGGGCCTGCATTGCCCTTTCTTTGTCTTTCTTCAGATACCATGACCTTTTCATATGCTTTCATATCTCTGGCTGCTGCAATTTCTACCATTCCAACTCAGCATTTGATGGCCTTTCCTCCTTTGTTGTTCACATTGCCTTACCTCTGAATCCGTTGGAAATGTTGGAAAAATACTGTAGCTTCATTCACTATTACTATTTAACGACAATTTTCTCAATTAACCGCTTAACGCGCCAATTTATATTTTCAAAAGTCAGTCCAAATATAACCAGCTACTCAAGCAAAAACAACGCGAAACCTGCCACACTTCAGTAAATAACTAAAACATGCCTTCGCAGACAGGGCAAAACTTTGCGTGATTCGATGAGAAACGAGTTCGACAATAAGTGGGGGAACGCGTATATATTGAAACGAATTAGATCGGGTTGATGCAATAGGAATAGTAAAAATTTCAGGAACCCGAGTTATCTCGGGTTGGCGGCAATCGGAAGGGAGCGTGTGGGGGAATGTTTATGGCAAAAGGTAGAATGCAGAAGAACTTTGCTGAAGTAATTTATTAAAGCGATTTTAAAGTTTTATTCGTTTTGAGCCTCTTCTCTCGCTCTTCTTAAAGTAAGTCAATTGAATCCACTCTCTACGTTACTTGTCACCTTTCCATACCATATGCAGACCTTACTAAGTCTATGAACCCTTTTTCCTACATTGTTTTTCAGAATCTTACGATATCGATAATATCGTGCTGCTGAATTCGCAGTAGATACAGTTCTCTTCGGAGGTTAAGAAATATTGACAATACTGAGGTCATTGTTCGATGACTTCAGATTTTATGATGCGTCTGACTGTTAGTGTTAACATTTTCTTTTTAGTAAATGGATTGGATTTTTTTTGAAAAACTACCAAAGAAATCTTTAGCGTGGTTTGAGTTTGAGTGTGCTCGATTATCTGATCCATGTATCCCTATCAATCATTGTGGTTCCAACTAATCACCTTGTAACGTAGTTATATCTTTTCCCTGTGACTTCTTGTCGTTTTCTTATTAAAATTCCATATTGGTTCACATGTCGCAGTCGTGGTTCAGTGTGCGTCTGACTACTGAAATTTCTTGAGTTCGTTTCCCAGTGCCACACGTACAGGGTTACACTTACAACGAATACATCTGACCGCTTCCCTCGGAAAGCAATGGTAAACCACCGAGGTTTCTGACTAGTAAATCTTCTCTGGAGTAGAAGCGCAAGTACTTCAGTGGTTCGGAGCCTACGTAAAGCTGTAGGTCCCCTATGTCTGTAGGCTACTCGACACGCACACTGCAGACATATGGAAAGAAGACGGGCACGCCACTTTAAGAAGAAGATTGGTTCACATATTCAACATTTCTCTCATCACATTTTTATCTCCGACCATATAACTCATTGGCCCCCATTCAATCAAATTCCACTTGTTATATTACTTAGAATATCTGAGACATTATCACTGAAGTTTTGATCACTGCCAAGTTGCCTTTCCATAATGTCTGAACGGATTTTGTGGAGTTTCAGGCACAGCTACAACCAATATGTTGTGACCGCTACCATAGTTTAGCCTTGGATAGGTTTTGATGATCTTAGGATGATTTCCATCTTTTTCCGATTAAAAGGTACTCTATTTGATTTTGGGTTTGCTAATCTTCAAATATCTAACTTTGGTTTAGTTCTTAGAAGTTATTGTGGGCTATCTACTCGTATAATTGAACACATCTGAAATTCATAAGAAGGGTTCCAACATTTAAGACAGTCGAAAAAAGCCCTTGCGGTGAAGCAAAAGTTGTGAACCTAATTTAATAACAAGAATCGATTAGATTCCCGATCGATACCATAATGCACTGTATAGAGTTGTGCATATTTTCCAACCATTCATGTCATCCACGTGCAGATAAATTTGCTTCAAGTAAAAACAGAATTCGCAAAGGAAAGCCGTGATGACTTCATATTTCTGTTATTTAAAATCTTACTAAGTTCAAGTTATTGGATACCTACTCCTTGGCCCAAGTTCAAACATATTGCTCCAGCTCCATAGCTCTTATGTTAACCAGCATAGAAAATAAAGCGTAAAATAGCCGATGTTTAAGTAAATTAGTTCTTAGAACCACAAACGTTTATTAAATATATCCTAATTGACTGTGATCAGCGTTAGAATCGTAAAACCAGATCCTATTCTAAAATCAACAAAGTTGCTTATTATCTATTAATATTAAATACACGGCAAGTATGCCTCTAATAAATATTTCTAAAAAAAGGAATAGCAAGTATAATTCACATAAGAATATTTTAAAATGTAACATTGTAATTGTCAATTCGGATCCGGTGCTCGTTTACCAACTTCGGTGGCTTTTCGAATGTTTCATGCATGGCATGGACGTGGCCCTAACAAAAAGATTTTAAATCCGGTGGCGAAAATTTAAAAAAAAATGTCTAATAAGTTTCAACTTTTTCTTTATATAGATAAAATAACAAGCTAAAATTTTACAAGGCGTAATAATTTTATTTTCAATTTTTGCTTATGGTCTTTATAAGTCCACCTTTATTAAGAAATAAAAAATACGAGGTTAAATAATTCGGAAAAATAAACTATAAAAACCTACTTTAAATAAATAATAAACCAACGAGGATTTAAAATTCTAATTTAGTATTTCACAGACTCGTTCGCAAGTTAACGTTCTAATGAAAAGGTTTAACTTAATGAATCAGATTTTTACAGAAATAAAACTAAATGAAATTCGCGTTCAAAAACAAATTAATAAATTTAAACGAATAAAAAGGAATTAACGAACCACGTTATTTTGGTGGAATAAATAAAATTAACGCCTTTATCGGAGCTAATTTTCCGATTAGCAAAACCACAGGCTAAAAGAAAATCCTCGAGATAATAATGCCAATAAAATACCGTGATTTACACGAAACGACGTTTCAGATAGCAACAAAAGGCGATTAGGACTAAGGTGCTATAAAAAAGAACTCATTCCTGTGAACATTTCGAAATTTCAAATTCCAGGAGGCTAAATTCAGGAAGAACGTAAAATTTAGTTTTGTATTGAACAATTCCGCGAAACTGTAATTCTAAAAGCAGAAACATTCCCTAATTCTTTAAGGCGAATTAAATTTTTAAATAAAGAACCAAGGGATTATGTATGAGCTCAGATTAACGTTTACGTCTATTCAGAATTAATTTCTTTTCGGATTCTTATTTTATTCCAGTTTAATCACGGTTGCTATGGACGCCATTAATTCCTAAAACCTAAAACCGCGATGATCCTTTTATGAAATTAAGCAAATATGAGATATTGTTGTCTGCAGGAAGCGCAGAAATTAAAGTAGCTTACATTTATAAGTACACGAAATTAGCTAAAAGTTTTCCTTTCAGTTTATAATTTAAGGTTGACGATATCAAAACCAATAAAATATTTTTTCGAAGCATAAAATGGGGAAAATTTCGAGGAAATACGATGTTTACAAATGACATCGCTATTCGCATTTTCAGTATTCAGTATTCACTTTCTGAACACATACACGTTATAAATATTAGCATATTATATTTATGAATATGAAAGGAAAAAGTTACATTGAATTCGATTCTACTTATATGTGCGATAAAAATAGAAGCCGCAATATAAGAAAGAAATAAAGTCACTTTCATGCTTTGAATTTGAAAATAAGCTTTTCTACCTTTCGAGCAAGCCAATCATTCGCCTACCTGTCAATTACAGTTCTCTGAGCTGATTTATAGATACGTTGGATTTACGAGATACACATCAAAATTCAAAATATTTCAGAGTATCTCATTTTCACGGAGAATAAAATTTCAAAACGATAAAAGTTAAATAATACTTCGCCACATTCTAACCGTCGAAAAATGTTTGTAGGGCGGAAACTACATATCAGATTAAATAAATAAGTCAAATAAAACCTTCAACTTTCAAATTGTTATGAATTATATATTTTATACAGGATTGGGTCGTTATTAAGTATTAACGGATCAAAAATTTGGTAGGCTTTCAGATCAAAAGTTTGTGTCTCAATAAAATCATTTTCAAAGCTTCTACAATAAATAGCAACAAGTACTAACAAAATTTCGTTATAAAACAGAATCAATAAAGAAAAAAGGTGAAACGCTGATTACTTTTAGATCATTACTAAGTATATTTTTAGAATGTTTAGAGGTCTAATTAAGTTCTCAAAATTTTAAAAGGACGCCAAGGATTTATTATAAACAAGCACGACAATAGATCGTTAATCTACATATTCTATTTTTGCATGTAATTATGGCCATAAAGTGGCACAACCGTTATAAAGTTGTATTTAACTAGAGAGGGTTAATTATATACACTCCAACAGTTAAACGTCCCTATTTTGCAATTCCCACAACAATAAACAAATAACAAACCAACTACACCTGTAAAGAAGCACTAGAGGGACCAAAATACTAAGCAGTTTTTAATTAACAGCTCCTAAAATTTCCCACTGTAGAATGATGAGACACAGAGTAGATTTTCCTTTGAAGTTTTAATTATTTCTCAAGAATCTTCCTTGGGTAATTTTTTACAAAGGCGTCAATTAGTACTTTTAGTGGTTAAAAAAGTCACTTTAAGACAACCAATTTTATTATTTAGAATGAGAATAGTACTATGGATGGTAGAACGCAAATTACGGTTTATTTGAATACTTCAGAAACAAACATAAAAGAATTAAGTTAGAAGCTGAAATTGTTAAAATTTGAACATTAATTAAATTTACAGTACCAATAAAAGACCATAAATCAATTCGGAGTGCCTATCGCTACTAAATTCGTCCAGAATGTAGGTCGAAAGTAAATATTGCATTTCCAATTTTAATGTTGTGGTTGGAAATAAATAACGGAATGCTTGACGTGATAACAGAACTGCAAACGAAATTATAAAGTAAAATACCGTGGGGCCGCGCTGTCCACTTTACGAGCGTGCATTCTTTCAATTTTTCAGGTTCTTGTGAAACATCATAGCTTAAATTCCTTTTAAAGAACAAAAAATGCTATAAAGCCTAGAGAAAATAAAGCAAACGTCCTTTGGTGGTGTTTTGAGAGTATATTTGCGCTTACGTAACTGTACTTTATATAAACCGTTGGTTTTGCTTTGATTTCTTAATTAAAAACGCCCAGCAACCAGCTGAAGAGAATCCCCTTGTATATCTGATAAATCGCGTTGCGGCTTTAGAAACGAACCGGATACGATTACACTTTCAATTCTAATTCTAAACGAGAGATTTTCCCGTTAAATTTATTACCCCTTAAGTAAAAAACCAAATACAAACACCTAATATTTTCCTCAAACTTCCATAACGAGTATATGAACCGGAAAAATATTTTCTGTAAGAGAAAAAACTGTCGGTGTAAGCTCCGAAAAAGAAAAACCCTCTAGCGACTTTTCTGATATAGAACGGAGAAAAGGGGATAAAACGAATAGATAACCTTATTAATGGAGAAAGCCACAAAGTTAATTCACAATCGGGCAAAACTGACACATTTTTGATCCCTGCTTTTTATGTGACTTGATTTTTGATTTTTGTAAGTACGAGAAATATTTGTAAGGAAGAAAATGAAATATTTTTCAGGCTCAAAGCACTTTACAAACTTTTCAAATATATCGTTCCCTTAAATTGCTCTTCATCAGCTGTTATTATTTTATGTAGAAAACTTTGATTACGTTTGACTGACTGATTAAATTTGTGTAGATAAATATCTTACAGAAATGTTTTTAAAGCACTTTGGAAAATTTCTATAGAGAAAAGTATCACCTGAGTGATTTCTGAATAATTTTATCTTTAAAATACTTCGAGCTATTTGCACGTATAAAGTTTTAAACACGAGTTAAACCAAAAAAAGTAATACAATGTTAGTTGATTGGGACTTTTTATTTAACACCCCTCGCAATAAAGCCAAGCAATCCCGAAGTAGGGTATTCGGTCAAGACTCTACCTAAATTATTATAATTGATTATTTGTATTAATTATTAACAGAACCCCCAAAACAGTTACGTCACAATATCATCAGTGTTTTTCCTTCCTTTGTTCAATTAATTCGTTTGCACTTCCTTAAAAAATCGATTTCTTAAAGCTATTTACTATCTCTAATAAAGTGAGAAAATCTGCTACCTGCGTATTAAACTTAAATTTAGAAACCTCTCATTAATGTCGAAACACGCACCAATGGAAGAGAAAGGTAATATAGCCAAAGACGAGTGTTACGAGTAATCAGAGAGAAAATTTGGACAAAATTTCTAGAAATGACATAAAACTTTGAGATGAATGAACTAAATGTGGACAATATTGAAACTAAGTGGGAAATCCTGAAGCAAAACATAAAGAAGCAGTAGGTAAGATAAGAAAATCGGAACGAAATGAGTGGTATGATGCAGAGTACAAAAACGCAATGCAGCAGAGAAATGCGGCAAAAAGAAAACTACTACATAGACGAACCAGAGCTAAAGAGGAAGAATGCCAAAGACTAAGAAGAAGAGCAAAAACAACATACAGGAGAATAAAGATGAAGAAGAAAATATGCTAGTTAACTAGCAAGATGTGATTGAAAGATGATAACTGAAGCAGACACGCAAAGAACATGCTGCATAACCAATAGTAACAGAACCTATAATGGAAGAAGTAGAAGAAGGTATAGCAAGACTCAAGAACAACAAGGCGCCAGTAATATACGACATACCAACTGAGCTAATTAAATATGGAGACCCAGAACTAAAAGAAGAAATGCATAAACTCCTCACACATATCTGGTGAATGGAAAAGCTGCCAAAGGAGTGGGAAATAGCTCTAATATGTTCCGTCCATAAAAAAGTGGGATAGCTGGAATGCCAAAACTACAGAGGCATACCATTCCTATGCACTATATGTATATAAAATATTGTCAAACATTATCACAGAGAGAGTCATTCTTCCGAAGTAGGAGATCAACCATAGACCAATTTTTCAAGGTCCGACAATTATTGGAGAAAGCCTGGGAACACAATGTATACGTATACTAACTATTCGTTAATTTTAAACCAGCTTACGACTCGATAAATAGAAAAGCTCTATATTTATATAATATTAGAAGAATTTGGTATTCCCAGCAAGTTCCTCATACGGTTAACTATGGAGAAGTTGGGTTAAAATCCAGAACGTAACGTTAGAGATCTTTGATATAAAGCAAGGGCTAAGACAGGGAGATGACCTAGCTCCATCATATTCAATTTGGCACTTGACAACAACCAAAACAGATTTAAAGGGAATATTAATCTCCAAATCCACGCACATTATAGCTTATGCTGGTGACGTAAACGTGGCAGGAAGATCTATCATCAATGTAAAAGAAACAACAGTACTTTTGGAAAAAGAAGCAAGTAAGATACATCTTAATATCAATGAAGACAAAACTAAGCTTATTGCCATTAAATCGATAAGAAGTAGTCAACGGATTTACGTGTCTAGGCAGTAAGGTTAATGACCAAAATGAAATAATAACAGAAGTAAAAAGTAGAACATTGAAATGAAACGGAATATATTATTGTATGCGTGACATCCTAAAACCTAGAAAAATACATACAACCACCTACAAAACGATTATCAGACCAACGGTCATCTATGGTTGTGAAACGTGGACGCTGACGAAGCAAATATAAAATATATTGTTCATCTTTGAACGAAAAAATTGAGAAAAATATACGGACCCGTGTAGGAAGACATCAATCAGGAATTGTGCCACATCTTTGAAAAACCTGAACAAATGTTAAAATACACCGGCTGAGATGGGCAGGCCATGCGGAAAGAAACCGAGTACCTCGACGAATATACTTGGCTGAAATGGAAGATAGGAGGGACAGAGACAAGCCCAGGGGAAGGAGGAAAGATGACGTCAACAAGAACGTGCAACAAATTTGGCAGTCAGGAATTGCAGAGAGGAAGCGAGAGAAACGGAAGTGACGACTGGGTGAAGCCTAAGTTTAACGAAGTGGACTGTAAGGCTACTGGAAGAAGAAGGAGAAGCAGAATAAAGTTTCAGAATTATTTGTGAACGTTCCGAAATAATAACTGGATATCAGAGACACGTCCCTTAATTTTAAAAATTCTCGTTTTACATTTTCCTTAAAAAATCGAATTTTTAATTTTTTTTAATATGCAGAAACCCACAAACTTTTCCACGAAACCGTTGAACGTTAATTTAATTTATATGAAAGGTTGGAAAACAGTGAATATGTTTTATATTACATTTCAGTTTTTCCCTGTTTTGCTCTAAGTAAACATAATTTAATCACAACAGATGCCTTTGTTATACGATATGGAAGAGAGAATTCCAAATGTAGTTAGCAATAATAATAATAATACAAATTCCCATGCTTATAGAAATAATTCCCTGCACGTTCTCTACATAGCTTAGCTCGCGTAGATTATGGATTCGATGTTTATGTAGCTCAGTCTTTGAGAATTATGATTTACGAATATATATGAAGCCGTTCTGAATTAAAAACTAACCGGATTTACGGATAAAATCAAGAGATTCTGTTGTATTGCTCACGAGCATGAAAATTCTGGATAGGAGCTTTGCCGTCCAATTCTTAAAAAGTTGTTGTTTCACTTATAAGAAGTGTGTTTAAACTTCCAAACGCTTGTTATTAGTAGAAAAACAATAAAAATGTTGTAGTGGATAGCGGAGCGTCTACAAGATTTCTTTAAGACAGAAAAACGCAACTTGGAATGTAAGGATAGTTTTAAAAATAGCGCCTAATTAAACAATCATTAAGCGTTAAACTCAAACGTTTACTCCGCGATAACAATTAGGGGTAGTTTTGTAATTATGCAAAATTTTAGCAGCCTCTATTCTAGAGGAAATTAGCTCCGCTGTAAAAATAACCTCATTTAAGTTTCGAAACTGGAGAGCATCAAATTCATTTTAAGTTTTGCGGTAGCCCGGAAAGGCTCTCAAATCATCAGTGCAGCTACTTTAGAACAAATAAATTAATGTAACAACTGGGGCAGCTTTATATCTTGTTCCCTTTACCTACTCGCTTTTCCTGCTTCCTTCTTAATTTTATGTGCTATTTGCGACTCAACTCATTAGAGAGCTTATTGTCCTTCATACTCAACACTTTGTCTTAATTTACCAAGGATTTCTTCAACTTAGACGTAAAAAAAAAATAAACTCGCGTTTACGTGGCATTTTTTTATGTCTGAAATGGCTGGAAGTTACTAAATCACGAAGTTATTAAAAATAAGGGACCATTTTTATTTCAAACATACAAAACAAAAGTATGGTCGACAAATGTTCGTTAACGCGGACATTGCTGACAAAAACTAATCTATGATCTAAACTGCAAACCCCCTAGGTTCGACTGCAAATGACACGAATTTAATTATAGCCGTAAGCTACTGACAATTTATATGTAGAAGTTTGTTTGCACTTTTTTAGTGTTCATCAGGACAACACATTTTACTGTGCGTTATCTGTTTTAATCTCAGATTACAATCAAATACGATTCAACTATCGCATCTCGCGAAATTCGTAGAAAATTTAGAATGTTAGAAAGTATAAGTTTGTTGTTCCGAGATTTTTTCTAATTACTTTACACGTTTGCTGAGATTAGCCATCTATGAATAAAATGATTCGCATCTCATGGCTCTGGATTTTTAAAAATCCGGCTGGGATTCCAACGTACACATACGGGGTGTTTTAAAACAACGTTTAAAGAGATCTTGGGGGCATGCAGTACGGTCAAAAATAAGGCAAATAGCCCTAATACACATAGGTCAACAAATCAATCGTTAACAAGATAATAGCGCTTTTATTGCAATAGCAGAATAAATTTGCTTTCGTGGTTTTTAAGGTGTTATTGCATTTTACAATAAAAAGATTACAACTAAATAAGTTGTTCAAAATGCCGTCCTTCCATATCGACACAGGATCTACATCTTCGTACATAAACACCATATCGCTCATTTCAGCATTTGAATACACAACCATTGAAATCGGTACAAATTGCAAAAAAATTCGAATTAAGCTGTCATAAAACAAAGTCAACTCTGCTCAGCAAACAACACCAATAAGCACATGTTTACTGGCATGTAGCTACTGGGAACAATCGTTGTTATCTCGTAAACGGTTGATTTGCGGACCTATGCCCCCAAGATCTTTAAACGTTGTTTTAAAACACCCTGTATATGTCGTTTTGATTACCATACGTACCTTTAATGACAACAATACCGTTGATCCGCTATTATTTATACATTCAATTATTATTTTGAAAGGTTTCCAATGGATTAAAGCTAGAATTAATAATAATTTAGTCAAGCTAATTGTTTATTTCTTTCGAATTAGAATATCTTACAATATAATCTAAATTTTGATTCTGATACAGATTCCAATTATTACATCGTTTCTTCATTATTCAATAACACCTAACAATGGTACTAGTTAAAAGGTTTCCAAAACATTAATTCACTTTTATTTAAAACAATGTAACCTCACATTTATTTTTCCTATAAACTTCAACAAACTAACAGCTTTGGGTTTTCGAACCGCCCAAGAAGATTAAAATTCAGGTGAACGACACCAAAATTCATCATTATTACAATCAATCATAAATAACAAGGAAAATTTAGCTTCCTGTATGTAGATGATATTCAAAAATAATGGGGTATCAAAGTAACTTGACATCATAAATATGTCCTGCACTGCCAAAACAGATCAATAACACATACATCAACATGCTCTGACATGTGTTCATCTTCTTGTTAGCATGTTATGTTTTAACTCACAGGTGTGACAGTTCTCATTTAAAGATAACAGTTGTCTCTGTTTTTAAATACACGATTTTATTTTAAAATTAAAAAGGCATTTTATATAATTTTATAGTTTATGAAATGTCTACATTATGGAAAGTATAAAAATTTAAAAAAAATCGTATGCTAAATGTGTTTGTCTAATCTAATCTTTTAACCTTTAAGCTTAAAATTAATAAAATAAAGCGCGTTCTTTGAACTAATAATAATAATAACCGGAAAGAAACTTATTTTAGATATTAAATTTGTAAGGATTTGCTCCTTTGAAGATATTAAATATCTTTACAAGAATAAAATATATAAACGCTGCAAACTTTCTAAGTTCAATCAGTCTAATTTAGATTAACATAAAGACTTATTCTGTGAAGCATGTTTCAACATCTTCCTCCAGAATGTCCTTTTTACCAGTATTCGTACTAAAGTTTTCCCAATTTAACACAACTTATTTCTATTATTTGGTTAGCTTACAAGCAGTTCTCTCGTCGTAGTAAAATAAATTCCTTCGTTAAAGGTGCCTAAACTTGATATATAAAAAACCTTATTAATAATTTACGATCAAATAAACTCGTATTATTATTATTCTCCCACTCGAAAAAAAAATATTCAAAAGAAACCTCCTATTTTCAGACTTCATAAAAATCATATAAAAACGAATTCTTGAAAGGTTCTTCAAACGCTGACCCCTCGACGACACAAACCAAATCACTGTGAAATCGGTGAAGAGAATCTGAACTTTTTCATAAACGAGACATAAATTTTTTTCACACGAATTGTTACTGGTAACGAAACAACACAATGTAAAAGGAACACAGGTACGTGAGTCATAAAGGTCGATGCCTTTTCGATCCAAGGGGTGGGTTTAATTATTCTTTTACGTCTAAATTTTACAATTACCTTAAAAATCATTAAAGGCAAAAAAGAAATTAAATTTACACAACTTCATGGGTAAATGAATGGGGAGCAATCAAAAGCGAAACCTTCCACTTTTAAAGGAAAACAGAAATAAAATTTCCCAAAAGGAAAAGTAAAGGATTCGCCACTTGGGACGTGTTCAAATTCAGTTTAAACAAGCAACATAACGACCATCATTACTTCTATAAAGCAAGTAATATAAAACAGGGAATTTCGAGTGATTTATTTTATCGCCCTAATGGTATACCTGTTTTCCGTAGTTATTCGTGTTTGAACGACGTATGATAAGTTATTCTAACAGCTTACAATAGCAGAAAAAATACACAGGAGGAGAATCATAAAAAAAGACATGTCGCAATCAAAGTGAATATTTTAGAAATAACAAGGACGACGTGGAAAAGATATTTTTTTATATGAACGCTTACTTTTTTACTATTGTTCTTTGATTTGTTCGTCAACTAATTGAAGAGAACTGAATTTACATTTTTTGTAATTTTGTTAATCAGCTTTGCTTTCTTGCTTTGTACGTAGTAAGTTGTAGGTGTTTTACAGTCATTACCTTTTGTAATTTTGTTTTGTAATGTATAAAAACGTGATAGCACCATTACAAAGCAATAAAGAGAAGAAACTAATCTGAAAGATGTTACCAAAACAGGTGTTTTTGAAGCTATTTTTGCAACGGCAGAAACTTTAAATGCAGCAAAAATTGGACAAGAATTTCATACGAAATTTATTATGCAATTGATGTTAAAGTCATAAAATCCGTTAATAAAATTTTTCAAGAAGCTGTAAGTAACCAGTTGTACTGCAGGACCTGCAATAGAATAAGCGATTTCTTCATCTAAAGTATATTTAGATGAAAATAACAAACTGAAAAATAACCAGAAAATATTAAGCTCTGCCTCATATTAACCTGTAATGGTTGTAGAAGCACAACCAAGAAAATTTCAAGAATAAGCAAAAAGATATTTTCAGTAAAGCAGATAAAACTCTCAAATGCCAAGTACCGAAGTAAACTTGAATTAGATATGTCTAGACATGTAAAATGAATCCGCTAACCTTGGACCAAGCGTATCTATAATAAATAGATATATTTTAAAATCGGAACTATATCCTTTACAGCTTGCATCCATAAGTCAGAGGGATAGATATTCTAAATATAAAAAGTCGCTGAAAAAATCAGGAACACCAAGTACAAAAATGTATTAATAAAAATGACTATTTTAATGCTGAAATTTAAATAAAAAGAATGTATGGAATACTGTAATAAGTAACTGTTGATTTAGGGTATTAGATATAAAAAAATATTCTAGCCATTACCACTTTCAGCTTTTATTATGTAGGTATTTACAGCAAAACGTTCTAGGCATTTGTCATCATATTAAGTATCAGGCACTACTGATATACCTTTCAGAAAATCTACTCCTAGATACACCAGTTTAAGTTTTGTGCGAGGCACAAACCCTCTCAATGAGCCATCAAAAACAAGCCCTTCCAAAGTAACCTTTCACCCCAAAATAAGATAGCAGTGTTGATGAAATATTTACACACATACATACAGTAGAAGAAAGCACAACGTAAATCCTGATGTCAAGCAGATTCAATTAAAATAATAAACGAAGACTTCGTATTGTTGGTATAGATGCTGAGAAAGAATCGAAGCACGCCAAGTTAAAATAACAAAAATTTTGCAAAAACAACAAGCTAGATTTGTAACTGTAAGGTAGTAAGGTTTATCTGCTGACGATGATGAAGCAAAATTAGTAGTAAAAAAGTAAACATAAAAATCCAAAGAAATGGTGTTTGATTAAGAAAGTTGATTAGATAAGAACTATTTCGAGATTTTCAGTCGGCACAGCCTGAAGGTGGAATAAGAAAAACATCCTTTGGATTTGAAATCCATTGTAATCATTTCTGCCACTAAAACTCAAAAAATGGAAAAAGACCAGAAATAACAAGTTCTGTATTTCAAAGTACATTTTAAGCCAGGCATGAAAGATGAAATAAGAAGAGTACGTCATAAAGGGAGAAAGTAATAAAGATAATAAAAATAAGAGAAACGATCAATTATTGATGATGACAAGGTTATAATATCAATAAAAAATTTAAGAGGATACAAGATGGAAGACAAAAAGATATTAAAAATGGAAGTTGTGCGATGATGCGATGCTTGTACCCCAAAGTAAAGAAATTTGCAATAAAAAATGAACATGCAAATATTAGCTAAAAAAAACGAAATGTATGACTATAGATAAACAAACACCAACACAGTGTAATGCACCCCAATTACTTACGAGTGAACAGGAGAGGCTATGGTTTATCATAACAGCTGCTGACAATAAAAATTGCAAAGGGAAAGTGAGTCGTAGGGCTGTTTAGAAAGATAAACAGATACTTATGCAGCCAAGTTCAGATGTAATGCCACAACTTCGCAAATATTGGACGCTGAGCTGTCGAAATGAAATTGTTAGACAAATTTTAAATAAAAGACCGAAAAGACCGAATACCGAATGAAGGAATAGGAAAACAACGCTGTGTTAAGCTTGTTAATGAGTAAACACAACAAAAAAGGCAGGAATGAGATAAACAAATATCTAGAATATTGACGGATAATATCGATGATAGCAAGAGACAAATCCCTTTGGGCACAGAATAAACTCTTAACTTTGGGTCAGAAAAAATATAGAAAAGCTATAGCAAGAGTGAAGCATTACCTCTAAAAAGAGAGGGAGAGAGAGAAACAGGAGACACTCCAACAGTAAAAATAAAAACGACGAAAAAACAACCAGTAGGGTACAGTAAATAAATGAATTCGAAGACTTTCACGGTCAGTGTTAAACGATGTTCTTTTAACACAGTAAATAAGTAAAAAAACATGAAAAAGTAAGCAAAAGAGCTAGAGGGATAACGAGTAAAAATAAAGAAAAATTGCAAGGCAAAAGATAGAAAATATGAAAAAAGACAGAATACAAGCTCTAAAACCTAATATTAAGTCAGTCACTCTTCGAACAACTCAATTAAACATGAATTTTCTTAAACGTAAAACTGTTGATATTTAATTTACAAAGACTTAAAAGTCTTAAAATGCATGTATAGTTTTAAATCGTTCTGCAACAAATGTTTCCAAACGTATAATTTACTTGGTGCTATTGGTATTCGATCGCTTTTGGATTTACGAACAACCCAAGAAAACCCTTTACAAAGAATTTTTCAAGCTAACACATAAATCCTTCCTGACACACCAAAATAATTCGTGACTCCGAAACTGATACTACGTATTGTCAATGCGACCTTACGAATCCACAACCACTTACAGTGGTATTTGTGTAAATCAGGAATTCTCAAGAATTTGTCAGACAAACGCGAAGTCGAAACTCTTCCCGAATCGTCGTATTGTTTTCCTTTTCTTTAGGGGTCTCATGAAACTTAAAGAAGAGTTAAAAACTCATCTATGCTAACTTAAATAAGTACAATTTTCTCGTTAAAATTCAATTCAACCGTAAAAGAAAATTATAAGGCATAAGAAAAGGGGGAAATTTTAATTAACATAATTACTGAAAAACAGCCTCCAATTTACATTTTCTCAAGGAAGGTATGTGCATTTTCCCGTAAAATCGGGCATACCTACTAAGGATATTTTAATTTGTATTCATGACTATTGGTGTTTCGTTACGCGAGAGAGCCTAGAGGTGGGATTCACTAGAAAACTAGAAACACGGTGCAATATTTAGGTCAGCCGAAGCTCAGGAGGTTCTTAAGTTGTGCTCCAAATAGTTATACTTTGTTTTTGGACTAGAGTTCTGTAAATAAATGTGACTTATAAAGAAAGGAAACTCGTATCTCTTATATATGTTAAAGAGATACAACGACTGAATTTCAAGTGTGAACGCATGAAGGGCTTGTGAGTAAGACGCTAAAAAAGACATTTAACACAAGGTGGCGTATATAATGTTTATATTCTTTCGGGAAAGTGGTAGTGATTGAATCCTATACGTGACTAGGGTATTATTCACCAGATGTCACTCACAGCACGTCTCAATAAACTCTACCCAAAAAAATATTTTGAAGTCCAACTACTCCCCACTTCTTAATACAATAAAGATTGAAACAAGAATTTCGCCATTCTGGGACTCTAACCTGATTTAAACTTAGAAAAGACAATTTATTTCCAGTTATTCCTTCATCTTTAAGATCAAAGAGGTTTCTATAATAAAAGGGGCGCATATTATCTTGCGTTAATTGGTTGTAGACGACTGAGACTTTCACTATAAATGAATTAAATTAAACAGGAGAAGTTAACTTTTTGTACACCTGAAGCAAGTTATATTCAGGCGCGTCTAATTAATTTTTTTAGCAATATGCTATTTTAATTAGTCTCAAAGGGAAAAACAAAGAATAATAAAATATTTAAAATTTAAGCACATTTCGATATAAAACAAGCTTGGCATAAGCGATGTGGAAGATTCATTTGAAAAACAAAGGCGATTTTAATGTTTGAGCAAAAAACTTTACAATGATATTATTTCAAACAGAACTTCTACAAGAATATTATCTCCTATTTATTATACATTTTAATGAAATCTCTAAGGCGATTGTTAAACTTATTTTGTTCTGCGTTGTTGATAGGCAGGAAATTAATCTTTTTGTCATATCAGCCTACTTTCTGTTAATAATACTTTCTGTACTTCTGCTATGATAATCGACCAAAAATATAATGAAATATTATTATATTATTTTTTGGATACCCGTTTCTATCCTCGCTACCGCGAAAAACGTTAAGGAAAAACTAAATTTCCTAAGAAAATTAACCAGAAAATAACAAATACAAAGGGCAAGAAATAAACAACATAAGGCGAATAAACGAAGACTTTGTAGAGCGAACAGAAATAAAGCAACTAGTATAGCATTGATATCTTCCAATTATAGAAAAGTATATTACCAAATAAAATGAATGCCCACTAAAAGTAATTAAGGAAAGATACATGTAAACATACAATAAAAGAAGAATAACACAAAAATATAAAGAACGAATGGCAAAAATGAAACAAACACTTGAGGTCTAAAAGGAGATGATATTTTCCACAAATCGGTTGAGAGAGAAACACACAGTGAAAAAGGGGGATATACGCTGAACTGCACTGTGATTTTAGCTTCTGGAAACATTTAAAAATATTTAATTTTCGAAAAATATAAGTTGGAGATCTTTGTCAATATTGTTAAGAGCTTGCAAGAAGCAGCTGGCTCGGATGACTCGCCTTACTAGAACAATCGGGTAGATGCTTCTCTAAGGAATATGCAACGGTATACATACATGTAATCTATTAGGCCGGCTTAAACTTGTTTCACACTAAAACATTTTAGGCACTTTTTCATAATATATTGCGACCAGCTTAATCGTCATCAACTGGGCATTAATTGCAATATCTAGTGTCAAAAATTTAAATATTACATGAAAAATTCCATAAGATAATAACTCAAACAAAAATCTAATTTCTAGTGGGCTTTACTTCCAAGAACTGGCAAATTTTTCAAACGTCTGTGACACAAATAGCAGTATTCAAAAGTGTTAATATCGATTTACAATTTTTCAAACGTTGACTCATAAAAATATACGAATAATAAAATAGATCCAAAGTTTAATATATGAAAGCAAAAACTCGAGCCATAAATTTTTTAATATATTTTTCAGAAATAAGGTTGAAATGGTTTTTACATTGTTACACTTTGTATTATACGAATTTTTGAATCTAGACTTAGCTTTACTACTGTTTAAAGCTACAGCCGTTGGTAATTCAATGAAATTCTGCAAGAATCAGGATTTTACTTTCATCGGAACTCTTTTATTTACAACTAACTGAACTAGACAAGATTAAATCGTCTGAACCCCATCCACCATTAGCAACAACTGATGAAAACATGAGCAGTCTGGCTATAAACTAACTTACACCCGATCTGATGACGGCAGAGCTACCTACAACCTTAAGAACTGGAAATCAAAAAAGCAAATTTTTAATGCAGCAATTAAAGAAATTTAATTCCCATTCTGTAAATTTCCAGATGAAAACGTTTAATTAATTAAAATTGTATTTATAGGAATATTACAAAGTAAATCTGTTCCTTCTTGTTATTGTAATAATTACCCGCATTTAACAAATGTTTACTTTGGAGGAGAATTCAAAATGAAAGTAGCATTACAAAGTTTTGGTTATGAAAGGAGATACTTTCTAAAACTTGTATTTGCTGTTTGTTTTGTCTTTGTAATTTTAACTGGTACTAGAAACTTCACAGCGATATGACTCGGAAAGTTATAAAATAACCGAATTAATAAAATTGTTTCAAGTAGTGCTTGAAAGTTCTAATAATAATACCAATGTAAAATGTGTTTGTCGTTCGTGAAGGATTTTCGCCTTTCTGAATTCCCACGCTTTTGCACCAAGTGTAAAATATTTGTTTCGGCAAAATAGTTTTCTGCATTTGGCATTGTGGCAGTAATATAATGAGCTCGACCTCACATCTTAACCCTTGTGAAATGTGAAATGGTTCCACGATGTAACTAGGATTGTTTTGCACCCGGTTTGTAACTTTCCAACTTTAAGCGGAAAATGGAACAAAAACAAACCGTCCACTTGCTGGTGTAAACGATGCGTGCAGTGTGAACGAAGTGTGAAGGTATAAAGGACACAATAACGTATTTAGTATAATGGAGTGGGTTTACATTTTGATAGCCCGAGTGGCATGTGGAATTTTAATTCCTAAATTTACGGGTTTAGTTTCGTGATTATCTTTTGCGTGTAAAAATTTACAAATTTGGGGTTTTAAAAGGGTGACAATGTGATTATTATCTTCGCATCAAATAATGTATGGAATTATCTTTATATTAAGTAATCTACAGGATTATTTTATTAATTTCAGTGTCCTTTGCACCTTAGTTATCAGTTCAGTAGAACAATAAAGCTTTATTTCTACGATAAATCATCACAAGAAAAACTTACACTAACTTATAAATCAAAATCTTTATATACTCTGAGTATCAAAGAAGTACACTAAAGTTGACAGTAAGATTCTCCTTAGACAGATTAATGACTAGACAAGCCATAACTAACGGTTCGTACTTCTGTAATTTTATTTTATTTTAGTCCATTGAGGATTTGAAACGTCACAAAAAGGCCATAACTATTGTTGTAATCACAGTTGAACCTAGTTACGCGATATCATTTGAATTTTCTTCTCTAACCTTCTTAAGCAAAACAATTCTTATTAAAAATAATTCGAAAAGTCACGATTTCAGAGTTATAAGCTTATAGGATAGATACATGAAATATTTTCAAAAAAGTTTTTAGGTTTTGTTTCCCGGCGCCTCCACCAATTGTAAAAATACTTACAACAACAAATGGACTTGAACTTATCTTAGCATACGTTGTTAAAGAAATGTAAAGTAATTGTTAATTAAGTTTTTCAAAATCATGCTTTGGAAGGAGAAAAACTCTGAAAATATTTCGTTGCCAACTTTGGTTTCGTACTCCATGAATAACACAATAATCTACTCTTTTAAATTTCTGTGCATACACTTCCATGTTTACATTTGTTTTATAGTCATTCTAAACCATTTTCCTTATTTTAAAGATAGATGGATTAACAATTCATCATTTGAAGATCTACCTACTTTCGATGAATTTCATCAAATTTTGAGAATTTGATGTTAAACTACAAACATGAAGTCGGGATTTAGTTTTTGCTATATTTCTGTTAATGTTATTTTTAATGCATTGTTAGTAGGATGACAAATCCTATATCATAGTAAATTTGAATAGATCACAGATCATTTTCAATAGAAAGCTGTTAGACGAACAGTTCTTCAAAAAACATTTTGTAAAACATCTCAAGAAAGCTCCAAATTGCAAATACAAACAAGTTGTAATGAATTTTTACGATATTTTCTCCAGCTTCAATTAAGAATTAATTCGACCCCAGTTAAGGGTTATTACACCCGCAGCGATAAAACAAAACGAACGGTAGTTAAAAAAGTCGTTTTTAACAAAGATGGTTAGCTAATAAAAGGGTATAAAAATTTAAAACTACATTCAACAACTACAGTATCAAATGCCATCATCAGTAATTGCAAGTTTTCTTACAGACACTTCGAGCCAGCCGCCGCCACACAACTTAACTCCAAGAATCCACATAAAACGTAATGACCCAATGTTAACTTTCCGACCCTATACATTCAGTTATAAGCAGAAGTCGGGAAGGAAGTATCTGTAAAACGAAACGTGACTATAAGACCTCAAATAAAACAACCCATTTTAGTTACCGAAAAGCCGCCACGGACCTTCTCTACTGGGAGCTTTAGAGAAAAAAACCGTGCATACGTTAGATTTTAATAACCCAGCAAGGCGGTTTAGCTGATGGAAACCTTTCAAGATTCTAAGCGAAGGTAAGTAGGTGCTGCTTTTGAATAGTAAATGACAACCCTTCTTAGTACTTAGTTATTCTGGCGAGAGACATAATCTGCTTAATTAGAATTGCGTAAACTAAAGCAGTTTCCCCCAAATGTTATTTTTAGTTTCCTCTTAAATATCATTTCCGGAAGGGTTCACGCGGTCTGAGATGTGTTTTACTTTTTTCATAAATCCGCTTTAAGGGTTTTACACCAATATACGGGCAGCTAAAGGAAAAATATATTTATCGCCTTCACCTTTTATGGGATATCAATTAATGGACGTTTTGGGTCGCCATATATAGAGGGAACGTTTGGAAAATGTTCCAGTAGCCTTCATTTTGCGATAAATAAAAACAAGCATACCATAAAAGCCAGGAATATTTTCGATAAATGCCGCAATATTGACGCTTTATTGCTCCCTGAGCATAAATACGTGTAATTCCTTTTAGCCATACATTTTTGACCCTTCATTTATTACTATTTTATGGCTCGCAAAAGGCAAATATTTCAAAAATCTGCTTCTGTCGACGCTTCCTTGTGTGTAAAATATACTACCAGTCGACGGTTGTCAAGCTAAATAAATGGAATTAAAGAAGTTCGCGAGGAAAGATCTCGAAATCCGACAACGTCAAGAAGCGGTAAATCAAAGCGAGTAACAATTTTTGCTGATTAGATATACCTTATAATATATTCATTTAGTGTTTCGAGAAATATTCTGATTTATTCCGGTTCCATTCAGATATTAAATATGCAGTTGTCGTCATGGCCTTCCCTAATTCTCGAACTGTGAGACGAAATCGAAAGCATCAAACCAAATTTATAGAGCATAAATTTTTACATCGCAGAGATGCGTATCATACCCGAGCGGGTTCAGTTGCTTGATCGTTGTATAAATGATGATTGCATATCCGGATTTCGTAACATTCATATATATCGAGCCTCGCATTACTCTATATCTAACTGTATTACCCATAAAAGTGTCGGGTTTTTGGAAATCGCGCCTAGTTAAAAAAATTTATCTTAGATATTCCGACCGTTTCTTTGCAACTAATAGTAATAAATTACTCGTACCTAACGTAATTCGCCGAGTATCTTTGCTATTATTGAAGTAAATGTACTGAAACCATCGACGTAAGTATGGATTAGTCAAATTTATGTAAAACGCACTTAGTCTTACGTTTCAGGTTCGCCTCTCTATATAAGCAAATAGGGCTTACAACTAAGCGGTAAAGTAAAACGCCCAAACTTCAAACAAATTACTTTAAGCTCCCTTTTAGTAACTGTGTTTTATTAGCGCGTTTTAGGCATCTCCCTTCATCCACTTAAATATATCATTCACTTCAACCTTTATTTGGTAATTAGTCCGTGATTGCTTGTGACCGCAAAACCCTTATTTGTATAACTATTCGAACGCAAACACCAAACCCGATATTTGCAGATTTCTAACCGTATTACCATAGTCAGACAGCTGATCTTGAGGGGGATGTAAAGTCAACAAAAACCAGAGAAATGCAGATTCATCACTGTCATCCTAACACGCAACGAAGGAGAAAAAGCGGTTACGCCGGGAAAAAATGAACTACCAAAGAAAAAGCGACAAAAATTATATTTGTAAATTTTGTAAGTGAGTTATTAACTGTCAAAACATACTCTGACGCCGTTTAGTTACATTTTATACAAGAACAATTTTTAATTGATAAGGAAACCTAAAAAATCTAAGCTTCAGGAGAAAACGTCTTAAACTTTAAGGTCCTTGATTCAAGTTCCTTAAGATGAAAAATGACACTAAAGGATTACTATATTAATTATTTTAAGGGACGTTTTTGGTCAAATTTTGGTTAAAAGTTTACAAAAAAAAAAGATTTAATTATATCGGGTGCCTTTTTCTGTTTCTACTTGAAAACTGATAAATAGGCACCACATTTCTTTCCAGAGGTAGCTAAGCTTTTATTTCTGAGAATCATCGACTTGGAAGGTGTATTGCCTAGTTTTGGACCTTCAGGTAGCAATGGTAGAATGGGTTGTATAAAAATCAAACACCAGGGGCGTGCTGGTCCAACAAGATACCAAAACGGGACAAAAGTGTCTTAGTAAATTTCACAAAAACACAAGAAAAATATAAATACACAAATGCCTAATTTAGATTGAAGTGTTCGGGTCTATTTGAGAAACGATCTTAGCCCAGATTAACAGACAAAGCGCTTACATGATTTAATAGTTTCGTCAAATTAATCATTCGTCAAAATGAACAAAACCAAATTAAAATTTCAATTTCAATTCAATTAATATGGCAAACAACATACAAAATTATGTTCTATCTATGATAGCTGATGCTTATTACAAACTTTAATGAAACATTTTCATATTAATATTAATAATAAACAAAGAGTTCTTCTTAATTAAAACCAAAAGATATTTTTAAGTATTTAAGCTTTTTAAAAAAAGGAAATTATTGCAGTAGCTATTATTTTATCTAAAATAGGTTTTAAGTTTTTAAAAGCTTTTGTCCATATTTTCGTTAGTAAGATTAACACAAAGACATATATTCCGAATTTATTTAAATTTTCAATTATTAGGGCAACTCTCCAATGTGTGTATGAAATAATTCCTTAGTCTTGCAAAAATAATAAAACAAAAGTGTATTGACACTATTTTAAAAGAAATATCAAGTTAAATCATCGGGAAACCTTTCCTGTGCAAGAAAGTCCCAGAACAAAAAAAAATCTATACTTTACCTTTATAAAGTAGAAACTTCAATCAAAAATAAAATAGAAAAACGGAAATGGATTAAAGCTAAAGTAGAATGAGGGCGTAGGAGCTGCATTTATGTTAGTACAAGAGGTAACAGCTCGAACAATCTCCTTAACATCACGTATCTAGGATAAAGAACTTTTCCAGATTTTAAGAAATCTTATATACAACTTCGCTACTGTGTACGCTTTGTAAATCATTCTTGATGCATTTACGAAAGTGGTACATAAATCTCCGCAAAGCTTATATAACATAAAACACAATAGTTGTCCTGATTATTTATGGCCCCTTTAGTTTCTTTTTAATTATTGCTTCATTGATTTATTTCTGCTGAACGATCACCTGAAAAGATTTTTCTTTTCCCTAAAATACGTTTTTTGGTAACGAGTAAATAACAATTTTATTCATTCCCTGGCGATAACAAACGCTCTAGTTTATTAAAGGCAATAAATAAGTGAGATAAAAGTTAAAATAGGATAGGCTAATTTGGTTTCCGAATAATCCAAATGTGGGTTAATTGGAAAACGATTTCCAAGGACGAAATTCAAAAGTTAGTATCAATAAATATCCGGAAAACTGGGGTTTCAAAATCTCACCTGAATTGAAAGTTTTCCTTCAGAAATATGCGACTAGAATTTTTATGTTAATTAAGAGAAGCTTCAGCTTCAAGTTGTAACTTTCATTCTTGTTTTTACGTTCAATAATTGCCCATTCAAAGATTTTCCTGCTTGGAAAGGCAAATAAAATTTCTTTTGTTGAAAAACGTTGGATTTTTAATATTCAATTAACTTTAATAATATTGAAATTAAAGCTTAATTTTTATTGAATCTTAATTAAATTACATACAAAACATAACAAGTTTTATCCACAGAATAGAACATCCTGAAGGTTTTTGGTGTAATTTGTTTGTATATTTTTTAGTTAAAGTGAAATTAATTGTAGTTAAAATGGAAATTTTTTATGCCTAGCTTTCAATGAAAATTTAAATCTTCGCTTCTGAGATGCCTGCCAACTCTTGGAAAACCACAATATTCCTCAAAACTGTCAAAAAAAAACTACAATCTCGCGATTTAACTTCTACATTATTAATGCCTAGTAAGAAGATGGTATTATTAGCTGACAAAAGTTAGCATAAATGTACACATTAATAATTAATAACTTAGTTATTAGTTCTAAAGTTAAGTAAGCGGTCCCAGGTTTAGAAATAAACCATTACAAAACTTCTTGTGGTATAAACTTATTTGTTATTAACAAGTTCTCTTTGATTAATGAAGTAGTTTAGGATGGAAAGGTTTTCATTTAATACGGAGTTATCGCTACACTAAATCCGAATATTAAATAAAGTTTTGACATTTCATTTAAACTCCACAACTTCCCCAATTTTACATGATTTCTGACAAACACAATAAATTAATGCCTGTTGAGAAATTTGTAATACGTATTAATAATTTTAGACGGATTAATTAGGATCAGAACTAAGTTGAAATATGTATATCTCTTATTTTAATGGAATACGCTAAAATAAGCGTTTGTGTTTTATGACAACAAATTAAAACAGAAATCAAAGCCACATTAAAAAGGTCTATAAACACGAAAAGCTTATTTTTCCAAAGTTGGAATTTCATTACAAGTGGTGAGGTATTTTTAATTGATTTCAGCTTCGAAGTTAATTTATTTTAATGAGGATTCCTGCAACTTTGCGCGAAAAAGTTGCTTTCTCGACGTTATTTTTCAAGTAGAAACTGTTACGAACTTTTCTAAGAAAAAAGTTTGTCTGGCGCTTTACACGATTAAAATTATTTTTCTTTGCGACTTAAACGATTATCTTTTGGAAGTATGTGAATGTAATGTGATTCAAGCGCGAGTAAATTTGTCGTGCTTTAGGATTTCTTTGAATTACAACTTTAGAGTATACCACAATAAAAATAATGCTTGTGTTACGTGACTTCATAACTACAGAATTATACAAAGTTGCACAGTCGAGTAACTTGTACAAAATATAAAAATACTTGTCGTAAATTCCACAAAATTTATAGCTTGGGACACAAGTAAATTCTTGTGCCTTTTTATTTGTATAAATCCTGTTGCTTTTCTTTTCCTCGACAGATTTCATATTTTTTAAAGAGAATTAACACGCCAAACAAAAGACAAATACTCCATAAAATATGAACCGTTTGGTCCAGACGAAAAGAAATGCTTTGTTAAAGCTTAAACGACGATTTCATTAAAGCTTAAGAAAGCTTTTCATCATAAAACTAAAACTCCCATTAATCGCTAATTTCTAAAGCACATAAATTTTAAAGTAGTTTAACCTTTAAAATAAAATTTTAATTTCTGAAATTGCTGCAATAAATCAGGCTAGAAAAATATACAAGGCAGCAATTTTCTCCGCATTTAATCACGTCTTAAGTACAGGTAAAGCACACGCATTTACGAAGATTAACTTTTTCTACTTAATAATTTTGATTAAATGAAAACATCTCTAACAAAATCAGAACTTAAGAAACTTTTAGGGGGTTGAACATTGCAGGGGTCGGATGTTGGAAAGTTAAAACATACATATTTCGACAAAAACTTATTTTGCAAATTTGTAACAAGCCTTATTACAAAATTACATACAACACGTGTAGTCAATTTAAATGTAAAACTGAAAATTACAGATTAGTTAAAATCAACCCTTGTTTTACAATTCAAAGGTAAATAAACCGGGGCATAAAAAGAGATTCTGAAGTAGCTTTTTAAATTCAATTAAATTAAATTTTTGTTTCACGCCTTTAGTGAAATGGTATTATAACATTTAATAACAATACTTTATTACTGTAGAGTTACATTTTGTAACAAAGCATTGTCATATAGATACAAAAAAATACATTAAAAACGAATTTAGAAACCGCATATAAACTTTGCCATTTATTTTAACAAGTAAGGACTTGTTCTTGAAGCTTTTGAAAGATAGATATATTTAAATAATTATAAAGGTCATTGACAAAGATAATAAAAAGCAAGGGTTCCTATATGACTGGTGCTTGAAGCACACATTGAAAAAGACTCACGGATTCAGATAGAACTTCTGCAGAATAATCAATATTATGAGATTTCGCACAAACCCTTAGACTTCTATTTGTCAAGTATGACCTGAATATAGATCTAAACATTTTCTACGAATACCATAATTTTGAAGTTTTAACCTCTTAACGCTCCGAGCAAGAGAAATGTAACATAATAAAAATATATGCGTTATTATTATAATTGAAAGTAATTCATGGTTTTTGGGACCATTGCATCATCTAGGTAACATTCCTGTGGCGTTAATTTGTAAATTTGAAATTATAAAATGATTTTTTTCTCAGTTACACTGATGGAGCGACGACAGCACAGAGATATCGTGATTCCCCCAGAAGACAACGATGAAGATTTAGATTATGAACCACACAATGAAAAAGAAAGCAGAAGATGCGTAGTTTATTCTTAAGATGACGATGAAGAAGAATCTGCAGAAATGCCCCATCACTCTAGAAAACAGCGTGTAGACAAGACTCGTATAGCGCAAAAGAAAAAACAAATTATTTGGCAAGATGTTGATGAAGACGATGTAGAAAAGCAAGCACCAGGAAGAACGAAAAACGTGTACGATAATAATGAAGTGGATTTACCTATATATTGTTTTAGAAATTTTTTGATGAACAACTGCTCGTCTATATAAGTGAGCAGTCAAATTTATATGCGGTGCAGACAAATCCGAATAAGCCGCTGAGAAATAACAAACAAGAATTAGAACAATTTATCGGGACTTAGATATTGTATATGTCCATATACGGTCTTCCTCGTATGCAAATGTTTTGGGCTGCAAATACAAGAGTTGAAAAAGTTGCAGATGTTATGTCTGGCAACAGATGGGAAGAGATAAAAGAAATCTACATTTCAACGATAATATCCATATGTCCAACCAAAATGATCCGTCCCGAGACAAATTATATAAAATACGTCCCCTGGTAGATGGTCTTAAAAAAAGTTTACGGAACTTCCCTAAGAACAAATACTATGTGTGGATGAACAGATAGTTCCATTAAAGGTAAATCTAGTCTCAGACAATATAATCTCAACAGAATTTATGTACTATGCAACACTAAACGATTAGTACAGAACTTTGAAATTTATACTGGCAGTATAGAAGCATCATCTAAATTTCCTGATATCAAGCCCAGTGCAAACATAGTTTTACGAATGCCAGAAATTATTCTACAAAACTATAATCATCTCTTATATTTCGATAACTGGTTTTCATCGCCGGAGTTGTTTATTGAACTTGCAACGGTTGGGATCAATGGATTAGGCACGATATGGACAATAGATTTCCAGTCTTGTCATTTTCATCCGACAAAACTATGAAGAATTGTGGCAGAGGATGTTTTGAGGAGAAAAAAAACCATCATTGATAGTATCGAGTTACGTACTTTGAACTGGTTCAACAATCGCGGAGTTGCATTGGCGAGTATATTTGAAGCTTCACATCCACTAAGCAAAGTCAAAAGATTTGATAGAAAATCAAAACAAAATGTAGAAATTGTTTAACAGAAAATGGTTCACACCTACAACCAGTTTATGGGAGGGGTTGGTCTTTTGGATGGATTGATAGCTTACAATAGGGTCTCCATTCAATCCAAAAAATACTATCTTAGATTTTTCTTTCATTTTATAGACAGGTGTCTGGTTGCTATAGAGAGAACATTGTAAAATACCTAAGAGTGACCAGGTAGATTTATTGCAGTTTAGAACTGACGTGGCTATCGCCTTGTGTCACCTAGACAAACAGCGAGGCAGGCCCCGAAATTCAGCAAATTCTGTTGATCAAGGATATGCAAAGAAGACGCATAGAGGGCCGACTAAACCGATTCCCGGATTCACTGTACGAAGAGATGGGCTGAGGCGTTGGCCGCATCCACAGAATGATAGGCAAAGATGCAAAATGCCAGGCTGCAAAGGTCGTAGTAGTTTGATGTGCTCTAAATGTAAAATCTACTTAGGTCTATCAAAACAGAAAACCTGTTTTGCGTCATTCCATTTATAGTACCGTTTTTGTAGTTTTTAACCATTGTAACAGATATTATACAAACTATATTTTTCTGAAGAAAATAAATAAAAATAAATTTTAAAATTACATTATAATTTTACATATGCTTACCTTATTTAAAAACAAGATTTGCAAGTATTATTCTACCTGGAAGTACTCTTGGGCGTTAAGAGGTTAAGAGTAATAAATTGTAATTTATAGCATCAAAAGCTAATCACAATCTAACAATATCTACACATACAACAAAAGTAATGGCATTTAAAGAAGACGAAGATATTAGATCAAAGATTGTAATTAACAACCAAGCAGTTGCGCAAGTCACAACATTTAACTTTCTTGGATTCATAATATCGTACCAAAAAGAATTTGACGTAAACAATAAGATGCATAAATTTAATTACATAAATGGCACGATATATAGAACTTTGAGAGACAAAGTGAGGAAGGATACATTAATAAACTTTTATAAAACGATGGCAACCGGCAGTACGGCAGAGTGGGAGTGCACGTAATACTGAAATATACAAAGTTAAGCAAGAGCCTGCTTGGCCAGAACTTGGATGGGTGACCGCTCTGTGGCTCGGTGTGTCCGACTCTCTCGACAATATTAAGGTATAAGAAGGCAGAAGAAAGAAAGAAAGAACGATGGCAGTACTATGTGGTATATACGGCAGCGAGAACAACAATTACAAAAGCAGATGAACAACACCTACAAACATCGGGAATGCGATTTTTACGAAGAACAGCAGGATACACACGGATGGACAGAAAAAGAAATGTAGACATCAGAAACGAACTAGGAGTACGAAGCATGAATGAAATAATAAAAGAATACATATAGAAACGACTGGCGAGAACATGTTGAAAGAAAGGTTGCATAAAGGATACCCAAAAAGACATGGCAATACAGAGCTAAAGGGAAAAGATGAAAAGATCATTGCGACGACCTCGTAAAAGGTGGAAGGATCAAGAGTAAATAAGGGACGTAACGGGCAATAAGCCTAACACTTGATGAAAGAAGAAGAAGTAGCAAAAGCTTTAGACAGATCGAAGTATATGCCTGGCACCAATTTACTTATTACTATCAAGTTGGTTCGTTATATGCATATAAGGGAACAACACAGAGTATCTCTAGTCGATTTTTTCTGTAGAAAGCCACATTGTTTTTTAGACAGAAGATTGTTTCTATTATTTCTACTTTGGCAGATTTCAAGCTATCAGGAAAGACTCCCTTTGAAAAACATTAATTTATCGCATCTGCAAGAAACAGAAACAGTTAAAGATGTGTACTTCTTTCACAACCGCAGAAGGTACGTATGCTATCTAAGCCGCCTACTGCGAATTTTAATGGAAAATTATTAATTATTTTGAAAACTTCTGTTTCGTCCGTACGATACAAAAAGAAATTATGTTATTTAAATTTAAATGTGGATCTAACGTTCTATTGACTTTTATTTAGAACAAATTGATTTGCAAAAGTTTGGGAAAGTAAATGTGAATCTGTGATAGGTGAGCTTTGCTTGTCGGGTTTGATCATACTATTAATTTGAGATAAGATACTTTCAGATTTATTTTTTGAATTGAAGATAATATTTTTTATAATTCTTGATAAAATTTCGATCAATTTTGTAATTTGTAAGAATACCATTGTCATTAGCTTTCTTATATAAACGATATAAATCTCTAAATTTCAGGAGTTATTCATTGCTAGTAAGAATTGTTCGCGTTTAAAAAGCAAAGTTATTATCGAAATAAAAATAGAATATGCGGTAAAGAGATTCATATTTTTGATTAGATCCCGTTGTGTTATATACTTCCTGCCAACTTTTTTCTATTTGATTTTTAAAGGAAATCATATTATTTACATTAAAACTGCTTTATGGATTTCGGTAATTCATATTCTATTGACAATAACTGTGGATAGTGACCGGAAAAGAAATGTTTTATTACTTGACAATTTACACTATCGTCGAAAATATTTGAGAAGATGTTATCAATTCGAGTACCTGAGGACTCCATCACGGTCATCACCCTAGTAATTTCATTTACATGAGGAAAAATATTAAATGTTGAAAGTACAGTTAACATTTCATCAGTCCTTTTGACAGTTGCAAGTGTGAAAAAGCAACCAGAATGATCTAAACCACATATGTGCAACCCCCGGCCCGCGGGCCGGATCCGGTCCTCTACTTCTTTTGATCCGGCCCTGATTCATTTTCATGAAATTATAAAACTAAGACGCGAAATAGCTAATAGCAATTTTATGACACCAATAATCAGGGCTTTAGCGTAGCATTTAGGGCACCTGCCTACGTAGAGCTTTATACCAGAGCATTATACGAGTATTATAAATAAATAAAATAAGAATTAGCAACTTGTTTTAATTTATTTTATTTAATAATTTGATTCCGCCCTTAACTAGGAGACAGAATGGTAATTTGGCCCCAGAACTAGGAAGGGTTGCCCATGTCTGATCTAAACTAACCCTGACTTTAAAAGAACTACTCTGAAACCATTTTTCGTCCCAAAATTTTGAATTATTAAATCATTAACTTTAAGTGTAATAAATGCTTTCAACCAAAGACAAAAAAGCGGAATTTTAAAGAGTCTTTCTGAACGTTTAAAGGATTTTAATGCACGTTCTGTTCATTAATTTTTTATAATAACCGTAATAAACCTTCCTTAAAATGAGGATGGTTGTCCAACAATTCATTACTAGGCGAATATGAAGTTTTATCCTTTTTATAACCTTAAGTAAATTTTGGAAGAATAATTTTATTTAAGTCAAATTCCTAACAACCCTATCCAATCTCACTTATTGTAATTTATCGAATGACTCATTGACTAAATTTCGGAAATGTAAAAAATTTAAAACGAGATTTCACTACGCACGAATTTTTGTAAAAGTATTTTTAAACAATAGGTTTTCGCTATTATTTTTCGTATTAGTCAAATAAATAAGCGTATAAATAACTAAAAAATAGATAAAAAGGATAAATTACAGTTACAGCACTAAGTAAATAACAACAGCTTTTTGGACGTTCAATAAATATTGAACTGTTTTGAATAATGGAAAAAACTCAAATACATCTCTAATATGTATGGTGGTTTTACTAACAGTATAGCTCTTCAATACGGGGCTTTTTATAAAATGGAACTTTACATACACAGAGCTTTCAATATGAGAGCGATTTATCTGAGTAGGAACATAATGCAATATATTGCGAGTCTAGTATTGTAACAAGTACCCAGTCGCTATACTTCCATTACTGCTGACAGAAGAGCTTTCCTTGTATGTAGGGCAATATATTAGCTGCAAGATATGCTTGGAATTCGTGGTCCTTAAGTATGTAGAACGGCGGTGTATCACAGAAACTTTGAACTCACATCTTGCTACTAATTAACGACCTTTATACAGGAAAATTATGTACGAGGTGGCATCATCGGCATTATGCATTATGCAACATGCGTTTTCAGGGGAAATGAGCAAGGTAGCGGAGGTGTTTTTAAAAAACTATTATAATTAAGTCCCCCGCAGGATTCCTAACTTGTTGAATTCGTTATTCAAAAAACGAAGGAGTTTTCCGCATTTATTAAGAACTTTCCGGAGCGTTGTTGTTTTTTTGGTGCAATGACGTTTAATTAGTTATATACAAGTTTTGTAATTCAGGTTCGCCGGAAGAACTTTATACCTAAGATGTCCCATTTATATGAAAATTAAGGGGGAATAGTTATAAAAAGCGCATTAGTTATGTTTAAAAGATCCTTCCATTAACTTCTTTTCTAAAGTAATCCCTAAAAAGTAACAAAAATCGACACTTTATAATTCAGGCTCTGGGAATAAGAAGCTGATAAAAACACTGGCTTTTTAATAGGATTTCTTTGGGCCTTAAACCTACGGATAATTAAAAAAAAGTTTTAAAATAACGAATGTTCCTGTTTTACATTCTTTGTTCTTGTTTCATTATTACAAAGCTGCCACTAAAAAAGTTACGACTACGTTTTTTTAAATCTTATTTAGTATTTTTATCTGAAAATTATTTCAGGCAAATTTACAATTCAGTAACAGTTTCACATACTAATTTTTAACGATTTCCTTCGTATAGCTTCAAATGTCTCAAAAAATCACACAAAGCTTTAATTTCGACTTGCTTGGTGCTTTTTTAACGAAATAATGTAAATTCCATATTTAAAATAATTTGCTTGGTGCTGTATTAAAATAAATTACAAAGATAGAATTTGCCAGTGATTTACTAAAAACCCTCCTCGGACTAAATTGATGTCAAAAAATTATTAAATAAATCTTTAAACGTCAATTCTGCTTCAAAATCTACATTTAAATTAATAAACGAGCAACATTTATATAACTGGAATGGCATTCACCGACCTAAAATTTAATTACAATTACTTCTTCATGTAACTTGAGATGTTACGAAAACGACTTTCAACTTTCTCGGTTACGTTTAATATCAAAATTACACGACGTTATTTACTGAACCCCATTTATAGAAAATGAAAACGAGAAGCATTCACTACCATATAAATTAACATAAATTATAATTATAAGCAGTTTCAGGAAGTCCTTTAATTATCTAAATTATTTCTGGCCGAAGCCATACACGAGTCGTGTTGAATTAAACAACTTATTTAAAGTTCGAAACAGCGTCGTTATAATTATTAATTATATACGTTGGTGCACATGAAACTAATGATGCACTCGGTGGTTTGTTTACGTCAGCTGACTTTATAACTTTGTCAGATCATTGATTGAACTTTACGTAATAATATTTGTTGTCAAATATCTCAGGAAGTTTCTGGGCAGTTGGATTATGAGTTTTACGCGTGATTCTTTTATCAAAATCCTGCCTTGTTAGGAATATGGACGTATTATATCTTGTAACTTAATTTCCGAAGTTTTTGTAATCACGTTGACACGGCTTCGTACGTTATAATAAATAGGAGAACATTTATGTTGTCTGTTCAATTTAGATTGTTCTTGTGACAGCTGAAATGAATTAGCGTCATTCTGCAGTAATGCAATTTCCAGAATTCAACCAGGAACAATAAGGAAATAATATCAGGAACGTTTAGTGCTGTAATTAGGTAAAGTAATTTGGCAAAGTCGCACATAATACGAACACATCATAAACGGGGTTAAATGCTCTACACGCAACAAATTTAACGTGATCGTCATTTAGATAACCCTTATAACGATCATAAAATGAAGTTCATCAGACTATCAAAATTGAACAAAACCAATTTTGACTTCAAGTTAATTTCCATGTCTGATGGGTGCAATTGCTGCGAATCTCATCGACAAATCGTAAAACATTATTGAACCGCATTTGAATTTTGTACAACCTGCATTGCCCTTACCTAATTTTTTCCTGGACTTTAAGCTCTGGGAAACATAATGTTAATTTTATGGTTCATGAAATTTCATTAAAACTTCAGGCCTTATTTAAAATGACAGTCGTTTATGGTAAGTCCACGCTTAGAGCTGCCGCGAGATGCGAGATCATCTTGCGTCTCGCGAGAAAAATCTCGCAAAGTGCGAGGCGAGTTTTACGTTGTGTCTCGCCTCGCATTTTGCGAGGCGAGGCGAGAACACTAGTGCGAGAAGCGAGATTTTTGAAAAATGTCTCGCGAGAATTCTCGCAATGCATATTAACTGTAACAATGACTTAAGAAATAATGTTAAATGACATATTACGGGGAAATGTAATTTAGACATGATACATTGTTATTTTCATATTTTCTGTCTTTTCAACAAAAGAATTAGCAATAGACTAATGAAGGCCATAAAACAAATAACAAGAAAAAGCTTTTAAAATTAGACAGGCATCAAACTGCGGCGAACTTTTAGGGGTAAGAATTCTGTAAATACAATAATCCACAGAGATTATGAAATTCCTGATGACCGTTGAAGTCTTTAAGGCGTTTGTCAATCGGATAGAAAAACCGGTGTGGTTTGAGATCGGTTTTCGAAAAAATTCGTTAAAAAGAATTTAAACTTTATGATAAAGAAGCTGTTGTACACACTTTTTAGCCAATTTATTATAAAAATACTAATAATAATTTAATACTATTTTTTTATTGGGTACAATTGTTAATCAAATCAAATAACAGGGCACAAATGAACTTTTAGGAAATAATATCTCTAAGGGTATTCCAATGTAGCCTTGTTTAAACCTTTGGTGCACAACAACTATAAGAACCAGTATCTTCAACAATCTACAAAATACTTCAGTATGGGTTTTCCCTGGCACGAAATTACTTGAAGTTTTAACTAAAGTATGTACTAATCCTGGATAAACGATTAAGGGTTGTAAATAGGTTTAAAGTTTCAAGAAATACAACAATTGAAATTTAAGTGAATTTTTCTGTAGAAAATATTTTACTGGCGAACAAACAACGTACATTTAAAAATACCTACCAGAATGTTGGTACATTTCAAGAGAACAAGAACCTCTACAACAGTGTTTAACTTTTAACGCGTTTAGCTGTTTAAAACCGTGATTTTAATTTTTCGTTGGTATTTCATTTTTAATATCGCATATAAATAATACAATTTTTTCGATTTTTCGAAGAGATGAAAAAAGTTTTTGATCCTTTATATCCACAGTAAACTCATTCCGACACACTGTTTTGCGTTTTAAATAAGATAAAAGAAATGCGAGATCTCGCGAGATATTGCGAGGCGAGGCGAGAATTATAGTAGCGAGATTTTAGGCGAGGCGAGAATATTATTAATGCTCGCCTCGCAAGGTGCGAGGCGAGGCGAGAATCGGGGTTTTCTCGCGCGAGCTTGATCTCGCGGCAGCTCTATCCACGCTGGTTATTTTTATTACACTCAAAGAGTACCACAATTTTCGTTTGGCGAGAATTTTAATCCTACTTGTTATCACACGCAATTAATTAATTAGAGGGCTAAATTTTACGAAATCAGTAGAACTTTCCCTTTGGAATTGGAAAATAGTTTCTACTTGCGATTACACCTTGGTAAACGAAGCTTCAATGGGATAAAAATAAAGAGTCGATACTTACAACTATTTAACAAAGCTGATAATTGATACAGAAACAAATTGAAATTTGTAGCGGATGAGTTGTGCAATTTGCAGTATTTATTAGTTATTATCGTTTTATATTTTTATTACTCAACAAGAAAAAGCAAGAAACCATTTGCTACAATTGATTGTACAACAAAATTTATATGTGGCTTTCAGGCGAACATTTTTCACAAAGGTTAGAAGGATATCCTTAAAAGCTGCCCAAATATAAATCATGCATACAAAAATATACACTAAGCAAACGATAATAATAAAGAAAAATCGAATACATTCTTCTTTCTTTATATGGTTTACTTTGATGAATATTATAAGATTATAACCAATAAAAAGAAAATATAATAAAAAATTATAGTTCAAGTTGGTCCTTTTAATTAGGTAATTAACCTCGTTATGGGTTTTCTTAAAATCTGATATTCGAAAGATTTTTAGAAAAAACAGATTATTTATTTTCAGATTTGAGATAAATTTAATTAACTTTTACGAAGACAAATACACAAGAAAACTATGATAGTATATATCGTGAGATTTAATGTACACTGCTTTAAAAAGAATTACACTTGTTAATGTGTTAGGCACTGATTTGGATTTCTCAATTAAATTTATTACTGAATATCAGTCAAAATATTGAGAAAAGACCTTGAAGTACTATTTACAGTCATAATATTTCTCCACAACTATTTTGTTATGACGTCTACATTCTACCAAATGTACTCGCTTAGTCGCTTATAAACATCCTTTTTCATAATTAAGTAAGACGTAATGAATCTAAAGGATAAAATTCAATATTTATCTAGGGAAAATACTAGACATAACAGGAAAACCCCTACATATAAATTTGACCTCACACTTTGACTCTACGAGAAATATTCTGTGTTTCCTTAATTTAAAAAGCAGTACTTTCGAAAGGATGGCGTATGTTCTGCGCTTATTTATTTGTTATTCTTTTTATAATCGTCATTAGTTTCACAGACTCAAAACCTTCCTTAAAGCTTAAAGTAGATTGGAAACAGTCAAACGATTTTATAAGTCGATGTATATTCTAAAATTTAAAACGAATACATCGTAAAAATTTCATTCTAAAGTTACAATCTCCCAATTTAAAATCAAAATTTTATACGTACAATTTACGACGTGAGCAGCTTTACTCACTAGTACTACTACTCTATGCAATTTCAATTCAAATTCTGCTGGTTTTATGGCGAAAATTTACCGGTAATACTGAAGTTAATAGACTTTTTGCTTTTATATAGCTCGAATATTGCTTCTAACTACATTAAAGATTTGATAAAAACTATAGCAACTCCTAACACTCTTTTTATGTGTGCAATTTGCTGTAGTAAAAAATCCAAAAATATAAAAATCTATTACAAAAATGAGTTTACATCAAAAGTTGCAGGTTGTCGCAATTCAATTTTCTTTTTAACAAATACCACCTCTGACGTTTTGGTCAATATTTGAGGAAAGCTCCTGCAACCTACAAAACTAAGACCTGGGTCCTTTTACGACCATGTGATTTTATTTATCACTATCCCCTTCTTTTAAACAGGCACCTATTTGGGGCGAAATAAAACATCCGTTAGAAATTTATAACCCGGCCAAACAACGCCCATCTCATTTTATCGAGCTACTAGTTTTAATCTTGTGATTTAAATGTTCCTGGGTTGGACTGATAACCATACGTTTAAGGTTACTTTGCAAGAGCTAAGATTGGCTGATTTTTCTTTATATTCTTAAAGTTTCCACCTAAGTTTAAAATATGAAAATTAAACTAGCCTACATTAAAATTGTGCACGAATTTTTAACGTATCAAATTATTAGGAAAATATTAAAAATTCATTCTTTATGCCTTTAGAGGAAGCATTGTTAATAGATAATTTTTTAAAATCAACACAGAAAAAAAGTCCTCCCTAAAGGCACAGTGTCGGCAGATATAACCAAAAAGCAGTAGTTCAAATCACTGCTAAAATAATATTTCTCTATACATATACAGATTTTTTTGAATTCTCAAAAAAAACTTAACGTAAGATACTAAACAGTAATGCAATATTGTAATATTTTAACCATGGGAATAACATAAGAAAGTTAATATCAATAAACAAACAATAGCTAGGAACTTGTGTGTTTTCACGACATTGGGATATTTTATCTAGCTACTTAGGTTTTAAGTGATACACGACTGAAAAATCCTCAGAGGAACTTTGATGAAACACCAAAGTTAGAACTTCAGGCAACTACCAATGGCTTTACTCACTGCCCTATTAAAGACCTTATCATATCTGGAATGGCTCCAATCTCAGCAGGATGCATACTTTGCATGATCAGCGAGCCACCGAAAACACAAAGGCCATTTTAGAGCGCGAGTAATAAATACCTCAAATTCCAATCAATACATTTTAATAAGAACTTTGAATTAAATTATAGTTTGATTTTATGCGTTTGAATTCACACTGCAAAATACTCAAAGATAAAATAAAAGTATCATTTTAAATTAAATCCTCAGAGTAGTTTTTCAGTTACAAGAAACTAATTACGAAAATGTAAAGCTCTAAAATTCTAAGGCAAAAGTCTGGATTTAAAAGGCAGTGCTAATTATGATGTTATGAATTTTTAAAGGGCTACAGAGTACAAAATGACAATTTGAAATCTAAAATATGCAAACTAAGAAAATATAAATAAAACTTTTATGTATAAATATTTAAAAAGGTACATTTAACTTGATGTTAATTTAGTATTTTCACACTTTAAATTTAAAAAATTCGCCGTTAAGGAACAACCAAATTTTATACAAATTACGAAAGTTAAAGATTTCGTACCTTGATTAGTACATATGTAAATAATAGAGGAGAGGAGGGTATTATGGAATACCATTTACATTTCTAAAAACAACTGTACTGGTTTTTGAATAAAGATCCCCAAAATCATCATGAGTACATACTATAACTAATTGTAATGAACTGTCACTTGTAAAAAAAATACTATTTATTTTGTTGTTATAAAAAAAAATTATTTAAAAAAAAGTTACAAATGGAGGTTAATATGAAATAGTCGGGTAATATGGAATAGGTGGTTTAAACCATTGAAAAACTAATTAGACTTCATAAAACATACAAAAGTCACAGATATAATCTTCTTTCTCTGCTCCGGTACAGTCAAGGTGAGCCCACAGAGAACACCTGAAGCATTGAATTACTAGATATTATGAAATACCTAGTATTCCATAATACCCGACACGCCATCTAGGAAAATGAACCTTTAAACTGATGGACAAAACATTGTCAGCTAAAAAACGACCACAGTATAACAAACTTCAATTCTTTTAGTGTACATTATGCTTAACATCAATATTCAAGTCACATGTCTACTAGTAGGTTAAAATGTTTGAAAACTTAGCTGCAAAAACTTTTAAAAATCACAAAACACACTTTGGTCTGTAGCGAGTGGTACGACAACAACAAACGGTTAACTCTCACTGCACTGCATCATGGGAGTCTTTTTTGAGTAATTCATGGTATTCCCACGTGATATCAGCACCAAACAGAGCCGAAACCTAGGTATTTCATATTTCCCGACTATTCCATAATACCCTCCGCTCCTCTACATATAACGCTATCAAATTCTACAAATTTGAAACTCAAAATATTGTTTGCAGCGAAAAGATAAATTTGGATCTTCTTATAACTTATAACAATATTTGAAGTAAGACACTATAAAGATTATTGGTTTTTTGAATTTAGAAGTATGTATGGCAAAATCGTAAAAGTAAACTCAATTTATTAACAAAATCCTGATGATTTATACAACAGTGTTTTGCAGAAAATGAATGTCAGTTACAGGTTATAATAGCTTTACGGCCAGTTTCATTATCTTCTGATAACTTTAACTCAAAATTCTTACTGTCAGTACATCCTGTAGCTGTATATTATCGAAAGCTTTTTCTATGTCTACAAAGCGCATAAACGCTGTTACATTGTACCTACTAAAAGGATTTTTCTATAATTTGCCTTATTGTAAATATGGCATCTGTACATGAGCGGCCTTTGCGAAATCCCTGTTGTTGGTCACATATTGAGATCAGTCGTTGTAGTTTGTCTCCGATAATTTTTATTGTTAGTTTTAGTATACTGTTGAGTAGGTGAATACCTCTGTAGTTGTTGGGTACTTGCTTATCACCCTTTTTAAATAGTGGGAGGACAATACTGGTCTTCCATTCCTCCGGAATGCGTGCTTCGATGAATATTTTCTGCACTATGTAGACGATTTCATTCTTTCGGGCTGGTCCCCCATATTTTAGCATTTCGTTGGTGATTCCGTCTTCTCCTGGGGACTTTCGGTACTTAAGATGCTTAATGGCCTCTAATATTTCTTCTTCCTCTGCCTGTATTTAGGTTTATTTGTCCTTCTGCCTGATGTGTAATGTCCCCGTGGTATAGGCGGGTTGTAAAGTAGGTAATCCATTCTTCCTCGCTGATTTTTCGATTTACCTCGATATACTCCTTAGTGTCCTGTTTTTGATTTCGGACTAATCTCCATATCTTCTTTTGAGATCAGTAACATGAGATATAAGTACACATGGGAAAACACAAGAGAACAACGGTCGGTTATTGACTATATTATATCAAATCGAATGACCTAACCGACGCAAGTCCTTGATGTTAGGATACTAAATTCAGCGAACGTTGACAGCGATCATAAATTAATTACTATTGGGAAAATTCCGACTACAAATTCCGAAACAAAAAAGGAAAGACCAACTATATGAAGAGGTGATTAAGAAGGAACTACTAGAAGACGAAAGCGCAAGAATGCTATACCAAAGAAGATTAGAGAAAATAAATAACGCAAAAGTTTATTTCTCAAAAAATAAATGAAAATGAAAGAATTACTTTCAGTGATAGTATTAAAAACAAAGTCTCACAATGAAAATGATCTTCTAGAAGTGGCGTGCCCTTTACAGGGCGTTGCCAATCTTCTCTCCATATGTCTGTGGAGTGCGTGTCAAGTAGCCTACAGACATAGGGGACCAGCAGCTTAATGTTGGCTCTGAACTACTCCAAAGAGGACTTACTAGGCTGAAATACCTCGGTGGTTTGCATTTACCTTCCGAGGGAAGGAAGGAAAATGATACATATTATTAATTAATGTGTTCAATTAATGTTATGTATTTACAATGTGATTTTTTAAAAACTCAATTGCAGCAGGCCGTATTCTGTCTTAATAACCTTAGAACTGTCTGTATTAAGTCAGAATACGGCCTGCTGCAATTGAGTTTTTGAAAATCACATTATGTATCATCCTATAACGTGATCATGCTAATAACTCCTTAGCAACGAGTTATGTTAAGATACCTTTAACAGCACTAGTGCTGTAAAGCTTAATAACAAACAGCACAATATGACAGATTTACGTTACACTTTATGAATTGTCATTGAACTGGCATTGAAAATAATTTTTTATTTTTTGAAAAAAATTATTATAGGATGATATAAACCGTGTTACGGCACACGTAACGTTATTTGCTGGTTACATTACTCGAAAATTAAAAGAACTCGCTCCTTCGTCGCTCGCTCTTTCAAAGTTTTCTCTCGTAATGTAAACTGCTTCATAACGGTACTAGTATCGTAAATTACTATTAATATATTTAAATTAATATTTAGTGGGATTCTCTTTACTTAAAACTAACTGTAGTCTATTTGGAATTGATTCCACTAATTTTCTAATATATTCGAGCGTTATTTTTAACCATTCGTCTTGTTAAGGATTTTTCAAATACTACTTGTTTGAAATAGTGTGTTTCCGAATTTTTGTTATAAATTTTGCCCATACATTTTCAATAATATTTAAGTCGGGAAATTGGGGTGGGGGTTTCATTAAATTCACAGAGTTATACATAAACCATTCCTATGCCAGGTTCGAGGTATGTTTAGGATCTGATAAAACATCAAAGTATCTTCTAATCCCATTTTTCAGCACTGATTTTTAAATGTTGTTTCAAAACGTCTAAATACATATACTCGTTCATATTTCCATCAATGAAGTGTAAAGTGTAAAGTCACTGTAAGTGCATTTTTAACTAATTCGAGCTAATTTTTCAATCTTCTGGTAAATTTAACTTTCATGACAACCTTTATTAATACAATAATTTATTGTTTCCATAATAAATACCTAAAAGTTATGTTTATGAGGAAATTGAACTGCCTCTTAATAAAATACGAGATTCCAGTGAATAAGTTGGGTTTAAGTTATAAAAGGTAGACGAATAATTATTTAGTTCAGACTTATTCGGACAACAAACTAATTTTAAAATATTTTGATTGGTCAAATGTTAGAATTTTTGATTTGATATAAAGCTCGAGTTTGCAACGGTTTTGATAACATCTTATAAAACGCTGTAACTCGAAATGTTTAAAATATTATGCGAGTTAAATAAAATTAATCAATTTAGAAAGATACAAACGTATATCTTGTTGAAATTGATCTATTGCCCGAGCTCATTCTCATTCAAAGGTTAAATCTACACAAGATACACACAAAACCGGAGGTTTGAAAGCCCTTATAAAGGAGCACAGAATTCGTAAATGGTAATTTAGTACTCAAGCGGACATCAATAGGCCGGAATTGATAAAACTTAGACAAGCAAACAAGGTATTGGTGCCATCAAAAATTAATTGCTTCGGTTAGTTATTTCCCATTTAATTTTGTTAATTAAAAGGTTCGTTTATTGGCGTGGTTTACTTTATTTAAAGCTGTTGTTATGCAAAGCCGTAAATTAATTTTTTATAACGTTCGAGTGAAAAGCTTGTTTCCCCGCGATCTGAATGAAAGGGTTATACTCGTATATCAAGAAGATTTTTATTATAAATTGAAATGTGTCGAGCCCGTGTAAGTTTCAAAAATTCGGGAGTTAAACAATTTTAAATTCACTTCTTGTGAGGGTTGGAAGAACAGATGGTTGCATGTGTTCTCATGTACGTAATGGCTTTCAAAATACCTGTTTTAAATTTTAAATCTCCGTGGTACCGGGAGTTTCGCGAGAGAAAACGTGTAGCTATATGACCGTCGTGGTAATTCCTCTTTCAGCCAATATAATGACACGCGTGTCTAAAGATTCCAACACTATATTTTTGCCATTTCTGCTTGCTGTCAACCTTCCACTTATTATTTCGCCGCCTTATACACGCTCGTCATATTTTACGCTGTCAAATAAAAGTATTATTGAATTGTTTTTCGCGCTATTCTGTCCGCATTTCGCGAGTTAGTGCGTAAGGCACGTCGTTCCTTTCATTATTAGATGCTATTTATTTTGTTTTTTCACCCTGTTTCATCCGGCTTTCCTTTCTGTAAATAAATGAATTTATAAAAATCTAAAAAAACAAACGAGAGGAAGATATCACCCAGGCAAACAAACCAGATAATTCTCTATGCCCTTTCAACTTTACTTAGTAATCTCATTTTCGGCTCAACGAGCTGAATGCATACAGTGCACATCTGCATAAAAAACAAACTATAACTAATGTGACTGAAAAGCAGGAATGAACACAGAAAGTTTTTCCGGATTCTAGAGTTTACAAAGGTTTTTTCGAGCGCTGCTATGTAAATGACAAAAATTATACCAGCACTGCGGATACTAAATTGTAAAACGAATATATAACGAATGCATGAAAAATTAACTCTAAAATTTAAAGTTTCCGGTTTTCGAAACTAACTTTGCTCTCCTTTATTCACTCTACGTAATGATTTCGCAATTAAACTCACATCAGTCTGCAAATTACTACCACGCTGATCAATTAACCTTACTAATTAGAATAGTTTTTCCATTATTTAAGTCGATAACATACTTAATTGCCTAATTATTAGTTCCAGTATGTGTTATGTATAATAGCTAAGTCAATATTAATACAAATTCAATAGGTTCCTGTACTGAAACCGAACCATATTGTGGTAAACAAAGACACTGCCTGGAATATGGTTAAAATCCAATTTTCCACCAAACAAGCATGCGAATTATATAGTATGCAACGAACCGTTTATGAGCAAGCAAATTATTGATATTTAGTAATAATTCTATTAGCAAACATACCAAATAGTTGCTTTGTTGCACAAACATTCACGAAGTATATTACTAAACTCTCGTATCTCACGAATTTCAATTATTTTATACGGTTAAAAAACGAAATTAAATGGATAAAGCCCAGTAATAATAGTGTTTTTAACGGTGATATAATTTGGTACAGTAAAATAAATTTACAACAATAAATTGGCAATTGACCAGCATAAATACAATGTACGAAACATTTGGTATTTTAAGCGAAATAAATATTTAATTACGCCAGCGTTTTAAAACAAATAAACAAATTTTGTCCATAAAACTGAACCAAAGCAACGCAATAATGAAAATATAGAATAAATTCTGTGAAATTGAAAACGACATACTTAAATTGAACAGTATTCTGTTAATTTATAAAACGAAAGAAAAAAAATAGTGTGACAGTGCACATGTTGTAGACATTTTAAAATAAGGACTGATTAGTTTCGTTTGTCTTGTAGTTTATGGTTTTCTTTGCAGGGATAACAATTACTTTTTCAGGCAGTTCTTGAAGGGTGGTGTCCAAAAAGGGTCTTTCTTTGTCCTAGCTAAGACATGTGCTTAACCAGATGCACTCCAACAAGCTAGCGTAGCAAATTACCAATTGTTAAAGAGATCTGCTTCTATTGCGATACTACGAACGGAACTATAAATCTCTTTAGTTATATAAAAGCATTTCTAGGAAAATTAGTTTCTTATGAAGTGTTTTGTGCCAAAACCTGGCAGCCAATCACGGCTAAACTTTAACACAAAGTTCGATTTGATTTGACGAAAGGAACCCCTTCTAGTTAGGGGTGTTCCAAAATAATTGTATAAATACAATGATCATCCGATCAAAGAGGATTCCATTCCTTACTTCACGCATGAGCTACTCTAGGATTTCACACATCCTATTAGGCTAATTGCGATCCTAACACTTTATTGACTTCTGCTCCTCCAACCTGCTTTCCGTAACAAAAGCTACTCTATGACTCCACACGTCATATTAGGCTCTGGTAACCTTCCATTCCGTATTCCACATACGCGAGCTACTCTGTGACCTCACAAGTCATACTAGGCTCAGATAACCCCCTTTAACCCCATTCTGTATGAGAGCTAATCGGTGAACTCACAAGTCCTACCTAGCCTCCTACAGTCCTATACCTTTGTTTATTTTTCAGGAACACAAACGTAAATACTCTAAAACAAAACCCTTCGGGCAACACCCTCCTAGCAGCGTCCACGGCATCTGCATCGACCAGTCCGTTGGGTTGAGCCTACAACGTCCGTGACGACCATCCACCCTTGAGGGATCACACAACGAATTCAACTGAATAAATATACTAATATGTTTGAGATCTGCGTTTCTTTGACTTTTCTTTCCTGCCTTTTCTAAAAGACTGGGTTACAATTACAAATACACAACAAAAACAAACGAGTGTCGAAAAGCTTCGGGGTTTTTCACCAGTTATTGAAAATTGTGAATTTTCAACACCCCGCATCGTTACAATAGGTCAACTAAAAATAAAATTCCCAGCAATACTAGGGAGAGTTTTCCAATCCAATTTATAAATATTCGGGTGATTTTGAAAGAATAAGTTTAAAGTTGTTTTAACTGACAGTGTCTGTGTTCTTTGGCATTAATTTTGTTTAATTGTTTGCATGACTATCGAATAATCAAGGGAAGCTTATGATTTGATTAAATCTTACTAAATAATCCTTAAAGTAACAAAAAGTATTAAAAACTGAATACGTATTTCACAACTTCCTTCGAAAAAATATTTTTACTGGTCATTGCAAGTCTTTTGTTAAGATTTTAAAACTCATCTCAATGTTTTAATGCTTTTGTAAAATTTCAGAGACGATTAAGTTAGTTGAAGTAAAAAAAAGTTAAATCCTAAAATGATTGTAAGTAATTCCAATAACTATAATAATAATAATTCATTTGACTAACGAAATAAGTTGTAACAGCATCACAAATAGGAAGTAAAAGCAATAATTTATCAAACAAATATCATCCTCAATAACACAGATTATCAAAAATTAATTATCGTTTTAGAAATTCCCTCACTATATAAAAACAATGTTCAACTAAATGCTATTTTAGTTCTTTCAACACTAAAGAGGGTAGCATTCAATTTTTTAAAAGAAGGGCTTTATGAATGTTACCGCAAGCATATCTAGGCTCTTTTTCCAACAAAGCTGAGACATCAACGTTATCTTTGCGCCATGATCCTCCCTAAACCATTGCGTAAAAGTAAACATTCGGCGTTTAGATCATTTACAAATAATACATATCGAGGGCTTTAATGCAAGAAGGATGTATGAATATTTACGACATTCTAACTATGGCCATGAAAATGCTTATGCATATTGTGTAAAGTTGAATATAGGTCTAAGTTATCATAAATAATAAGGGTCCACGTGCGAAGTCCTGAGACACACCGATATCTATATCATATATATTAAATCTACCGTTATAATTGGCCGTTTATCCTGCCAGAAGTTTGATGAGAAACAATCAATCATTAGCAACATCTATAAAGCCAAGGTTTCCAACCTTACTGAATAGAAATATAAGTCACCGAGTAAAATACGGAGATCTACTAAAACATCTAACACCAACTAGTAATAAAAAAATTATGAATTCTTTCCTGTACTAATATTTAACAACAAATTTCTAATTTAGTTTATAATTATTGGAAATGCACAGATGAAAAGGATATGTTTAAAATCTGCCTTACAAATGAAAAGCGAACTTATTTATTCATTCTGGTCACCAAAGTCTTACAAAGACGTCACAAAGAAAAACGCAATTCACACAAAAAACAAATTTGAAGACATTTCAAGATGCTAAATAATAAACCAGTATATTGCGTAATAACTTCCCGCCCTAGTATTCTAAAAAATGGGAAATTCTTTGAATAATCGTCTCCACCAGTTTCATTTCGGCATCTCGCACAATATCTACTAAGGCACGAATGTAAAGCAAACAAACAAATTGTGTCATTTGAATAGAGATTACCAAGAATGACTCTTAACAATAGAGATTACCGAAGTACCAACACAAGCTTTTCTATTTTTAAAATCCTGATCGTTGGAGATGTAGTACTTGAATGTATTAGCTTGGATGCTTTTAACCCATTCCTTTGGTTACCGATATCCCTGAATTTTGATACCCGCTGTTTGAATCGCCGTAATTCGGAGTAAAACGGTTGTAAGGAACCCTGTTACAGGAATATCCGAATAAGCATGACTACATGTTACCCTAAAGGGGACAAACTTGGTACGTTTGAATTGATGGAATCATTCAAATTGTAATTACCCAAGTGAGGATTATTTGCGTCTTTGAATTTATCATAAAACTCAGCAAGGCCGTTGAACTACTTAGTAATATCAATTGTGCCACAATCATTATCATCTGCACCTATTTCCTACTTCGCTCGTGTCTTTTATTGCGCTTTGTTTTAAATGTTTGCCTTTTTTATTTTTTTACTGAGTTTGTGCATGGTTTCGATATTAGTCAAACCAAGCGTTCAATAAATAAAAAATCATATTATTTCTGTTACTAAACCCGAAATTAAGAATATTAAAACTATTAAGCTAACTATTAAAATTATAAAAAAAGTATTTCAGTAAAACAAACTTTTACTGATAAATGTGAATTTTGTGAGGATCGCATTTTATCAATCGTCCTCTCATGCGATTATTTATTTCGATTAATAGATACTCGAAAAAGTATACATTCAAGCATTTTCATAAAATACAACAGCTAAATACGCAAAAAAGGCATTCAACACAAAATAAAACGAACTGGCGATAGGTACATAAGTGATTTTGGCAGCATCACAATTCCTAAAATTGGAAAGTGCTTGCGGTAACACATAACTCTTTGTCCGGTTGATAATTTTATTTTCAGCTATATGGTTGCAAAACCCCATATTTATTCGTTCATTAAATTTGTTTACGTGTCCTGTTTTTTGTTTTTTTGAATTTGCGTAAAATTGTGGTTTAATACGCACTTCCAATAACTTTTGTTAAAAAACGGTAGGAAACTGAAATTTAAAAAAAAATCAAAAAGGACATATAAAAATTTAAACTGCAAAACAATTTCAGACTTTCAGAGATTGAAAGATAATATTTTTCCTTTAGATTACTTAAATGGAAAAGTAAGTTAAATTTGGCGTACTAAAATTTCAATTAGAGTTAAGTAAAGAAAACTTTTGGTTGCAGTATCCGTGTAGGTAGTCTTGATTAATGAACAAAAGTTTAATTTGGTTCTATAAAATTCCTGGCGTGGATTAACCGTTAGTTTCAGTATTGTAACCAATCACTTTCAAGAACGAAAAATAGATTTATTTCACTGTCAAAACTAACTGCTTGAAAAGGAAAACGAATCACATCTCTAGATGAAAACAATCGCTCATAAGGCTGTAACAAAGTTGTGGTTAACTACAGTAGTAGGTACTGTAGTTTATACTTAGAGAAATGGAAATTTATCAATTTTAAAAACTATGCTAAACAATTATAAACTCTGGAAAAAAGCATCCAAAGGAAAAGTGTTTTAAAACCCCATATAGAAAGTTATTGAAAAACGCCCACACTAGTAAATTTTCACGACTTTATTTTCAAACACTTCAAATATTTTCAGTAGCTCAAAGGGTCAATTTACATTCGCAATATAAAATTTAGTTTTTGTATGTTTAATTCAGCAACACACAGAAATGGCGTGAACTTCAAACCAACCAAAGTAAATTTAACACTCAAAACTTCAGCCTTGAATATTCAATTCCATAAACTACCCCAATAAAAATCAACACCCACGAAAGGGCAAGAAATAAAAAAGGCAATAAATTTACAGATAACAAAAAAGTTATCATATTATTATTGAAATATTCTTGCCGTTACTTAGTATTCAAATTTTTACGGATACTTGTGTTTGGAAATCGAAATTCGATGTTGAAACTTTCAACAATTTGTGAGAAAATCGAACTTCAAAGTTATAAGCAACCTACATAACCCTGACTCTTTTGTCTACTTCATTCGATTTACATATAAATTGTACAACGGTGTAGGAAGGATGTAACTACATCGATAAAGGCTCATCTATACTATCGAACTGTATAATCTTGGGAAAAAACACGCGATTTCAAACTTAAATTTAGAGCAAACCTGTTAATTTTTAAGCTCTTAACATTTTGAAGTAAAACCAGAACAATTTTTAAAAGGTTGGTAAAATCTTTTGTTACTGAAAAAATACAAATGCAATTGCTGTTGATTCTCCAAAGTGCAAAATTTAGGTGTGTATTGAAAGACAGGGTTAATTGTTCAATGAAATATTAGCACTCCAAAGGTCATAAATTCATTAATAATAATTGTAATCCCTTGTCCCTTAGCGTGATGGCCAAAATTTAGGACTTTGGTTTATGAATTACTATTATATACCATGCAGGCAATCTGGGAAAGCACTTGAAATTAATCTTACCAACATATTTTACAATTAATGTCAATTATAGAACTAACAGATGACAACTGAAGAAACTACAGGAGAACAAGTTTTTATAAAAAGATGTTATTCTCAAATCTTCCAATCTAATTTAGTTCTGACTATCGAATTCAACGAAATGTATAAAGGATTCGCATTCTTTTCGTCAACAAGTAAGCCATTATTTTGGGAGAGCCTATTTAAATAGGGTGTTGATGAATTGCTAGTTGAGGCTTATTATTTTTAAAGCCGGTTTTACAATCTTATTCAGATACATAAAAATATCAAATAAGTTTTTATAATGGGAGGTTTAATGGACAAAAATACACGGAGAAGGTACTGAAAACAACTTTCCTAGATTAGTAGAAATACATAAGCACTACAAGCAGTTTGACTTGAATATTCTTAATGGATTCTTTGATCATAAGGACATCCACAAGTATATTTGGACCTAATTTACGAAAGGACAAAAGTCGATTGTAGATAATGGACAATGGAGAGAAAAGGATTTATTAGTTAAAAAATGCACAAAAACAACGAAGGCCAACATTTAACCAAAAATGAGGTCTACACTTCTCCAAATATAATATACAAAGCTTGAAAAACAGGGCCACCGTATTCTTATTTGAATTACAACTTGGAGGAGCACTGAAATGATAACCACCTGGAATACCCAAAGATACATGTCTTTACAAAAATATATTCTTGGGTGCACAAACAACACAAAATCAACCACTAATGTAGAGGATACATTAATATAGCAACTCTAGTTTAAATGTAACCATACAAAGAATAAAAATGCCCTTTTAATGGCAACGCAAATATTGAGCTAGAAAAAGATTCAGAAGAATGAAGTGGGCTTAGATCTTGCCCATCTTATGTAGACAAACTTTTTGCCTAAGCAACTTATAGAGAAAGAAGACTATCACACGCGTAAAAGAGCTACCTAAATATTGTGTTTATAGATTTATAGCATATGACAGTATATGGCAATCTCTGAAAGATTATAAGGTACATAACACAGAACGTAATTAAACATGAAATGGAGTCTCACAGAATGTAATCAACCTTGAGAACTATAATAAACTATTAATACCAAACACGTATTTCGACTATTTGCCGTCTTCTATTTCCTTGACAAGGCTGACTGGAGAAAGTTTCTACGTAACCCTAGATTAATGCTGTAGTATAGTTATATAAATAGACAAAAAGAAATGTAAAGATAGACAATACTTTTTTACTTACAACGAAAAAGATGAAATAGGATTTCAGGAAAAAATTAGGAAACGAAGGCCCATTTTGTCAAGACATTACATCCAGCGCAATCTCAAGACACATGAACAGGCGAATGCTCTGTACATTTACAAAAAAAGCACTTACATAAGGGACCGAAGTTTGGACTTAAGAGGAAGAAGAAATTAGAATCAGGGATTTAGAGAACCGATCTAGAACAAGCAGCCAGGTAAGGATTTGCCGCATTCTTGCTTCAAAAGTGAAGTAACTCGAAAAACTCAGTTTCTTAGAAAGAAGGAAAAACTATTTTTCAACTTGAGAGAAAATTGTTAATTAGTCAGATAATATCGGCAAACAGAATCTAATCTTGACAAACATGTTCAAACATGATTTGTGGGGTTTTTGGGACACAACGCTTAACGGAAAGCTTCAAAGTCACGTTTTTTAGTTCTGTTACTTTTAAAGTAAGAGTGTGATGTACCAAGATAAAAGGGTATGTATGCAGTGATGGAGTTGATGATCAAGAAAGTTGTAGTCATTAGCAGTAAAAAAAAGCATTAATTGTCCGGTTTTCTTTTCGAATATACGAAACATTAGTAAGTACTGAAAACATCACATATTATTCACACACCTAACATCAATATGTTCCAGCTTAACAATAAACCATTGCCAGTTTAATGGCAGAAAGAACGAGAATGCTTTATATATTATGTAAATGGGTAAAACCAACCACAAAACTGCTGCCTTTGAAATTAGATGAGGAAAATGCTATGCAACAAAAATGCTGTGCACCTATTTTGATAAACTCACTTTTCGCTTTTTTCAAGGAATTTTATGTGTCACGTATTACGTGGGTGTTCATTTTAAAAACAAAATTTCAGAATATAATGTAAAGTTATGAAAAACGCGGAAAGAGATAAAACTAATCTTGTTTAAAAGTTTGGAAGCCCATCGATATTTATGTCCTGTCGGAAACTATCCTTAAGATATGTCACCACCTTAGAACTCGTAACAAGAAGCAATAATTCTAGAAGTGGCGACGAGTAATTCAAAGTAAAAAACAAACGTAAAAATAAAAATAAAAATCAAAACCTGGAATACCTAGCGAAGTAAGATATCAAATATTTGCATGTAATAAATTTTAACAACCAAATCTTTGCCCATAATCGTAAAACTTGTCATTTACGACGACGTATTTTCCAAAAACCGCACATTTTATGTACTTTGCTAACACACCGGAGGCGGAAAATAATTCACGAACACTGATAAAGGTACTAAATAAAGTCGCGAATGAAACTGGGAACGAACGTGTTCCTATATACGATCTTCTCCATTGTTCGGCCTCTTCCATATATGGAATGCTAAACTATCAGCGCCCAGACGGTTAAGTAATTTTACAGAGATTAGGAATATGCTTTTTTAAATTGGCCTCTTTACATTTTTATATTTCGACGTGAAATAGGAACTGCAACCGGAGCATTATGCGAACATGCCTGGAATAGTAAGTAATTTAATGAAAATTATTTTATGCACGTAAATGTAGCAGAAATAAAACGCTCACGTAACACCGCCAGCACCTTAAGTGAAATTAGTTCTTATTATTATCTCGCCCATTAGAGGCTTAGGTGTTAATGGGGCGTGATTGTGACAGTTTCGTTGTTACGCTTATAACGCCAACCACATATAATGTAATTATTGGCGATTATCGCTTAGAGCTGTTTTCAAAAGATACAAAATTTTGTCGCGTAAGGCATTATCTTGAATTTTATGAAGGTCGCTTGAAAACGGAAGGCTTTGTGAAACTTTTTAAAACCGCGAGCACTAAATTTATGTTTAAAACATGGGCACTAAACTATCTTACCAGGACATAAATTTTTCCGAGCGATACTCGCTAGTTTATGAATGTTGAAAATATATAGTTTTCGTTATGAGTTTCGCATTATGAATAAAATGTTACACAGAGAACTGCGAGAAAAATGACGAATAAAGGAGATAACGAAGACCGATGTTTCTCTCTTAATCCAATTTACAATGATGTATAGTTTCGTGGGGCTATCTCGTACAGTCAGCTGGCAAACTTTGTAAAATAATCGCCCTGTATGATGGATGCCCAATGGAGCGTTCTAAATTAATTTCGCCCCAGAAAAAAATATGCAAATATATACGGCTATATAACCCACAGCAAATTAATATACTAACAAGCATTTTTTTAGGGTATCAAATAACATTATTAATTTATTCTGAAAATCTAATATGTATGACTTCGAAAATTACAAAGCGGAAAATCATTAACTAATGAACTGTAAAATATAATAAATATTATAGGTGAAAATCCCCAAAGCCATTATAAACCATTAAAATTTTATTAATTCTCATGTTTTCTTTTCAGTTAACGATCATAATAAATTAATAAATTAGCATTATTTCCACAAGATAAATTGTTACCAAATAAATAAATTTAAATAGAATTATTTATGAATGTTAAATTTGTACGTATAAGGCCAAAATTATTAAATAGAGAACAACGTACCGCCAGAAATACTTCTTAAAAACAATTTATTAACAGTCAATATATCTATTTTTCAAGCAATCCTGAGATGTCAAATTAATTTATTAATGAAAGAGTTACATTAATACTCTTTAGAGGTCAATTACTTGATCTAAATTTAAAAAAATAATAATAAAATCCATCTCTTTAAAAACATTTAAGAACATTTACTAATAGATGGTTTAATTTAGTTACTTCTTTTTAATTAATTAATCAACTGTTTCTATCCCGTCTTGCCGTTAATGAATTTTCTTTTCTTGTATACGTAGCGAGTTATTTATTGGAAAACTAAAATAACAAACGTAACTAGTGCCCAATAAAAACAATTCCGGACAAATCCAAGTATTCGCTTGGTAGAAGATGAACATCACAAATATTTATTTTCTTTTCGTTCAACGACTTTTAGGGTAAAAATGTGAATACAAATTACCAATACGTTACCGAACCTGCAAATTAGTTTTCTTTTGTTTCTTGTACACCATGTTCAAACTCGGTTCAAAGCTGTTCTCGCTTGATGTGATATTGTGTTCGTAAATCAAGCATTGTGTGAGCGCGATTTTTGAAGGATTAATAGCGTTTTCCGACATTTCTCGTATAGAAATTCAAAATGTAATATTTTTTGTGCTTTAACGAAACGTTAAAACTCGCAATTTGGAGACTTAACTTCAAGGAAGTTGGCATTTGAGTTACAAAACAACTTTTACAATAGGTTTGTTATAGTTCGTAATGCATGTGGCTTTGCCATAACATGGAGCTTTTTAGGAGAACATTTTTGTTGGCAAGTCCACAATAACACTCTCTAAGGATATAGATTTTCCGTTAACGTGGGACGTGAAGCATTTCTAACTTTTTCACTTACTGTCCAGAATTTACCGATACAAAACGGGACTAAAACAGATCAACAAAAATAATCGCTTGATGAATAGTCATGCCGTCGCTAAAGAGAATTTTCTCTAAATTAAGACAGCTTTTTTCGAAATATACAACTAAGATAATTAATAGAATCCTCTAATGAAACAACAACTGTTAACTTCGCCATTCATCAACATCAACATTAACTAAGAGAAAGATATATCAATCCTGAAAGAACACAAATGTTCCTTAAGAATATAATCACCCTGGCCTAATAAGATTTTTGCCACGTTTTGGTTACACCAAAAAAAAAAGAAAATAAAAACAGCAAAAAGGGCGTGGCATTAAAACCTATTTTCCTATTTATAACAGTTTAATTCTTAAAAGCATTTGCGCATATAATGTTCGAACATCAAAAATAAAAGCAAAAAAACACGAATGTTTTTTAATGACAGACATCATTAACAATAATATTAACGCGCAAAACCTGAAAATTTGTAATGCTATTATACGCAAGCAAATATTTTTAAACCAAGCTTGTTCAGTTAACAATTATCTGTAATGATTAACCACGTACATAAATCAACGCGAAATTTTTAATTTAAAAATATGAGCAATTATTAAAATGACGGCATTTCCGAACCATACAATTATTAACAAAATATGTTTCCATTTTAGTTTATAGAGATACATGAGTTGAGCGTGCACTACATTTGCGTTCGTGCGTATTATTGCACTAATCACATTAACCATTTACAAATGTTGGCAAATTAATGGGAAACGGCATTATTTTAAATATGGCACAAACGGCGATAAACCGTATATTACTTTACTGTAATTAGAACAAAACGGTTAGGAAAAGTCCCTTGTAAAAAATTTGTAATGAAGTAATCGCATCGGCCTTATAAGGACTTATTAAAGTTATTACTCATTTAGTTGAAGACATAGCATTTTTAAAGCTAGCGAGACAACCGCTAATTAAGATATACATCACTAACTTTTTATTGAGTTTAACTCACGAGCTGGAACTTATATAGCCTTTAAATGACACAGAACTATCTCCAACAGTAGGTGACAGTATGAGATACGAGTAGTTTTAAGCGAAGTCATAAGAGTTTAAGGAAGTTCATCAAGTGGTAGGATTTCCATATTAATAATTTTACTTGCAGTTCGCGAGCTTTACAAATAAGTACCCCGTTAAGACTCGAAGAATGAATTCTTAATAAGTAATTTGCAAGAAATGTGAACACACTTATGTAGAACTTATATAAAATCTTTAATCCCGCGTGGAAGCTGCGAACTGCGTTAACGCTAATGTTCTCCCCTAACACCTTAAGCTCGTAATCTCAACCTAGACGCATTATACATGCGGGAACAATGACTAAGTCTGCAAAACATGAATGAGGAGATTTGAAAGCATTATGCGAGACTCACCAGAGTTGGGCTGATTGTCGCTGTTGGGACGAGCCGAGGGGGCGCCATCGCGGGCCTCCACTTCCAGAGCGTATGCACCTTGCTTCTCTCTGTCGAACACGACCTTCGTAAACACCTCGCCGGTCTGCTGATTGATCTCGAAGAAGTCCTTCCCCTCGTTCCGCGGCGAGTCCACGATGAAGTAATAAACCTGGAAGAGGCGCGTCTTTAAACAAGTTGTGATGACGGGCCAAGACTGATTACATGCCTGATTGTTTGGGAAGGTTCCGTCCTTGTCTATCGCGTTTACTTGGGTTACTTTGGTTCCTATGGGCTCTCCTTCGAGCACGGTTTCCTGCTCGCGTTCGGTGAAAAGCGGAATCTCGTCGTTTACATCTTCCAGCATAATGTACACAGTAGCTTCCGAGGCTAATTGCTGAGCCCCATTATTCTAGAAGCAGAACTTTTAAGTAAATAGCGCTTCTAACATGTTGCCTCTGTGAGTATATACCTCTACACGAATGGTTAAGTTATATTCCTTAATGGTCTCAAAGTCTAGAGGGTGATTAACCTTGATATCTGCCCAAGTAAAGCCGTTATCGGGCCTTTGTTGAAGGTAAAACGTATGATACTTGTTGGTCTGCGACGTCGAACCCGGCATCAAGCGATAGAAGACTGTAGGGTTATTTTCGATGCCGGAGCTAAGCAAGTAATCACTGTTATAGCAATAATCCTCAAAGACGGTTAAGTATATTACTACAAAAAGTACTATTAGGTGTTCACGAATCAAAAAGCAAAACTTGTTTCAAAAAATTGACATGGCTTACAAAAATAATATCAGCCACATGCAAACCGAAAAAATAGTTTCACTAAACCTATTGTACCAGATGCACATGCAGTCCATCAAGTTACCCAGACTGAACTAACATCTAACTGCGGCATCCACAACTTTCAGGTTTCTGCAAAGAAAAATTGCTAAATAATTCTAGGGACGAATCATGCAAAAACAAAAAATTTTCAAAAAATGTTAAAACGATAACGTTGTGGATGCCGAGCATAATTCTGAAAAAGTATTGCGAACTTTAATATCTCACTAAATATGTAGATGTAGATATGGTTTTAAAAAAAGTTAGGTGTACATCACACGCGTTTTGCAAATGAATTAGTAGTACCTCAGTACAGATCTGAACATCCGGATTAGTTATTAATGTAATTGTAATAAGCTTGCTTCTGAAACGAGACTGTGAACGTTAGGCGCACTTATAAATTACTAAATGAAAAATGATGGGTAAGAAATAGAGCGCTGAATGTTGTTGAGGTGTTGCATTGACCCTTATGCCCCAAGCTAGTGAGTTGCGTGTGGTGCAGGCATCAACAACATTCAGCCGAGGGAGCGGGAGGACTACACATCTAGAGCTACAGGAATCAAGTATATTCTGGGATGGTGGACACGAGGCCGGGGGCGCGTGCTGACCCCTGATCGGGTGAAGCGTGCACAAACAGACCACGGTGCCGTGCAGCGGCGTGCTGCCGCACGAGCAACACACTGACGGTCACAGACCTGGCTTTGACCGACACGACTTTAGCCCCGACCGGGAGGTTCTCTCTAATGTAGATGGGCCCGTAGACCACGTGGTCCCACACGGGCGGGTTGTTAGCGCGGTCCACGACATCGATTTGTACTTCCACGGATCGGGACAAGGGCGGGTAGCCTTTGTCTTGGGCCGTGGCTTCCAACTTGTACGTTTCTCGCTAAGCACGCGTGGGAACATAAGTAGTCGTGTTAGTGATGGACATACGGGCAGGCTGGCAGGTGGATAGGCTCCTGGAAGGATTACGCGCCGACACCCGGAGCCGGCAACCCTCTCGCGACCCCCCACCCGCGAGACCCAGAGTGTCGACACGTCGTTGCAGCACCTCTATACCAACCTGGCTTTTACGGAAGTCACTACTGTACCCACTGTGACATTTTCTTTGATGTGAATGGGGCCGTACATATTCATGTCCCATAGTGGCGGCTTATTGTTCCTGTCTACGACGTCTAATTCAACGTCCACGTCCGCATAGGAGGGCGGCGCGCCTCTGTCCGAGGCCCGCACACGCAGGCGGTACCTGTCTCGCTAAATACGGGCACGGTCAGGTCAGGGCTCATGGGAGAAACCAAACAGAACACACTCAATCAAACGTAATGTGAACCAAAAGAAATAACTCAATCACACAACAGAAATGAACAAAATCAAACGGCAGATGCTGGGCAACACCGCCCGATGCTGCCCGGGTCCTGCCTCAGCGATATCAGAGAATATCCAAGCAGTGTGAATATATCTCTAGCCGATTTTGTACTGAAATTAATATTTAGTCAGGTCGACGAGAAAAAAATACGTCGACTGCACTGCACCAGCTACGGCGCTTCTACGTATTTTACACCTACTTACTGGATAACATCCCTGTTGCCGTGGGCAGTGGTTACGCCGAAGAACAGAAAGGTGCAATTAAATAAAACCAAACGTATAGTACATTAACAATATAAAAGAAATGTCGTAAGCAGGCATTACATGCAAAAAAAGTTTCAAAAAACATTGGTTGGGCGGGAGCAAGGATGTGCAAAAAGTCTTCGTTGCTAAACGACCTTCAAAAACCGTTGGACGTTTGTTATTTGTTAGTACGCCGCCCCATACACAAGGTCAAAAATGTCACAATGTCTAAGCGGCGCAAGAGAGCCGAGCGCCCACCCCGGGTTTCAAAAAGCGGCCTCTCGCGACACTCATGACCAAAATGCAATACTACAAGTTAGAAACTCCTCCTGTAAAATCACTCAAAAAACATCTTAAAAACATGTTCAAAAACCTTTCAAAAAAAAATAGCAAAACTGCAGCTACCTCTCTGCGGGCCGGACTCAAAAAAACGGGATACAGCACCTGGCAGAAAGAGCATCAAAAAACAGCGCTCCTTGCCAATTCAAAATCTTGCTCGGCGAAAAAATTGTAAATTGCATTTGTAGTGGGGCGGAAATTAATCCATCATGATTACGCCGCTAAGCGTTTGCATGAGTCGTACAAGTTCCTCGCCCAGCAACCGTAGATTTACAATAAAAAAGATTAAATCAAATGTACAAAGTACATTATGCAAGGTGTGCCGTATAAAAGAACTTAGTCAATAAAGATTAGATCAGTGCAATCGATCTGTCGAAAGATCAGAGCAACTCAAACAAAGGTGCGCTGAAAATGAAGAAAGAAGCAGCTATCCACTCGTACCTAAATCTGCCGGTCCTGGAACTGAAATCTTGCTCACAAACAAACACACGGCACTCACTCAATCTAGCCTACCCGTTTTTGTGATCGCATCAGACACTTACGTCCAAGGGCTTTTTTAACACAATCCAACCAGATTCGGGTTGAATTTCAAAATACTCCAGATCCAAAGCGTTAGAACCTGCACTCAAGGAATACACAATCGCACCGTTATTGTCTGCGTCTTCATCCGATGCGGACACTCTCAGAATATTTGTACCTATGCTCGCGTCTTGTTTCACGTTCTCCACATATTTCTGAAAAATAGTCGTCATCATTGTCACAAACATTGCGGAACATCAAAGACCGTACCTGTCTGTCGAACAAGGGAGGATTGTCATTAACGTCCGTTATTTCGACCGTGAAAGAACAAACGCCTTCCAGGGACGGTTCACCTTGGTCAGTTGCTTTGACGGTGACGGACACGAATTTACCGTCGTCCCCTTCACGGTCAAAAACCTTGTTGGTGGAAACTTCTCCGGTTTCCTCGTCTACCGTGAATTTTGTTCCCTTCTGATTAGGTTGCTGAACAATAGAATACTTGACTTGACCGTTGACGCCCTTATCCTCGTCGGTCGCGTGAACCTTGATAACCGGTGAACCGTTAGGAGCACCTTCTTCAACTTTGGGATAATAAGTGCCGCAATCCTTAAAAATTGGCTTATTGTCATTCACGTCAGTAATAAACACGACCACCACGGCGGTGCTGGTGTGGATGGTTTTATCGCCTTCCACGCAACAAGAACCGTCGTCCATTGCCGTCACATTTAATTCGTATTTATCTCTGTCCAAAGAAATCGACTTCCCATGAAGTCTAATTACACCTGTAATCTCCTCGATGACAAATTGTCCGGAACTGGTTCCTCCACCAACAAACCCAAATCTGACATTGTCTCCGTCTTTATCAGATGCTACAACCGTGGTGACTAATGTGTTGGGGCCAGCATTCTCATCTACATTAGGAGTGTAAACTTGCTGAGAGAATTTCGGCTCCTCGTCGTTTTTATTTTTTGTGTAAATTCTAACGGTCGCCGTCCCAGTTTTTGCAGGTTCTCCTTTATCTTTAGCAGTAACGACGAATTCATAATATGCATTGTTGTTGTCCGCATCTAATTGCTTATTGTTCGATATAATACCGCTCGGATCAACGCTAAAATGATCATCAGCAACAGTGTATTCTATTTCCGCATTAGCTCCGCTATCGCTGTCCATGGCTTTCACTTTGAGGATGCTTGTACCCAGCGGGATATCCTCGTCCACATTGTGGGCTTGATAATCCGGAAGTTCGAACTTCGGTGCGTTGTCGTTGACGTCAGTGACGCGGATGGTCAACTGCAATAATAAACAAATGTAGACATCCGTTAAGCAAAAAAGAAATGTAACTTATGCAAAAGATACCTCCACAGATGTAGAGAAGCCACCGGAATCTTCTGTAGCAGTTACCACCAACGAGTAAACATGCGGCTGTCGTAAATCTTCGAAATCCAGTTCCTTGGCTAATTTCACGATGCCCGAAGTTGGACCTATGTTAAATGTGCCGGCACCCTGTCCTTGTGCTTTCAGGGTGTACCGTATTTCGCGGTCGGCGAACGATTTTGCTTTGACGGAAATTATACTGAAATAATACAAACATTAGCAAGTTATTTAAGAAAACGTAACAGAATGTGAAAAAAACCTGTATAAAGATTAACTCAAATTCTGTTACTTCAGTTATCAACACGCTAAGAATAATCATAAAAAACAGTCAGTTTATTTTTCTAGGATGGTGTTATTGCGTAACGAATTCAATTATCCATTGCTTTCTGGCGAACGGTATTGTACAACTTTTCGATATAGGAAGGAGAAAAGAACATGGGGGTCCATTCTGTTCGTAAAGAATGAACTTTACTACAAAGAACTTGAAGTGCGGTTATAACAAAACAAACTGATTACTTTTCCTGATATATCAACACCACTTATTGCACATGTTAACCCTAAACTTTCAGAACAAACAACGTAAAGTTTGGAACAAAACAATTTTTCATATAAAGCAAACACAACCTTATGAGAAAACATTTGCTTCAGCTGCTAAACTTATTATTTAATCTTGTTTAACTAAGCCATCGTAATTATTGCGGTTTTTAAAATATAAAGTAATTACTTGTAAATATTACACGCAAATTACAAAGGGAAAAGCACATTTAAGATGCATGTAGTCTGCAGATCTGGGAAATTGATTATTTTAAATATATTATTAATCTGCATCAGAAATTACAAGTACGGCTTTAAATTAAGATAAAATTTAACGATTTGTCTAACATTTGGCCTTACATTCTAAGCCAAAAACATGGATCTACATTGGTCGTAATGTTTAAACATACAAAATCCTGGAACAATCAGTTCTTATGTTGTAGGATTACTGAAAAAGCTTAGTAATCTGATTCGTGCTAAATGTTAGTAACAGATTTTTTGATACCTTTCAAAGTATCGCAATATACAAGGCTTTAATTACAAAAATTTGAACAAAATGGCAGCAATTAATGTACTATCAAAAATATTAACTTTTTTTGAAAATCAAATACACAGAAAAATCAGAATCAAAAAGCCACAACTCGAAATGCAAATTTGGTAAAAATTACTTTCAGATTTCATTTCCCAAAAACATTGATTTTTTTTTAGTTTTGTTTCAACAATCCTTTCTCTAAAGGCGTAAATTCTTAACAATTTAAATTCTAAAATATATTCGTACGACTTTTATCTGTTACATCATTTCATAAAGAGCTGTACACATTTTTTCATTTTAATACCTCTAAAATAAACGCAAAAATTTCAATATTGAACTGACATTTACATAAACAACAGCTACTTGTAAATTCATATCAGAAAAACCGCAAATTACTGCTAAATTGAGGTTTCGGTTTGAAATGGTAGCTCGCTCATTCCTGAAATATCTCGAATATTAAAATCAATCGTTTTCAGAAGTTGATTTGGAAGTCAATTTTTCCAGTTCATAACCGACTGTGTTGCCCCTTTCAACGATATGGAATACAATTTTTATATTTCATTGAAATGTTCCATTTATACAGAAAATTTAAAATCTTAACCTATTTATATAAAAGTTTTACTTGGATCAGAAAAGACTACGAAACAAAACTTCTAAATGTAATTTTTAAAACTTTCGACAGTAAATTTTAAAATACTGTAAAAACTCATTCCAATAAGATTCTATGTGGAAATGAAAAACCACACCATCTCAATTTGAAGATAAGGAATACTCCGGAGGTTTTAATCTTAAATTAAATGAGTTCAGTCGATACAAATAAGGCAACAAATTGCAAAGTTTTCTCATATGGTTTTCTCTTACTTACTGGATAAGAGTGTTTGCTTTATAAAGTCCAGGTGAACCACTTTTAGGTTCTTCTACATACTACAAAACTACAATATTAATATCTAATATCTATTTAGTTTCTAATGACAATTGGATTAAATTTGTAGGTAAATTATACCTGCAGAACAGAATCATCATCAACACTTGACATGGTTCAAAAAGTCTTCTTAACATAAAGTTTTATAGACATAAAATCGTTCGCAGTTGTTTAATATAAAATAATTTCAAACGGGAACGCAATAACACCATTTCGTGATTTACTTCCGACTTTATAGCTTCGACAAGGAATGTTCTTGTCTATTAGGAATGACATTTGCATGTACGCACATCAAACGCTCCATTTTATTGAAATGCACTTTAATATTTCTTCACAGAAAACATCTGTATACAAGAAGTAATTTATAGACAAGTTGACAAGCACTCGCTTTCTGAATACATTAGGAATAATGGATGGGAACGAAACAGCAGAAACGGTCAAGTATATCCGAAGCATATTCGGTTAGCCATGGCGAAGCTATAAAATCGATGATTTTAGGTTACCAGAAACCCGCATTCGAACTCACTCCTAATATTAAGTGAATAAATTGTTAAATTACCATATTTATTCATTTTCCGCCCTTCTGAAAGTTCTGCGAAAACAAAAAAAGAAATTCGCAGCCACAAACATAACGAATGAGTTCGAATGCTTTCAGGCGGATAATTAGAGCTAATTGGGTTCACAAATATTACATTTGACTACCTAATGTTTAACACTGTTAAAAGTTCGTGGAGAGGTTAAATGGATATAACAGAAGTAAATTCAATAAAAACAACCAAAATACTAACTCTGAATCTTTCTTTTGATTTTCAGGAATTTCAGCTTCATAACTTGGCATATAAAATTGAGGTGCGCGCTTTCCACCAACAATAGACAAACGTTCCTCCGGTGTGGATTGGAATCTTCTTTCGTCAACCCTTCCATTTTGATCCTCGGCTTTGACATATAATACATATTCCATATCCAACTGAAAAAGGTCCGTCCCCCTGGTCCTGACGACTCCAGAACGTTCGTCGACTTCAAATCTTCCTCCCGTTCTGTCCCTCACAATAAAATAGTGGATATTGTGATCCGTGTCAGGATCCCTCGCCTGAAGGGTGAAAACAGGGGTGTTCGGAGGCGCGTTGAGTTGGACCACAGCTTGCATGGGCAAAGGACGATTGATGAAGTAGGGCGGCTCGTCGTTTACGTCCCGCACCAGGATTATTACACGCTGGTTGTCGGTATCTGCATAAAGCGTGTTTCCGGTTAGTTTAAAGCATACTTCCGTTGTTTTATTATGTTTTTGTGCATTCGTTTTATTATTTTGCAGTTATAAAACGATAATGCACAACGTGTGTTGACAATCAAAACACTCAATGACTTATAAACATACAGGGCGTATCAAATTTTTTTCATGTTCGGTTTTTTAACCATGTAATAAACACAAAATATTCCCCATAAGGGTAGATTAATAGAACCTAAGGAACCATGAAATTCCTAAAACATTGCAATATTCAGAAATTTTAAACTGATATAACATAAACCTCAAAAAAATGAGCCAAAACTAAATACCTCTTAAAAAAATAAAAATGTGATTTTAACAACAACAATCATTCAGGCCCTCGAATTTATACAGAAAGTTTGAGATATCCATTATTGTTCTCGAGTCCAATTTTCTTTTCTGAGAATAAATATGAAGGTATTTACGAACAATAACTTTGGAAAAACAATCATGAGCCTTAATATCTCACACAAAACGACTTTTGCTCCCTTTTCTACGTCGACGGCGGCAAATTTATGCCGCCACTTTAGACCACCAGACGGATAATTATCGTAAGTTATACATTATCAGCTGTTCGGAACTTTTTGTTAAAAAAAAATTAATTATAATCGCTGACGAGGCGAATTTTCAACAATTGTCGGAACATTTTAGTAATAAATTAATCAAATGTGAAACGTGGATTGTTCGTTACAGAAAAAACGATTTGGTTTACTTTATATTAGGTACAAACGAAAATTATGAAATTTATAAACTAATATCGTGTATTAAACCGTGTTCAATATCAGACAGAATAAATCTTATTTCTTTGAAAGTTTCAGAGTTTTTCTTTATTAAATTACCTTTCAAAGATTTATTTATAGACTGATTTAATTTTCGTAAGTTATGTTCTTTAAAAAGTTGTAAAATAATTCGGTTTGCTTTTCCCTGATTTCTTTATTCAGTTATAAAACCGTTTCATAAAAGATGGCCTTTAAAAACATTCTCCCAATAAGCCAAATCAAAACCCAGTAGAAGAATTTGAAACACAATTGTGTATTATTAATTTTTCTTGCAGCAATTAATATTGTAATTAATACTGCAGCAGTTATTTGCACTTTTCAGATTAACCCGTACGTAATCCTCTTACCCTAATTGGTTTTATTTCGACACGTTTTTATCATAAACTTTTCCCCTGATAATTTTCCCAGTGTTAATACTTTGAGCACGCTTTTGCTTTAAATTATAATTCGTTACAACCACAAACCACGGTTTGTAATCGCTTTTCCAGCTTTTTTTAAATTAATTAAACCTTTAAATCTATTTTCGTTCGAATAAACGACACCTAAAGCTTAATATACATAGTAATAAACAATCCTTTTAAATTATTCTGTACAATTATTACAAAAACCATTCAATATCCGTAATTTAGAATTTACTACAGCAAATTACGTCATCTACAGGTAATAAAATTTGATAAATAATCACAGAACAGGCGTCACTCAACTAACTCGCTGAATTAAAAAATTAATAAATATAAATTGATAACAATAATGACGTGTCAGTTCAGGAAAATCATGTAAAAATACAATTGAATTTGCGAATGATATCCATAATAGTGCCTAAACATATACGTAAAACCATAATAAACCAAGGAAAAGTTTGACGTATTTTCTATTTTACACTACTTTATTTTACATTTTATGTAGAGTACACAATGTACGTTTTCAAACATCCATAATCTGGTTATTAAAATTCCCTAACATTTAAAGCAAAATACCTGGTTTTTCATTTACTTTTTATTGCAAAATTCCACATAATTTGGAAAAACATCAAAAATAAAAATATAAGCTTAGTAACGTGAACAAGTTCCTTTAACTAAAAACACCAAATTTCCAGGTTTTTTTCTAAATCTTATTTATTTGCTAACGTTTGCATTTAATTTCTGTGACATGAAAATCCATTTGAAATCTCAATCGTAATTGCTGACCTACTTTTACTTATTTAAAATCGGGATATTTGTTAGTTTTCCTCGTTTGTTTTACATAACATTGTGCAAATATTGCTTGTATGAAATTGCACATATGTGTGTTTTATCAAGTATAAAAAAAAATCCATTGTTGACTTAAGATTTGATTTCCCATGACGATTACATGTCGCTGGAAATTTGAAAGAGTGATTGGTCTATTTTAAAATATAGCTGGGACCAATAAGAAACAAGCTTTAAGTAAAATATATCATAAATTCCTTCCTCTTTGTGGATAAATAAATTGATGTTAGAAATTCCATGTGTTCGTTAACAATTAACATGTGGCCAGAAAAATTTTAAAATGTGAAAATTTAGAACTGAGCTTTATTTGTGTAATTATGTTGTTTTAAGATAATAATAGTCAAGCTCATGTAATTAATTAAGTGAATTAAATTTAAATACTGTTGATCAACGTATGATACAAACAGCCGTTTTTTATAAATAACAACTAGAAAAATCTTTTGGTTAATAGGCCTCACTTCCGTTCATTTAAATAATTTATTTTCTGATGAAACACGTACAAACTAAGGTACACTGTTTGACCAGTTTCGCGAAAAATTACAAAAAGGAAAACTTATCAATAGGAAACTCCAAGGGTTATCTTTAGTTAATGAAGGTAAATTAAAAACAATCAATGAAACGTAATTTCAAATTTTCCTAAGTTGTGTTCGCAAGGCCCAATATTTTACTTTGTTGAGCAGGATTCGAGTGCATCATGTAAAGCATGAAAGCAAACAAATTTATTCTTCAGCACTTGTTTAGAAAATTATTTTTTAATTCTAAAAATTTTGATATCTCGTTTGATAAATTAAATTTAATAAAAATAATTATTTTGAAGCCGTCTTTTTCATTTATTGACATTTAACTTAGAAATTTGTATTTCGCCTACATATTTATTCAAATATTGATTGCTTCAAGCACTTTTTCTCAATTTTTAAAAACCCTGTTATACTTATAAAGCTGTTGTTAGGTCCTAAGTTATTTTCAAATCTTCCTGAATTTTCAAAATTGTCTCAATTAATTGTATAACTGAAAGCAGGAATTCACTGTGAATAAATAACGCCCAAATGCTCTTTGCTGCTATTAATTCTAACTGAAAACACAATTTGACTTAGGTTAACTAATTTGAAAAGTGCAAAATCCTACCCAGAGCTTTAATTATATATTAAACGGCTACTTTTAAAAATTAATTCAGTTTTTGTTTTGAAAACTCATTTCAAATAAATCATATTAAAAAGTTTAAATGTTCTAAGGCAAATTTCCCTGAAAAGCATTCGAAAGTAGTCATAAATTTTTGAGTTTTCTGATACATTTACAAATAATTTCGTTTCGTCCTAAATAATTATTTTTACTTCCACTAATTTCAACTGAAAAGGAACTTCTAACTGGATGTTCTAACTGCTTACTTGTCTTGAAAAATTATTGGGAGGTTTTAAAAGCTTAGAAACTTTTTTACTTCGTCCTAAATAAATTATTTAAATAAATTAAGCTCAAATATCCTGCCCACTGTCAGCTTAAGAATTTTTTTCAACGAAAATTCTTGGAAGAAATTTTTGAAAAGTTATTCAAACCTAGATACAACAAAAATATATTCGATTTTTACCTGTTTGTTTCGACTGACAGCAGAAACTACCTAGGAATAAATAAATAATTCCAAGCTGAAATTTCTAACCAAGGTCAATTTAAAAATTCAACGAATATTCCAACATTTTCCCTAATTTTGAAAATTAACACAACTCTTCATCTGTTTATAAACCTTTCTCTTGTTCCAAACAGTTACTTAAACAATATTCAAATCTGAATTTTTACTTATGTTACATTCAACTGCAAACACAAACTCGTTTGGAATAAATAATTTTAAAAGTTCGAACATCCTAACGAAAATCAACCGAATTATTCTGAAAATGTTTTCTTAAAAATTTTCATAGCATTGTCTTAAATGTTGAAAAAATTTGGAGCTTTGGATATGATTACAAAGGCTTTCAAAAACAAATATTTTTTAGACTTTTATCCTCCTTCATTTCGGGATTGCAAAAATAAAAACTCACTTCAGGCATAACCCTGGTTTAACATTGCTTGGAAACAATTTTTTTTTAAATTTTAGATTTTCTTATATGTTGACAAAGGACAAAGGCTGGTTCTAAATAGTTGATGTAAGAAAATGATTTGGCTTTAGACTCTTATATATCTTGTTCTTTTAAAAAGAGCATTTCAGACGAAAGTTTTTGGAATTACTCATTTCACAAAGGCCAATTTTAAAATACAAATCCATCAGGCATAAAACAATCTTAAAGTCGATTAAATATTCCTTTCTTTATATTAGCTTCTGGTATATTTCAGAGCTTGTAAATCTTGTTTTCCATTTCATTATTTCAAATATTTTAAACAAACCCTGTAAAGCATGCCTAGTTTTTTTAGTTAACGAATGTGTTTGCAAATATCATACAGCAAGACAATCTACAGAGTGAAATGCTTAATTTGGATGTAAATGTTCACTCTGTCCAAAACTGCATGAGTTTTATAATCATTATATTAATCATTATATTAATACCCCCTGTATGTTCATAAAAAAATGCATATTGTGTCATTATTTGAGTGTTAAGTATGCACACATAGAAAAATTCATATACATTAAACTAATTAAGTCTAAAACGAAGCCTTTGGACTGCTCCATTGGGAATGCTGAATAACCCTGGAAAACCACAAAATGTATTACAATCGAATACATATTTCGACAACTAAGTTCCACTGAAGATGAAAATTGAGTTGCTACGGCCAGTGTTAATATTTGATTGTCATTGCATTTTATGGTTTTACATCATAATTCAGCGTTCCTTTGAATCACACTTATTACAATACAAAAATACAAAAAAACCAATAAACCCAACACTAATAAAAGAATCAAACCAATAAATAACACTCACTAAAAACCAAAGTTTAAAGCTTAAAAACCAATCAAAATATCAAACATAAAATTGTGACAACATCAACGATTCCCGCATACTTACAACGTAATCCTGATCCAAGAAAAAGTAGCATGAAAAAGAAAACATCCAGTTAAGATCGGTTTTTATTATGATTACAATATAATTCTAAGAAGTATAAAAAATCACCCTCAGAGATATAATAACAACCATAAAATCATCTTTATTGGCACGCGTTCCTGTATATTAAAATACAAAAGCCATGCGGTCGAACATTCATATGTATGAGGATCAACGGAATTATCTAACAATTCATATTATAATAGTGCGTACCGATCTTAATAAATCTGACATCACCAAACACGTTATTGCTTGTAAAAGATGAGTTATGCTTTTAACTAAACCTAATACATATGTTAATCATAAAACGAACTGTGAGTGGTCAAATTAACATAACAATCACTCACTAAAGTGCTCATCTAAAATGTTTTCAAACACAGAACGGTTTAAAAAAAAGTGGAAAAACACCTTTTAATGATCTTTTATTACTGTTTCTAAATAAAATTTGTAAAATAGAACAGGAAAATTAAATCACATTTGAATTATGTGATCTGCTAATTCGAGACCTGAAATTAACATAACAGAACGAGAACGGATGTAATTGGGTCAGATTACCTGTTTTTTTTTGCCTCTCCTACCGACTACCGTCCCACACGAAAGCTAATATTTATAAAATCCCGTCGGAAACAAGAACAAAGCTTAACCTATCCCATTATCATTATGACAGATGTGTTTAAAAGCACCACCCAGTGAGATATTGCTGTCAATTAAAATGAAAAATAAAGCTTATAGCCACCATTACTTGTTGCTTTTCACCGTGTTATATACGACACTGATGAGGGAATTTTACGGTTTTAATAACCACCTTCTGAGGCTGTAAATATTACTATAAACATAAAACGGCGACCCGTGTGTTTAAACTAATGGATTTTTGAATCTACAAAAACATTCTCACAGTTAAAATGTGTATTTTAATTAAAAACCATTTCGAAATTATGTTTTTATTCAATGTGATTAATCTAAATCTGAATGTTATTAATTATGCTTGGTGTAATTATGACGTGAATTACATAAAAGCAGTGCGCTTCTTCCGGTCTTCCAAAAATGCGTCACCGGTAAGCAAGCAAATAATACTAACGTTTCCTTAAACAGCGTTAAGTAGTTCAGGGAAAATTATAGTTATCCAAAGTAATTACATAATTTCCAAGTTCAGTATGTGAACAGTTAAACATAAGTTGATCTGTTAAAAACCAGGTAGGTAAATTATAATCGTCATGCAACATCACGTGATGAGACCGACATAAATATAATGACAATGTGGGGTACCGACAGGAAAAATTATAGTACTCGTACATTGCAAGGAATTGGTGCAGATTTGACAGTTATATATATATATAGAATTTAAACGTTTTAGTAGCATTAAAAAATAATAAAATTACAAGGTAACCTTTTAAATTATTATGTTTGGCTTCGATGGGTTATTTCAGGTTACTGCGATTTATAGGCTAAGGTTTCAGACTAAAATCGATAGTTTATAAAATATACAAAAATATTGTGGGCCATTTACAGCATTTATGCTTACAATTTTAAACTTAATTTAAATTAGAATATTCCTTGGTTACCATTTTGTTGTTGTTTTTTTAACCATGCTTAATGTTTAGCCGTTTAGGTAAAGTAAAGTTTGGCTTTTGCGAGGGCACATGTATTTCCAATTGTATTTTTTAATAGTTCTCTTGATCTTTTTTTCTCTGTTGTGCCAAACGTTATTAATTTTCCTATTAATCTTTTTGGTTATATTTTCAAGCGACAGTTTTTTTGCGCTTCAGATATTATTGATGGTTTTCACACCTGAAGAACTGGCAGATCAGCCTAAAGAACTAGTGTTTTTCTTATTTAAACAATTATTGTAGTTTTTATCTAATGACATGGCGCTCCATCATGCATAATCGTCGTATGTAGGATATTGCCACACCATTTAGTAGTTTGAGACAACAAAGTTGTTTTAAGACTTCTATAATTTTTTTTGCAAAATTAAGACTCCTGGTCTTATTGCAGATATTATACTTTTTATATAACATATACATCTTCTATACGGGCACTATTTTTTCTTTAATTTTAACAACATTTTCATCAGAAAATGGAGCTGTTCGGTATATTGCTATTTTACAATTGTTTTAGTAAAATCTTTTTTTTAAATGGTCATTGGAATCCTTTAACTTTGTTATACATTATCCATCATATTTGGGATTGATTCTTGGTTTTCTGAAGGGCGTTATATTTGAATCCATTCTCCTAAGATCTTCGTCAAGTTGTGACATTTGAAATGTTTATTCCTGATTCGCAGCTAATACTGTCAGTTTTCTTTTATTGGATAAAGCTATTTCAATTGCGAATTTTTGTCGCTAGCTATTCTTTCTATTAAAATTTGGAAGACGTGTGTTATTTTCTAGTATATTTGCAGGTTTGTATGCACTCGATTTCGTATTCTTTAAGTTTTCGCAATTTTTTTTACTCGGAAGGGAAGAAGCGCTTTTACAGAATATTTAGCAAGCTTGTTGCAGTTATATCAACGACCCATGTACACTGACATTTAATATATCTCTAAAATAAACCTTACAATATCAACAATATTATGCAGTGTTATTGCACATTGTTAATGGCGAGCCGCAAACAAGCGTCTGTTAATTTTCAAACTAATATGTACACCAATACAGAAAAGGCTTGTACGGCTATTGCCTTGTCATTAGGAGTAACAAAAGAAAAGAAAACATGAATGAAAGATTGGTACAAAATGCCAACTTTGCAACTGAATATTGCCAAATATTGCCTATACACTCCGAATTGTGCAATAAAATTTTTACAAAGTTTGCACAATCCTTCAATATTTACCTTACATTCGCAATTTAATTGCACAATATGAAATACTGCACAATGTTCTTGATAGTATTAAGGGCTACTTAACAGTGTCTATTATCTGTTTAGCAATACGTAATTATCAAATGGTTTCATACACTTTTTAAAGCTTTAGCACAGTCTACCGTACAAAATAATACCACTTAAAAAAGAACTAAATAAATTAGCTTGTACAATAAACTAACTCAATTGGTTTACAACGGTTAGCAGTTTTTTCAATTAATAATGAGTTTTATATAAATTATTATCGATGTAGTCCGTGATGCAGCATTTTGTTCATTATTTAAGTAATCGTTATGGCAGCAGATTTTAAAGCAACAATTTGGACAACCGACAATTATAACATTACTTACTTCAATAGCAAATCTTTTGGAAATGGTTAACTTTAGCGACGTTTAAATATTATTCCTTTTTACATGAAAAACATAAGACAATTTTTTTTAGTTAAATCTGCCATAACTTTAAGTAGTGTTGAACATTCTTATAAGATATTAGGTGTAGCATAAGTGACGTTTTTTAAGAGAACAGATTATTGTTTCCCCATCTCAAAAAAAGTTATTTCCTCAATTTGCTTATGAATATTTCGAAAACTTTAAGGTTACGTAAGACAATTCAAATTAAAATTTTATTTAACACCCTGCACCTCTTGTAATATTAACTTTTGGGCAAAAGTAATTCTAGGTAAATTGTTATATCGACTGTTGGACCACCCAGTATATTTATCGGAAATTTAAGTTACCCTGCACTTTGTTCAACTGACCGTAAGCATTCTCCAACGACAGTTATACAATGTATAGAATTTAAACGTTTTAATAGCATTAACTAATAAAATTGCAAGGTAAACCTTTAAAAGTTTGGTTTTGACGGGTATTTCAGATTACCGCGATTTATAGATTTCAAACTGAAATCGGTAGTTTATAAAATATATAAAAAGATTCTGAACCATTTGCACCGTCTATGCTTAATAGAATTTTAAATTAAGTTTAAAGTAGAACTTTCATTGGTTACCACTTTGTTGATATGGTTTCTTTTTTGTTTGATGGGTCTAAACCTAAACCATGCTGAATTCTAAAACCTTAGGTAAGTTGGGTGCATGAGGTCTTGTGAATAACGTTAGAATGTTGAAAATTAAGTTTCAACCATAATAGTATAACTCCAGAGGGCGATTCCATATTTAGGGACAACAAAGGATGCTCATTTGCTTTTAGTAATTATAGATTATAGTATAACGGAAGCAATTAAAACTGTTTTTAATTTTATGTAAAAATGATTAAACATTCTTTTACAATACAACATTTTATTCTGTCCATCCCTCTTTGGCTCTGTATGAAGGCATCTATTCTTTGTGTTATGCTTTCAAGGCATTTTAATAGTTCTTTTAGCTTTTTCATTGTACCAAATCTTATCATTCCTTTTAACTTATATATTTTTTACCGAATCAGCGTAAAGTATTAATATTTTAGTTATTTAGACAATTGGTTGTCGTTTTTGCCGAATGTCATGGCGCTTCGCCATGGTTAAACCTCACATGAATGATATTTGCCTAACATTTGGTAGTTTGTGGCATCAAATCTATCTTACAACATCTACAATCTACATAGTATTTTTGAATTATTTGAAAACGGAAATAGAATTCTCTCCGAACCTTTATTGTTGTTACTAGTTAATTAATATATTTTCATTTTAGCAACTGTTGGCGTAAAACCCAATAAATAAATATGAAATCTACATTCTAGTTTTCTGGTCCTACTACAGATATTGCATCCCAGATTATGACTGATACGAAGTATTTAATTCACTGAAGGATGTAATCTTTGCTGTATTTTTTTGTATATACCTTTTATTATCTAACTATTCGAGTAGTATCTTTAAAATTTTAACAGCATTTACGTCAGAAAATAAAGCCATAAAGTCGTTCGGCATGTTACTATTTTATAATTTTTTTAATAAAATAATTTTTTAAACGCTATTTTATTTAATCACTAATAGGTTAGTCCTTGTGCTTTATTATAGGTACATTGTAATCGCTTGTTTGTCATATTTGGGACAGGTTCTTTGCTTTTTTGAAAGGAATTTTCGTTTAAATCCGTTCTCGTAAGTTTTTCGTCAATATAATTCCTGACTTTCAAATTATAAGGTATGCGAACTAAAAATCCGCACTATTTTGAAACAATATTTATTTAAAAACAAATGGTAAATACAAACTACGAATATTTTCAGTTTGTATTTACCACTTCTTTTTTAAATAAATAATGTTCCAAACTAGTACGGATTTTTAGTTCGCATACCTTACTATCAATTGATTACAGACGTTTACTTTTGTTAGATAAAGCTATTTTAATTACGAGTTTAGTAGTTTAGCCTTTCACCAGCTTATTATCTAATTTTCTCCCTGTTAAACCTTGGAGGAGGTTTATTATTATTTTTTTAGTATATCTGCAATTTTCTTTAACTTTTTCGCAATTTCTCAATGTAAAAAGCGCTTTTGCAGAATATTCTGCAAGTTTATTCCAGTTACATCAACGACCCATGTCCACAAAATTTACACTGACGTTTAAGATTCCCTAACATTGTTTATTATCAACAATTCGACAATATGCAAATATCATATAATTTCAAACGTGTTTAAATGCTTTAGCACAGTTTATTGTAAAAAATAATATCACTTAAAAGAAGCACTAAATAAATTAGCTCGTACAGTAAATTAACTCAAAATGGTTAACGACAATTAACGGCTTTTTTCAATCATTTAATGAGTTTTATATAAATTATTATTCCTGTTATCGATACATAGCAGCGGAAACATTATTTTGAATTGTGACAAGACAATTTAGTCAATATTTTATTAAATTAAAAATGTGCAAAAATGTCAATTGTAATTCTGATATTATCATCTGTATAAATCAGCTACTAAAAGAAAATGACGAAGCTTTTACCAACGAATTATACAAGAACAAATCAATAAATAAACATCGCAAAGAAATTGAAATGCTCCCCAGTATACTTTTAAATAAATCTAAAAATTTTCTTGACCAATAAACTAGGAAGTACCTATATGCGGTTTAAAATTAGCATTCGATTTGTATGCTATAAAAGAAACTTCGAAATTTGCACATATTCCGAAAAATTAATAGAAATAAACCAATAAAAGAAATTATGCTGTTAAAAGTAAATAAAATTCCCAGAAAAATTGACTTAAATGTAGTTGGTATATAAGTAACTTAATAAAACTCCAGATTTTAAGATTTAAAAGCACGTGTAACGTAAGACTTGTAAATAAATTTCTTGAGCTGAAGAACAACTGCAATCCAATTTAAGCTATAAGCCCCAGGTTAACCGCATTTCTTCTGTATTTCTCTTAGTACATATTTATTGGAAATTTACGTTAGGCTGCACTTTATTCAAGAAATTATTAATATGCCGATGATTTTAAATCTTCTTGTGTTAAAACTACAGCTAAACTTTGACCGTAAGCATTCTCCAACGCCTCGTTTCAATACTAATACCACGTTTCTAACAACACCTCGCCTGCCTCTACGTTGTAACAATTATAAATGTTAATAATTGCAGCACCAGCGTAACAAACTATCTAATCTAAAACTAAAACTTTCATTATGTAGCATGGGAAAAAGTAAATCCGGTATTGTACGCTACATTCTGGTAAAAATGTAAAAATAGTCATTTCATGGTATTATACCATCTTCAAAATACTCATACCTATATGCAAATGTACTAATTGAATTTGTATAAGTAAATAAAAAAAGTCATTTTATTACGTCTAATCTGAATAAGCAAAAAATAATCTAAAACTCTAGATAAAGCTAAATTACATGAATAAAATTGATAAATATTTTTTTTACTTTTAACTTCTACATGTAGTACCCACGCAGTATAATATCGAAAGATCAGAATCAATTAAAAACCATCAACAATTTGGATAATCAGACGTTTTGCATTATTGAAACTTTCAAAATCCAAAAGTTCAAAAAGTTCAACATTTACAAAAGTCCCAAACTCCTAAATTTCAAAATTTATGAATTCCTGAATCGCGAAAGTTGCAAAATTACTAAATTCCGAAATTCCCATAGTCATAAATTCTGAAATTCTCAAAATTTCGAAAATCCCCGAAATTCCAAACTTTCCAGAACTCATAAATATCCAGACTCCGAGTTACAAAATTGCAACGATCAAAAAATTCGAAATTCATGAACTTTCTCAATTGCTAACTTCTCGTATTCCAAAAATCCAAAATCTTATAACTTCAAACTTTTTAAATTCCCTGAACTTTTGAATAAGACTCGAAAAGATGGATTTCGTACTGTAATTTATAATGAATTCGAAGAGTCCCGCGGTCAGTGTCAGTATTAACAGAACGTCTTCCGGGTTGAGACCATGTCATTGTTGAGACAGAAGAACTCAACGTTTCCCCCATTTGTTTTTGTTTTTTTTTTTTGGGGGGGGGCTTCGTTAACAGTAAACGGGAGCACTCGTCAAATCAGCTGACCTCCCCCGTCTAATTCCTCGTGAATCCAAACCGCCAAGGTTGTATGGTATTCCTAAAATTCACAAACAGCAGATCCCTTTCCATCCCATTGATATCTCGCTGACATTCTTAAGGCATATGGAAATCTTCTTCACATATTTTAAATTCTTCCCACTTTGTAAACTTCATCGACAATCTCACCGTAGACCCTAATGACCTGCTTGTCAGTTTTGACGTTACGTCTCTCTTGACCAAAGTCCCCATTTCTGACTCAGTAGCTATCATCGAACAGTTACTAGTTCAAAACGGCAAACCTGCAAGTTTATAACCATTCTCGTTGAAAAGTGCCTTTCCTCCACATATTTTCTGTTTAACAACCGATTCTATAAGCAAGTAACAGGCGCTGCTATGGGTTCTTCTCTTGAATCGTGACACTGGTTATCATCTATCAGACATTTGGAAGTCTTGAATCACTTCTGGCTCCGCCCCCTCCACGCCTGACCAAACCTTCGTCTTCGTCCTACACGCTTGACCGGTTATAACCAGTATAAAACCGCTGCATTTTCTGTTTTTCTTCAGAAGGGTTTCGCCTCTATAGTGGTTGACACGTTGAGCTACCGTGCTCTTTTAGTGTTCCCTTTTACTCCTGATGAAGCCCATTAAAAAAGTGAGCGAAACGTTGAATTCTTCTGTCTCAACAATGACACGGTCCCAACCCGGAAGACGTTCTGTAATTTATAATCTCAGTCCGAACAGCAGGACGGTCGGATTAAGATAAATCTGAATTATTTAAAATAAACCTTATCGGGAATTTTAAACTTGAGAGAGTTTGTTAGTGTTTTAATTAACGGTAATTTTATGATATTAATTACGAGAATCAAAGTTGCCTAAACAAAGAATTTGGCACTACTTATTCTTAAAAATTGTGAAGTTCCGAGTTACCATTGAATTATTAAATGTTAGAGCAAAATAAATAATAATATGAATTAATACGCGTTAATTTCACAAACAAAAATTATGTGTAATAGTATATTTAGCTTAGAAAAACGAACTCGCATTCTTTATATGTATGACACAGTGCTAAAGGCATATTAAAAATTAATCCAGCTGGTTGTTGCAGCCCTTCAAACGCTTAGCATTCACCAGAAATTACTAATTAAATCTAATTAAACCTAAAAGTAATATCCTAGCAACAAAGAAACACCTCTCAATATACTTCTGTTTCGTTTCCTTTCCTCTTATTTCATAAAAACGCCACCGCTTTAATTTGCTATTGTTTCAATTCGTCCCGTAAAAAAAGGTTCGAATCTATATGTAACTCCTTTATTATGAATTTTGCACCCTAAAAACCCCACATCAAAATGAATGACAGCAAAACCCTGCATTTCCATAATCCCAAAATTTGATTGATCTTCCATTGTTTTCATACCCACATCTTGATTATTTAAAAGCATCATTTTTCCTAACTCCTGCTCTTTCAGAATTAGTTAAAACATGTCATTTGAAATTATTTTGTATATTCAGAACCGATTATTATGCAAAAGTTAACTTTTATTGTTAATACTTAGAATTCTTAACATGAATTACTAACTAAAATTTGGATTGTAAAGGACAATCGCGTTTTGATTCGCAAGAATTTAACACTCACGCCGATCGTGGATTTAAAACTTGAGTATTTTATAAAAGAAAAAATTTATGGGACATTTTATGGGTTAAAAAATTACTTTTTTTGTATCAACCCGATTATCTTAAATTGTTTGTTCGGAAATGATGTTCTATGTCTGGGTTAAAGAGCAATGAAGTGTAACATGCTGTTTACGCTTACCTACACCGCCCGTATGCAAAGGGAATACAGAAAACCTTATTAACACAATAAAACTTTTACGGTTGGTTTAAATTGGTCAATTGGAAAATTTCATTGCGTAAATGTATTCCTCTCGCATACAGACAGTGTAGGTAAATGTGAACAGCACGTCATCACTCCATTGATTCGCTAATTCAAGTGTAGTTTATTCCCGTTTATTGGTGATTTTCTTCAGTTTCCCGTTTTCGTTCTTAGAATCATATTTTATTGCCTATAAACGCAACCTTTAAACGTTAAAAATATACCATCGTAAATCTGTTATTAAAAAGAGAACATTTCCTCGGTAAACTACGTCTCATAAAATATAACAGTTTCAAGTTCTAATTTTCTCGGTTACATTTGTCCAGTTTAAGGATTTAAAATATAATGAGTTATGGCGGTGCAATTTTCAAGAAAAACATCTGTGCCGCATTAAATACTACTTCCGTCGTCGAAATTGTTCAAGTTTGTTACTAAAGCATTCCGTTCAAAAACTAATAAAATTAAATTCAGCAATTTATATGAGATACCGCACACGCCATATTTTGTATCAGATAGAAATCGCTAATATTTTCCGCAAACGAAAAACAGATAAATCTTCGGCTTATATGCGGTACTTGAAAAATGCGGAGCATGCACAAAGATAAAGGGAATAGATAGAATAAGTAGGCAAGCAGCAATTCTTGTAGCGCAGACCGCATACATCGATGAAACTAATGGCAATGTCAGCAACTTCTGCGGGGTTATATAATATTATACGTAGACCCTCCACATTCAATAATCAAGTCGAATAATGACACTTTCCGTCGTGTGCGATAAAACTGAACGCATTGTTTGGTGATAGATCTTACTAATGGAAAGCTCACTGTCATAAACCATCAACTAATGAGAGCAATTGATTGTGCGACTAGAAAATCTAATAACGACCTGCTGTAAAAGACATGAAAGCTACTGATTACATCTTTGTGGAAACTTTCCCTTTTAATGATAATAACGACTTAACATTTAAATAAACGATGCTAAACTCAAATGAAGAGTTTAATAGCATCGTTTCCCTGAACGATTAATACTGAAACTTCTGTGAACGTCTTGCAGAAAATTATTTTACACACAATTTGAAAAGCTAACTTCTGAAATTTCAGCAGCAGTTTTTAAATTCCTGAATTTTGGTTTTCCTTCGCCTTCTAAATTTTCAAAATTAAGTTAGAAGGGTAACATCATAATCTTATAACTAAAGTAGATTCCAGAATTACGGAATTAATATCAACGGCGCTAAAATTTAAAAAAAATTGGGGCTTTAATTACAATATCGAGAACCATTTGTACCCATCTTAGTTAAAATTTAGTGGTGGAGTGGGGAGTTAACGGCCTTTTGTAGTTAATCTAAGGGTTTTGAGTTCGATTCCAGCCAAAGTTAGGAGTTTTTCCCAAGGCTTTCCGTCTAAAAGACCTTTTCACTTTTCCTCAATTATAACTATCCGATTTGCATTTTCGGTTCAAAATTTTAAGAGATCAAGTACTTAATGGTTTTCTGCAAATTTACAGAACAAAAATCAGCACACCAACAAACATCCTTTAAGGGCCGGTTTTCCATCGGCCTTTCAGATATTTATTATGCAAACAATTGTATTAACGAAAGTTGCCAAGGAAACGAACGCGAAGTTCAAGTTACCAGAAAATAGTCAAACTGGCCCTTGAATAAACCAAAAAATCGTCTGCTTTAAGATAAATTAATCTGTAATGAAATTGAATTAATTATTCGCCCAAAAAGACCAACTTAAAAGATAAATAACCCTGAAAATGAACCAACAAGCCACCAAGGATGCAAAATTAATTCACAAGAAAAAGTTAATCTATAATAAACGTTTTGTGGCTGAAAGAAACCGGAAATATTTAATGAAGCATTTTAGTTTTAACGTTCAAGATGTTACACAGGAAGTTTACGAGACGCCGTAATTCCATATTATAATTCTTTAATGCGGGAGTAAAATTTAATTTGGCCAAAATAAAAATTTAGCTTGGTATCCGTTTTCAGCCGAACGCCGGAAGGAAAAGCTATTAAAAATTATTGATTTTTGTATCGAATTACTACTTGAATTGTATGGAATCTTCGCTTGTTAATGTATAAAATAAAATCGCACAAAAAATTTGTTGGATTTTTTGAATGGCAGAGAGTAAACTGTTACTCTGTACATTTAAATTGTATAATTGACTCCAATATTTATTAAACACGAATTAGCAATGGTAATTGTAGGTATATAATGGCTTAGGGAAGTTTATCTCTTCACGTTATCCTTTACTTTCTTCTCCTTATGAAAGAAAATTAAATGTCTATTTGTTTGTTTTTGGGCTGCTGTGCTCACATACGCCGAGTAAAACTATATAACGATTCAAATCAAAAGAAAGCAACATGTTTCTAATTTCATATTTCAAAATTTGGCGAATTTTTGGAGTAGCTTTCTATTTTAAACTCAAAATACGAGCTGAGATTTTGATAATATTAGAAAGAGAAACTTTCCAGCATATTAATTTTTTATATTTGCTGCATAACTCTGCTCGTTTTGGCTTCACGGATTTGCTTGGTAGTTAAAATAATATTTAGTGTAATAAAACTATTTCATGTTTATTACCTTTGCTTAATTTTCACCATAAATTCAAATATCAGAAGCAAAATCTACACGTTTCAATGATTTATATGCCATATAAAATAAACAATTAGTTTTTGGTGCTTTAAGGGTGGGTTTTAGTTAAAATATTTTTCGTTTTTAAGTATTTTGGGTTGCCTGACTTAAAACCAGCCAAGAAAGGATTGGATCTTCTAGTATTGCTTCTACCGGCTTCTACCTAACAAAACTTCAAAATTCTGTATAAATATTTGCGAATACCGATCTTTAATCTGTTAAACCTCTTTGTAAACATTGACAGAGTCGGTGAATGTTGGGTTGCCTATCTTTAATCAGTTTTTAAAAATTTATACGTAATTTTTTCTAAGGTAAAATAAAGATCACGCCAAAATTATACAAATTTGCAAAAGGGTCGATACATGCATAGGAAGATAATATTGAAACCCACCCCGCTACATGCGAAAATCAATACATTGTTGATGGATGCCTTGTGTAAGTCCCTTTTCCTAAGTTTTTCATAATAGGCCAAAATTTAATTACTATATTAAAATTGGTCGTTCTGGCCTTGTAGCGTATGAAGGAAAGGTCTAAAAATTTTAATTCATACCCGTCCTTTTTTTCAACTGTCATTATTTGACCGTACCGTTATTTTAAAATTACACAATTTTCAGCGCGTAAACATGCTACTAAAACCCACCCTTAATAAGATATATTTTTGACAAGTCCGTATTGACATTTAGGCAAAAAACAGGAAAAAAATGTAATTTAAAAATTATTTAAATGTTGAGAGCAGAAATTAAAGTGAATTTGAAATCTTGGTTATAACACATAAATAATAAATAATTTTGAAAAACCTATTTTGTTTTAAGTAATCTCATCGCCCATTTATAAATACTGAAATAACATAAATTGCTTCTATTATTATACAAAAAGCAATATAAAATTTCTTCGCGAATAATTTCAAAACCATTTAAATACTCTTATTTATATTAAATTAAAACTGCTTCGCCGCATAATAAGTAAATTAAAAACCAGCTGAATAAAAACCAAATATGTAATAACATTTGTGCGTTAATTTAAGATTAAAATTAATAACCAACAGCAGCATTCAGAAATTTCAATAATCTCACATTGATTCTGAGCAACTTAGATGTTGTTTTATTGGCTCCATGCTATTTAATTGCTTTATCGGACTTATTTAAAGCCTAGGCTTGATCTAGCGCAAAATTTTGCTTAATATTCTTAGTTTCGAATGGGTGGTTCGCTACCACTTTCTGAAATACCTACTGGTGGAAAATTATCCGTGTAAAACTATCAAGATTATCAAAACTTCAAAATTTTTCTGGGTTGTCACTGTGTTACTGTAACATACTTGCTTAAATTTTAAATAAGATTGCTGCAAACTGCCTAATTTAATGTACTTCTTTTTAACACTATGACGTTAAAATGCACCAATCAGTTTTTAAATAAATCACCCTTGTGAAACACGATATTTTCGCTTGAGATGCCCTGTTTAACATTTAATTAACTTTGATAATTAGAAAATTATTATTAATTTCATTAAAAAAACGTCCACCAAGTAAAACTAAAAACCAGCTACCTACTACACTAAACAATGAAACATTTTTAAGATACTTCAACTTGTGGCAGAAAAACTAAATACCAAAACTCGGTGTTACTATACTATTAAATGTTATCAGAACGAGAGTGACGTAAGACAGGATTGAAAGGTCCCCGGATGATCATTGGTGTTAAAAAGGATCATCTAAACAAAACCTACAAATCGACAGCATCGTTCATGAGCTTTTTTCTTTAAGGCGGTGCTTGAGATACAATTGTGTATATAAAAACTCATATTTTAAATGTGATTTACAGTAAACTCGTACAAAATGTCGAACAAATTACTACCGTGTGCTTTGATGTTAACGCTTTTTTATATTACAGTGAAAATGGATGTTGATACTGACATAATGCAGCTCGATCTATGGAATAATTCGGTTTGTGAATTCGAAGCAAATAGGTTCACCATCGGTTACAATATTGAACTGCTCAATATCACTTGCAAAGGATTAAATCCACGGCGTCCAGTCGACTTCAGCTTTGGTCAGATCGAATGCAAGCAGGCAACAACAGACCTCGTTATCGGAAATATCACTGCATGCTTCAATATTGCTTGTGTTCCTGTTTTGGATATTCCAGAACCTTTTCCTGCAGTACATGTTGTTTGATTTGCAATCTCAAACACGAAATTTTGGTCAGCCATCAATAGGAAGGTTTATGCACTTAAATTAATTCAAGGAACTTCGAGTGCTTTGGGGAAATTTAATGTATACGCCTGTTTAGAGTTTGAAACTGATTAGCTATTATTTATAAGTAATAATAATTATTAATATGTAATACTAATTATTATTTTATTTAGTATTTATAAATGTATATACTCTAGATTTTCATTTTAATACTTAATGACCCGTATGACCTCATGTTTAAAGTTGTCGTTAGCTAAAATGGGATTAAAGTAAATACGAAATGTGATTAAAATGTGCGGAAAAAAGATCCACACTTTTACCATAAAAATTAAATATATTATTTCAAATTTAAACATGAGTTGAAAATATGAACCTATATGCTTTTAATTTTAACACTGTATTTACATGTATTTAAATATGTCAAACTAGCAAATTCAAAAAAATTACAAAAATAAATCAATTAAACTTACAGATTTTCTTTGAATAAATAAATTAATACTTGGTTGATATAATACAATACCCATCATTATCTCTTGTTTTATTTCGATATTAAAAATAACAACTGAAATCGGCTTTCATTAAGGTGTATGAGCAATTTAGAAAAATATAAACGTATCCTGATATAAACATATCTTTTGGAATTTAGTACTTTGAGAAAATCCGAATTGAAATATGCTAACTTAAAAAAACTCGAAATTATAAGAAACTTTACTCATATTTACAGTTGCCAAAATTACTTATAAATCATACTAAAAATTAAAATCAGACCATTTGTAACCAAATTTTTTAAAAATAATTTAGAAGCTGAAGTATACAAGTGTTATCAACATATCTGAAACATTTAAGAAGCCAAACTGATTTCTATTTGTGCTGTAAATGAAACTCCACACCTACAAACGAAATTTCGTAATTCATAAGTAGCGAAAATGCCAAACACCAAAAAAGGAAAATGCATTTCAAAACGTTTAAAATTAAGACAATTCGAAAGAAAGGTCGATCAAATTTACGATACTTAAAGATACAAGTCTACTCTTCTTCGCATTGATCTATACAAATACGGGGCAACACCTAGAAAGCGTTCGAAACGAACAAGTGTCTGAGAATTATTTTCAAAAACGTGACTGCTATGGCAGGAGGAATTATTTATTTCCGCTTCTACCCTATACCAGTCATGGATTTTGCTTCTGTACATTTAATATCCTGTTATTACGTCAAAAGGACAACCCCATAATTTCCGGTTATTTCACGAAAATTAAAAAAATAACCCTTACAAATGTTGTTGCCTATAATTTAATCTTTACTATAACCACTGGATAATGTAACAATTTCCTTCTTTAACGCCTCCATTCGAAAATACTAACTTTATTAAGCCCACACCGAATCGAAAATAGATTGTTGCCGATACCGAAACTACCCCGAAGTCGCTTCAATACATCATATTTAATTATTTACAAACCATTCACGAGCTGCACTGAACTAGATCGAAAATAACCCCCGATCATTTCCCTAGGTACACATTTTCGTTTTCCTAATGACTACCACGAGATTACAAATCGCCCCGAAGAATAAACACGAGGTGCTTTTAGTACACATGTTTACTTTAATCATCTCTTAAATCAACATTATAAACTTTCAAATATAACGAATAGGTCTTAGCTGCAAACCAATCAGTACAAAATGCAAACGCGGACAAATTTCAAAAGGTAACTATGAACGTTTCTTCCACTTCACGTTTAACAAGGAGAAACATATTCAAACGTCATGCTATAGTTTATCCTATTAGACTCAACTTTTTATCCGACAATATAACAAATAAAACCTAAAGCTCAGTAAACAATTTGATATCCGGTGAGAATTTGAATAATACGGACTTCCGAAGCATCTGCAGGAAGGAAGATCTTAAAACTTGCATGTGCATAAGAAGCTGATCTAGCAAACTATTTTTATTTTAGTTTATTTTGTTATGCATAAAAAGTATACAATTGTTATCTAATATCGTCATTCTCTGCCTATTTTTTACCACGGTAACGTAGATTTAAACAAGCAGCAAGAATATAAAATCACAGAAGCCGCTCAGACTTCAACAGAACAACACCACAACAACCAACGACATTAGTTACGTGAAAATTTGAAAAACTCGAGAATATGTTCGTGAAAGGTCAAAAACTAGAAGTTTGTACCGTGGCATGTATCGTCGTGATATTTGTATTCTGTATACACGATGGGAAAGCCTTTATAATAGCGCAAAACGACCACAAAGGAAATTCGCTATGCGATTTTGATTCCAATTACATCGAATTTTCGGGAATGAAGATACCAAATATAACTTGCAAGAAACAACATTCGAACCTAAATTCTTCGGCAGATTTCCAACTACGAGTGAGATGTGTCCAAGTTCAAGCTTATCTCAACATTCGGGAAACACCTGAAAATATAGGATGCGTAGCCATGTTAAATAGTAGACATGACAATCACGTTATAAGATTGTTTTAATTTTTCCTTGTCGAAGATAGACTACTGGACTGAAGAAGTATTAAATAAACCTATAGAGGTAAAGCAATTTATTAAAAAGTTCTTAGCTTATATAGTGTAACTGAAATGCGCGCTGTGGTCGTACCTGTTACATTTATTTATGTTTTATATTCTAGTGATAATTGTACCTAATAATTTATTCAAGCCCAACTTTTATTAATTAATGTTATTTAATTATTTATCCATACCTATGTATAAACATGCTTAATTTATTAGTTAGAAGTTCGAAAATTTGTAAATAGATTTAGATTAGTATTTATTTATTTATGTAAAACGCATATAAAGCATTGTAAATGTATTTTTTTAAAGAATAATAATTATCGTATTTATAAAATTGATAATATTCCCTACATTATTTTATACTCTCCACAGTTAAGAAACATTTAAGGTACTTTTCAAAAAAACAAGTGAAATTTGAAAACTGCAGGAAACTCTGCGAACTGAAATGTTTGACGTTTACAGTAATATCCAAAATGGTTACTGAGCATTTTATGCTAATATTCAGCAAAACCACTGAACAAAAATATCCTTCACCATGGACAATATCAAAAATTTAATAAAACATTGATAAATTATCACGATTTATAAATAGTTACAACGAAATATCAAGGACTTTGAAAATAACCTAAAACGAATTAATTGTAATCATATCTTTTAAACTGCCTCATCTTTTAGAATTTTACTAAAGCAATTTATTAATTTAAGAAAATAATCTACATTATTTATGCAGTAAAAGAATAAAAAATAGTTCTCTCCCAGTGGTAAGACATTTTAAGAAATAATTTGTGACTAACTTAAGTTTATCAAAATTTGAAGACACTTGGAACTAAAATATAAATAAAAAGATAAGAAATATTAAGACTTGGCCACTGGCATTAAACTACATTTAGATTTTGTAGTAACATATCACTTCAGTAAAGACAAATATTTACGGAAACATAATGTTAGAATCAAGTACAACCTCTGACAGAGTAGTTTTAGAAACTTTCAAAATACTATCCAATTGTTATATTCTAAGACAGGTTTAATTTGATATTCCAACCAAAAATTTAATTTATTAATTATTAATCTGAATAAAGAGGTGAAATACAATTATTATCGAGCTAATGTTTATATGAAAATTAAATAATTTTAATTTCATTTAGAAAAAAACTGCATTTTCTAGTCAGACTAATTTAAAAGTCGATCGCGATTTTGTTTTTGTTTGATCACCATAGTTAATAGGTTTAATTGCTTTGTTGATAAACTTTGAGTTGCTTACTGAATTTTTTAAACGGTGGATTTGAAAATGGTCTGGTTTTACCAGTTTAAATACATAATTACTTGCTAAGAATTAAAGAAAGAACTAGAGCCTTATTTAATAGTATTCAAAATTCAAACTGCAACTAATATTGCTATTTTAAACAAATTATAGTGTGGCTTGAATATCAAAATTATTTTAGATAACTTTGAAATGCATTTGATAAAAGAGACCAGTCTTAACACGGAAATGTATAAGAGTTTAACGATACAGATACAAATAAAATGATTAAAAATACATGAATAAAACATTCATCAAATTAAACAAAGAAATCTTAAAAGAGAAGGAAACTAAAACACCAGAAATAAAAGGGAACGAGTAATTCAGAGGAAAAATAATAATTTAATAACATTTAAGAAAAACACAGTTAACTAAAGGAAATTGCAGTAGAACACAGGCAGAAATAGGATACGAATTAAAAGAGATAGATGAAACTGTATTGGTTTGTTGAAACAAAAAGTAAGGATGCAGAAATACGAAAAATATTTATAGAATCATTTGGCCAAATGAACTAGGAAAAAGTAAACGAAAAAATATGGAGAATTGCGAAACGGAGTATAAAAGTTAAATACGGTTAATGGCAAGAATACAGCATGAACACGCTTCGGGATAAAGATGAACGACTCGTATGTACAACAAAGACAATCAAAAATGCGTGAAATATTAAAACGATTAAGACAAAACAAGCGGATGACAGTTAGAGATATAAACAAACAAAGATATGTAATAAATAGAAAGGAAGATATAGTTGGACAAGATATTTTTGAAGAACATTTTGGAAGCAAAAATGTGTGATAGATAAATATTTTATCTACCAGCAGCCACCTATGTGAAAGCTAACCACTTATCATCCCGTCCTCGTATTTAACTAAGCCTAAATAAATTTAGGAACTTGATAATTATTGAAGTTTCCCAAAATTATCTTCAAACCTTCTCACTTAAGCCTCTTACTTAGAAGAGTTTAAAAGCAACTCCAAAATCTCCGCTAATTGCAAATTTAGCTGTATTAGCGGGCATAGTTATTCTGATATGAGTTTTTTGATAAGTCCTGTTGCTTTGCCTGTTTTAGTTTTTATGAGGTGCATTTGAATTATATTTTTGGTTTTTGGCTAGTACCAAGGGTTCAGAGAAGTCATCATCCGGCATTTGTATCGTTTGGTGGGGATTCGGGTAGGATGAAGTGACCGACATTCATTTTTGTGAAAAAGACGTCAGAATTTTTGGCACTGTATATCAATGGATTGTTTTGGAAGGTGTGGTAAAACATCTGAATTAAACGCTTTACTCTGCGCCCTCCCATAGCGCAAAAACAACTCAAACTTGGTTCAATAACAATGTGTCCAATTTTTTAACTGTAGACGATTGGTCTTACGATTTAAAACTTGGATCTTTTAGTTGCCAATACTGAAAATATAGCCAATGCACAATATTTTAACAGAAGAACTCGAGAGTACCCGGTTGCTCAGCTCCAAAGAAAGCAATAGCCGTGAAATCAGATGGCAAGGTGGTGGTATCAGTTTTCTGAGATTCCAAAGAAATTCTGATGATAGCATGATAGAATATCTCCTCAAAGGATAAACTATACATAGTTATATGTGTATACCTATAGTAAATATTACGATAACTTTCTGAAAAGATTGCACCAAAAATGACCAATAAAAAAGACCAGGTTTGGCACGAAAAAAAAAATTTCACCAAGATAATGCAGGCCGCCCCAGATTTTGGTAATAGTATTATAAGCCGAAATCTTAACACCTGACCTACGCGTTCCCCTAATACAAATCAAACAAAATTTTGACTTTAGAATTATCTTAAGGAATTTGCTTAAAGAGCCAAGACTCAAAACTCAAAAAACTGCAGACATTCAACCAAATCAAAAGCCAAACTGTTGCTTTTTGATGCGCCTAATCAATATTAAAACCTGATTTTAAAAAATTAATTTAGGGACATATCTGTGAATTTAACTTGCACACAACTTGAAAATGTAACGTTCTGTTATATAACCTTATTTATAAATTTACAAGTCTTGAAACTTAATGATTCATATAAGTACCCCAACTACAACGTTAATTAGTGTAAAATGAGTTAAAAATAATCTCACAGAAAATATTTCAAATGTGCCTAAATCTTGAAAAAAGGATAAAAACATCAACTGCCAATTATTTATCCCGAAATTGGGGTTATTAACCAGAAATTATCATAAATGAAAAAACTTTATCTTTTCCCAAACTTCTTTCCTTTATGGTAATTTATCTATATTCTAAGCTCACCATATTAATATATCTTGCATAGTGGCTATTTAAAGAAAAAAAGAACTATGAAAATAAGAAAATTACTTAATAAAATTACAGTTTAAGCATATATTATTAAGCTTGTCTTCCAAGCAGGGCCGTAGCCAGACTGTACATTTAGGGCAGGCTCAATAAATTTTAGGGCATGCTCACTTTATTGAAGAACTTTTTTTAATCTTTAAAAAAATGAACATATTATGTACCTATCCGTACCTACAAACCCAAACCAACGCCCACCATAGTGAAAAATGTGGGTTGCAATTTCAGAAATTTATTTTTCAGCTTAATATAAAATACATTGTTTTGGCACACAACTAGATTTTATAACTACCTAGGTACAAAAATAAAGATTTCAAATATTCGATTAATAAAAATTAAAAAACAACAAAAACATTTTTCAAAGGAAAAATATTTATAATCATTGAGTGCTAATAACAAAATCAAAATAGTTGTAATCGTCGGTTCTTCTGATCATTAAATTTTCTTAAAAGTAATGTCATGTCGAGATTTTCTGTCCGGTTTTGTTCGAATGCGAGAAGGATCAAATTCGACATTCGCTGGTGGCACATAGAAAGTTGCTGTGGACGGTTAATCCTCGTCAAAACAGAAAACGAAGATTCTCGAGTAACGGCTACTTGCGAATCTTCGTTTTCTGTTTTGACGAAGATTCTGGCTGTCGCCAATAAATTATAAGTATGTCTGAAAGCTACTCGCTGTTGAAAACTTGCATCAAAAACAACTAAATTAGGGTTTTCATTCTTCTGAGTTTGGATAAACCTGTTGACTACTGCAATTTCTTCTGGTGATGGAAGTTTGATATCCAAAGTTTGCAAATATTTTATCTTTTCAACATCAATATTGTGATAAAGCGCAGTTGATAGGTCAAGTATGACTCATGGTCATAAATGTGGAGAATAAAATATTATAAAGTGCATTACAATGAAAAGAGGAATTTGTAAATTAGTATATAATCTTGTGTAATAAATTGTAAATGAGAAACGAAATCATAAAATATGTTATCTAAAGCCGGAAGTCATTTAGAGAAGATATTTGTATGTAATTCGATATTTAAAGTGATCTGGAATCTAAATTAGAGGATTATCAACGTAATACGATATCTACAGGATGTCGTTAAATGCATTACTGTATGTAATTTGATATGTAAAGTAATTTAAGTTAGAATGTTAGTACATTGATAATATTCTAATAACTAAAGAATTCCATTTAATGCATTAAGGTATGTAAAAAAGGTTTCCCTTTGGAGTATAAATATGAGCCGCATTTTACATTGAAAGTCAGTTCGCTGACGCGGTCTCTCCAAGCTGGATCCCTTCCAGAAGATGTCTCTTTCGATGTTCAGGGTAAGATTATTATTTGTACTTAGTTTAATTTAAGAGTAAGATTTGCCAATACCTTGGACTTAGTATTTTGTATGAACTGTTGCTTTCTGAATTTAAGTTATTTTATATAAGTGTTTGGAATATGTCTTTGAAATCTGTCTAAGTGTTTATCTGTACCTTTAACTTGAATACTGTTTGTGAAACATACTTAGAAGAATTGAACAATATATGTTATGTTAGTTGACTCAGTTCTTTTAATGATAATCCCTCTCGCAGAGCTAAGTAAAATATTCGTAGCGTAGCTGGGTAAAAGACTCTACCATCATTTGTTATTTAACTTCTATTATATTATACAGCCCTAACTCACTACGTTACAATATTTTCGCCTTTAGCACTGGAAACTGCAATTAGGAGTTAATCATTTTCTGCGAATCTTCTTTTCATTTCACTCGAGATGACATCAAGGGTTTGATAAAATATTGCTTTGAGTTTGACATGTTGGTCATTTTGATCCACATCTTCTGATCTTTCTCCAATTTTATCTAATATTAGATATCCAGTTAACATTGTAATTTGTCTTTCTTGACCTTTTTCTGGGAATTTCCTCTTCGATAATATTAAAATCTGTGTTGATTTTATTTTCAATTTCTTCGTAAACCTCGTTATTTCGAAAGGAATTAACGGAATCCATCACAGAGTTTAAGACAGTGACAGAGTCCTTTAAACTCGCTTCGTGCACCTGGAGTAATTTATCAGCAGGCTGAACAGTTTCTAAGACATTTTTCATGAATGCCATGCAAAATCAAAACTCTTTAGATTTAATAATTTTTAGCAAACCAGTAGCTTCTACAACGTAGCTACCATCTATGCCTGCGCTTTTGGTAACTTTTTCTAGAGCTTCAATTATTTTCTCATAATTATTGAAAATTATGCGTGTGACATCTAAATGACCACTCCAACGCTGTTCCAAAAGACGACATAGTGCATGACAATCGTAGAACTTTGAAATACTTCCTCTCTTAAGAAACATATATAGCATTGAACATTGGTCGAAAAATTGGTTAATCTCTGATATTTCCTTTATAGCTTTCACAAGAACTAGATGTAATCTGTGATTGCAACAATGTACGTAAGGTATTGTCCTAATGAAGCGTTTTTGGAGTAATGCCTGCACTCCACCCGTCTCTCCACTCATAACAGCTGCTCCGTCATAACACTGACTAAGGATGTTAGAGGTATCTAAGCCATAATCGTTAAGTACGTTTAATGTTAAATCAGTAATGATTTGGCGTCCAAATCAGTACAAGTTTTTACTGTTAAAATAGATTCCTTAACTTTCCCATTTAAAACATACCTAACTCCAATAGCGATGTTTCCTCGATCATTTTTATCATGTGTACCGTCTTCTAGGATACTGAACCAAGGAACATCAGCATTGAAAATATCATTTACGACGCTTTGGGTGACCATTTCCGTCATTATGTCTATAAATTATTTTGTATCTCTGGAGATAAATATGTAGCATTAGCTGGTATGTGCTTAACGCATTCAGCAAGTCTCTCATCTTTGCGCAATGTATACTTAAAAAGATTTTGAAATAGACTTTTTCTTGATTTTCCTCAATATCGTATGTACCACGTAATACTAGTTCATTAATGGCCAGAAGCTGAATTACTTCTGCAATGGACTTTATGTAATATCTATGGCGTTCAAGAACGTCGTTGTTAATCAATGTTGACACCGATGAACTTGATTGAAGGCGTTTTTCTTTTTCCTGCCACATTATTAGCGCAGATACGTGGACTTCTGGCGATGCGTGTTTTTCAAACCCTCTTTCCTTACTCAAAGCCATTTTCCAGTTGCGAAACCCAGTTGAGGTGAGTTCATTTTCTTTGCTTCCTAATGGACGGATTTGTCGACATGGATAACAAAAAGCAGCATCTGAATTTTTTGAATATTCCAGCCATTTGAATTTTTGGAACCACTCCAATCGGAAACTTCGTTTGTCCTTATTTTTGGGATAAAGTAGCAGTTTATGCTGAATTAAATTTTCCCCTATCGCAGAAATATCACTTATATCCTTGCTTATAACATTAGAAACGATACTTTCGTACTCTGTAGCTGAAGTGCTACTAACTGCAGAAGAAATCGATCGATTATTATCCGTGGTGACAGATTTTCTAATTAAGAATTTATCCATGATCATGATACACTGATACACAACACTTTTTCAGTCCAATAATCCAACCTCAACGCCTTCGCGTTTTATGTAAATACTGCGACGAATAGCAAGAACGCACTAGAAATTACGAAATTAGCAAATTAGCTAGGTACATAAAGTCCGAATATTCTGGATACCCCCTCACAAAACATTAAATTATTTTAGCAATAAAACGGGACAGAGACCAGATACAGACTGAGGGGACTGAGGAACGTGGATCGTCGCCATGCTTGTTCGACCGCTATAGATCGTGACGAATGTTCGCGATGCGAGACACGACAGGGTTGCCACTACGGGCGATTTGTAGCAGAGCCTAGGGCAGGCGCAAAATGCAGGTTGTGCCTGCCCTGGCGTCCCCTTGGCTACGGCCCTGCTTCCAAGGGGCACTTTATCAATTCTACTATGTTGTTAATTGTTTTAATGTCGGTCTAGGACATTAAAGTTTCACTTAGGCACGGCACGGTTTAGGCGCATACATATTTGGACGCAAGAGATGCTAGGCCATAGAGACAAAAGGACACGATAAACTTGGGCGCGAGAATTTAAAAGGCGCAGAAACATTAGGACCTAGGTCAACTCTAAAACTAGGTATAAATACCTAATAAATAAAATATGGGATGTTCCAATGAATGGAACTTTTCAATGATTTCTTAATTATTATTATTATATTAAATATTATTAATGATTATTGTATAAAACCGCGTATAACCGCAAGTATAAAAAAGGAATTTTGTATTAAAATTTAAATACAATTTGTTTAATTTTAGAGGATGTAAAGAAAGTGCAGACAATTTTGAAAAATTATGATTATAATTAATAATACATAATGTTTTTTTAATTACAAGATTAATAATTGCTAATATTTATAAAGAGGTTAAAAGACTTTTATTTAAATATACAGCTATTTCATTCGATATAGGTAATTACTTTTATATTTTATACTGCGTCCAAATGCACCTACGTCCAAGTAGATCTGTGTCTAAACGGCAGCGTCTAAGTGGCCGTGGCAAAATGTCCGGTTGCGTTTTAATGTAAGTTTAAAAGCAGTTGTTTGTAGTTTAAGCAATGTTTTGTGTTGTACCTCACTAAACTACGTTCACTGCTACACCTGTAGTGTTTTATAAAATTATAGTTTTTTTTTTCTTATTATTATTGTACAGTGTGTTTCACTTTACATGAAGCCACCTAAATAACTATTTTATTATTAACTCAATTAGTATAAAACTTTTACCAGTGATAGAGACCATTAAGACGAACCTTTTTTGTAGGAATGAAATTTTTCCAACAACTTTTTTCGATATTTTTTTGCTCTATCTTAATTTTATTCCTACAAAAAAGATTCATCTTAATGGCCTCTATCACTGGTAAAAGTTTTATACTAATTGCGTTGTTAATAAAATAGTTATTTAGGTGGCTTCGTGTAAAGTGAAACACACTGTAGATACATCAAATCGATTTAAAATTAATTTAGCAAAGTATTCATTTTTGCAGTGATGCTAAACTATTCAGAATTACTAGCTTTATGTAATGATGACGTATATGAAGAAATTAAAAGGAAAGTAACAATAACCTAGTTTTTCTGGAGTATGTGCTTTTGATATCTGTTCATAATCTGCAAACTGAAAATTATTCGAAGTTTTACGTATTGAAAACTACATATATTCCAGTTTTACAAATTGAGCTATACCTAAGAATAAAATATTTAAAATCTTTTTAATTGATGCAAACATCGTTTTCTTATGGTCAATGTTATAAATTAAAACTTTACAAAATCTATGATTTAGACAAATTAATGTAATTTATATTTCATGTTAATAATAACACTGCCCAACAAAATACTACTTTTAAATTTTTTCCTTTGATATTTTTACTGTTTCTGGTTTATTTTAGCGCACTGATATCGAATATGACATTACGAATAGTTTTTGTGCAACAGCTCTAGTTTTTTTTAGATATTTTGGAAATATCCTCAATGAGGCGGTAGGTTCAATTTTGTAAGTTTTACGTGGCTCATAATTAGTTTTGCCAAAAACTTAAAAACTTTCAATATGTCTATTACACGGAGACGTTGTTTAAACAATCCAGATGGTTTTTGTTATATTTGTGGCGAATATATCTTAAAAGAATGTCGAAAATCTATCTCGGACTTCGTTAAAACTGCGTATTTTAACTACTTTGGAATAGAATTGTGCAATCAAGGTAAGCCATGGGTAGCTACCCCATATTGTGTACCCAAAGTGTGTTGTGTGTCTGCGGCAATGGTCAAGTGGAAAAAGGAGTGCTCTCAGATTCAGAACACCGATGGTTTGGCGGGAACCTCAAAATCACCATGACGATTGCTATTTTTGCGTTGTTGACACAAGCGGTATAATTCTGGAAATCCGTATGCATTACTGCTGGAGTCAACAAAGAGATCGACCTCAAGCCACACATGCAAGAAAATCTTCTAAAAGGATGTTTTATAGTGTTTTTGAATGATTTCTTAAAGAAACTATGCCTAAAAATAGTATTTGGATTTAACATTTTTCATTTCATAAAAATAAAAAAGTAGAGATGATAGAATAAAGCTAGTATTATTTTCGTAATTATAGCACCTTAGATATACCCAGGAACACTCATTAGATTTCAGGAAAAAAATTCGGTGTTGATCAGAGTAATTTGCTATAATTTCCAAAACAGACAGAAAAAATATAAAACACTATGAGCATGAGCAAGGCCTCCTCTATAGGAGGCCGTGCTATGAGGCTCCTACGAATATTATCAACAAAAATTCCATTAAAAATACTTTAAAAGTAAGCATTCTGAAAGTAACTTTACTTGCATTTAATGAAAAACAAAAATAGAATTCCTAAATCCAGAAAAGACGACCTTCGCAGCTTAATTTTATTTTCAGTAAAACACTGGAAGGTCGATGTAACTGCTGTTACTGTATAAACAAAACATTATAATAGCACATTACGATGACACATCCCGTTTGTGAAATTCTGCTAAACGTAGACGTTTTTCCCAGTACTGACTCTATTTTTTTTTAATCCATATTCCCATAACCTCCTGATTTTAGTAAACAATCTTGAATTGCCCTTTTAACGAACTATAGAATGTCAAATATTTTTGTTTATTTATAATACTAACATCCATCATTACCTTCAATAAAGGATTTTAAATATAATCGAAAACAAAATTGCATGACCTTACTTTAAGTGACATCAAATGACACCTGCTATAGCAAAAGGAAAGAAAGTGACGTCATTTATCATCTACAACGTCATATGCCGACTCCAAAAATAAGTCCCATTTTTTTTAAATAACACGTCCGAACTATTTTTAGACCAGGATTTGACATTTTAATTATTTAAGTTCGTTCGCACATCGATGTCCTGTTTTGTCAAATATGAGGAAGTTCGGTCAGAAAGTGGAAGTCGTTACTTTTTTTCAGTTTTACGTGATTAATACTTAAGTTGTATGCAAGGAAAACGATAAATGTAAACATGTCACGAGGAATAACTGCGATGATACAGTGTGTAAACGCAAGTTGTTAGTTTGGTTTTTTATCAGTAACTAAAAGCTAACCGTGAAAATCTGTTACTTCGTAATATAAATTTGAATATTAGGAAATTAGTTTGAGAGTAAGAATTCCAAAATTAAAAGTAGAAAATATAATGTTTGATCGAAACATATTAACTGCACAATTTTTGTATAAATTATAAAAAGGTGATTTTTAATTTAAAGAGAAGAATAACAAACTGTAAAAAAACAATACAGCTGAAAACTAAGTATAATTTTTCTTTAGAGTAAGCGTATATCTTCGATTATGCTCTTTGTAAAAGCTACGCTAAAAAACACATGACATTATGAATCCCCCACATATTTTTGGTTTAGGTTTTTAATTCAAATCGAACTGTGGTGGTCAAAACGGTGTGAAAAACGAAAGGAAAAATGCTGTTTTAATCACTAAATTAAGACGTGAAACTAGCATTCACGAAAACTAGCTAACCTCAGCATATCAGTATGAGAATTTATTGTACCTGCATCTAAGACGTAGGATGATTATAATAACATACGTTTTCGCGGTGCCTTTTGTTGATGGCATGGTATAATTTAACGAATAAGTGATAAATATACACTGTGTAAACGAAAACAGACTCACCGCTCCTTTCTTATTATTTTTGAAGTTGAATAATGGAACTAACAGGGTTGAATATAAAAAAAAACCATAGTAGTTTACCTCGGTCTAGGACATTTAGCCGCGGCCACGTAGACGCGGCCGTTTAGACGCATGCATATTTGAACACAGGGACAAAAGGTCGCAGTAAACTTGGGCGCAGAAACATTAGGACGTAGGAACATTAAGGCGCAAAGTAAGCAGGGTGGTCAACCACATCGATTAACTCTAAAATTTAGTATAGTTACCTAACAAATAAATTATATAGGGTGTCTCAACGGCAATGATTTCTTAATTATTTTAGATAGATCCCCAAATATTATTAATAATAATTGTATAAAACCGCGTCTTACGTATTTTAAGTATGTTTTTTTTAAATATAGGTATATGTTTCTATAGGAACATAATCCTCATATACCTTTATCTTTTGTATCTTTCTTAACTACTAATTTAGTGATTAGGATTGTAGGAGTTTGTCACGGGAAACTTAATAATTAAATTATAAATAAATAAAATTAACCAGTATAAAAAGGAATTTTATATTCAAATTTACATCGAATTTTTAGAAAATATAGCTCTGTATTGTACAGAAAATTTTGATTGTAGTTAATAATAGTGTTTTTTTTTTAATTACAAGACTATTGTTAATATTTACTAAGACCTTAATAAGGACTTTTATTTAAATTTCATTTGGTGTAGGTAATTACATTTATATTTTATAGCGTACCTAATAAAGTCAGTTGTTAAAATAACATAATTGTATGCGTCTTAATGTCTCGGCGCCCTTTTGTCCCTATGTCCTTGTGTCCCTGCGTCCAAGTAGATCTAAGCGGCCGCGCCTAAGTGGCCGCAGCTAAATATCTGGATCCATAATTTACCTAGTTGTTTAAATTATTAATATTTTCACCAATCGAAAGTTATTAACATTTTTAAAATCCGTGAAGTACGTATATTCTGCAAACTAAAATGAAAACGAAAAAATAAATAATGTATTTTATCAAACAACAGAAGTAAATTTGTCTAGCTAGGAAAAAAGCATTGAAAACTAAAATAATTGTTAAAAGCAGTAAAATTACTTGAGTCATTTTTTGCCAAAAAAGCCAAAATTAAAAACATTTCCTGCAGTTTTGCCTTATCGCCTACCCTTACAAGAAGCTTAATTAATATACAAAAAGTACTGAACAGATTTTCAAGATCTTAGTACATTTCAATTTGTAAAAACAAAGCCTATTTGGATAACCCAATGAGCCATTTGGAAAAAAAATCATTTACAGGTAAAACGTAAATTTCAAACGCCTATAGGTACTAATATTATAATGTACCTACGTAAGCCACATCGACAACCTACTTTTCATTTAATTATGGGGATCAATAAGAAACATTCAAATTCAGAATTTCCGCCAGATTCCAAAAATGTAAAAATATACATGGTGTTCTATTCAAAAACATTTTTCTTCTACTTATATTCAACCCTCTCAGTTTCATTGTTCAACAACAAGAAATAATAAAAAAATATATATGTATAACGCCTTCATAATATTTTTAAATCCCAAAGGGGAGTCAGTGGTATAACTATTTATATCCGGCTTATCGATAAAGCTCAGGATGAATTAACTTTAAAGGAAGAGTAATTATAACAGACCATATCTGTAACCTAGCATTCTAATCTGACAAAATAAAAGCCATTCAATAATTACTAGTACTAACATTATAAATCAAAATTACAGCCGACAGTAACCTGAAACTATCACGAACAAGAAATAATTAATAAATAGATTTACCACGCAATTGGATTACAAATAAAATTAAATAATGCAATAAACAACAACCGCAAAAGTAAAAACATAGACACGAAAACTTAACTACAACAAAATAATACAAAAATAAAGTCGTTTAAATAAATAATTAAAGAATGAATTTCAGAAAAGTGTGTATTATTATTACGCAAGTAAGCTATACAAATGATTTCGAGCAAAATTATTTATATTTTGTTTTTTAGTTTCTGTTTAAATTCACAAAGTGGTTTATTTTAGCTCTTAAATAGAAGGCTGAAATACCTTGGCTTAGCAAATACAATCTTGGTGCAATATGGCTTTCTGAAGTGGTTGTTTATAAATACTTGTTTACCTTTATTCTTGTAAAATAGTCATGTGAACATTTTCTGAAGAACATTTGTCTTGGCGATATTTTAAAATCTGTTTGTTTTAGATACCTATCAAATTATTAAAATTTATAAAAACCGCCCGTAGATAATATTTTTCTAGTCAGTTTTTTTTAAATTCATTTGAAGTCAGTAAAAAACAAATGGTATAAGAAATGAGGCTGCTTAAAAATTTGTTAAAACTCGAAATTTATATTGAATTGTTATTTCACATTAACGTTAAATGGCAAGTTACATTTATTTTTAATTTAAAGTCAAATGTGTGATTTGATATACCGACTAGTCATAACATCTTGATCCATTTTGGTCACACAACGGAAATATTGTTGCAGTTTTTTAGTTGTCTGTGCTTTTTAAATTTAATTCCACAGTGATAAGCTTCGCCTGATAAACGATGGAATATTGTAGACTTTAACAGGATGAAGTAACTTCTCGTGTTACAAACATTGTCAAAAATTATCACACTGAAGTAAAGACCATGGCAGCTAATTGATCCGGCTTTATATACTTAATTTTTTCGTAAACGATAATACGATTATAAGTAAAAAAAAAAGCTGAAAGTATTAGATCAGTAACTAATGTTAGAAAATATTTTCTCTTTTCGGTATTAAAATGACATTATTCTAGTACGCTTTTTGATGCTAGAATGAGCTTCATTCTTAAACAATTTTTTGTGACATTTTGTTTTTAGAAATTGGCGAAACTGTATTAAATAAGTACATAAAATACCTACCTGTCATGCAATAAACGCTATCATCAACCTAACTATTTTACTACAATTTTCCCAACTGGAAACTGTCAAGTATTTTTATAAAAAGAAACCTAACTCGAAGAGTTACAAAACTCTAGTTTTTTGATAGAATTACGAGTACTGGAAAACTAAGCATGAACGATTCGGGGGGAGGGGGCGTCCTTTCAGATATTTTTATAACTTTATTTTTCCCAAATAAAATTACTTCACTGTCTAACGTCTAACGTAATGGAATGACATAATCATCCCTTATCCTAGCAGACGTATATAAAATATGTATACCTCCCTGCAAATGGAATTGGTCTCGTTATTAGTACAACTTCAGAAAATCTGCAGGCACAACTTGAATTTTAGTGTTAAAGTTTACTCTAATATGTGCTACGCAACGATGTAGTTTTAGGCGGAATAGCGCCGGTTATTACATTAATTAACATCAGCTGAACAAATAACTACAAAATTCAAAAGCATAGCACAGTCTGTTGTGCGTTTAATAAATTAATCTTTGTTGCATGTGGTGTTAAAACACGAACATCATTAGATAAACGAGCAATTGTATAAGTAAGGGGATAAACTTTATGAAACTTTATTATCAATTATCTAACGCACAATAACGCGAGTACTAAAATTTCCACCCTATGCGCCCGCTGTCCTTATCAGGGTAATAACAATCAACCATAACTGCAGCGCATTGCCACGACATGGCTAATTCTAATTCAGTGCACTTGCCCGGAATATCCTGCATTGTTCCCCTATACCAGAGAAATGCACCTACGTCATCCGTAATTGAGATCGAGTTCAGTTGGGAGAAGTAATGCAATATTCGTGCACCTGGGGATTTCGTTAATTCACTCTTGGTAAATTTTATATGAGATAGTAACTGCGTTTTCCATGTCTCCGCGATATGCGAGTTTCGTGTAATTTGCTCTGAAGCAGAACTCAGTCTCTCATTTCCTTTAGATACATTATAACAAATCCAACATAAGGCAACATTAAACCTGTACATGACTAAATTCAGATTTACATTGTATTCGTAAACAAAATATTACTGTATGTAAAGCTCCCAAAGCTTTTGACACTTCTTACGTAGGTCTTTGCCTTAATAAACCAACTAAGCTTGCTTGAGAGATTAAAGTACCTACAGCTACACTTTGAAATTTCTTAGTTTTGAGGATTGAGGACCATGGTTACAGGTTTTCTGTTGATAAACTTCCAAAAGTCATTTTCTGGCTGACTAAATTTTTAAACCAGATGTTTTTGAATTTTACCAATTCGACTCTATCCTATTTGTTGTTATTATGAACGCACGTTTTATTTGAAAGTCGTAACAAAAGCAGAAACTTTCCTAACACCTAGCCAACGTTCTCCTTTTGGTTTTAAGGCCATCTTGAGTAACAGGTTTTCTAAGTAATCTACTACGAAAAGACTGAAGATTTCAACAACCGAATTTATTGCAAAATACTGCTTACACAGTACCGAAGAAAGACTCTTGCTTATTGAAAAGCAATACAGGGGGAAATTTAACTTTTAAACTGAATTAAATAAAGTCAATTGTTTTAAGCACGGATGTGATTTTGTGTTGTGAACACTGTGTTTTGGAACTAGTTATGTTAAGTTCATAATTTAACCTAGCTTTGGATAACCTTATAATAAAAATATAGGAATCTTTATTAAGAATTTCATTATTAAAATTCTTCAGCTTTTAATCCGAGCTTCAAAGCAAAAAACGACGTAGAGGGTTCCGTATAATCAAATTTATATAAGTACAATAAAATGACATTAAACTCCATTAGCTTACTGAACATTTTCGGTAACTCCCTTCAAATACATTTTAACATTTTAACAATAATCTTAAAAATATCACTTAATCTTCAAATGGAACTTGATTTAATAATTTACTAAAACTAACCTAGAACGAATAAAGGCGTGATATTTAAAATATCCAGTTCTTCAATATTGTCTTCATCCCTCAAAAAATTACAATTAAATTATGAAATACTATTTTTGATGACAAACTCTTCATCTCGACAATGTACACGGAGCATCGGTATTTTTGTGCTTTCAATCGGTTTCTATCGGTTGCCCTTTTCCATCTCAAATTTTGGAATTTAAAGACAAAATTTCTGCCTGAAATATGTAGTTAAACTTAAATCGATTAAATTATCGGTTTTTCCTGTGAAATTTGTATTTACTTTTCTTGTTTGTCTACTTAAAATTTTACCAAAATCTGCTTTATTTATCTATGTTTTTAATTTTAGGATTAAATCAGACCACTATTTTGACTAACAAAGTAATATTCTCTAAATATCAAATACAAAGAAGATTAAGAAAAGTCTTCGCCAAAGAACTACAAAATAAAAATAATTAAGCAAATGAAATTAGCCAAAAGTTGTTGATTTTCAGAATTATCGCAATTTCTATCATTAATTAAATCTTTAATTGTCTGTATTTCAAGATTTCACGTGTTTGATAAAGCAGGAATTTGTAGAATTATAAAAAGAATTAAATACATCTATTATGTACCTATTTAATCCAGCCCCTAATTAAAGGATTCTTACTTATTTAAATTTATTTAATTTTAACGCAATAAATCCATTACTCTAGATCAGTGTTTCCCAACCGGTGGTTCGCGAACCCCCAGGGGTTCGCAAGGTTTATAAAAGGGGTTCGCGAAAATAATATTGTAATGGCGGAATTTTAAATCCCTATATATCCCATTAAGGGTTTTTTTTTTAAGTTCAACGGATGCTTAGCTAAGAACCAGTTGGTATTCATTGACATTAAAGATAATTCCGTTTTCTTTTATTACTATGATGAATGTTCTGTTTTATTCAATTAATTTTGTATTCATTATTTTGTGGGTTAATCTATCACTTTAGTTTTTCGTTATGAACTATTAGGCAATATGGAAAATAGTTAAATGTTAATAACAACCAAATTTTATTGTTTTCTTTACTGTTACTAATGACTACATAGGGGGTTCGCTAATTTTTTCAGTTTTTAGAAGGGGTTCGCAAGGAGAGAAAGGTTGGGAACCACTGCTCTAGATTAATCTTAAATGAGTTAAAGAAAGATATTCGCGGTAATAATTTCCACTCCTAACGAAACTTCTATTGAGGCTTAAAGTCTTATAAAGGTTTTAGTTGAAACGACCTATCAAAAACACAATGTTATATCTCGTTTTCCAGATAGTTCAGGCCAACTTTACAAACACATTATATAAGTATTTCACGCCGAAAGCTCTTACTGTTATGAGCTTAATAAACCCGGAAATTACTACCTCTACACGTAAATTTTATTAACAATAATGAGCAACCTGCAAAAAGTTATCAGTAAGCTACAGACGTGTAAGCAAAGAGCAAAAAAGCTTCAAATTTATGAATTTGGTCTCTACCATGTTATTTTAAGGGCAAAGGTCGAATTTTTAATTAATTAAATAAACTCTTCGTGTTATGATGGCATGTATTAAAGCCATAAGTGCAAGATAAAATACTGGGTTAAAACAACAGTCCGAAAGTTCCCAACTAAATACGTTTAATTTGTAAAGTGGAAATGAGAGGAAAATGGAATTAATTGTTCGAAATGAATACCTCCATATATACGAACTTCGAGTCTTAAATCCTCAAATTAGCCAAAATATTTCGGAGATAAAATGAGGACTAAATACCTACATCGTAACCAACACAGCCTTTCATAAATATTTAATTTGTCAAATCTCCCAAACGGGTGCTTAAAATCCACCTTCTTTTAACAAAATTCTTTGGATATTTTAAAATTTAACGCTAATGGACCGATAAAATCTTCTCGAGTATCTTAAATAACGCCTACATAAAAGCTTGCTGAAAAAAATAAGCCTTCGGTCCCCCTTTTTCCAACTACAAAAGTTGATTCGAGGTCCTCTTAATTATATTGGTGAACAAAGAAAAGAAAAGAATCGAGTTAGATCGATGTTTAACTCTGATGAAAACAAACCGAACTTCTCTGAAGAGATAGCTTTCTCACACGAGTGAACCGATTAATTCCTGGTTTACGCGGATCATGTTCGCAGAGTTGGAATTAAAATTTATCGTTTGTACCCAGGTGAAGAGGATTTTAGTGTAATTTCGATATTTGATCGATATTACCCCCACATTCTGTTAAACCTTAAAAAATTAGTTTGGCGAAAACAAGTTGAAATATAGAAAAGCGAGTCGCAAAAAAAGAACGGATCAAAAACTTTCAGGTTTCAAAGGTGGAAAATACAAAAAGCAAAAAGACAAAGACTTTCGGAGTTCGAAACGAGTTTGCAAGTAAACTAATACGGAAGCACTCGGTCTCAAAGCAACATGTGCTTTTAACGATTTGATAAGAAAGCTTAACGACGGATTAAAGTACGGCAACCCAACCAGCACACCAGTAATGAAAATTAGTGCAAATTGAAATCTAGGAATTTCTAGAATTAAGTAATTAAGTTGAATATCTTAATTACCTAATTGTTTGAAACTTTAACACTGACAAACATTTTCCATTTTTATCTAAAACGTATGCTTAGTAAGCTTAACGAGTTGAAGCGTTGAAATCCTAAATAAATTACTTTTGTAATTGGTATTTCTTATCAAAGTCGACGATAGAACTGTTTAAAATCAAACTGTAGAGTAAAACGGCATTATCCTAGCTTAAATTCTGAATCTACAAACTTCAAAAAACTAAAATTTCAACATTGTAAATGATGATGATGATGTGAAAGGTCAAGCAGTTTATTAATAATTAAATTCTATGCAAAATAAAGGGATTGAGTTCAAGACCGAACAAGTAAAAAGAAACCAAAAAGCTTCATTAATTTGTTCAAATTCACAGTATTTTGTAATCTGGAGCAGTTATAAAGTTAATTGATTTACACTTTTTAATTTGCGATAAAAACGCATGTACTCAAAACTTTAAAGTTGGAGTATTTATTATTAATATTTGTTTTAACCGGTTATAGCGCTATATTTGGCTTCTTTCCAAACTAGTTTCATTTAATTCTATAAATGTTTCTAATGAAGTCTTGGAATTTGTTTAATTTTACAGGGTGGGCCAAATAATGTGGATTCCATTATACAACTTGAAGCTGCAACCCAACATACAAATGCCCACGAAAAGTTGCTAATTCAATTAATGATAAAAACTAATCGGAGTTATCATATTAATGTTCCCGTGCCAATAAAATTCTAGTGGGATAGTACCAATAACCACAGTGATTGACACTCAACGCGTGTCTCTCTAACACCTGTTTGTTTAGATTTCAGCCAATAAATAAACAAAGAAATATTCCACCTGGTTAATCTATCTTTTTTCCACGCAATTTTGAACGACATTTAATTTGACGTTTACAGTAAACTTAATAATCTACAAAAATATTTTTTGAAGTCAAACCTGACGGCTGATTATCATAATTTGGTGTTTCATGCTACCAATAAAAATTAATAAATTAAGGAAGTGATATATTCATGTTTTTATATGTTAAATGAATGGATTGGCCAAATCTATTATAAAAACAGAAGCTTTAGACGTAATCTGCAACAATTATTATACCATGGGCGCTCGCAGGGTGGTGCCAGAGGGCGCCGGGGCCCCCCTGATAATTTAACACAATGTAAAATTTTTATTACAATTTTGTTCTAATTGGAACTAAACAAAGAAAGAGTACGAATCGGCTTAATTTAATTCAGAATCCGTCTCTCCTACTAAAATAGCTCTCAGAATACTTCAAAACATACACTTTTCAACTCTTTAATTGCAAAAAATTCTTCAATTACAATTTTTAGTCCCCCTTGAGAAAAAATGCTGCGGGCGCCCATGTATTATACCACAACTTTTTACCTATTTTTACAATCGTATTTTGATGGGTGTTAGCAACAAAAATTATAAAATTTAATTGAATCCATGACTTGAAATTTATTGCCATTGGTTAAATTCAAATTATTCCTATAATTCTAAATGACATCGATTTTAGTAATTTTTATATCTAACCAAATTCCCTCCTGCTCAAACCAACTGTCAATCCAAGAATTTGCTTAGAATTTATGAGGAAAAACCTTTTGGCCTTTCCTTTTTAGTTTTTATTAAATGGTATCGTTAAGGCTAACACTTTCCAGTAATGGGTCGAGCAAAGCTTATGAAAGCTTAATGTATCGGAATATTACACAATCAAGAAGCAGGCAAAAAAGAGGACCTAAAAATCTTAAATCTAAACAAATGGAAAATACCGTTAGTTTAGTTCCCTATTTGTCGGCGATATAACAATTATTTTATTGGCAAACCATTGAATGTCTTCACACAGTAAGGCAATAGCAAAATTACCGGAATTTAAATGCCTATACATATGGCATTTGTAAAAGCCTTCGCTCTGGGTAATAATTATTTAGATAAATAACAAAACAACCATGACAGTAAAATAAAATGTACAACAAGAATTAGCCAGAAAGATATTACCTCGCCAAAACTGTTCGCTTTGGTTCTGGGAAATGTCTTTAGGTGAAATCAATGGGAATAAACTTTCTTTCCTAATAGTTTTCCCTAAAAACATCTTATAAATAAATAAATAGGAGAACATCTGCATAACTTGAGATTCACCAAATATATTGTAATATTCTGAAAAGATAAATAGGAACTCCCAAGAATTACAAGTCGAAAAGGGGTCACTTGAAGATGAACAATATAAAGACAAAACGTATGGCAAACATGCCGGAAAAAAGAAACAAGCAAAATGCATGAATTAGGATAGTAGAAGGAACACAATCCTGTATATTACGCAATCTAATGTAAAGTCATCCTGAGAGTCTCATTGGAATTAAAAGTCATATCTTAACTGATAACACCTAGTTAATAAAAACTAAGGTAGATTTTTCGTGATAAGTATTAATTGTTTTGCAGTTTGTCATTTCCTGAATCAAGCTAAAACATGACTTTTAATTACATGGGTCACTAAGGATGACCTAAAATTAGATTCCTTGATATGTATACTTAGGACAAACAGTACTGTTGGATTATTAGTTAATTAATGTTTATTCCCTTTTGACTTGTTAATTTTTTCTTTTTGTTCGACAATCCACTGGTTGGCCCAACAACGTTAATTTTAATTTTAATTTATCATGTTACAAGGGTTGCCTTGAGCTCATTTTTTATGTTGAAGTTTTTTTGGTTTCTTGGGAAAGAAAAGTTGTTGTGTAAATAAAAATTAATAAACACGTCACATTTCGCTCGCATAAAAATCGCTATTTCGAAAGTGTATCGATTAAAAAATATAAAATAAACTCTTCAACAAATAAAACGCCCCAAGTCTATGTCAAGAAAATTGATTTGAATTAAAACGCACTGACTCCCTAACCATTGAAATTGGTGCAAAACTATCAACTGCACGAGCTGATTGACGCTGCTTCAATTTCAATCAAGGTGAGTCAAGGCAACAAAATATTAAAAAAATTCACATTGGGAAAATTTATATTTGTCACGCGTACAAGTACCATTGGACAGAGAAGAGTAAAGATTTGGCAATTGACTAGTATGGACTACCTACAGAAGACTAAAACACGTCCTTAACAACGTCCGTGAAACAAAAAACTCGTTGCTTCCCACAACTGAATTACCATGAAAGTGAGACATGAGACCTGGACTCTGATTAAAGAGACAATCGGCAAATTAAAGCTAGACCAAGGAGCCGTACAGAGAAAACTGGTAAGAATATCAGTGAGAAACCATAAGAATAAACAATGCAAAAAACGCAAGTACAAGACCCTACAGAAAAAAATAGTTAGAGAACTGAAGTGGATACATACATCCCCAGATAAAGACCCTGGAGTGAACAAACCGGCGCGGAACAACCCTAATAAAGGTGCTACGTTGATGTAAATGCATTTGTGCCAAGTAACCCAAAATAAAAATAAATAGACTGACATAAGATAGACCTATAGCAATGGATATAAAATGACTTGTAGAAGAAATACAAAGGATGTCTTGATTATACAGAAAATAACTATAAGGTTTATTTTACTTTTATCTCGCGAGTTTATGTAAGTTGGGAACAAACACTATTACATCCAATTATACTTGCAAATCTGTTATTTACATTAATACCAATTTTTCTAAATTTACTAATATAGATTCATAAGAATTAGTCCACAGAAACACTTTAGTTCTGCCAAGGCTAATCTTTTCGTTGGTTCAAATAGTTCTCGCATTTTACATACATAGCGAAATTCAGAAAAAAAGAAGTTCGAATAATAAGTCCTGACAAGGAGATTAATGCTAGCAACACCGATATATGACTTGCAGGTATCCAAATTATTGATTATTTTGTTTTTGTTAAAAATAAAACATAAAGGTTCGATTTAAGGTTGATTTAAACAGTAGGTATCGCATTATTGCCAACAGTGATATCCTAGTTTTAAGTCTGCTGTAATTCTTTTTTTCTTTTTACCTGGACCTCATGGTAAAAGTTCCCTAAGTAATACAATTTATTTTGCAGAAGAATTTCACCAATATAAATGAGGTTAATCGTTAATGTTATTGTTTTTCTGTATTTTAATGTAACAATTTTTAACTTGACGTGTCGAAAACACTCTAATGTCTAATGGGCTAAAATTATTATTATCAAATAGCGAATTAGCTGATATGGTGTTGGTTTTTAGAAAATACAACTGCTGCTCGTAATATGTACAGACTGGGTTATCATGTTATCAATAACACGGGTTAACTTCGGAAAATCTATTTCAAAGATTAATCGCCTCTTACGTAAACATAGAAATTTTATTGAAATAACTAAGTCTAAAATAAAATTGTTAAAAATGAAATTAATGCAGTTTTCGTAGTAGAAGCTGCTACTGAGAACCGTAACAAAATTAAACACTTCTAAGTAGAAAAATGGACATACGCTCATACACAGACACGTCAATGAGAAAAGTTCTGAAAGGAAATCAGTTTCATCCTTACCATAATCTAAACGAACGTGGTTATAAACTTTATAATGAATTTGAATGAATTCTGAAAAATTGGTAGACAGAAAAATATCATCTACTTAAAACTTTAATCTCTAAAATATGAATTTTTTAATGAGTGGAATTTTATATAATTTTATACAATCAGATCACCGAAGAGCCCAACTTTTCCAGTATCGTCATTTTTTACAATAGCAGTGGAGGGCTTAACATCAAGCTGAAAAAAAAACACGATAGAGCGTCTCGTCATTACAATTTAAATTATCTAAATAACGTTTTTGAAGACAAATGGATTGATTAGAAGAAGAGGCTCACATTTTTTGTTTTTACGATACTGGATTTCTTTCTGTGGAGTAAAATTAAAGAAGCGATATGACAGACCCAATTTAAAGCTGAACAAGAGCATAAAGATTTTGTATCTAGGTTGACCTTATAAGGGGCCTTATGTAACCTACCCTGTATACGGGATTTAAACGAAAACGGGCCCTCATCCCTTTTTTCTGTTGTTGAAAAATGAAACTTGCACGATTAAATATACTGAGAAAAGTATGGTTCTTTGAACTACAAAACAATTTTTTCGCCCTCAACTTTCGATTTTTTAATAGAACGCCCTATATATTTTTACAATTTTATCCGAAGGAAAATTTAAATCTAACCCAAAGTGTTTCCAAATTGCTTTGTAGATCAAAAAGCCACATTTTCCCTGTATATTCTTTATGTTAAACTCCGAAAAGTAATAATAAAAAAAAGGGTAAATCTGTTTTAGTAGACTTGCTGTACAAACTTATGAAATAAAAAATAATTTTAAAATTGCAAAACCTTTAAAATATCATTGCCAAAAACAATCTGCATAAACCTAGATCTTGGAAACAATCATGTGAATTGAATAAATCAGATACTACATGCAATTTCAAAAAATAAATTTGTTTTAATGTTAACGTTACAGTTGCAAGGAAAATTAACTGCAGTAAAAAATAAACGTTAATTCAATTTTTCGTTTCCGCAGATATTAAATTGTACTCGCAAATGGTTATTTTTCAGATTTTATATCAACAAATGAAATATTTAAAGTACTTGGTAATAAAACCCAAATAACCGAATTCAAATAAAACCCCCTTAAAACTAGCAGAACCAACGAATTACAAGCTGCTTAATTTGTTTACGTTTAAAAGACCAAGCTAACTTAACAAATTGTTGTACTGTAATATATTTAAACAAAAATTTACCTTTGCACCCACATTTAATTTTTTATAAACAAAAAACAACACAATTCTTTTGCATTATGCTAATCTACAGTGATCGACAAAAAGTTCGCAACATATGGAAGAAATTCTTATTATTAAAGTATCGAAAAAACTTTTCTGGGGGATCGATTCTGCATGTTCCATAACTTAAAAATCGAATTTGATGTATATCACGTGACCACTAGTATGGCGGCAAATTAACAAAAATTACCGTGAAGTTGGAAAAAGTGGGGCTAAATGGCAAAATATCGAATAGTATTATTTGAAAAAGTTGCTTAGAATTTACTTTTAGGCCCATCTACAAAATTTCAAGCATTCATTTAAAAAAATTTTAAATCGCAATTTTTTGTGAATATTTTTTTATTCATTTACAAATACCCAATTTTTCCCTTTTAAATAGTTTGATTAAAGTGGAACCTATGTGTATAGATAACAGTGGAAGAACTCTCGTTTTTTCCATAATTAACGTGCTAAAACTAAAAAACGGGTTTTCGCTAGGACGCTCACTGTTGCAATGGTTTGTATCTAACAGCTGTAGAAAACTTTTACGAATATTTTTTTGCTAGAGTATTTAGAAAAGCTAAGTTTTCTTAGTTATGGCCAAATTTCAACAATTTATAAAACAAAGAAGAATAAAATAGTCAATAAACTAAAAACCACCTTTCTTGTATAATTTTCTTTTTCTTTTCCTTTCTATAATATTTCAGGGAGATTGATCCACGCTTAGCGGTGAAACTTGATTATTGCCGAGAAAACTGATCCTTTCTAACTACTCTAGCATAAAAATATTTCTAAAATTTTGAAACAGCTGTTAGACACAAACCATTGCAACAGTGAGCGTTCTAGCGAAAACCTGTTTTTTAGATTTAAGTCTGTCAATTATATTATGGAAAAACCGAGAAAGTTCTTCTACTATTATCCAAGTACATACATAGGTTTCACTTCAATCAAGCTATTTAAAAGAAAAAAATTGGGTATTTGTAAATTAATAAAAAAATAATTACGAAAAATTGTGATTTTCACTTTTTTTAAATAACTGCTTGAAATTTCGCATATGCGCCTAAAATTAAATTCTAAGCAACTTCTTCAAATAATTTTCTTGGATATTTTGTCGTCTAACTGCACTTCTTCCGATTACGCGGTGATTTTTATATCTCAGATTCGATTTTTAGGTTATCAGACATGCAGAACCGATCCCCCCAGAAGTTTTATCAATACTCTAATAATAAAAATTTTTCCCATATGTTGTGAACTTTTTGCCGGTCATTGTATAAATATTGTTCGATTTTTCAGTTTTTCTATTAAGTCTGGTCGTAAACAAAGCCAATACAGTGTAAATTCACATGTATGTTATGGGTGTCCCGATTGCTCTGTTAACGCGGCCTCTCTCCCACGAGGAATGGTCACTATGGGAGAGTGGACTAAAACCCCCCACTAAAAAGTGAGTAGATTTTAAAGAAGTAATAAGGAAGAGGCATTTGCCCTATATAGGGATGTGCAGGCTCAAAAAAATAGGGTAAAAATGTCATTATTTGGTGTAAAACGTATTTCCAGTTTAACTGAGAACGACCTCAACCTTCAAATTTTAAGTGGAACAGCCTGTGTGGAATAAGGAGTTACTTCTGAGCATTATTCACATCACTTTTATAAAGTTTTGGTTAAAAAAAAGTGTTGGAGGCACATTTTATTTTTTAGTCTAACGTGCCATGACTCACGTTAAATGAATGTAAATGTATTCCACTGTGTATGACAAGTTCATTTATTGTTTTAAATAGTTTCATTTGTTTAATGGGAAGCTTCAAAGTTGAAATGGCGCTATAAATTTAATTGTTTTTGGATTCGAACGCAATCTTTTTACTGCGAAATTTAGAGTACCATGATTTTCACCAAATAAATATGGCTGTCTGTTAAACAAATGACAGTTGTCAAATTTCCCGATATTAAAAGTGTTAAAATAAATCTTCGGAGTTATGGGAAGAATCAGATGGGTTCTTAATTTATGAATTTATTTATGGAAATTTCTACAATTCTCGTTTATCTTTTGCTTGACAGACGAATAGATATTGGTATAAATCATGGCACCCTTAATTCCCCACTAAAAAATCCAAAAAGAATTAAATAAATTTAAACCAAACCTTTTTGTTATTGGTAGCAAATTAATCCGTTACAGTGTCATTAAAAACCGATTTCTTCTTAAAAAAAGCTTTTCCAACTTGGAGTCTCCCATTAAAAAAATTAAATTATTTAAGGTAATAAATGAACTTTCCACAAACGTCATTTGACACAAGTCATGGCATTCTAGATTTAAAATATTTCATATGTACAGGGTGGCCTATTTCTTGAACGTTATACTGGTAGCTTTTTATTTGTAAGAGTAGAGAAACGGTTAGATAGGCAAAGTGCAGTTTTTGACGAGGAATTCATTGGCGTGAAAACAATTGACATACGAGATGTGGTTAAAAGGTTATTGGCAAAAAAACGAAAAAATCGCTTTTTTTATTATCTCACGTACTTAAATGCCTGTTTAACCGTTTCTCTGTCTTTACAAATAAATAAGTTTTCCATATAATATTGAAGAAATAGGGCACCCTGTATTTATAACCTGATACGGATATACTCAGAATTAACTGTTAATTTCGAAAATGTAAAAATACACAGTGGTTAATTTAAAATTTGAAAGTTAATTCCGGTTAAACTGGGTTAAATCGGATACTCCAAAAGAACAAATAATCACATAAGTATTTGCCCTATATTGTGCTTGCTAAAATTCAACTGGATCCATTCGATATAATTTATACGCTGAAGGCACCTCGGATATTGTAGACACCCTGTATAAGTTATTTGTTTGGCATTTTGTGGATCTGGTGTAATTGAATACGGGGTTATTTAAAAGTCTTGTTATGAAAAACATTGTCTTACACAGTAAAAAATATTTTGTTAAACTTGCATTAAGTTAACAAAATTATTAAAGTAACTGAGTTTAGTAAAATCTAACTCCTTTTTTGTGTAACTTCTACAAATTCTGTAATGTGAAATCTGCAACGAGTTAACTTAACAAAACGCAATGTAAAGTTAACAATATATTATGTTATATATTTGCAATCTAAGATAGAATTGGTATAGCCTGCAACCAAGATATACTGTTATTGGTAAAAACAGGTTAAGGAAATACAAATGTGCTCTTCTTATACCAATGCAGCTGAAAAACTATTTAACAGGGCAGGAAAAAGAATCAGGGCTGTTTTTTTCCTATCCTATTAAATACTTTGATTGTAACGGCCATTGAGATTACATCTACGTTTTCTTTAAAAGCGATTTCGACCAGTAACAGCACAGCTTGGCAATAATTAGGTACACTGCCCTAAATTAACCTTTAAGTATATGTAAAAACAACTTCTGGTTAATGTAAAATTAACCATATATCATGGTTAAATTAGCTATATTTCATTACTAAATTCAAGCAAACAATTGGTACAAAATAACAACCGTCGATGTTAAAATAACCTAAACTAAAGCAAAAACCTAACAACAGGTCATGTTAATTTAACAACCTACAGTGCAAAATTGATAGTAAATATGAACACAATTAAAGACCTTTTTTTACTTCTGTATGTAGTACTGTTTGCGCTAGTTAAGGTAAATGATGACTATTCACTATTTTGGTTTTGTAAATTTAATTCCAAGTAAGAGTGGACCTGATGGTACAACAAATTAGTTTTAATACAGCATTCGATTTTTTACTGTGTAGATTTCTTTCTCCGCATATTTACAGTTGATTAATTCGTACATTGGATACTGCTACACTTAAAACTTACACTGTAGTATGAGCTATGAGCATTTAAATTTTCATGGTAAGTTTTTGTAAAAGATTTAAAAACCACCACCCAGAATCAAGTGAAAATTATAACCTGATAATAAATTAATTTTATGCATCATCAAACTACTTGAACAGCATGTTACATAATAATATATTATAATGCAGGTTGAATGCCACTTAAATTCACAACCGCCTGAACTAATGCATTAGATATTTATATGAAGGATGATTCATCTCGTTTTAGTACCGCTTACAATTACGCTTAGAGTAGAATATATTAATAAAATGACACAGTAGTGTTAATGTGCCCTAAAATTCAACTCGAACAATTAAAACATGGAATTCATCCTCGTTATTTCGTAACATTCAAAGCTATTGTAAACGTTCCGGTTTAATACCCTTATAGTATAAATCGACATAAAGCAAATCAAAACTAGTCGATTGTTTAATCAACCATTTAATTGTTTATGGGCGATTTTCCAAAGTAAGGGCACAGGACAGGATGCACATCGAAGTGAGGTCAGGGAGGGGCTCTTAATCGGATTATAAGTTAGAGTAATGCAGCTGCAAGCCCAGACAATGTGAAATGTAATTGTCTTGTTCGAGTTGACCTGGGTGTCGTTTTACGCCAGGACAGCAAAAAAATTCATTGATCTTGTTTCGTAGATAACTGCTGGAAGTGTGAAGGGTGTAATTGTATACGTCTTACACGCATCATGTCTGTGATGAAAGGGTTTCGTAAGTGGTCATTACAAAACATGTCGACCCGTAAAAGATACAGCACGTGCAGAAGCAATGTGTGCGTCCCTCGCCCATTAGGCGAAGTGAGTTTTTGCGAGAAGGGAAAAGAATTTTCAACAGCAGAAAATGTGACGCAATGTGGAACAAACGAGCTGCTGGGAAATCTTTGACCCTTTCACATGAAAATTGTCGTATGAGGGTGTGTAAATATTGATGTAAAAAAATAGAAGACTAAAAATAGAAACTAATTTTTCTTGACACCCTCTTTTTTTGGAGTTTTTTGCTGACTCTTTCAATTATTTAAAGGGTATCAGGGAAATATTCCCATGTCGATAATGACTTTTACTTGAAGGTTAATAGCATGGCGTTCATAACAATAAAAAGACGGTGGATAAAACCAATTTTAAGTTCAGTTAGGATACTACCTTGGAACCCGCACAACAAAAAATCCTTTTGAAATTTCCCTTTATAGATTCCCTAATTTTAAATTTACTTTAGCTACTAAAACCAAAGACATAAAAACTGTTATAACAAAACAATAAATGAATAAATGAAGAGTAAAGAAAAAACAAGAACTTTTCAGAATTTATACCATAAAATGTAAAGCCTGCCTACCTGTTTATCTAAAAATAAAACAGGAAAAGCCAAAATTCGTCTCTAGAGTATAAAGGAAATTCCGACAATATTTAGCACTTGCCAAATAAACTTTGGCATCAAATTTGTGAATTACACGAACCTACACAGAAATGCCAAGTAATTCTGAAATGTGTGGGTTGTCAATAAAATGTTGTAGTAACAACATAAACTTAACGACAAATAGTCGAAAACTACCACGAAAAACGAAACAAACCCTTTGGGCATCGCTAAATACGATAAAAAGGAAAGGTTAAATAGAAATTAAGTTCCTTTTTTCCAAACAACGTGGGCCAAAACCAATAAATCATTAAATATTACTTGAATTATAAATAGCACAGTCGAAAATAACTTATCAATTACAAAAATAGAGCGTGATATCTCTACGAAAATACTATAATAAACCAAAACGAAAATAACGCTTTTTTGCTCTAATAAAGGTTAAGTTAAACTGTAGATGAATCTATATATATAGATTCAAACGTAACTGGAACTAAAATATCAAAAACCAAGTTAAATTTAGAATACATAAACGATTAACTATACAGTTTTAAAGCAAATTTAACTCAAAGTTTGATTAATTAAGAAACTAAAATTTATAAAGGAAGGATGAGTTCTGAACCCAGGAAGTAGGTAACATTTCGGCATTACGACGAAATCGTATGCATCAAAAGGAAATTCATACAGCCTCAAGCGTTACCTATGAAGTTCTTAATTAGTTCAGCCAATCTTGTTAATCTGTATTCTGTATTTTGTTTTTATCAAGCCAAAAATTAAGCTTATTCAACTGAAATTTATCTAAAGGTCTTAGTTATCTAAGAATAAAGTAATTTAAGAATTTTTAAATATCTTCTATAATAAAATTCAAAATTTCGTTAGATTTTTAGATAAATCAACAATCCTCTAAGTAAAAGCTATTGAATTTCATAACAGCCTTTTGTATTTATTAAATTGAATTGAATAATAAATAAATACTGGCACGACCAAACAGTAGTTATTTCCTCTTTACATAGCAAGGAAGGTAGGTGGAGTTTACCTTGCCGAATATTCAAGTTTGAAATTCGGCAAAATAATCATTTAATTTCCATATTATGCAGAATATTTTTTCTATTACCGATGTAATGTCACTACAATAATTACTTCCCTAGGGAGGTAAATTCACACTTATTTCCCTACAGCCACGACAACCAATAAGGATATTTGAAAAATCATTCTTTTCTTTCACAAATAGGGCTGATATCACATGGTAAATCCGCAGTTGAAAATACATATCTAGTTAGTGCGCTGAGAAATAACTGTGAAAAATGAACGAATCTTCAAAACAACAATGTTAATTCACAGAATGATTAATGAAACAGTCGTGCTTAATCCAATCATTAATGGACTTACAAGAGCTACCTAAAAGAAATTCTAAATGTTAGAATTTTCTTACGGTAAATTAGTTCAATGTCGAAAGAATTATAAGCTAGTTTAACGGTTAGAGCTGAAATTAAACGTCAAAACTGTAATCCAACTTATGCAAATTCAAACGACTTTGAATAAACGTTTATCAGTTCTACAATCTTTACGAACTCGTTACATACATGCAACGATTTTCTAAGAAAAAGTCTAATGCTTCCGAACTAAAATTAAAGGCGAAAACATTGTTTCAACACGCATACACCTATCATTTGTCTTCCTTAGGGACTGCAGATACTTGCATTCAAGGAACCTCTGAATTTTATTTTAAAGTGCATGTGCAGGATCGATAGCCTCACGTAACCACAATACCTTGCACCTACGTTATTGACCATTTGCAGCCAGGGTTTGTTTTCCCCGCAAAATAAGAAAAGACAGATTACTTCCTTGTTCTAACGAGAACTTCAAAACGTTACTTTGTTCCTCTAACCCTGATATATGCAGTATCTAATTGAATTGCAAGCAACTCGAGCGAGGAATAAAAGCCCTTTATCCTCCTCGCTGCACCTTATTCAGAAGAACACCTTACTTAAAAGGTTTAATTACTTGCTTGTAAGCTCGAGCTGTATGAGATCCGATACCTATAAGGGTTCTTAAATTAAGTATCAATCAATTACATCCATTGTTAGTCTGTAAAATGAGCTGGTAAAGTACCGTAAGGTAAATTTTACCCCAAGAAAAATCCCTTAGCAAAACTCGCCGAAGCGACTTATAACCTAACATCTTTATAACAAAATTCCACAGAAATCCTCACATTCCTCCAATGAAAAGTATCTGAGATGACATATTGCGGCTTTCAAAATATTTCAGATTCTACATTTCTTACGTTTGAAGTCAACAAGTATTTTTGCAAGTTCAACTTTCACATTTTCTTTGATTAATACTTCAGTTTGAGTAGAATTCTGCATGTTTACATAGACATAAACAGTTTTCTTTTTAAACACGAAAACAAAATTTTGAAAGGATCGCACTTGAAATACCTTATTAACTTTTTAATAATATGAAGTTACTAATTAATTTTTCAATTAAAATGCCTGCCTGTATAATCCGATACTTAATTTAGTGCCGTATTGATCAAATTATCCTTTATAAACACCTGTTTTTACCTTGAACCTAAACCTATTAAATTAAGTAAATTATTAAAAACGCATTAAAGGTTAAGGTTGAAACAGATTTTTTTTTTAATTTGACGAAATCTAGAATTAATTAAACGTACACAAGATAAACCGTAAAATAATTTAACCCGATCTAATCCGCATTAAAAATTTCGATAAACACGTCAAACTGAGCTGACAGGACTATCGGATTTCAAAAGCAAAACCAACGGAAATATGATCCCTCCTTTAATTCTAAGCTCATTGAACAACCAAATCCAGTTTTATATGGAACGGATTTAGTCTAAATAAATTCCAAAGATACCTGACGACACATTTTCATCTTTAGAAAAACGAAAGGAAGACGATTTTATGTAAACATTTACTCTTCCTTTCCCAACAACCGGAAAAAATCAAAACAGAACTACAACGAATGTATATGTGGGAACATCTGTGAAAATAGAACGATCCCATTTGGTGTTTTTTTATACGATGACAACCCCTGAATTTTAAATTCTAATCTTGAATGTGCGATAGCTTAGGGCAAACAATCTACGTACGTAATCGAAATGACTTTGTAGCTGGAGCAAGTCATTCCATGTACTTTCTATCAAATTCTCGCTATAGAAATATTCTGTAACAAGATAAGAGCACAGCATGACACCTACGTGGATTTAGCAACATTAAGTAGCTGGAGAGAAACGTGGGAATGCGAAATCTTGGTATCAGTACGAAGCTTACAGGAAATATCTCCAAAGAGGCATTGTTTATTATAATAAAGTTTCTACAAACTCCAATATTCTTACAATACGTACTGGAAAATTAGTATCAGATATTTCAAGCTTCCTACAAAAACTAGTAAATCCAATTTTTTAAAAAGCATATCTACGGGAAATTATCAAAATTATTGAGATATTTTAGATTACAGGCCAGCAGCGTAACTAAGCAAGACTGCGCATTCTGAAAATTTTAATACAATGTAAAAACATATTTTGTATTTTGCACATTTTTGCAGGCTGATTAAACTTAAAGGCGTCGCAAAAAAAATACATAAAGATCATATCAAAAACGCTTTTCACTTCTGCGTCCCTTTAATGATTGCACCCTTCTCAGCAACGTGGGGTCAGCAAGGTTGTTAGTTACGCCACTGTTACGTGCTCATTATATAAAAAAAACCTAAGAGAAATCTTCCGAATTTAATGCTTTGCACCATAAGTAAAAGACTTTCATAAAAATAAAATTTAAAAATTAAAAAAAATTAATTATAATTAAATAAAGTCACGTTTCCTACACACGAAATTTTAGCAGGCCCAGCACATTTTGAATGTCCTTTCATTTTTCTTCCGAACGTGACGTTATTGATTTCGATTCCCATTATGAAGATTTCTGACCACATTACGTTCTGCTCTACGACCCATCCTCCAAAAAGTCCAAAAAGGGGAAAGTTCAAGTCACCCAGTAAATTACAGCAGCGAAGTAGGGAACTACACGTTAGAGAAGTTTGATAAGAAAATGCCTAAACTTCATTTGGAAAAACGATTATCTTTATTTCTTTTTCGGGTAAACAATATTGTTATTTTGGGGGTAAATCCAGAATTCATCCACAACAGTAAATAATAATGGTGGGTTGGTTAGACGTTTGCATTAACACCAATGCAACACAGGTTCGCAACTCAGTCCTGGCCAGATTTATAAGAAAATCTAAGGGGATTAAGATAATATAACCAATACCCTCAGAGTCAGTCAATACCATAAACTTAATTTAAAGTAAATTAATTTCTTTTATAGTAAAGTTCGCAATAACTAAATCATTTGGAATAATAAAAACGAAACATATTTATTGTTTTATTACAGCAATAGCAAGAAGTATTTTATGAAAATGATTTATTTCAAGTGTATTGTATTGTAATGAATAAAACCGTTAAGCAATTTTCACAAAACGTATCAAAAAACTAAACCCTTTGTGGCATTCTATATCACGTCATTATCTAACTAAGGTAACACTATAGAAACGATTATTGGAAATCAATCAAAGCAATGCCAGTTAATGTCTGGCGTTTAGCATCACTTAAATTTGACAATGACCTGTAATAATTTTATACAACACAATAATCTCTTACTTTACTTCGGCTTTATTATACGAGTAAATTATGAATTATCATTTTTAATTTGTTTAAATTACTTTAAACTTAAGGTATAAAAATCTTGAAAATGTTTCTCTCTATAAGATGGAGCACTGTAAAACGTTAATCAAATTTGAATGAATTTTAAAGCAAAGCAGAGAATTTCCAAACTCTTTTGACAGAAAAGAACTTAATTTATTGTAAAAGTTTGATAAGTTAAGAAACAGACGAAGATCTTTTAACATGTTACTTAATTATCTTTGAAACTTTACTAATTTTCCTGCCTATTTCTTATAGCAATTAATTTATAACTTGAGAAATTACAAAAATTCTATTCCGCTTAAAGCCTACAGTGTCCCAACCTAATTAAATTGCAGAAAACCTCGCAGCTTTAATTTTACGAAAATATTTTGTTTTATTTACACTTTTTTAACATAAAATCAATGGTTACAAGTTTAGATTTCTTGTACAGAAAAACAGAGGCGATTTATTCGTCCCTAACTTGGCTCGAGGACAGGCTCTTTATTTATCAAACATTAGCGAAGTCTACGAAGCAGAAACAATACCAAAGTTCATGAACTAAGAATCAAGGGACAGAAAAACCACAAGGGAAAAGCCGTAACAATTTTTTCTTTATTTCGAATCTTATTTCTGCAAGAAAAGATGGTATCTAACTCTTTTAACTTAATTATTGATGTGGCTTACTTATTTTTTGATACTGAGTGAAAACACTCACTTTAAAAGTAATAAATAACCAGTAATATATAAGGGTTTATTTAAGATTTAATCAAAATTGGAAAAGATACCTCTTAAAATTTGGATTTAATTTCAACGGAATTAACATAACATATTTGAAGGATTTATAATGATATAACAAATTAAACGACAAAACATATTACGGAACTATTTATCATTGCAAAAGGCCTGTAAATACTTCAGTCTGAAACTGTGGAAATTTCTAATTAAATATATTTTAAAAAATCAATATAAAAAAACTCAAATTTAAAATAATCCTCTGTGTCCTTATTATGAAAGAAATTCTTACAACAGTTTGCAAAAATACGCAAACATTTTCAGTACTCACATTGACTTATTGAGAGTTAAAAAAACACATTCTTATCATCTGGCGTTAGTTGATTATCGTCAAAAGTAAAGCAGATCGAAAGAACGAGAACACGAAATAAAATTTTCAATCTAATTCAGTTCCTCGAAGCGAAAAACTGAAACTACATCAGGTCAAAGAAACAATCAGAAAGCAAACACGGCGCTTTATAAAAACTTAATTGTAGAAAAGTATGCAGGGATGGAGCACACTTTTCCAACTGCTCTCAAAGCGGATAATTCAATATTTAAGCTTTTCCTCTTTTTTTTATTCCCTGTATCTTCGCCCAAAAAGGAACGAGGAAATTTACCAATAAATTTCGTTTAAAGTTTTAATTTCCAAGGCGCACTGATTATTAACGAGAACCTGCAGGAAGTGTTAAGTAATTTCTCAGACGTAAAAATGAAGTTATTTGAAGTTTGATTAAATATTAACTGGAACGCTGTTGTTAATTTTAATAAAAAGAAAACGCTTTCTTTACTCCCTACTGTTCACTCCGACTTTTATTTTAAAGTCCATTATAATTTTCCCAGTTCTACTGTAATTAACAAAAACAAGTTACTTTTTGATTAAACACGGCTTAATATAAATCGGTTTAACTATATAAACTGGAAATTTTAATCTTCTGGAAAATTAAACGAATTTGTTAAATATTCAAGGACTCCAATTATTTTTGAGCCTACCATTTCCAATACATTTTCACAGACACAGTTTTTAAAAATATTTCTATACCTAGTTTTTCTACGGGCTTTGTTTGTACCAGCAAGGTCATAAACCTTTCTTTAAATTCCTCATAAAATACCCATCATTTATAGCTGATTAAACAGAGTCGTCTTTCCTCTATCATTACAGATCAAAACAATAGGAAATAAAACTAACAGTTCTTTCAAACATAAATAAACGACGAAGCAATGTAAAAGACACATCTTGCACTAGGAACGTATGTACAGTTTCAAACACAACTATTAAAACTCGATTTCCTATAAGACTCGTAAGAAAACTTTTTTGGCAGTCATTCAAACGTGTTATCCCCCATCTACTGCAGAACACAATGGAATTGTCGTGCAGTGTTCCCAAACATATCCATAAAGTCTTAACTTGTATCTTCAATAGGTTATATCATTTTAAAACTTTTAGATTCGTTGATAGAACATATCTTTCAATACCGGTACCAAACTAAAGAAAGTAAATAAAACTAAATAGATTGGGCGTACCCATGATCTTCAGCAGGGGGACTAAATACGTCGAAGATTCTTGTACAGATACGAAATAAATAGATTGAGGGTGAACGCTATGGAAAATATTTATTTTATGAAAGCATGAACACGAAGCGACGTCCTAAATTTAAAGCAGGATCAAAAGGATTTTGTATACTTGCTTGATTTTACTCAAGAAATTTCGTTTAATGGAATATTAAACTTGATTTTCTGCAAGGTTACCTAATTTTTATTCGGATATTAACAAATTGCTTATTTAAATTAATTCAAAATAATGCATCAACTAAGCTAAGCCCGCTTTTACTCATTTCATTAAACAAATAAACTTCTATGATTACTATGATTGTTCAACAACGTTATTAACGATTGTAAAAAATCAACAAAAAGGATTGCAAAATCCGCCTATAAAACTACTGGCAAAAAAATCAAAGTCCTTCATAATAAACCTCAAAAAATTGTTTTTTCCAATGGTTGAATTTACATCGCTACAAACAGGGATAAAATAACCCACGCTCTCTTCGTGCAAGTAATGAAACGAAAGATCAAAGGAAGTAAACTAGAAATAAGAACTTTTAAAAATTGTTATTGAAGTACGTGAAAGCTCAGACTCGCGAAGAATAATGAACAACCTCATCATTTCACACAGAATGAATGCCTGGCAGTCTGTAATTTCACAAAGCGCCATTTCGGGTCCTACAATTAATTTTTATAACTGCGATTTTTAAAACGGACTATTTAAAAAAATTATTAGTTTCATTATTTTGTTCATAAAAATAAAATAATCTTGTTTTCAATTTATACTAAGAAAACTTTATTCAAACCTTGGTTGAACCAATCTTGTTAAAAATATCGTAGTTTGGCCTGAATTAATTTATGAAAATGAAAACTTGAAATACGACCCTTTTTATCGTGCACGCTTTAGTTAATCTACAAATTGATTTAATTAACTTGTTGCCTCGGGTAGTATACATAAGTCAAGAAATATTTTATTCATTAAGCTGTGTTGTAGAAAACTGGGAATTTTGTTTGTTTTTCTGGTTTCACGCAGCTTACTTAATGGTCTCCCATTGGGTTACTCGCTCGAAAAACTCATTTTTTCGTTTAATCCTCAAATACTGCTAATAAGTTTAATTAATAAGTAATTAGTAATTAAATATTAATTGCATTCTTTAGCAATAATTATTATGTAATTAATTGTTAACTGAGGCAAAAACCTAAATTTTGGTTTAAGGCAAATCTTTATTATTTATAAATTTTCTAATTATTTTTATCTTATAATTATACACAATCTCTGATTAATTATCAAAAAAAAAACAAGTTCAGGCCAAATTAATGGCTAAGGTTTTCCATCTCCTACAGGAACTGAAAACCGTAATATTTAAATAAATATTAATGTTCTAAAATCTAAAATTTATTACAGTTCCCCAGTCTACGTGCAGCAGATAACAGCAGTAAAACGCAAATATAAAACTCCAATTTTAATATTTCTCAGGCCATAAAAATAATCTTGTAAGATGGAAAGCACACACAGTTTAAATCTGAAAAATTTCAAGTTTAATTTGTTTTACTTAATAAATAATACCACGTAACTCTTAACTGACATGCTTTTAATATAATAATCATCTCGTAAGTATCCTGATTATGTTTGTAATTTATTTTCCCTTTTCTGTACTGAATAATCGTTTATTTTCAGAACTTAATCTTTTTCAGTTAATAAACAAACATTCTTCACTGGGAATTAATTACGATTTCGTTTCTGTCTGTTACTTAAAATCTTCAGATTCCTCTTTTTACGATTAGAAAAAATAAATAAAATAACAAAAATTATTTAATTCACTACAAAGCTTTTAAAAGCCTTGAAGCTTCAAAACATAAAAACAAAGTTCTAAAAGGAAAGTACAAACTACAGACTAAAACATTAAATTGAATTTCGCTCCAATGACTCATTTTCCGTAATGAAAATCCAAAATTAACTTTCGAAAAACCTTCACCCATTTTCTCGCCGTAATACTTCTTCCTATGGTCTACTTACGGAACAAGCTCAAGACAGACGTTAAATTTAAGTTTCAAGACACCGTCAGAATTGAAAATGTTGAAGTACGTTCTGTTTTATAAAATGTTGTGCCCAAGGGAAAACAAAGAAATTCCCCCACACGTAATGAAAAGGTCTAACGTAAAATTTAAGCTAATTTTTATTTTCCTGTCTGTTTCATTTTTTGAAATTGCGGATTCCATTTTTAGACTTTTTAAACCAATTTGATTTTGCATCTGATATTTGAAATAGAAATCTTTGAATTGTACAAGTTAAAATTTCAAATTCTGAATTTTCCAATCTAAATCCCGGCCTCGAAACTTTGAATTCAGGTTGGTGACTAGAACTTCTGACTAAGGATTCAGTCAGATCTATTATTGGAATTTCGGATCTCAAAATAACATATGTATTTAAAGCCAATTTTCAAAGTTTGGTTTTCAAACCCAACATTTTAAAACTCATTCAAGGAAATAATAGATTTAACGATTAAGTTTCAAATTTTCTAGTCTGAAGCCAGTACTCAAACCTTTGAATTCAAATTGACGATTCTCTTTTTAGACCTTTTAAGATTCACCGATTCGATTTTAGATCTAATATATGAAATAGAAATCTTTAAGTCTGAATTAAAATTTCAGAATTTTGATTTTTCCAATTTAAATCCCGGTCTCCAAGCTTTGAATTCAGATTGGCGATTCGAACTTCAGGTTTAAGATTTGCCCTCGTATACAAAGTTTGTTATCGAAACTTTAGAAAACGAACATTAATTCTTCGAATTGATTTTGATTTCGAACCGAGGATTAACAAATTATATGTTACGTAAGAAATCTAAAATTGGGGTCATCAATTTGAATTCAAAGGTTCGAGTTTTGAATACGAATTTGAAGATTCTAAATCCTGGACTTAAAAACCTGAATATTGCCCCTTTAAACTGATTTATATCGCCAAATCCTAGGTTTAAAACTGAATTCAAAGAAAGTTCTAAATTCAATTTGTATTTCGAATATGAATCTCTAAATCTAAACCTAAAATTGAGATCATAAATCTGACTTCAAAGATTCGAGCCTTAAATTCAAGTTCAAAATTTACATAAGTTAGATCCGCCTATCAACACTCAATCTGACTTAATGGTTGAAACTGAATCCTTGTTGACTTGGCTAGTTAGTTATATTTATATTATTTTTTGAGTCTAAATTCGAGGTTGAAATCTGCTCTAAAAATTCTAAACATATATGTTATAATTATTTTATAACCAATTATTTTGATCGGATTTCGCGATTTAAATCAACGCTAAAGTCATAAGTATATTGAGGCTATTAAATTATATTTGATTTGGAAATTCAAGCTCCAGCTTAATAAATATTCGAATCAATAATACATAAAAAATCTTCAACAATTTAAAGCTACGAAAATCGAAAAAATTTCAAACTCACTTGAAATTAATTCGAAATCAGAAGCAAACCTTAGAAATTCCTAGAAACCCCAAGCTTTGGAAATTTTGGACTAATATTACCAAATTTAAGATTTAAAATTGGGATTATCAGTCTGGCTTCAAAGATTAGGAGCTCAATCCAAAAAGTACAGTAATCCTGCGAGTGGATTTGGATTTTGAAATATAAAATCAGATCGGTTAATCCTAAGTTTGAAACTCAAATCGCCAATTCATTAAAAAATTCAAGCCACCTCAATTTATTTGAAATCCTCGAATTAGAGATCAAAATGGATTTGGATTTCCTACTGAGAATTGGTGAGTTATATTTTGCATACAAAATCTCAGAGGAGGTATTAAATCAAGGTTATAATCCAGGACTTAAACCTTCGAGTCAAAATTAGGGATTTCATTTTTAGACTGATTTGTTTTTAGGTCTGATTTACGAAATAGAAATCTTTAAGCCTGAATTGAAGTGTCGAATAAAATTTCAAAATTTTGAATTTTCCAATCTGAGTTCAGGCCTCGAAGCTTTGGCGACGATACACCTTAGTTTTTTTAGTTTTTGTGTACAGAAATTTTAAATTTTTGATTACAAACTCGAATTTAAAAACCTTCTCGCCGTAATACTTCTTGCTGTGATCTCTATTTACGGAGCAAGCTCAAAACAAACGTTAAATTTAAGTTCCAAGACACCGTCAGAATTGAAAATGTTGAAGTACGTTCTGTTTTATAAAATGTCGTGCCCAAGGGAAAACAAAGAAACTCCCCCACACGTAATGAAAAGGTCTAACGTAGAATTTAAGCTAATTTTTATTTTTCCTGTCTGTTTCTTTTTTGAAATATTACGACACGTTGTAGTTTTCAGCAGGCGTGCAAATTGAGTGAATTATCTTGATAACTCGAAAGTTAAGGGGGTAAAACCCCACGATCGATCAATTAGATGACAGGTAGGAACATTTCCTCTTAGCCCGCTTCGTACTTGGGAGCATTGTTTACAACGAAATAGAAAGCAGAACGAGAAAACGTTCCTCATCCAATGGTACTTTCGACAAACTTGATAGAGCAGCTGCGTGTAACCGACAACTCAATTAAACAAAGCCTTATCATCAACTCATCATAATAAACTTCTCTGATGACTTCATCTTATATTAATCCCACAACAAAACGTATACTTTAAGACAAAGATATTCCTAGACATAAAGTGAACAGTTACGTCCTCAAATGCCTTCCATTTCAGTTCTTAATGTTTTCGGTTAACGTTTATGGAATCCGAAACATGAAACGGAACGGAAACTGAAGGTGTAGCCAGAACGAGACCAGGGCTTTTTACGATAAGAATCTTGAAGGGTGACAGTATATGAAAAATTCCAGCCAGACATTCCATCGACTGACCTATGATATACAACCCTATTGTTTTGCATAAAATGGAAATTGAGGAAGTTGCAATTAATTAATTCAATATTAAATCTAGAAAACAGGCTCAATTCCCAAATAAATATATTCGAAAATTTCGTCTGTTTCGAATCGCAAACCGTTCAATGGTCTAATTATTTTGTTTACGATGTTTATTTTTAGTGGAGGGTTGTATTTTCAGAAGACTCGACTTGTTACTGAAAATAGATGTTTTGGCATTTGCCAGCAAACGAAGAATTCAGAACTGCGTTTTGAAATCAACAGACGCACAAGTAAACCAATATTTGTATTTGTTTACTGCATTAAAAATCAAACCAGGAAATTTTAAGCATCCCAATATTTTAGTTATTAATCACTAAAGCCTACTCCTTCATTTTAAAGATGTGATTAAAAATTGCAAAATGTTCTCATTTTTAAAGAACAATTCAGTTCATTTTAACACATTTGTTACTTTGCGTTTCCGTAGTGTTTTAAATGCAGATTTTTAACAAAAACATGAGTATTCTACACTTTCACATTAAACAAACTGTCTAATATTTAAATCCTTAAACTGGAAAATGTAATTTTTTACAAAATACCGTAAAGAAAATTGCTACAAAACATACAATTTACAATCGATTCTTCAGATTTAAGAACGAGGAATACCCTTATATACCTTTCCTGTTTCTTAACTTCGGAATCACGTACATCAACACCTAAGTTCTAACTACTTACCCCTGGATTTCCCGTAATTTTTAACGTTTTTAAAATGTCGAACGTCCACGGTCGGCCGCTACACTTAACTAAATATCTTTTATCCTGAAACTAGTTTAAATCATACAAATTTTGCAATGTCTACATAATCTGCGCCGGAGATATACTTACAACAAATATCTATCCGTAATTTTGCAGTTAAATTTTCACGATGTCTACTTAATTTGCGCCGGAGATATACTTACAACAAATTTCTATCCGTTTGTTTTTGTAGATTGATAATCTGCGCCGGAGATATACTTACAACAAATTTCTATCCGTAATTTTGCAGTTAAATTTTCACGATGTCTACTTAATTTGCGCCGGAGTTATACTTACAACAAATTTCTATCCGTGTGTTTTTGTAGATTCTGAACACCCTGCATATATTTGATTTCTTCTAAAATTAGAACATTAAAAACGAAAACACATTTTTATGAAACACTTTCGACGAGTACAAAATGATTTTTTAGTTAATTTTCTCAATACTTTAACTTTTTTTTTAAATCTATAACACCAGTTGCTGATCTGTATTACTTTCATGCACCAATTTAGAAAAAATAAATCATTCAAGGTTTTGTTTAAAATTAAAAAAAAGTGAGAAATATTTCCAAACTGAATTTTAAATTAAAATGAAATGAAACTGTACATTTACAGTCAATAAATTACGATGGCATCAAACGTAATGACAGTCATACGTCCTATATTACTAGAATTAGTAAACAAAACTTGATTAAAAGCATTTAATGTTAAAATCGGTTCACTGAAAATCAAATATTTGCTTACAATCAGAACGCGATATTTAAACTCGGAACGAATTCTGATTCCGTTTTAACTAGAAAAACATTTTTACTAACTTCGTAATCCGATGCAGCTCAAACTTTTACGAGAAGTAAGGTATTCTAAATCTTGGAGGACACGAAAGTATATATGAAAAGTTCAAAAAGTGCTGTTTTAGTACAAAAATGCACTTCTCAGAGTGAGATTTAAAATAGATCGTATTTTCTTTAGTTTTCCAGAACATAAAATCAGAAGTTGCATTTTCTTTATCTAGAGTGGAATTTAAATAAAGTTTGCATTTTTAAAAATTTCTTACGACTCTTTTCGATATGAATTCAGCTGTAATAAACTTCACTTGATGCCTCGAAATATTCACGTTTCGCACGTGAAAATGAAACAAAAGGAAAACTTTCAGACGTAATAAGATTTCAGTGCAACTTTTTGATACGTTTAAAATAACAAAAATAGAAACTTCAGTTGCAATATACGTCAAGTATTTCAATTTGATCAATATCTGCAATAATACGAGACAAACAATCTAGCTATGCACGGATTGACATAAATAAAATCCATTATTCGATATATTCAAAATATGCCGTTGCTCCGATTCTTGGATGATTCTGACATGAATGAACATTAAATTAATGAGCCAGAACAGGTGTTTAACTACTACAAATCACGTTTTGATAGCACCGTGTCGAAACAAGCACCCTAGAATGCCTACATAACACGGGCAAAATTTATTTTGTATAAATTAAAGCGGTTAGGCCGCTATAGCTGCATCTTTCACGCTTTAATCTCATAAAATTGTAAAACTACTTTTTACAATACGATCATTATCTCGAGACCGGAGATGATTTAGCAGCGGCTTTAATTTAGTTCACTGGAACAATCGGAGACATTTTCTGGCTTAAAATTTAAATTTGCCACACAAAAGGTAAAGCACGGCCTAAGGTTAGTTTTAGTAGAAAAGGACAGATTTATCAGGCCATAAAGATAACATACTTTTATACCCTTTATATCAGGAACCACTATAAAATGTGGACATGGGTCGGAACATTTCGGTCTAAACGCAACGGTTAAATCGGGAAAATGAATATAAATAACATACATAAAATACAAATCTCATTATACACTGTGATCAGAAAAAAATTAAAACAAAGGTGGCTATGAAGTAAATAAAAATAAACCTTGTTTTTTACCAAAAACATATAGCGATCATTCTAATTCAGATTCATTTGTTTATAAGGCTAAACAAATCATTTGCCATGGCCTACTTAGTTGTTGTTCTGTTTACATCGAAGATCACCTAATAACATGTCGAATTATTTGCCATATTTCGTGGCGTGAATGATATATCAACAAAGGAACTTCAATTGTAAATGCCCTATTGTTTAACTGGTGTTTTAGCACATTGAAAATTTGAAAACTAAATAGCGATTACTTAATATTTGCTCCGATTTTTGTGTAATTACTAGTCACCGTTTTTTAAAAATACATCACCAAGGAGTGAATCGTCAAAAATTCAAACTTTAAAATATCAAATACTTGTTGTTACTTCTATTTTAATTTTCAAAAGTACATTGAGATTAAAAAACTAGACTGATTTTTGTTAAATAGTTGGCATCAAGCTGCAAAACTGTCAACACGGAACATGTCATCTGTCAGGTTTGAGGTTATGTCAAAGTTACGTCAGTCAATATCACCAACTATACAACAGAAATTACAGCCCACTCTGATCATAACTTTATTTAATCATAACACATAAAAAAATTCTAATCTTTTCAACAACAAATGCTCAAAATTTTAGAGGTTCAGTTTTTAAGGATTCATATTTCACTAAAATGCATGAAAAATCGGGGAATTTCTTTTTCGCTTTGAAATTCTCTAATTACACAAAAAAAATTAGAGCAACTGTTCTGTGTTTTTCTTATTATCAAGAAGCTTAAGAACTAAAGACTAAAAATTTACAATTGAAATTCCTACGATTGTATGTACATAGTTTTATTTATAGAACTACTTAAATAAGGCATTCCAATTTTCAACACTTTAATAAATTTCCCAGAAACAGAAGGAATAATTTAGCTCATTACCGTGCAAAAGTATGCAGTCGAGAAGAAGAAAAAATGGTAAACCTTCATGCATAACAGCGGTACTTTTTAAAACGCGTTGATAAGCAAAGATTAATGAAGTTACATAAAGTTTAAAGACATTACACATGAATATTTCCAAGAATTAATCGCCGCAGTACCTACTGTACACGCAACATATTTAGAAGAAAAAAACGCATTTTGCACTTCGCTAGGTATTTTAGTAGAAAATGACGGTCTAATTTATAAAATAAGCAAATGGCGTGCGTGAGCGATTATTCGTTCCGAAAAGATTTAGATTAACACATAACTGAACGAAAATTGACATGAATTGGTTTCTGATTAGCTAGAATATTACTCAATGAATTTTCTAATGTGAATAATGTGACATTGTCACCAACAGTTTTTTGGTCTTTGTTTATCAATGCATCAAATATTGATATATTTATGTGTATGTATTGGAATTACTAATAAATTAACTTCAATAAATTTAAAAAAAAAATAAAAACCATTTCAGGGAGCTATGTTTCCAACATGTTTTAACCCACACCAACCACTACATCTTTTTAACTGCAATTTGCTGTGTGAAAGTGTTTTAGTTCTATGAGATATAAGCTGCATCAAATTTTGTCAAAACAGATTTTAACTAAATCCACTGCATAAGAGAGATTCCTAAGAATTATTTGCCAAATCTGTAATTTTCAAATGTTCTTTTGTTTAATGAGTCTATATTTGGATTAAAAAAAAAAATAAAGAGTTTTTAGGTCTTAGTGCTGCCTAAAGGTTTTGCAAAATCTATGCATTCATTCATTTGCCATAATACTCAATGCGGCATTGATTTTACCATAAATTGTAAATTTCTAAAATTAGAAAGGTTTTCAGTTCGTCCACCTTTAACAAAGTAACCTTGAATTTCAAATTTTATATCAAAAGTTCCAGAATATCATTACGGCTTATTTAATCAAGTAATTATTTCCAATTCAAAAGTTAAATTATAACATTTATTTTCGAAAGAGTAATTCTATTTTACTCGGTAACTACTTAATTAACAGTTTACTAAAGTTATTTGCAATCAAATTAATCAGTGAAACATGAATAAGTTAATATACAGAACGACATAATAACAGGTGAACATTACCTTAAAATTGAAAGTTGTGATTATTAAAGTTACTTTAATTAAGTTAATTTAAAAAGTAATATAAAAATTATGACTTCTCACAAATGCCTACGGCAGCTTTAAAGCTCATAGAAACCCTTTTATTGCACTAATGAAAAATAATAATGTTAGATTTTTTGCATAAAAATTTCTTAATTAAGATATATTAATATTCAAAGAAAAGCATGGACATAATATGTTGATCTGTTAGATCGTACCAGAATTTCTAATTTTTTAAACAGAGCAGGATACTTCAATCTGAAGAAATTTTTTTTCATATATTGCCAATTTCTACAAATAATAATTACTACTAGCTAGTAAGCCCTTTTAGATTTCTTAAGGGCAGTTATTCCATTCTATACAGGGTGCCCGTTTTTCGACCTCAAGCATGGGGATCTCGGTTATTATAACAGATGCGACATCGGTTAAATTAGGGCAAAGTTGCGCATTTTTATGGTGATCAATTATCTGAAAGAAAATTTGATCTGTCATTTTTAGTTTTTGAATTATTGGAGAAAAATGGGAAATTGTTATTTTTGTTTTAATTTTTTTAAACGAAAACCAATAAAACTAGACATTTTTAACTAAGACATTGTAAAGGCACTTTTTTACAAGGAATCTGAATCTGGCATCGTGTTTTCCAAGGCATCCTAGATGCAAGAGTTACAACACTTAGTTTTTTTTTTCTTATGGGCGCCATATTTGATTTTTGCATTTTCGAATAGAGCTCTTTTTTCTGAATACGACTATGTATCACATGATATGGTCAAGCTTTACATTTTGATTAGAATTTAAGAAAAATGTTTTTGCGAAGAATGCTTTGGAAACAACAACATCTACTTTTGTCTAACATACAAATTTTTGACAATTCAATTGAATTTCACTATTCGGTTGCATTATTTTTAATTTTGTTCCAATTTAAATACAAAAATTCTGCCTTATCCTGTTCTTAATTTAAAACTTAAGTTTGTAGGTAAATTGGGAAGAAATGTGAACGTACAACTCTAAATTTAATTGAATTGTCAAAAATTTGTTTGTTAGACAAAAGTAGATGTTGTTGTTTCCAAAGCATTCTTCGCAAAAACATTTTTCTTAAATTCTAATCAAAATGTAAAGCTTGACCATATCATGTGATACATAGTCGTAATCAGAAAAAAGAGCTCTATTCGAAAATGCAAAAATCAAATATGGCGCCCATAAGAAAAAAAAATTAAGTGTTGTAACTCTTGCATCTAGGATGCCTTGGAAAACACGATGCCAGATTCAGATTCCTTGTAAAAAAGTGCCTTCACAATGTCTTAGTTAAAAATGTCTAGTTTTATTGGTTTTCGTTTAAAAAAATTAAAACAAAAATCACAATTTTCCATTTTTCTCCAATAATTCAAAAACTAAAAATGACAGATCAAATTTTCTTTCAGATAATTGATCACCATAAAAATGTACAACTTTGCCCTAATTTAACCGATCTCGCATCTGTTATAATAACCGAGATCCCCATGCTCGAGGTCGAAAAACGGGCACCCTGTATATTATATGATATTTTTAAATAAATATGAGTAAATTTCAGAAAATCTGTGTATATAAGTATGTCTATCTGTATCCGTAACCTCTTTTACCTTTCCGCGTCGAGGCTGGTGCGTTAGTGTATGTGGCCTTTACGGGTGCAATGCACAATCCGGCCTGACTCTACAGGTTACGTGATTGGTGCGCCGTTTAATACCTACATACTGCACCATGTGTATCTATGTGTACAACCTTGTTACTCTACCGCGTAGACCTGTATTCGTTAATTTGACGAATGGTCACCAAGTAAAAAGCTATTATCTTTACACGGATTTCAACCACAAAGGTTTGATTAAGTACACATTCTACACTCTACCTTTGAGCTACAGACGAAAATTACTGAGAAGATGAAATTTGTCTATAGTCTGTCTCAACCTTAAAAACAATTGTAGGACTTATGGAAAATAGTAGTATACAGACTGCTTCAGATAAATCCCCCCACGTCATAGCTTATGGAGTTACGTAGTTCGCTAGGATTTTTCTATATTATTTTTACTGCCCATACAAGCCCCTTTTTGTTAAGTATTTGGTTTAGTTTCGTGAACCCTTCTTTTTAATATTGCCCCTATATTTTGTTGCGGTCTGGACTGTTTCCAATCCAATCAAGCACTTTAATTTTCTTTGCTTTAAAAATAGCTTGAGATTTTCCTTTATCCTAAAATTTGTAAGATTTATGTGGCAATTTTTTGTTTGGTTAGTACAACGCATTGCTCTAAAACGTTTTTTTATTTGGAGCTTTTCATTATGTCATCCACAACATAAATTGAAATATTTCTCCATAGCATAATCTGTCTTGGGTGGTTTACTCTTTGTTGGCACAAAATAGTTTTATTTTCTCTTCCGATAGTTACCTAACAAACTTTGGTGCACCGTCGCTTAATTTGATAATGGTTTCATCACTAAAGATGAGCTGAAAGAGTAACGTTGCTCAATACTTCTGTACTGAAAGGTATTACTCGTAGATCCGAGGGTTCAAAAATTTTAGTTTCACATTAACTTACCTTTTTCCATTTGCTAAGATCCCATTCTCTATAATTATGTTTTGCCCAATCTAATCTCTTTTGCATTATTTTTTATTCAAAAATTGCTTCTTGAGGGGTCGTACAACTTTCCTACTCGGTTCAACTTCGGTTCTTCCTCTTCTTCTTCCCATCGACAAGCACCATGTCCTGTTTGTCTGGCCTGTTTACTCGTTTGATGACGAGAACCAACTCTATTGGCACCTTTTGGGGGGGCGTTCCGGTGATATCTTTCCCGCTGGTTTACTGTTCTTAAACATATTTTTGCGAGTCTGTCATCATTCATTCGTTCCGCATGTTCATTCCACTCCTTTTTACTTCTTTTCATCCATTTTACCACAACGGGCACTTCGCATCTTCTTCTTATTACAGTGTTCGTTAGCCTGTATCTCAGTGTTATTCCCATTATATTTCTCAAAATTCTCATTTCTGTTAATTTGTATACCTTGAAAAATTACTCATTTTGCATGTCTTTTGAAGAGATTGCACGTTCTTTTTTTGCTATTCGCACAATTACCGAATTTTGACTATTGCAGAAGTTTTCCTTAACCCTTTGCAATTCGTTCCCTTGCTGTAAACTCTTTCGGGGACTGTTGGTGCTTTTGCGATTTTTGACACTGTTGTATGGCTAACATTGGTTACTTTCGCAAATTCTATTTCTTTTTTTTTCAGCAGTTATATTTTTTTACTTCCCTATATTTGAACAAAGCTGTACGCTGTACACCCCTATTCAGAACAAATTAAATAACTTAAAATTACATACATACATAATCGATTTCCTCTTCTACCACAATGCAGTGTCGAGGCTCATTCACACTTGCTGGCATACAGTGGAGGTGATGGGTCCATCCACAATACTTTCATACACCTTAAACCTAAGCCTTAACTAACTAATTCGACCCAAATCGGCTCCATAATACTATGGCCACCGCTGGAATCGAACCCGTATCAGCCGGCGAGTTAGCAGGCACTTACTTGATTGAGCTACCCAGGCTGCCTAACTTAAAATTACATTATCAAGAAAATCTTAGCACTGATTACACAAAAATGACAGACCAATCTACGTATTTGACATATTACTTCTTCTTCTTCTCTTCTTATAGGATTTCTCCTGTTATTGACTGATTTGGCTTATTGTTACTGTAGACTTTCTTTCCACGATTTCTTAGGACGGCCTACTCTTCTTTTCGACATTGGATGATTAATGATTATCCCTTGCATTCTTACTCACCTTTCTTCATTCGTGCTCGTAATGTGACTGTTCCATAGTTGTCTTCGTTCCGTTATCCAGTCTGTGATATCTGTTATTTTACACTTTTTACGAATATTTTCGTTTGGCATACTATCTCTCCTTGTTTTATCCAATATTTTTCTAAGAGTTTTCATTTCTGCCACTTATGTTTGTATTTTTGTTGTTGTTGTATTAGGTTTCGCTTCGGCATATTACTTCAAAACACAAAAATAAAATAACAGCAGGCATTCTCCATAAATAAATAAAATAAATATTTAGCACTTTAAACGCAGGCAGTTATCGCTGCTTAATTTAAGCTTTCTTAATTCTTGGTTTGGGATGGATAGTGCCCGTTTTCCAGAGTTTTATCCTTGCAAATTGTTGTTGGTCCTGGTATCTTCTGCGATTTTTGACCATTCTTTCCTGTTCTTACATTGCTCTTTCCAATTCTTTATTCTTGTACTCTAAATCATCCACGACATCATTTGGCCATCTCGTCCTGAGTCTACCTCTACTTCTTACTTCTGTTGGTGTCCATTCTGTTATTATTCTTATCGCTCTTTTTCTATCTGCCCTCATTACATGACCTAGCCATTTTATTCTTTGCGCTTTAATATGCGTAACAAGGCATTCTCCATAGCAACCAAAATTTCTTTTAAAGGGAACATTATATTGTTTTAGTTATTCCTAACTGCTATTTAAAAGTGTAAACTAAGGATCTCAATTATTATTGTATAACAGAACCTTATTTTTCGGTAAACGATTGATATTTTACATTATTTTTACCTTATTAATCATAAAATCAAAAATAATTTCCAAATATTGAAATTTTTTAATACGCTGTCCAACACACTGTACAAGTTTGAATTTCATTGCTCTCTATTAAACAAATATAAATTGAAACGGGATTTTAATACACGCCTTTCTTGGAGAATAATGCCCCACATTGGAAAGGTTCTTTGTTTACGAACTTGTTTATGAAATATTTTCATGTTTTTACATGTTTTTTGTAAAAATCCTGCATATTCGACCATTTTTTTGTACCTTTCAAGTCACCAACTTTATAATTCCAATATTAAATATATCAGTATAATTTACATTGATTTTTGACAAAATATTCTCGATTGAATTTTTCTTTTAAACAAGGCTGCGGTTTTTCCAATATCAACGTGTCGATATCAGAAAACGTCAAAAGTGTCTGGTGTAAGAAAGTTCGATGGACCTTTCTATGAATAACAAATTTAAAAACTGTATGTGTTTTTTAGGGATCATCTAATGAATTCTTTAACACTCAATGTCGTCTTGTTCGTGACCGTGAATGGTTGTATTAACACGAAGCAAGCGTAATTATACTTAAAATATTCTCATCGATAGACGCTTCGGAAATAGATGTCTCCATAATTGCGTGTCTAAGTTGGTTAATTAAAATTTCAATGGGTTAAACTGTTGGTGTCTAGTTTTTCCAATAAGGTTATACTGCGTAAATATGTTAAGAATTCTTAGTGTTATTACTGTTCTCGCTTGGTTAACCGCCAAGATATCAGTAATAGTATATCACACCGTCTTAACTACGGACAGGTGGGAGCGTAAAGCTCGACAGCTTGTGCATTACATTAACAGCTAACGTCAAGTTGTAGTGTATAAACATGCATTCATGCAGTGAAGTACGTCGTTTCTTATCCCAAAAGAGTATACGGGGATATTACTTCGACGAAATAATTAAACTATTCAATACTTAGATACGTCATACCTGAGATCGCAACACCACTCTGAAAGTTCAATTTGCAAAGCACTAAGACAAGAACAGACATCTATAGGTCGATACTAAGAGGATATTTCTTGTGAACGTCGCTTTATCTAACGCTGAAGACCATCAACACGCTGTTCATCATTTTTTTACCGATTTAGCAAGGACGCTGTCTTCTCAGATTTTCCGGTTTCCGAATTAATCTCAACGTATTTTATCTTTTATTTTTTTTATGTATGTTTTAGCGAATCGTCCTGCAGCTTTTAAACATTTTTTTTATTTACGTGTTTGTTTTAATCAGCGCTTACTTTTTTTACATTTAAATAATGCGACTCCACAAAAACCTCAAAATACAGAACGTTATCAACTTAGTTAAATACGAGAGGAAATAAGGGTTAACTAGTGCGACATACAAACAAATACACACATAGAGTTTTATTTTTTAACAGAACGGTGTTCCGTTCCATCGAATCGGTGTTTAATTACCACTTTCGTTCTTCAGTTTTTCGTAGAAATCAGTCGGACAGGAAAACACTTTAACACCCCGGTACTTTAAAAGGATTCCTAAAAATAGAAATTATTATGGGTCGGGGGAAATCTTCCCAAACATATCATGATTAAGCGATGAAGATTCACATATAGAGATGATAATCAGAGATGAAGAGTCACATTTAGAGATGATGAGTAAAGAAGATGGCATTTTCATGTATGTAGCCCTAAAATCAACGTAAACTAAAAGTCAAAACAAAAAGAAATATATGGATGGAGAAATTAACTCCAATTATTGTTATTTTGCTAAGAAGCAAAAATGTTTCTTCTTTTATACTCGATTGTTTCTGTTGGTCAGCTGGAGTAACTGTTCTTATTTGCTGAATATCTATTCAATTTTATATCAGAAACAAACGCAGACTTATAGAAATCATAAAGAAAGTTATTTAACTTTGCTTAATATTCTGAAATAAGAGTAAATCATGATCAGTGTAAACTGATAATCTGAAAGCATCTTAGTGTTGTTCATATACTTACGTCGACAATTCTAAACTACACTTTCTGTGCTCTGAGCCTATCCTGTTTTATCAAACTATAACGCCCCAGTCGAAAACAATTACATCTTTTACAAGCAATTGATATCGTATCAAATCCATTTTACAATATCAAAATATGGTCTGAACAAAATACGAAGACCAAATACTAAAACTCTCCCTTGATTCAGCTTCCTTCTTAAAGCATCTCTATCAAATCAAACTTTTAAGAGTTTTAAGCAACTTTCCAAAGTTTCAGGAAAATACGCAACCCGAACAAATCGAATCAATGGTGCTCTGGAGTTTATAAATACTTCGAATAAATATTTCTGACAGTGAAGATTATTCACGTTTCGTGCAAACACCAATCGTGTCCCCACTGTATTAAACAGTGATACCCTTTAAGCCCGATTTATTTCGGGAGATTTTACATCGGCCTTGAGAAGAGTAAAGGACCAGGAAATGCGAGCAAGTATGATGGATAACACTGGGGTAGTTCTGACAGTAGGCAAAATTCTGTATGATAAATGGGGTTGTGTCAATGTGCTCTGAACATTGACAATTTTACAGTGATAACATTAATCTCATTTGGTTTATAAAACTACTCAAGTACTCCATATTTTCTATTTGGTATATACTGCTACGGATACACAAAGTAAAACACTTAAAGTACCCCTAGGAACAACAGAAAACATTTTAATTGAGTTGTTTTTTTATAGTGCAAAATCAATATATGTATGTAAAAGGTAAGTACGGTGAATAAAGTCTGTAAACCATCATTAGACGTTTTTATGCAACAAAAATCTAAGTGTTAATATTAAAAATAACACTAAAAGCGTTATGCATATATATGAGATTTTTAAGTAAATATTTCCCCAGTGAACTAGCTATTTACATATTTCAACTTGATAATAATCACGCAACCTAAATTGTACATTTAAATTTTAATGTACCTTAATATTAATTAATATCAGTTCAAAATTCCTACGCTCATTAATTTCACACCAATAAAAAAAAACCTAAATGTTTCCTCAATTATATTATAAAATTCGAGAATATTATTTATTTAAATTGAACTCGTGCTTCATTAAAATTTCGGTTCAATTTTCTTGACTAATTAGTAATCCGTGTTTGACTCCGGTTATCATATTACGGGTATTTTGTAGGTTGGAATTTGAATTACAGGAAGAGTCCTAAGTGGGTAAGTTGGAAGAGCAATCAGCAAGATTCACAATGGAACTATGACATTTGTCTCAAGTTGTTTTGTTAATAGAAATTTTGGAGTTCTCCGCCAGACTTGGAATCTACCTAATTAACCATCACATTATACTTTGTTTTTATGCGAGTAAAATTACATTGTTTCATTAACATTAAGATTGGTGCACAAAAACTACGTAATTTTACTTCAGACGAACATATACACTTTCAAATGTTTGCCATTAACTTCTGGGAAATAGTTGTCCAACGAATACTCTTCGGTATACTGACTGCGTGTTTGAAATCCTTAAGGGCCATGACCTTTTGGTACAAACATGAATATAAATTTTAATTTTAAAGCTTTACATAAAATAATTTTTACAAACTGATATATAATTTCTAAGCTGTATTAAATTTGAAAATAAATAAGCAATTTAAAAAGAATTTTCCCAAGAGAAATTTTGCTAGCTTCGTGTTTCAATATCGTTATTTTTTAATACGTACTGAAATAGCCAAAAAGGTTTCATTACAGCGGAAATAGACAGAATTAATAATGTAAAATTCCATTAATGAAAAATTTAATATTTCTTTTTAAACAACGTTTTGTCTCCGGGGTTGCTTAATTTACCATTCTTCTTCAAGTCTGGGATCGCTCAAGAACTATTTATATATTTATTACTAACGAGCAAAGAATTATTTGTTGCAAGTAAATGTATTTTAAGAGGGTTTCTGCTACTGAATGTACAGCTTTTCTCCTTTCGGAGTTATTTTTAGTTGGGTTAGTTCCTGCGTTGGAGTGGCTTAATTTTATTTCAAACTTCGGCAGCAGGATTTCATTATTTATGTATTGGTGCGAAATGCTTGTTGTTTTTCGAAATTCCCCATAAAAGATAGTCTGAGTTGGTTCCTTATCGATTTAATTTCTTTACTAACTCAAACCTTCGTTCTACCTCCACCTTTTTATAGCGGATAGGGATAATTTGAACTTTAAACAACATTTTGTAGGTATGTAAACAGAAAGAGTAAATTAAATGCTTCTGTTTTTTGATTTATTTATGGAGGTTGGATAATTTAATCTTATTCTACTAAAAAGGAATTTTCCCCGAAACGTTACGTTTTAATTGGTTAGATATAGGTACCTGTTTTGCTTCCAATTTTTAGCAACTGATATCCACAAGAAACCCAATACAATAAATTCTTAGATTCGAATAATTCTTTTGATGATTAAATATTTGCCATTTCAATTCAAAAAAGCTTCCGACAATTTACAAACAATAGCCTCTGACAACAAACTAACGACAAATTTTAAATAACAGGCTTCAATGTGTAGTTTCCTCGTCCGTGTTAATCTCCTCTAACTACCTTTGTCTTTTTTGTGAATCTCATTATTAAACCCAACTGTAAATTAACTTTTTCTAACAGCATAAAAACAAATACAATTTGCCACTGTTTACATCTAAAATTGCATATAAATTACGCTTTCTCCCTAAAATTGCTGCATAAATACAAAAACTAATTATTCCTGCATTTAAAATTTTCACATGGCATTCTCAGACAATTAAAATAATAACATCCGTCCCGATACTTTTTTCATTTAATGTGGAAACGCTAGATATGCGACAAGAAAATTATGAGAAATTCCTTGTTGTAACCAAAAGCAATCGTGTGACGCTGCATAATACAAGTATATAATCCAAGGAAACGAAATTGAGTAAGTTTTTATTTTGTTGCAGAATTATACAAGTAGCTGTAAACCTTTCCCCTTTTTTCAGGTGCTTTTTACGTACTTCAATCCTCGGACGTGTAATCCTTAGGAAACGCACAGCTACAGTTACATCATAAACAGATTTCTAGAGGAATAGCGTGCTCGTAAAGAGTTGCATTAAAAATGCATAAACCTACGGACATTGCAGACCATTTCGATTTTTATTTTCCGTTTAGTTTAACCTTCGTGTGTCCTTGCATGAAACATTTTAATTTTTAGTTGCCAAGCTAGACGTTAAAAAACTTTAATGAGACTTTACTCCGTTAAGCAAGTGCCTAATAAACTCACTTAGAGCAATACAATGCCCTCGAAAATGTCAAATTAACTTTTAAGCCTTAGAAGGTAATAACAGTGGATTAAAGGAAGCCAAATTTCTGCCTAATTGACTTTTAACTTGTTAAGTATAAATAATTAATTTGCCCTCGGCTTAAGGCTTAGGATTAACTACTAAAGTACAAAACGAAGATTCATAAGTATCTCTTAACAAATGTAAACTTGCGACTACCTACAACCTAATGATGGAGTCCAGAAATAAGTAATTGAAAACCACACGCAGCTGGAGGAACCACTTGAAGGGTAAAACGGAGAATGGATTATTCACTGGGCTAATTATAAAAACCCGCATACATCCTGTTCTTGTGCAAACACTGATAAAAAGTGGTTTTTTTTTTACTGGAATCAATTTGTAAAAGCATCCTTCTGAAAAAATAAACGCCGATGAGAATCTTTCACAATAGAAATCCTGTGTTTCTATTTTTCAGAGTATTACTCATTATTATGCTAGGATGTAGATAACGATTTATGCACACAATTTTCAGTGCTGAAAGTTACAACGATAACTGGAACTTTATTACTACTGAAACCGTTTATATGCAGCACAGCTTCATTAAGTGAACACGCACATGTTTACTACGAAAGTTTAATATTTTTAACTGCAGTGCACGAATGTGGATAGTTACTTTTCTTTGAAAATACCCATGGTTAAATTTGTAAGTCACAAGGTTTGCCCGGTTATAAATTTAGGTCCTTCGACAGACCAACTGGCATTAAACTGAGGCACAAACAAATGCATTTGTTAATGCCGGAACTGTTAGATGCAGACAAACAAACGGGCTGTAATTTGTTACATACAATACGATTAAACGGCTTTAATTGAAAAAGTTTAACAACTGAAAGAATTTGTAATGAACTGGATTGTCTTTAACAAGAAGAATTTACAACATTATTTCATGAAGATTCAAGCTGATTTTTCGTTTATAGACTAAATTTGTAAGAATAAACTCCTTTGGAAAGTCAGTCAAGGGTCGGAGATTCAAATCCCGGCGGAGGTGATACTTTTCTATATTCAAGATATTTAAATTTAATGAAAATTTATGAAAATAATATTTTCTTAATTTAACTTCAAATACAACCCAAGCTTACAACAAAGTGTATAATATCAAAAAATAAAAGAGAATATAAGTCATAGCATTTATTGATTTGCAAACTCATCTCTTACGAACGATAATATTTCCGAAGTAATAATCTTAACATAAAATAAAACAAAAATGTTACCTCTTCTAATTCTAGATACAACAAACATATGATGAAGTGCGACGCAATAACTTTGAATTAATAAAAAATTACTTAACCCGCACCCGTAAATAATTAAAACGTTACATTCACCCTTCTTTAAATATGCAAGGAATATTTGGAGGTAACAATTTGCGTTTAAAAATCAAACCCTTTTCGAGAGTCGAAGTGTTGACAATTTTAAATCCTTTGTTTGATAAAACAATCGATACATTTTAAAATGCTGGTTGAATTTATCCTAAAAAAAATTCAGTTTTGATTGCAACCAGTTTAATAACAATCGAAGCTTTTAGGTTCCTTATTAAAAATCAAATAATTTAAAAATCAAATTAGTAAAGAATCACTTCTTTAAAATATATTTTTAATGACTTACATGAGAATCCTTAACTAAATTTTGAAAAATATAAAAACTTAGAAAAAGCAAACAAAATAATAATTTTAGGCACTAGTCAACAATCTGGGTCCCTACTGGTGTGTGTTTCTATTAAAAAACTTTCCTTACATACCTCTAACCTAACCTTGGGACCCAGATTGTTGACCAGAGCTTAATTTTATTAAAAACGAAGAGTCGATCCAAAATAAACCCGATAAAAACTAGAAACTCCTTTACTTTATAAACCTGCACTTCTAAAATCTCAACAAAAATAGCCCATAACCTCTTATCCAGCCTGAAAGTTTACGTTTAAAATACAACGAACCTAAAAACTTAACTTACAACAGCAAACCAACGAGGCTATAAAAAATTAAAAATTTCAATATTCTTTCAAGCGAGTTCATCATAAACTTACGCAACTGATTAAAAAACTCCATAAAGTTCCAAGGAAGGTAAATATTTAACGGTTTAAAATACGTAGAAAGTTTACAGGGTGTTTTATTGTAACTCAGACCATCTTTTGAAGCTCCTCCCAGAGATAAATAGCAAACAAGCCTCTAAAATACTGATGCAAATGACTAATAAAGGTTTCTACAAACTGTTACGCGTGTAGATTTACCACATAATTGCTGTTACCATCAACTATTCTGAAATTTATGGCTTTATTTGCGCCAATAAACTTAAATGATGGCCTGAAAGTTGTTCTAATCTGAAAAGCATTACTTGTGCGTTTGGTAATATTAATTATTATGTACAGATTAATTATTCAAATCAGAACGCTGCTTTCTGTCATGTTGTTTAATATTAACAAATTTTTAGAATGAAAATCCCACAGAATAATACGTCATACAAATGGAAACACTAAATAAAATAGCAGCAGCGTTCAAGCCAAACAGGGCAAAAATTAACCACAAATTTAATAATGGTAATAAATGGGAATTTCGCCGTGTTGTTGTTATGTAACTAAAAATATCTCCAATAAAATAATATAAACACTCGCTATTTAATAAGCGGAGTAAAATATTGTACAGCTCATTTGTAACAAAAGTTTCGGTTAGTGTAATTTGTACGCAAATATTTACAAAGATAAGGGCCGCGACCGACGATTACTTCTTATAGGAATATCCTCGGGCTGTTTGCCTAAAAATGGTTGAATTAAAGCCAAGTTTAGTCTACCATAATGTACCGAATATTTGAGTTTAAAGTCTTGTTTATCCGTCGAATCTGCTTTTGTCAACATGGAACTTTATTGGCTGTTTGAGTAAAATTAATTGCTGCGAAGATAAATATGTAACAAAAGGTTTGAGAATTCAGTAATGATGGGTTTACTTCGAAATGCATCAATAAATGAAATCACCTAATACACTACGAGCTACTTTCATAAAAATGTATAACTGAGTGTTTGGGTATAATCAAGCTTGGTTGTAGATTCGTCTTAAAAACTGTTATAATCAGAGTAATATTCGAACATATAAATTATAGCTTCAATGAACTATAAACGCCATCAACCAGCGTTGTGTTTATGAAGACTAAATACAGCACAATAATTCACACACAAATAACCTATAAATCCAACTTGTTTTCACTTCTGCTTTGAAAAGTGAAAATTCGCAAAGTTTGCTGTAGTCCCCAAACTTGGAGGTAGACACCAACTTTAATATAAAAGCAAAACTGCACCCTGAGATCTTTGTCATTAACATTCAGGAAGTTTAGAAACTACAAAAGGAGTTATTTCTATTAGCTTCACACCTAAATAATTTTCAACTTAAAACCCCTTTAAAAATAAGAATTTAATAAATTATGTCGTAAGTTTATATAATTATTTTAATTATTATCGTCTAAACTTCGATCCATTACCACAATTGCTTTATCATTTAATTATAACATCTCAGAACTTGATGCTCAGATACACCAGCATACGCCATGTTACTTTACTACTTTAGATGTAATTAATCAAGCAGCTCAAGCGAGTTGTTACTTAATTATTAATTATTTCACATTTTAAGCCGTGCATATGTTCAGACATGTACTAAGTCTTAATTTTAAGATCATTTCTAAACCGAAATCACTTTAATTTAAACTCGCCTTAGTGACATTGTTTTAAACCACGAACTACTTTTGTTGCATGCTTTTAATCTGAAGTTAATTCAATATGCCAAATTTAAACTAGAGAACCACAATTTCTTACTTCGTACAGCTCGTAAATTAAATTTAGTCAGATTTAATTTATTAATACAGAAACTGTAGTTCGAAACCTACATACTGGAAACGCTAATATTTAATTGACGATCATGTAACTGGAAGCACTGAACTAGAACTTTAATGAATAATCAAATCCATTGAATTGGATTATTCGATTCGATTCGATTATGAAGCAGCTCCGTTATTTTTGCTACGATTGGGGACACTCTGTATGTAAATCTTCACACGTAAACTTGTTGTTTACTTCATTTACACAACGTTTAATATTGTCCTACCATTATCATTTTTAGTATTGACTTTCATTTTATTTTCGTCATTTCTAGAAATCCATTACTAGACTGAATAATTTATTTGCAATCGATAATTTACATGCTCCAAAAGGGCATAATATTCAGTTTTGGTTTTTGTTATTTCAATTATTCATGAAAACATAACAAATAAAATTACTGAAAGTTCACCATTTGCCCTTTGTATCGCTCATCAAACTGAATAGTTCGGATAAATTTAGATTGAGTAGGTGTCTATTCAAAGTTATGTTTGCGATTGATAACAAAAGCTTTAATACACATTGTCGAAACGTATTAACAAAATGTGAGCGTACAATTCTAAATTTGGAATTAGAACAACGTACAAAATGAAGCTCCAAAAATTGGTATTTACGTCATCATTTCATAAAATTAACTGAAAATATTATTTAAATTGAAATAAGTAAATTTGATTGGATTATCGGTTCACAGTTAAGAAACTAATTTAAATAAAATAAAAGTAAGTTTAAAAAAATTGAAGCTAAAAATGCTGTTAAAGAAGCTTCAAACTCTTAAAGAAAATTTGAAGCTCATAAAAGGGACTTAATGCCATTGAAAAATGCTCAGAGACCCTTATAAGTCCTTAAAGTCTTTAGAAGTTCATCTTATTTATATTTTCAGCATTTTGTATTCCCTTCCCATTCTGAATAAGCAAACAGTAAATAGACTGAACATTTTAAGCTGTTTATAAAATCTGCAGATAATTTGTAGCTAGTTTTTCTAAAATAGTTCTTTAACAGCTTACTGTGTTTCTTTAATCAGGATAATTATTAGGAGGAAGCCCAAATTATTAATAAATAAGCACCGGACGATTTCCTAAGCAAACACAAAATAAATTTCACTAACTAACTAACTACTTAAATAGTCATTTTTTAAGTTAACAAATAAAAGACAAACGTTTAAAATTCCCACATTCTCTGCCCACAGCTATTAAATCTTTGATTATCGGTTAAACATAAACTTAAACGTAAACTACTCAAAGTTTTGTTTACAATTTCAATCCTAAACACATTGAAAAAGAAATGGAAAAAGTAAATTTCTATTTTTACAGGTCAATAAAACGATTTAGTAAAACAATCAAAAACGTAACACACTTGGCAACTCCACTGTTTATTAGTTCATCTGTAGTTCGTTGTACTTCTAAACTCAGATTTTGCAATGTTATTTTCGAAAAGCACACATACTTCAGTGGCTTTCTACTCGATTAAAATTGCTTCAAAGTTTCAACCCGATATAAAAAATTATCCTCCATTAATAATAGCTCTCTGTGGAGGATTGCGTGTGGAACCACCCAACCTTTCGACCTGCTTTATCGTAATTTTTTGTCGATATAGAGAATTTATAATAAGCCTAAGTATCCATTAATGGTAATTCTACATAAAGCTCACCACGGTTTCATTCATATTTTTACCTTAGAAATAAAACAAGAAAAGTTTGAGCGGTTGGCTTATAGTAAAATTGGACATCTTTTCTAAAAATAATCTGACCCAGACACGGAAGAGAGGAGAGTTTAATTTATAACTTTAAAGCAACACGTAGGTGCCCAAGGCTATTGACAATTTCAAATCATAAAAGTTGAAGAAAAGAAATTTAGAAGGAAATAACCTAGAAAACAATAGTTTAGGAAAAGGATCATAAAAATAAATACATAAACTTTGTCGACCAAAAGAATCGACAGAAACATGAATATATTATCCAGAAAAATATAAATCAGCCGAGTGTAAACATTTTTCCGCATTCCAGTCACCGAATATCGATTCAATTTTTTATTCTCTTTTATCCAATTTCCATAAATCCCATTTCCATCGGCAACTCTTTAGCATATCCAACAAAACCGTGATTTTTTAAGCATGTAAGAAAGCACAAGACTTACACTATAAAACATTTTCGTGAAACAGATGCATTGTGTGATAGTGCAGACTGTTTTATAAATAATGGATAGAGTGGGGTGGACTCGGGCAGAACACGGCCACCCCAGTCATTTCCAGGGTTACAAATACATTCCTTCTCGTGATTGTGTAGCAAACAGCGTCGTACAGAACACGACAAAAGTTATGGGCTTATTCGTTAACTTCGGGCGACAGTAAATTCCACTTGGGACTATAATTTTTCCCAGAACTTTCAAAATATTCCAGCACGAGAATACATTCATAAATATTTCGGTAACTAAAGTCAAAATTAGCATTTTCAATGCCTAATCAGCTCTTTTTAAACGGATAATGAACGCAGCTCAAACTAGGAACTGATATTAACGACTGTTCTCAAATGTGAACACAAATATTTGCACAATACTGAATTTACCCCAAAACTAAGCAACGTGGGAGTCACGAAAACAATTATTATACAGGCCGGAGAAACGTAAATATTAATTACAGCGAGGATTTGTGGGTGGAAATCTCTACTGAACATTAAAAACTCTGATCTGTTACGTCAAACTAAACTCCTGAAAGCTTCAGCTTGGAAGTTTTCTTAAAAACCTGAGTTATATTTTTAGACATGGCACATTAAACGTTTTCGGCTTGATTACCAATTAAAAAGTTAACTTTTTTTACTAGCGACAGTAAAATTTTAGGAAATACAAAACATATCCACACAAAAAGAAAAAATTACTTAAAAACTAATTAATTTGTATTCAACAACAAATGAAATGCTGAAAATGAAAAAAACTCATTCTGAATTCAGAAAAGGGGGAAGGAAATATAAACGTAGTAAATACGACGTTAGCGATTTAACAACCCCAATGCTTTCCATTCGATTAGACTTTGATGATGATGCAGCAAAAATCTACTTCGACACCAACACTCAATTTTAACTTCCTTTCGTATAATCCAGCGGTTCTTTTAAATTTTTACAATTCAAGTAAACGATGTTTGTGCTTTAGAAAGAAATAATCTGAAACCGTTCTTAGAATTACCCAATAAAACTACTTTGGAAGTTTTCCTGATGTGACTTTCTAACTTGAATAAAACTGTTGAAGAAGGCGAGTGAATTTAGCATTCTGTTCGAAATTTAATAGAATTTTATGGTTGACAATACGTAAAATGAATTAGGCGATGCTTAAAAATGAAATGTTATTTACCATAACTACTCGAAGAATTCCCAAGCCTTTTGCCTAAACCTTATGAAATCCCCAAAAAGAAATCTGAAAAAGGTTAGTAAACATTTTTAAGAAAAACGCTGTTTTGAATTGAACATAAATCCCGGATATATGATCTGTTTTATTTATAGAACGTTTAAATCACTATCCCTCTCACCGAGTCATTAAAATGAAAATCCAAAGCTTTAATTACTAACAAAATTTTTGGTAAATAACTAACGCGTTTTGTATTACATATTTTCGTTATTTGTTAGGTATTAACAGCTACATTCATTACAAAACTGACTAAATTAATTTTAATATTCCGGAAATATTCAATCTAAATTATTCCCAATTTTTCCTCCGAAACAAATGATTTTTTCAGGAAATCCTACGTAAAATTCCACGAAATTCAGTAACAGCTTCTATTTATCCTACAATTAAAAGTAAATATTTATTTTAACTCGCCTCCTACTCGCTACCCTTATAATTAATTCACCTAAACAAAATTTCACTAAAATATTTAATTATTTCCGCATAAGGGTTCTTGGTAATCCCTTTTATCCCGCAACATGACCATTTATTAACAAAAAAGCGAAACGTGGTAGCGAACATGAAACTAAGGCATTAAACTCTAATGAAACTAACTATTTCTTCAATCTACCGCGATATTTTCACGTACCTGAGGATTTTAGATCAGTCTCAATTTTTCATTTTTTGTACTGAAACTGAAGGTTCAAGCTTTATATTTTATTTAGAAAATCAACTTTCGACAAATAACCTTTTCAATACATCCTGAAATAGAAAAAAAATGTAAAAAATCCACAAAATCGTTTGAATACAATTTCTGGAAAACATTAGCATTTATTTATAGATTAAACACAGCAGAAAAACCGAATATTTTCTTAAACCACCAAGACTACCCAAAACGAGCCCCATTTATTTATAAATTTGCACCTCCCAGCAACATATAAAGAAACTTTCATTTGTTATATTCCTGTTATATTCAAATTAGGTTTCCAAGGGGTACAAATCGAAACCGATTTAAATTTATAATTTTTCATATAATATAATAATTTGAAACTAATTTCCTGGCGCCTACTGTGCCAAGCGCTCGTATTAAATAATATAAAAGAAAAAGGTTTTCCAATCGATAACTGTTTTTCTTGTTGGTGTATAGGATAACCCACATAATCGTGATTAAATTTCTTGTGAGAAATACAAGCCCAGTTGTTACGGATTTAAATTACACGCTTTTTCCAGCTTGAACAACTTTAACTTTTAAATATTTACAACGCAGGCTGGCTTATAATGCAACGGAAAGGCTTTTATCTGAAGAGTTAATTTAAAATTATTGGCCCTGTTTCTGTATAAATCATAGCAAAGTGTTGCGAAGATTATGTTTTACTCCGCTTTGCAATTTTTGGGTTTTTAAAGTAAAAGGAAAACTGTTGTTTTCTCAACATAAATAATATTTTAGTTAAGAGTTATATACGAACATCATAATAGTTCAGGTGTTTAAAGACGGCTCAATGATTAAGATTATGTGGCATACTACTCGTAGTTTTACAATAATTACTTAGTTGCAACTCAGCAACTTTTGGAAGTCATTCTTGCTTTATAATTTTTTACCTGTAAGTAATAAGCTTACAATATTTCACAGTAAATGTTACTTTGTTTGAAAAACTTCCAGCATGTAATGAATTTTAAATTCGACAAATTAAAATTATTTTAAGAAGTAGGCTTCTAAATTAATTAAAGAAATTTAGGAAATAATGAAGAAAATCATTTTAAAATGTCTTGTTCCGTTGCAGAACTTGCACGAGTACGTCAACAACGATGCTGTAATCATTTCAAAAACCAATATTAACTTCCACAGTTTATCAAACTACTTCAGAAACATCCACGAAAGTTCAATAAGACTTATTTACAAAAACAATTTTGTCACTTATTTAATGAGAAAAGTTTCCTCGGTTTTAAAATAAAAAACCACTGCAATTCCAGGAGTAATTATTCTTTCCCCGGTTACAACCGTAAATTCAAGGAATAAACAGATGAAAAAACAATCCGATTATCATAAACCATTACACTAATTGCTCCAATGCTCCCTGAGATGCCGATAAAGTTCTCAAATTGTTTTTATAAGCTGTTTATGGCTTGGTAGTTTTACAAAAAGTCGTCTGGTACCGATCAAGCGGACGCGGCGGTTTTTTTCTTCTCATTTTATTAAAAAGAAAACTTTCGAAATGTCTTAGCGAAGTTTTGCGTTTTGATAAAACTGAGAATTAAGACTTTCAAGATTATATTAAGAGCTGAAATCCCATTTGTAATCATTAAACATTCAATTAATCCTACTCGAAATGGAGAACGTACTTGGCTTATGTTTACATCTAGTAATCCTTCGGTCCTTCCATTACCAATACATCTGGAGTTAATTAAACCTTAGGACAATCTAGCAGACGATATTCCTTGCTATGAATTGCGTAGTTATGGATTTAGATGTTTCGGAGCCAATTACAAAACATAAATCAAGTCTGCTAGTCCATCTGCTAACTTACCCATTAGGTTTGTATGTTACAATTGGATGTCTTTTACTAAACTTAGGACAGTAAAAATGCACACGGCTATAACAGACTTCAAAAGAAACGTAAACGGGCATTTTATTGAGCCATAACCGTGCCCAAAGGATATTTCCGAAAGGGTTATTTAATGGACGTAGTTTCTTTACAAATTTTTATTCAGCAACTTTACGACTAGAACTATCATCACTTCATCACGTAATTAATGGTTCTGTCAACGTTCTAATTTAGAAGACACGTGTTTATTTTTTTTTTATTTTGTTAATTACCTTTGGGACATTTTGGAAACTGAAAAATAGGACATGTAAGTCCTAGAAGCTCCCTTCCAAGCAAGAGCCATGGTCTTACTTTCGAAAATCAAAAAGGTAAGTAAATCATTTTTGTAGTACTTTAGTAAGAAGAGAGTATACTATAGTATACACGTATACAGCAAACAATATTTTTTCAGAATAAAAGAAAGCCTATTTGGTACATTTAAGAAATAAAAGAACACTTTTTTCTACTTAAATATTTCTAGTAATGCTATGAATACAAAAGGAGTTGCAAAAAATGTGTGCTTTATAGAAAACATTTTACTGCGATTGTCCTTTTTTCAAGGCATAACATAAACTTGTACTTTTTATGAAAGCACAAGCTTGGAAAGCTTCTCTGCTCCTTTTTTTACGTTCCACCGTTTGAAACGCTCAATTCTTTGGAAAGGATTAATAACCCAAGCACTTAACAACGTTTGTAGTACATCTAACATTCTAAGCTTGTTCTGCTGTTATTCTAAGTATTTGAGAATATCAAAGTACCTAAAGAAACGTTCTCTCTCTTTTTTAAATGCAGAAATTCGATTTGTTCAGTTCCAGTTTATGATTAACTGAAGCACAATTCTAACAATATAGTTATTCTCTGGACTTTTGATTATATTAATGAAATTGTATCATACCTTAATTTTAATTGCCGATTTTCTCTTTTAGTCGAAATTCTTATCAGATGGGATACTCTCAAAGCAAAGAGCGATTATAATTTTTAATCCACTGCTTCATTAAAAACATGACATAAAGGACGTAAAGGTTTGAATGAGTACATAAACCATGTTCTTGTTTAAAGGGTTAAAAATAATCCTTTGATGTGGTATTTCCCAACGTGACATTCTAACCCAGCTGTTTACAACCAAAAATATATACCTCAAGTTAGCAACCTCGAGAATTCTTCTAATATGTAAGTCAACACGTAGAAATTATTTGGATTCCGTCCAATTATTCCAAGTTTTTCCTATTTATAACAAGATTTATCCAATTATACTGAATCAAAACAACCCCAAATCGAAGAAAGTGAAGCCACAATTTATCGATCACTTCTGGAAATAATCCTCGGACTGTCTGGGGTTGAATGTTGTTTATTAGAAATTCGGATTGTCCAGCTTGTTATAATGTTTGTAAAGCGTTAGGGTCATGGCTTTGGGGGTGGAGAGCTCACTACAAAATAGCCCGTTTTGTCTTTGTCCGGCTGTTATTTACTCGTAATGATAGTCAATGTCCCCAATATTATCCCTTGCACAAACACCTCGGTGAAAGGAATGTTTTATTCCCCTGTTTTATGCTTTTTTCACAGTCGAATTTGAAATCGGGAAACGCAAAACTACTAAATTATTTACGGCGAAAAGTTTGAATGTTTTAGGTTAGTTATAAGTGCGCATTATGGTCGACTTTTTACATTATTCATATTTAATGGGGCTGAAATATGGGGGTATAAAAGGATGGCCGCGGGCCAATTTTCTAGAAAAACATGTACAGGAAGGATACACAAATAGGTAAATAAAATCCTACAAACTGTATACCTAACTAAATGGAAAATTATAGATCTTGAAGGTTACTGCTTCTTGCCTTGTAATAATTCGATAGCAGGTGCTTCGATTTATATCTCACTTACCAAAATACCCATACTCATGGTTTAATTACTCACCCTCCTAATCTTCCCTTAAGTAGTTTTACTCCATTATCGTTATTATAATTAAAGCTTTGCCTACCACAAATAACGTTTGAATAGACCATAAAATCTCTTATTATTCCGGATTAGCTATAACGTTTTCTCTTATAACAAAACATTGTTCACAGTGGTAAACAAATTTGAGAAGAGTCAATAACTTAATCGTAACTTAATAATAACTTAATAGAAAAGGAAACTACACACTAACAGGCGCATGTATCAATTTTTTATTCTAATTTAACCAATAAAATACTCCATAGGTTGTGATATACGTCTTCTCATGTTACAAGAAAATAAATATTCATGTTTTGTGCATATTTTAGGGCTTGTACCATAACTGAGGTGTGTTCCTACTTGATCGATGTGAACATCGACGATAATGTGGTTCCACAATGTAACGCCATTTTCTAACGATGTACTGGTTGTTATAATAATACACACCACAATTCTAGCGCCCCAATTTGCATATACAACATAAATTTTGCATGTTTGACCTAATTGTTGTAAAATTCGAGTTTTCTTTTTTACGACGTTTAATTAATTACGCAGGTTTCCAGACAAACAGATACGTCCACGATAACACAGTTTAGTATGTAAAATTAAAAAGAAAATATTAAATTTATTTGCATGAATATTTAAGGTTTTCCACCACTGTTGACCTGTGCTCCTTGTTTTTTCTTTTTTTTACCGACCATTCTTATAAAAATGTTTGGGTCGAAGATCATTTCTGCTGCAATATTAACTTATCGTTAAATGATTTATTTATCAGAAAATGGATTTGTTTTGTCTAGTGATTCTAGCACAAATCCTAAATAAAGATTCTAAGCGAAAGCTTAAAGAAACTAACTACATCGCTAATATTTTATGCCTAAATAAAGAACAGATTGTTATAGTTTCTGTCTATGAAATTTCTTTTCTTTTGCGAATTTTCAAAATTTAATACTGCACCACTGCTTTGAATTTTGCAGTATTCGGGTTCCCTAACATTCAACCTGAGTTCAGTTTTAATTTTAATGCACTTTTCAGAAGTATCCCTATTCAATCCGTTTTTTTCAGCATTTCGATATCAAAAATTAATATCCACTTAAGGGATCGATTCCTCCCATTATATTTGCCCTATTTACGTCTTCGATCCTGTATTTTAATCTAAAATTCTTCGTGGGCATCTGGGTCAAAAGTAATAATTTAGGTTTCCTTTTTTAGAACTGTGAAATTCTAAAATTGGAGGTTTATATCTGCCTGATAACAAAATTTAAAATTTCAGTTTGCGACGATATTGGTATTGTAGCTTTATATTTTATGCTAGAAAGACTCAGTATGTATGTATAATAATCAGAATGTCATAAAAGATCCATCGAAGAAAATTATGAAGAGTTTGAAAGTCTATTTATCTGAAATTATTTTCATATACCTTCAAGTTTTACCTTTCATGAAAATCGTCACAAAGATTTGACGTTTTAAAAATATAAAACTTTATTTGAATTGCTATAAATTTTTTTTAAGTTCCCATATTTAATTTCTTTAATAATAAAAAAAGCTGAACCTTAAAACCTTTCATAAGAATTTAAAACTTCTGGAATGTATCACACGAATAAGTTTTCTCCGGTAGTTCAAATTACATTTTAGAAAGGTTAATCAACGTACATTGAATATCAGCGACTTAAGTAAGTTGAAATAAATACTTAAATAAATGAAAATACGACATAGCGTTACTGAATCCTGCAAACTTTGGTAAAATGTTAAAACCAAATGCATATTTCGGGAGCTAAATTGTTGCCTATCCTAAACGTTAACTAAATAAAGAAGGTTGATTAAAAAAACAATAGATTTACTAAATATTCCGAACATTTAAAGTTTTCTTTTCTGTAATACAAAACTCTCATGAAACTTAATTTATTTCATAATGCACGACCTTCTGCATAGCTAAACTAAAGCTGTTGTGAAGCTCAAGAACTTACGTCATCGTTAGTTGCAGTTACTTATTTATTTATGCAACAGATACGACTTGTTTGTTTTAAAACAAACATCTCAAACTGCATGAAATTAATTAACACACGACAGCTACGATGTTTATTACAACTGATCGCATTAAATTGACTTTAATTAAACAACTGGAAAGTCATCAATTTACTATTTCAATCTTCTATAAAAAACTCAATTTAAATTTTATTATAGAAATAACTGGAACTGATACAAATTAAACGAGAAATACGATAGTTAAGGATTACGTTAAACCGATTTAATTAACGAAAGTCTCGAGTTCACGACTTCTTAACCCAAAGAGAACGTTCACCAGGCAAAGTTCATCTAGAATCTAGATTGATTAAGGAAATACGTCCTTTGTTCAGTCTGTGAACTATAATACCTCAAGTAACCCAATACCAATAAAATGTAAACATACAGGAGGAATTTACAAGAACCCGTTGTGGTATGTAGGACTCCGAAAGGTGAAGAGCGCAGTCGTGGTGACCCCAGGGTAAAATCGCTATATTGAGCCCTAGTAAACCTATAAGGCACGCGCCTACGTTAGAAAACTTTTCAAAAAGTCTGCGACTCTTTAGTCTTCAAACTTCTTAAATTCGCTAATAAAAAAAACTTGAGAGGATATTGGCGTTTAGTAGTGGAAGTTTTCCCTTATCTTGTCTCAAATGATGTTATATGAGATAGTTTATCGAAAACAATTTGTAGAAAGTTAGCGTTTTAAATTTAAACTTTATGGGGGCTATTAAGGCCCCTCCAAAATCTATTTTTCCTACAGATAGCTCTAATATGCAAAGAGAAAGAGCTCGAGTCCTAAAGGTAATCTGTGCCAAGATCTAACCTTGCCTTCTACAAGACACAAGTTCAGGTTAAATGCTAAATAAATTCAAACTTTTCGTCGACGAAACCTTGGGTTCCGAAAGTATTTTTCTGTGGAAATCCTGAGATTTTAGTATCAATTTTTAAGGGAAAAAAATTGACCTCGTAAAGATATTATTAATATTAACACCCTTCATTGAGCTGAATTAAAAGAGTTTCCCTTTTGCGGTTTGTATAAATTTAATATCTTCCTCCTTCAGATAATTCGCATTTTATTGAGAATTTATTAAAATAGACCCGAAAACGAGTTAACTTGTGCGGAGATAACCCAAAAACGAATTTTACTAACAAATTATTTCCTCGGTACATCAGCACTTACCCCCAAACAGAATTTCCTTTAAATTTCCGGGCGAACTACGAAATTTATGCACGGAATTCAAGAATTCTTAAATCTTTTAGATTAAAGAAGGCCTACTTTCTGATTCTATTAAACTTTTAAAATACTCTACCATCTTTGAAGGGTAAAAAACAGGTTAATATAAAAATCAATACGGCAATTTTTTAAAGAAATCCGATACACTTTCCTAAACAACAAATTAACGAAGAAAACGAAAAGTTTTCCAAGAAGCCTTATTTCTATTTAACATCTAAGTGAGTCCTAAGAGGAAATGAAAACTTTATTAATTAATACAAATACAGATCCAGTGTTGAAACTGGGGTGGAGTGGAAGGCAATGTCGTTTTCGTTTCTTTCGTCAAGAACCTAAAATCATCCCCGTTTCTGCTCGAGTAGCCAAAAACAATTTCCCTCATTTTTCACCAAGATCCTGGGCGATGTAGATATTCTCAGTGGTGTTTATTTCTAGATGTCGGGCATCTAAATATTTTTTAACGGGAATTCTACTTGTTCCTTTTTTCCACGCCAGTGATATTTATTGATATTGCGAAATTTTTACTCATAACACCTAATAATAGAAAAAATAAAAAGGAAATTTACGTTTGCGTATTTATAAAAAGAAAAGACGGTATGAAAGAATATATGGCGCTAATTTTGACAATTTAAGGAATAAAATATACGCCAAGAGTAACACATAGATTCGGTGTAACAGATGAATACACCATATTCTGAGTCATACTCAATTATTTTCGTATTTTGCTGACCAACCGAAACGAATATTATGTGTCAAATTTCGCATCTCATATTTATTTAACCCTTCTTACGCGAAGTTTCTATTCGAAGAACATCCAAAAATCAGTAAACGATTGAAATTATATTTCTTGGTTCAGACACTGAACAAGCTAGGATTGAAAGAAATCTAAATAAAAAAAGTATTCGTTCCTCAGTTTACTTGTTTTAAACGGAAGGAATGGATAAATGAAGAATAAACAAATACCTCCGACGCCCTAAGGGCATAAGGACATCGAGAGAAGAAGAAGAAGAAGCAGAAATGATTATTATTATTATCCACCCTAAGTAATTAACCTTCAGAATATTTAAACAATCATGCACCCCTTCAGAAATTACGTAACGAAGTGAGTACGTGGGTGATTGTACACATTTCGTATTGTTAATATTAACATAGAACATAGAATAACAACGCTTGAAAAAAGTTTATCCGAATAACCTCAATTATTACACCATTGTTGAAGCAACGCCCACGATATGATTAAATACATATTCGTGGTCGTAATTCCTAAGTCTACAATAAAATAGCATGAAGATTAATAACCAAAGGCAAATTCCAAATACCTGCAGCAAATTTACAAAAGCACCTACAATGAAACCCACGATGTTAAGGTAAATACCTTCAGAAAGGTTTTGTAATGCTTTAGAATCCTATTAAAAGTAAACTTTTAAAAGCAATATTAATTTTTCAAAAAGTAATGTCTACCACATGTTCTCATTTTTCAGAACGTTCCCGTCGTTTATACCTAAGAAGATTTTCAAAACTTTCAAAGCATTCGAACCAGGTTCGGTCAAAGTTCTCCAGCAAACTCTACTTTACTGAATCGCTAAAATATTCAACCGGATCTTTATCCGGCGCTTTTAATGAAGGCTTAAAATAATTAGCTTTATAGTGTTAAAAAAATAAAAGAATACTTCGAGTATCGTCGCTTCAACACAATCCCATCGTGACACGGCGTATTTCGTCATAATGACCCCCATTATATCTCGTAATGTAACCACTGGGCACTAACAATGGTGGCCCAGAACTCATTATTTTTATTCCCCGTAAAGTATCTGTGGAAACCGACAACAAAAACCAACAAAAAGCGTAATAATTATGCAGGTTTCGCAAACGATCAATAAAACGGACGCGACACAAAAAATTTAGAAGTATACAGGGCAAGGGAAAAAGAAACGAATAAGAGCTCCCAGGAAAAATAGACTAAAGAATCTAAATTACGGGTTACAAATGCAGGAGGTCCCAATTCAACAGCTTATTTATGTAATCAATTTATTTCAGTCTTTACGAGTGATTAAAGAGATTAATGACCGCTGGCTTTTCCACGATTTCCCGAATCACATTTCACTGCATAAAAATCTTTATAAATTCTTTTTTAAATCAACTTTTACGGTTTATATTACGTTACCTAAAAATCAACCTAACAAAAATTTTATTCCGAGAACTTCTCGGGGGGAAACTTAAAACCGCCCGAAAATTTACACAGAGAAAGTGGAAAATTTCAATTTCATTATACAATGCAAATTATTCTGTTAATTAAAGCCATATTTAATTTTATCCTTTTTTGTCGGGACGCTTAATTTCCCAAGATTTTCTTTTAGTTGAATTTCTGAATCTTTTGTTATTAGTGATAATGATAAAATATTAAAAAGTTAAAAGTTAATTTAATTAAAATACATAAAAGTACAACAATCTGAGTTTAACTCCAACCGGAAGAACATGAAAACTTTATACGATTCCGTCAAATCTGTCCACATACTGTTTTAGTATTTCTGTCAACACTTCTCATTAAGAATTCTGAGCAACCCTCCTCTCTGACGATGTAAATTATTTAGTTATACCGCCACTGTTCGAGAACGTAAACATAACGAAATGTTCGACATTCGGTCCTAAACAAAAACAAAACTTAATCAGCTTTTAAAATCAGACTATATCTTTTTTTACCAGAGAAAAATGAACCATAAATATATTAAAACACAAACTTGGAGGTTATAGCTTTAATAAATATTTATGGGAAACGTTCAGCTCATACATAGAGAACTTCAGGATTTTGCTTGTCTAAGAGATAAATGTGTTAGCAGACTATTATTTTAGCTCCATATGCTAGATTGAGTTCCTCAAGAAAATTATACATGCAAGCTCTCAGTTGTTTTATCAACTTAACAGAAGTGAGAAGTTAAATTAACTGGAAGATTACATCTTAACAAAAAGTTTAAAACTTGCCAAGTTTCTATTATTGACGAAAATGCAACTAATTTGGTTACATTCTTCGTTCAAATTAAGTTTTAATTTCATAATTAGAAGATTAGAAGACTTAGCATTTCAATTTACATTTCTATTTTAGTATAAAGGTTTTCGTTAGAGGAAAAACTTCAACCTCCAAAGTGCAGAAGAAATGAAAAAATTACCTAAATAAAACGATGACACACTAAACTGCAATTTTCAAGAATTTTAACTCGAAATGTTTTTCTTTTAAAACTGAAAACCTGAAGAACTCGCAATTTTAATCAAAACAACCCAAGCAGTCACCTACAAGTTGTTTTTATTTACCCTACGCCTTTTCTTTACAGCCAAGCAATCTGTCAAGGTGACATCCTTTTAGATCTCGTTTTGTTGTATAAGAATCCGCCGTGTCTCTCTTACAAATTAAAGTCAGGATTTTTCCAAGGTAGCAAACAAAACAACAAAGCTGAAGAAAAACAAGAAAAGCTCTTGTGCTGCAGGCTGAAAACTATTTTATGTTTTCAAGGTTGACTATTTTCTTGATTAATGTAAAGGGTTTCAAAATCAGCACAGGTATATTTCATTTCAGTGCACTTATGATATGTATCCGATTTTGAATGCCTGAATGGTGTAAGATTAACGTAGAGGTTGCGCGAATGCATTTGCATAATTGTATGGAACAAACGTTAATAATTAACCCAGTCTGTGATAATACTGCAATTAACGTCGGAATATAATATCAATTGATAGCTAGATATGTAACTTTTCCACGTAATTGAGAATAATTAATTCTACAATCGACCAACACCCGCTGGGTGGGGGGGATTACACATTATTGGAATTCATTTAAAATAATTTAAGAAAAATCCCAACGAAGCCACCGAGTCAAATCTTAGGTTATAACAAATTAATATACAACCTTTTAAGCGTCTCTTGATTACATAATTAATTGCATTAAAAGAGACATCAGGCACGTCAGTTCGCCATAAAATGATTAACAAGTATGTATTTTAAAGATTCCTAGTGTTCATCTTCTCATCTTACGTTATGAATATTATTAAGAAGATTAACTTTGAGCATATGCCGATTCATTTGCATAATGGTATAATTCAAGTCAGATTGGGATGTTATTTATAGCAACTAATATAAATTTTCATTTGACAAACAGTAATTAAATTATAGTTTTATTTGCGAATATTTTTTACCTTGAAAGTTACTGTTTCTTAATTATAATATAAGTATAATAAATTATTTAAATAAATAAAAGGCTAAAATTATATCTGAAAGGTAAAATCTGTGGTATATGGATTTACATCTTCAAAGTTACGTAAGTTTTTGTTTTAGCTTTCTTACTCGACTAATTTTAGTTGCAAGATTATGAAACCTTATGCCAAAAAAATGTAGAAAATTCCTATCTTTTAATGTAGATACACAACGTAAAATGCACAAACTAAAGTTTAAGAAAATGATAAAAACGGTAGTAAACTCCAATTAAAAGGCCTTTACACTTAAGGCCAAATATATTGCTTACGTCTGAAAACCCGCCCAGCAACCGAGAAGAAAAGGCCTAAATTTTGTATTTCCAATCAAATAAATGTCAGGCCAATACTGTAAAGATATCTCTCAAAACCAGTCATTTACGGAAAAGTAAAAAGGCGTAGATGTTTGCAGTAATCATGCAGGCTAAGAAATGAGTTCTTACGGCGCTAACAGCCAGTGTTTTTATTATAGTACCTACGAGATTAATCGGTGCATATGTTTAGTTGAACGTAAATTCAGAGTATTATTTTACTTTAAAAATATTTAAAAAAACCTATGTCAAGAATTAAGGAAATAAAAATATAAATATATAAATTCAAATCCAAATAATATAATTACGAAAAGAGTCAAAATAACACATTTTAATTTATTAAATGCATCTTAATACCGTAATAAAAATGTGCCCATGTAAATGCAAATAAATATTTATCCCCCAATTGCTAGATAAATTTGATTAGTTCGTGCTTAAAAATCCAATCGTTGTAACAGTGTTTATTATAAATTATAAGTATCTGTAATACTGTAACATAATCAAGGTATATACGTTATATGAAAGTAAATATTTATATTATAAAACCACTTTCAGGGATCATTTATTATTTATTTTATTTAGTACTAGCAACTTCTTCTGCCTAGTTGTTGCCTATTGTAATTGAAGTTTTTATGGTAGTTTTAGAATTTTAAGTTACGATATAAAATAAAATAATAATAAACAATAATAGTGACAAATTTAAAATGTCCAACTTCAAACTCCGTTGCAATAACAACAACAAATATTTATGATATTAATGTTCTCGAAAAAGAAGGCGCTGGACAATAATAAAGATATTATATAAAAACAGAAATTTGTTTAGTTGCTCGTTACAACCGAATTCTACTAGTAGTTATGTTTCAACCTCAAAATAAAGTTTTTAAAAATCTTTACGCAATTTTTCTTTTACGGTACATTAAACAAAATTGAAAATTCTTTATAATTACTTCAACTTTAATTTGTTTCAGTAAAGCTCTGCCAATTTATAACTACTTTTATGAATAAACGTAGGTAACAAACGGAAAACAACATGACAATGATTTTCAAAACGAAAGCTTCCCTGAAAGAAGTGTCTTTAATGTTCTTAGCTGCTAGGATCGTATTGGGATTTTAAGTAATATATGAAGAGGACGAATAAGTATTGCAAAAATTTTCAAATTAGCATTTGTAAAAAGCTTATTAAGGCAAAAAGGGTGTTGTAGGTGGATAGACTGCAGGTTGAGAGGAAGGGTGGCCTATACATCACTACTGTATGAAACTGTAGCAGTTTGGGTGGAAGGAGGGTGTCTCCAGGAGGGAATTCTTTGTCCCCTGTTAAGAAACTTTGTCATAAATGAACTACTGCAAGAACTCAGCAGCAAAGGGTTTTCTCCCTTAGGGTACACTGACGATCTTGTTATAGCAGTAGAAGGAAGAAGAAAGAGATTTTCTAACATAGTTAGTCAGAGAGCGTATGCACCACGCCCTGAATGTCGTATCTAGGTGGACTGAAAGGGAAGGCCTAGAACCGTAATACCATTTACGCGAAGAAGACCCCTAGCTTGCAGTAAAGAAACCGTTTTGTGGGGGGAGGTAAAGTATCTGAGAATCATATTGGATTCCAAACTAGCTTGGAACCAACATATTGGTAAAATTACTACATTAGCGATAGTTAAACGAACGTACGATAACTCATGGTGTCTCAAAGCAGGAATGGTGCATTGGCTATACATCAGAGTGGTCAGACCAGCTAATACGTATGCGGCCTTGATGTGGTGGCCTAAGGTCAAGCAAGAATCCACCAAACTAAGACTAACCAAGATACAAAGGCTTGCCTGTCTTGGTATAACAGGGGCAATGAGAACAACGTCCACTGCTGCTATGGAGACTTTTCGAGACCTTCCTCCTCTTCATATAGTAATACGGGGGAAGGCAACACTGAATCCATAGAGTATAAAGTTCACTTAGGTACAGAACACCCTAGTATAGTAGCATAGAGAGCCCTCTACTTAAAATGAGGGTGGACTATATGGCTCCCAAATACTTTGTAGGCTCACTTTTCGAGGTGGTAATTAAGAATCGTGACGAGTGGAAAGATCCCAAAAAGGATATTCCTCCTGGAAGACTAATCTGGCACACCGACGGTTCCATGACTGAGGCTGGTGTCGGATCACGACTTATGGCGAAAGACCAAAACACAGGCTCAGTTTTTCATTGGGTAAGCACGCCTCCGTTTTTCAAACGGAAATATACGCGATTTTACAATCGGCGTGGGAAAACAATGGAGGGCTTATAAACACAAGCTAGGCGGCTTTGAAGGCTCTGTCGAGTAGTAAGCCTTCTTTCAGACTGGTATGGGAATGCCTAGAGGAACTCAACGACTTGGCAGAACAGAACGTCGTGAAACTGTTCTGGGTACCAGGTCATTGTGGCATTGATGGTAATGAGAAAGCCTGCGGATTAGCAAGGCAGGGATCGACTGGCCCAGAATCAGCCTTAGGAATTTCCGAAGGTACGTAAATGACTGGATTGGCACTCAACACGAGAGATACCGGACTGACACACCAGGACAAAACCACAGCAAGGCATTCATAAGTAAATTGAACTTGTTACTTCTTATAGGTAGGGCACAACTCAGGATCGTCACAGGTCTACTAACAGGACACGCAGCTGTTAAGAAACACCGGTGGAAGATCAGTAAATATAATGGAGACCTTAGTTGTAGACTTTGCAATAAGGAAACAGCTACAACAACACATATTTTATGTGTCTGTAATGTGCTGGCAAGAAAAGGGCAGCGCATATTCGGGAAGCCTATTATGGATCCGAAGGAGTTTGTTAGACACCCGGTGAAGGACCTTTATCTCATGATACAGGGAACAAAGATCACCGAATCAGTGTGATCAATAAATCAAGGTATACACAATAAGCTTTTTAGGCTGCAGTGTTCCCCGGAGTCAAAAGATAGATGGACCCTGATACATATAAAAAAAGTCTAGAACATAGAGAACCGTGTAAAACGATCCAAATAACAGAAAAATTCTGAAATCTATTTCTAGAAAAATATCAAAAATCCAAAGAAACATTTTTGACAAAATCTGTTGATTTGTTTGTTTTTTCATTTTAAAAATACACCTATATTTGGGTCTCCCTTATACGTGTAAGTTATTAAAATCATTATCGATCCGAAAATTTTAAATCCTAAAAGGTTAAAGGTTATCCAAAAATATAACTTCTCTTTTTAACATAGGTACAAAAAACAGGCAGTTGTATATCATAGAATACTTTTGCATTTTCTTGAAGGTTTGTAAAAATATGTTTGATCACGTTTGTACTAAGACTGTAATTTATTTGAATAACTAGCATGTCTTACAGCTGTTGGGCTGTTACTTAATAATTAACTAGCTGCGCTTAACCCACTTCTCTGCACAAGAACTACACTTGCAAACTATCCTGGATTTTTCTATCGAAGCATAAGTGAAGGAAGGTAGATTTTAAATTTAAACATCTGGTTTATAAAATTGAACAGGCGTTTTATGTACAACGCTTTTAATGAATTTTAATAGAAAAAAAAAGACGAGAAAGAAAAATTTAAAAAAAGAATTTCAAAGAAAAAAACAAAGAAAGAAAAAGAGAATGACAGATTTTACCATATATGTATTTATCACATTTTTTTAGTCAATTAGTCAGTTAATTTTTTTTTTTATTTCAGAAATCTATTTCCTCTATTTTTGGATACCAGTTTGTTATTTTAGGAATACATATTCAAAATCTTACAATGTTACCGATTTTTTTAAACCCACTATTCTTTAAAGAAACCAAGAGCGATTTGATTTTAGATTTAGTATGCATTACAACTAAAATACGAAAAAAATCGAAGAATTAGACGTTAGAAACCATAGAAACATTTGTATATTTTTAAGTAAAACTGGAAATATTATGTTTATTCATTATTAAGGAACACCCTGTAAGTATCCTAAACAATTAACAATGTTTTATACAACATAACTTTCTGTTAAGTTTGATTTATACTACAGCATTGAAATTTACTGCACTACAGATAAACAAAAGGGCGTAACTGGAGTTATGACTTAATGCGTTCCATTTAAAAAGAAATTTTTTTATGGCCCACGTTCTGTTGCATTTTTTAATACAGCAATTTCCTAACCGTCGTATATGCCTAGTTTTATATTATCTAATCCATCAGAGGCGTAGAAAAAAATAAAAACAGGGGCGTTAGAAATTTTTGCTAGCGAATAAGACAGGAACACAACGTATTATCTAACATTATCTTTAGTGCCCTGGGAATGCGTAGGTACGGGCATGAATATAGCGAATAACAAATGATGATAAGCGAATGATGCAGTTATAATGCAAACCAGTTTATAGCGCAATATGCGGTCGTGCTTATTATAATTCAATTTATCATCCAGTTATGGCATTAACGCCGACAGTATACTCCGTGTTAAAATTATCAAATATGGATACTGCATCGGTTTAATCAAGAGTAAAATAAACAACGCGGTCCGTTTTTAATAAATTCACACTGACAAAGCTTTTATTTCCTTTTAAATTCAAAGGCCGGAAATCAAACCGTTACTGTAAATAAAGCCATACATAAAGCAGCCGCTATATTATCAATTTATCGACTACCGAGAATGGAGAAAATAAAAACGAATACGAAGTTTCCAAAGCATTTCATGTATACAGAAAAATAGTAGGAGCCTGATTGAATTACTCACTATACTAAAGTTGGGGATGAGGAAAGACAAAACGCTAGCCTGACTTTGCTTTCGGCGGAGGGATTAATAACGCCCTGGTTACTAACTGCAATTTATTGATCCGATCGAAAGATGATGCACCACGACTGAATTCGAAATAAGGGAAAAATTTATGTGAAGTCGTAAGCTTAATATTGAAAACCCAAAAGTAATAAATGGAGCTTTAACCTCGGCAGTCACCAAAGATTTACGCCCCAGTTTTCCCTTAGAAAATGAAAGTTAAATTTGAGTAGCACGCCTGTCGTAGAGTTAAAAGGAACAAATTAATTAATGGGTCATAAAAAAATTAATGAGCGTATGTTGAATAAGTTCGTGTAAGAATATGGGGTACATAACTCCTCAACTAGCGACATACCTTAGCAATTTAATATCGAGTAAACTTTTTGTGAACTTTTATTAAAAAATTGGAGTCGTTTGCTCGCGTACAACTCCATAAATAATTCTAGTACTCCTGAGGGATGAACAGTATTACTGCTATAAAGGCCACTTTAATTTCAGTAAAACTTGTAAAAAAATGTTCGCTGGTCAAAATCAATATACTGAGTATATTTCTATCCACCTACACATCAAAATTTTTAGGCGTATTGGAAAGGGGTTTTGTTAGTGAAATTTCATGAACAATCACTGTTAATGATCAGCTATTTTGGGGGAGATAAAATCGAAAATCCTTGGTACCGTTTCAGTGAAAGCTGTATGGAATTCAAAAATTCCGGAAAATTTATCCAGATAGCGAAAACGGAAATTAACTAAAATTAAAGTTCCAGTTTATAATTTATAGCGGCGCTTTTATTTTTTCGTTCTTCCTCCCACTTCCCTCTCGCGCTCCGTAATTCTCTATACGTTAAAAAGCACATTTTTCTGTTCCTCAAAATAAGTCCAAGCTCTAAAAATTACACCAAACATTAATTCAACCGCTAACAAAATTTCGACATAAAATGAAAAAAGCATTTGCTGTAGGTTCATCAGAGCAACTTGATATTTTCTGGAGCATTTACAAAAAGGGAATATTTTACTAAGAAATACGACGGGAACCTTCTCATGATTTTTTTATTTTTGGGCTAATATTAGAACAAACAAAAACACCTTTAAATCTAATAAGACCTCAACTTTAACCTTTTTCTGTTCTAGAAGTATTTCAACCTAATTTAGCTAAGAAAACGTTCAAATATTAAACGTCTTCCCATTAATAAAGCAAAACCCAAAAATCTAAATTCTATCTTTAATATTGTTTGATAAGTTACTTAATGCATATTAATCTTGTAGTAAATCAAATTCAATTAGGAAATGTACGCAACAGTCTCTAATATCTTCTTTAACACTAAAAGAGCTTCCAAAAAGCTTAAGTTTAAGACTGCCAATTGTACCTGTTAAATCCATTACTAATTTCCTTTCAATTCCTTTAATCTTAACAAGCAAAACTTTAAAGGCTTTTTGTTACTCTTAGGAAAGGCAGTCCAGATCTTCAGTTAAAAAAAATTCATTCCAATCTAGCTAAACCTATTGTAATTAAAATACTCATAAAACTATATTATCTAACACTTTTTGTTATTGCCTTCATTTCTTCTATTCTCAGACGTCAAACGAATGCGGTATCATTTCTAATAAAACTCAGCTTAACTGCAGGACATTAAATAATCAGCAAGGCAACTTCAGTAAATCTAAGCAATAAATATCGGTAATGTTTTTAAAAAATTGCTTTCGATATCTAAACTAGCTACTTGAAAAAGAGCTCACAAAATCAACGAACTGTTAAGTTCAAATGAGCTTTGATAAACCCACCATAAATCAGTCGAGTGATAATCTAAAGCACTTTACTGCATGTTGTCAATATAATGTTCTGTTCGATTACGTACAAGTTTACCGCATATTTAAAACTTGAAACGACAGCTCGGGTTTATGAGTTTAAAATCTCAGTTTTTACTTGCGAACTGGAAGTAATAAAAACACTCGTCTAGAAAATTAATATAAATGAAAATGGGTATAAAAGACATTCAAAATTCGTATTTGCGCTCTTTATTTAATTTGGTTTTGTTTAAGAAGAGCTTGAAACATATTTAAACGAGACAGTTTAAAGTAGGGACAATCCACGGGATTAAATTTTACATACTCAGACAGGAATAAATGTCAGGATCTTTATTCGAAATCCCCGTATTATAAAAATTCCGAAATTACAACAGATTTGTTTAAAAACAAAGCGAAATTATTACCTCGAAAATATTCATCTTAACTAACATTTAAACTGATTATTTCGAAATTAACATTAAATACCATTTTAGTTTGCTAACTTAAACATAATTAAATTTTAATGCGCCCATTTGCTACATTTATGAACTTAGCATGTTATATAACTTTATGGTTTGTTTTGTAATGGCATATTATTTTGTTACAGCAGCTAAATAAATCCAATTTAGTGCGTGAGTTCCCACTCATTTACATTCAGTATGTTAATCTTTCTGGCGAAACTTTTCAAATAGTTACCAAAATTCCTACGAAATTGTCGAGTTTTACGATCATGCCACAATAAAAGCACCGAGATTTTATTTACCTACATTGTAACATAAAATCGGTTCTTCACAAATTAAACTCTCAGTACGGACTTTTGCTTTTACAGCGAATAAAATCTTCATCAACCGAAATGCTGGCAGCATCTGAAGTTGATTAGTTTTGCCACGAAACTTAATCTCGTTTAGGAATTGACAGCTATCACTCCCTATTTACTCCTTGCTTCTCGTGTTCTGCTGTGCTTATAAGAATCATGGAAAATTTCTGTAAATTATTTTTGAAACTTGGCGTTTAACGTACTTGTTAATTCACGGATCCATTTATCCTCTTCAGGTGCTGTTTTGTTAACCACGTTATTTATCGTAAGCTTGACTAATTTTCCATTGTTATTTAAATCAAGGCTTTGTGTATATACCGCCGGTTACACTTGTTATTCGAGATCGTGTATTCCTCAACAAGAACTGTCTTAAACCTGAATCATGTACCACAGAATCATAATTAATAATAACCTACAACGAACAATGGCAACCGGGTTCTCTCACAGGTGGAGCCCTAATGTCAGTATTCTCCTCCGGAATTTATTCTTAATTGCATACACATTTTTTATACGGGGTGAACTAGAAGTGCAGACGATTTCTCTACTATCTTACTTTGTTTTTACGAAGGTGAGAATTTCATTATTGCTGAATAAGCACTCTTAAGTAACTTCATTGCCAGTAATTAAGTCAAAGTTTAAATATTAGCATATTTTATGAATATATTTATTAACAAGCTTTAAGATAATGTATTACATTAAAAAAATTTTAAGGGTGCGGCAGCTCAAATGAATTTTTCTTACAGTTTTAGGTTACTAGAACGAAAGATGTTACTGCTTGTTAGTTATAACTAACAATAATATTAGTCTATATTTTTATAGTTGGAGTTTATGAGAAACACTTAAATAGAATAGATACATTTGTAATTACAAAGTTTCACATAACTATAAATACATATTAATATTTCAATGTCGCAGATTTATGAAAAGCGCAGCTTTCATTTAAAACCTCCCACGGAGAACTTAGTAATATTAGGAATTCATAAATCTTACACTATATCTTGATAAAGCCTTTTGCTTGAAGAAAAACAAGATGAAGCGTTTAATTAACAATTCCAAAAAAATTATTATTATTAGCCATTTTAAGGCCCAAAGTTTTCCTCGCTCACAAGTAATTACTCTCACAGTTTTTCAAAATTATGTTATCAAACCGATTTATTAAAAATTATTGTATTCCACATACATAAAAATATAGTTTTCAAACCTGAAAGAAATTCGAAAAATTGTTATGTTAACGAAATGTTTTTATTGCAGTTACTTAGTCAGACCATTATTGATTTTAGGCTTACGTGACAACTTGTACTATGTTCACATTTCAAAATGTATATTCAAAATCTGAAATTCTCTATTTCAAGAACGATTTTAATGACAAATCTCGATCTTCAAAGCTAAATAAACAAGTTGAACTTGATTGTTGCCGCTGTTTGTATTTTCCACAGAAAGCAAAATGGTTTCTCTGCTTAACGAAACGTAGTATTTGCACTAAATGGCAATTAACCTTGTATAATGAGCTTCCGGAAGCAACCCAAACCAAATCTTGTATATTAAAAAACTCACACTAAATCTGCAGAAATCTCATGAAATGATAAAAATTTCGAAGCACTTTGCAAAAAAATGGAAACAAGTTTTTAATGAAACTTTGATAACAAATTTAATCAAATATCAATCCAAACCGAATTAATATTTGATTTATGACAAACATTTATACGGAGCCATAAAATGACATTCCCCGTTAAATTCCTCCGTAAGCCTAGTGAAAATTAAATGACATAGTATGAAATTTGTACCTGTCACCTAAATTCGGTGGTACAAACTTTGGGGTTAAGGGTAGGACCTCTTATTATAAATCACGGACTTTGCTGAACTTCATACCAACAAGAGACTCGCGAGTAATTCAAACATATTAACTGCCACAATTTGTAAATCTAAACTCTTGGATAAAGCTATTTTAAGAAATGGCAAAATTGCAAATGTGGGCGGATATCGAACTAATCTAAATGGGCTTGAACTCTTAACACAAACATCACTTATCATAATGGCCATTTCTAAACGCAAATTATAGGTTTTCGAATGTTTGGAAAGATTAGCTCAATTTTTCAAAAGATAAATTTGAGAACTTTCTGTAAGGAAGTTGTACTCTTTAAAAATCCCCAGCAAGTTGTGAACCTTAACATCTCATTTAAACGTTGTTCTTACCTTAACCTTAATTATAAATTCATTAGCTATAATTAAATCATCTGTTCTGTATACTTCATAATAACGGCGTTCGTCATGTTAAATTAATGCTTCCCTTCTTTATTCATGTCTATAACCTTAGACTTTGTAATTAATACCAACAGATATGGAAGAAGTTTTCTTAAAATTCGTCGTGATGGATGGGCTAATTTACTAAAACAACACCGCTGAAATTATAAAAGTTTCTCGCACAAATGTGGCACCTTAAAACTTACATACTAAATTTAATTATAATAACTAACAAATATTAAAATTCTTGTGCCACTGGAAACCAGTTGTCATTAAATTAAGTAAACGTTTCTTTGGTGTCAGCAAGCTAATTTTTAAACGCTATAAACTTCGGCCTTTAATGGTATAACGACTTTTGAGGAAACAAAATCACTTCTTAGTTTACTTTTAACGACCGCTACGAATGCAGCATACTTAGGTGAAAGCAGCGCATGAAAATTCCCAGTACACAGAAAAACGTGAGATTCGTGTTCTCATTTAAAGGAAAAATGCTTATGAATTCTTATTTTTGTTCTTCAGAGTTTTTAATAGCAGAAACATAGCTTAATGTTGTTGGATGTTTTATAAAGCAAAGCAATGAAAACTCAGTACTGGTTTTTTAAAATTTTACAATGTTTTATGGTTCAAAAGTGCCCGGCGCCTCCACCAATTATTACGTAAATCAATAAATCCAAAACCAACACTTGATTAATCATAACTGTCTTAATTTTTAGAAATATGTATTCAACCTTTTTAAAAGACAAAATTAAAAGAGGTCGTCGCGCTTTCGTTTTAGTACCTACTTGAAGTATTGATCCATAAAACTAATTTGTAAAAATTGCCAGATTTTTCAGCTGAGGAAGCTCTTTTTCCATTTTCACTGAAATAATGCTTGTGAGACCCTAAAATTCCCTACCTTACATATAAAACGTTTTCTTTTTACAGGTAATAATTCCGTTCTTTCAGTATCCCCTTCAAACTCGACCTTAGTGACACACGCTTCAGCTAAAAGCATTGACACCCCATGCACATCCTAACCCCTGAAATAAATAAGTAATAACAACCAGGGTTTGCCAGGTTTTAAATTTTTTATCGGCGAAACTGTGCATTTCCCAAAATCGGGTCATTCGCGACTGCCTTTTAAATAAACAAAATTAACTAAACATGAAAGATCTTTTTGGTATTGATGGGGGAAAAGGCAATTTTCAGATTTAAAATTCAACTTCAAAAACAATAATTCTGAGGAAATAAACTAAGTCAAAGGGCAAAAGAGAAAATATCCGTTTGATTTTTCATCATCAAGGAATTTCCATGAAAAAATGTATGAAGAAGAAGCAACTTAATATGAAAGATCTTTTCTTAGATTTTGTTTATAAGTGAAAATGCAATTTTCAGATTTAAACTTCAAAAACAATCATTCTGAGAAAATAAACTAAGTTAAAGGGCAAAAGATGAAAAAACTGAAGACACGTGTATCAAAAAAAACAAACAAATTCTTAACTAATTCAAAAGGTAAAATTGAGAAAATAACCGCTTTGTTTTCATTGTCAGGGAATTTCAATGAAAAATCGAGGGCACGTGTGTATCAAGGTATCAACAAGTAACAATTACCATATAACTGAAAAGAAACTTTAATGGTATCTCGGTTAATAAAAAGCTTCATAAAACGAAAACCTAACAAACAATCTTTGCTTAAACTTCTTAATTAGATTGCACCCAGAACTTGTTGCCATTACAAAATACGTTTGATTTAACTAAATCTGACAATTAAAGCCGCTGTTTATTAATTTTATTGCCCTTATCACCCAGGTAAACACTGTCAAAACTGAAAAGCCATTTCAGTTCGTAATGAAAGCTACAGGAAATCCCACTTCCTAGCCTTAAACCCTGGAAGTTCGGGAAATGCTCTATGAGATTTGAATCTTAACTATTATATTCGTAGAGTTGCATGTTTTTTTGGGTAAAAACTTTACAGGAACATCCGACATTGACGTCGTAATTAGAGTAAGTTGGCATTATCTTGTAAATGGAATTGGCGAACTTGCAAAGTCACCCTGCAACTCGGTTAATCGAAGGAAAACAAGATGGAGAACAGTGCCATTAACATGAACCGTAACAGACAGCGTTAAGTGTTGTCTGTCGCATTGTCATCCTTTATGAAACTCAGTAAACTACGAAGCTAATCTAATTTATCGTTTACATTTTCATGCATATTTATGACGTTGCAGAAACTATTTATTTGGGATTGTTTAATGACTGACTTCCGGCTTGCTTAATTGCAACACCAAGTGCATCAAACTTAAGAACGAACATCTAATGAATTAAATTCCTCCGAAAAAATTAATTAAAAAAAGATCCCAGTCATTTCCTATGAAATTCAAATTTTCATTAACGCAGGAACATTTCACTTTTAAATTATTCAGGAGGGTACACGTGACTTTCGGAGCACAGCACCCTATACATCAAATCGGGAGTTTTATTACAAGAGGTAGATGTAAACAAACCAAGAACTTATCAACGATATATATTTTTTTCTGACAAACCTATAAATTTTCCACGTTGCGGGGCGTGCTTTCTTGCATAATTTAGCGGTTCATTAGCGTCCTGTGTTCGAACGGGGAGAAAACCTATTTTATTATGGACTGCGGATACAGTCAGTCATATTCGATCAGAATTTCTGGTTTGCTGAGTTTTATGAACTAAAATTTCGACCTTTTTAAATGGATTCCTGACCGGCACAATAAAGGACACATCATGCATGAAAGTTACCAACTCATTTATCGGAAATGGGGAACAATAGGCTTTTGGATTTGGATCGACACGAGATCGTTTCGAAGGGAAAGCTATTGTCATCCGGAGGTACACAAAAAGATGGACGTACACGACAAAGCTTAGGTTAGATAAAGATATGACATAAATTCCGGTGAAACACAACTGAGACGAGTATATCAAAAGCTGAGGTGTAAAAGAGACAAACAAGCTAGGTGGTGGATGGGCGTCGGGTCGAAGGGTGTGCCGGTGACTGCTATTGATCAAAGATAATAGTTGAGAATTCGCAATTACAGACGAAGATCTTTCTTATCTCAGATGAATCTATTCTCTAGGAAGCTTTATGGTGAAAACTAATGTTCGAGTTAATGTTAGTGATCGCATTATGTCGAAATTTACGTAAGAACATAACGAGTTTCCACTCGAGTATTTAAGGCCGTTTTTGATCCGAACCACTTTTTATAACCAAGTACGAAATTAAGATTCCACCATATGGCAAATAACAACTTTGTTTTGAGGTTTTTCATTTTCCTCCATTCACTTTCATCTAGATGAGCTTTTTCCCTTTATATGAACAAGAAATTCCGTTCAGTATAATTTTGTTCTTAAAATCTACTCAAATATTCTCTTTATAAATAACGAGAGGTTCTATTGCCTTAGTTGGGGTGCGTTGCGGAACAAATTAAATAGAGTCTACGAGAACGGAGTAAATATTTAAAAACTAATTAAAATTGCTCTGTACGCAGATGTCTTTAAATGATTATGCAAATACGTACGGAAATGGATTTTTAAATTGTTGTTAATTAAAACTTTACTGGTTTGTCTATATACTCTTCATTACTATTTTATGCAGCTTTTGTTAACATCCAAAAGTTAAAAGGTCATAACAAAATCATTTAATAAAATAATTTCGGTAATCAAATAGGTATCCTTAAGGGAACACTTCCTGATGCAGTTGAGACAAAGTTGGCTGGAGTGCTCTAGACTAGAAGTTCTGCGAAACATCCAAAAATATTACAGTCCTGGGTTTCTTTTTAAAATAAAAAGATATTTTTATATTTTGAAAGTTTCATTTCGCGTTTAATTTAAATAAAGCATCATCATACACAAAGGCTTTCAACCACCATGCGCATAAAAATAATCGATAAACACCCACAACTTATAAAAACCCAGAGAATGAAACAAGAAAATACGCAACGCACGCTTTAAAAAAAAATTAATTTCCACAACTGACCAAAAAAGACTCCTAAAAGAGCTCCTAGCGATAAAAGAAACCTGAAAATATATATTTTTTAATTTATTAACTCGGCGAAAAATGAATTTAAAAGTAATCCGATTAGTTTGAAAAACTCCTAACAAAGAATAATATTAAGTTTGTAATTCCTTAGCTCGAGTTGTTTCAAATTACAAAGTGAAAGTCAAACGTCAAAGGTACACATTTGTGTACTCGAGAAGCTTAAACCGTGTGGGCGAATAGGTGGGCGAATTACAAATATCGGATACTCCGCTCTTTATGAATGAAATTTTGGTACGTAGGAGTTGTACGAAAATTGCTGAATGGCCTTTTTTCATTTCGCAGCAGGTACAGCTAATTAAGGGCGTGCTTGAACGAGAGGGAACATATTGCTTGATAAATTTTATATTAACTTTTTTGAAACTGAAGTATTTCTAACTAAAAACACGAAAGCTCATATATGATTATGGGCAGCTTACCAAATTTACAAATTCTGGCATTTCTTTGTTTCTCAAAATCGTGGGTGAAAGTTACTTTTAAGTTGCCCTAATTAATGATTTACGCATCCTCCCACGGGTTTTTAGTAAACTTCGTTTTAATTTTCATTAATTTCCATTTTTTTTTTAAATTTAATAATTGACTTGTTCGTTTTCTAAGAACTTAATTTGCTTCCTCTTAGCTTTAGTTTCCACTTACAACCAAAAAATCTGTTAAACGTAATCTGGAACATCTTTCTGTAATTAATTTAAAACAATTTTTTCACTCATTAAAGTAAAATCGAAAGCACCTACTTGATTTAATACGTAAGCTATAAATGTATTTCCTGACTTTTAGTCGAAATTTTCGTCAATTTACTTTTTTAAAATCTGTCTCAAGTTTCGTACGATGCTACAAACTTCACAAAATAGCAAAAGAAGAATATTATTTTGTATCCGCATTTTTGCACGTAATTTTATGGAAGATTACCTGATATATATCATTATAACATTTTCTGATGCATCTGTTGCACTATAATTTCATAGAAATAAATCGAAACTAATACACATAAACCGTAGAAGATCGATTGTTCTCTGTGGAATTCCTCCAGTAAGACCTCGTATACAGCAATATCATTAACATTTAAATGCTTGAAGGAACTGAATAATAAATGTCAAGAATTAAATTTTCATTCTCCACAGTATAAGCTGGCAAGTTCTCAAAATCTTCACCATTACTCTTACAATTTTTCCTAATAAAACCTAAAGGAATGTTCTGTATGTCTTTAATAAAATGTTAACGACTTTATAAAAAGATCAAGGGCGTGTTACCTGAGATTTTTTTGTAATTGGTTAGTTATAACGTGAGTAATTATAAGCATGAACAATCGTGCGTAATTATTATCGACTTTTAGAAATTGAAAACGTGTATAAAATATTAAACAACGGCAAATTTGCGAAGCTTAAAATTCGGGATTAAAAGTAATTCCAGTGCAAATTTAAAACAACGAAGCGGAGCAAAACAAATACGGTAATAATCAAAATGCCACATCGAAATCAGACAAGCATTTATTGGATTTATGGTGTAATTTTTTCACAAAACAATCAGAAGATTGACTTTACACATTATGGGCTATCTGTATCGAGCGCGTGATTAATGAGTACGTTCGTGAAAGGAAATAGAGCCCAAAAGGAGAATCTACTCCAGTTCACATTTGGCAGAACAAGATGGAAAGCGTTTGAAAAAGGAACAATAACCCGAAAAATGAATAATGGCGTGACAATTGAAACAGCAAATTAAATAAGTATTACTTCAGGTAAAATCGTATCAAATATAATACATCACTCCACATTTAAGCATGTCATAATATAAGACGAACGAGTTTAAGGCATGATATGACAATACTAAAACCATCGTTGTTAAGAGTTCAGGCAAGTTCCAAATCTAAAAACGAACCCTTTTATTTTTTATATCCGTCCAAGTTGCACGCTAAATCCTAATGTCACCCGAAGGAGACCATATTTCATATTTAACATGAAAGCTCGAAAACGTCAAATAAAAGTCTAAAAAGACACAATAAAAGCTTAGTTAATCGTTATTCTGTATTCGCACGCTACAGACAGAACACAAAGTGCATACAAAACAAATATAGAACGATGTCGGACCTAAAATTTTCCTCTCTCGCATTGCCAAACCGAAAGAAAACTAAAAAACTTCATTTTTCGTTCTATTTTTACAGTTACTTCCGCGAACGCCAGAAATGCATTTGGTTAAGTTTCATAACGTTACGTTTACTATCGATAAACCAGGAATGAAAATTCCGAACCTTGGAAATACTTAAGCTTGAGTAAATTCCAACGTATTTTACGCAAATACTGTTAACAAGAAACATCAAAAACGAATCGAGGTTATCACGCACATTCCGCTTAGAAAATATGCAAATGCGTTGCATGCATGTTGAATTTATGAGATTTCTTGGGGGACAGATGAATTAGGCTTTTTATGATATTGTTATCAGCAGCTTGGGGAGATAATCTAAATTTCAGATAAATTTTCACGCAACAAATTTAGAAGTAATAAACCAGTTAGTTTAGAAGAATTTAATTAACTATATTTTTTACATTAATATTAATAAAAATAACTTATAGTTACAAAAATAAAGTTTGGTTCGTTTAAAATACAGTTTTACATACTTTAAACTAAGCTTGGTTAAAGAATAATGAAAATGAAACCAACATAATATTTAACTCAATCAAACTTTAGAAACATGAAGATTGTTAAAATTTAATTTGTGGTAAAAGTTTTAAAAAATTAATGAAAAGTTGTAACTCTCCAGCGACGTTCAAAAATGTCTTAAAATAACATTAGCAGAAAGCTTTTAGATTTCCTTTAAATCTCATTCTAAGGTCAAATTAACATTTTCGAAGTTTCAGGATTTGCATATAAATGCAAACCATTTTGAATCAAGTTTCGTGGTAGTTTGACAGAGGAGAATCTTAAAATGTAAATTTGGGCATCAGTGACTAAATGTTTGAGGTTAAATTGCACCAGATAACCTACGGTTTTAAATTTAAAACAAGAAATCCCAGGATTAAGCCAATCAAATACTTTCACAAAACATTTTAAATATTTAAAAGGTACAAAGCCAGCTCATGAAACTGAAAAATTCCAGAGTTACCTAAATATACTAAAGACTTAAGCTTAGATTTGTAGGACAAAATTTGAATTTAAAGTTTTAATAATCAGTTATTTATAACTCTGAATCTACGGACTATGCCGAACTACATAAACAAAAGTGTGAACGATATATAGACAAAAGCTTAGCAAATTATGGCAACAAAACACGATTGTTTCCCAAAATACATATTAATTATTCTTATCAAACCATTGAGTACGTTCACCATATACGTTTCGCTTTTACTTTTTATCAGCACAAGCCAAAAATTAATAAAGTTTCATCGCACAACAAAATTCAATTCAGCAAAATATGAAACCCACAAAAAGCTGTTTACAAAGGCTCGAAAATATTAAATTTCCCTATTAGTGTAACAAAGGCAATGTCCATACTAGATTAACGAAATTGTAGCTTTGGTTATGTTGTAGAAGGAGTATTCAAACCAGGGAAGTTATATTGGATGCTTTTCAGGGTTTGTAATGCAAATTAGTACTGATCGAAGTTCGACAATAGCGATTAAACGAAAAGTTCAACAGAACCCAACTCGAAATCTAAATTGAATATCTATACAACGAATAAAACAAAATTTGGAATTTCTGCAACGACAGTTTTAGCCTTTTAATTTTCTATCGAAATAAAACTTCAAATCCAAAGTTTCAAATTTAAAATTTTAAAAACAGGGGAAAAAATCATTTAGCAAACATGTCGTTTGGTAACAAAATGGCAATATGAGAACATCAGTCATAATAATAAACCTGTAACCGTTAAAGATTTGGGATCTGCAAGCACTTTGGCAAGTCATTCCCATATAATAAAGACAGAAGAGGGCTTAAATTGGACCCCTGAGGCACTAAAAACTCGTAAAGAATTTATCAACGAACAAACCCCCACATACAGCCGATGATAAATCAGAAAAAGTCTGTAAACAACCTCTAACCCAACAATTTCGTGAAATATGCAGGCATTTTCTAACAATTACACAGTGTGGGTCTACACCTCCTACTATGTTAATCGGTAGTCCTATACTTCGTATGTAAATTATGTGGAAATTCTTTTGGTGGATTAACTCAAAACAAAATTTTGCTTCGTTAGATGATACTATATACGTGGGAACTAAACAATTTATGTTTAATTAACTCAAAAAAGATTTTTATTAGAAATCCATAATTTTTTTTATTGAAAATGAATTTATTTTCAAAGTTCACTAACTCAAAAAGCTATAAATAATAAAATTACATAAAAAGTCAAAAATTATTAAATTAGTCCTTTTGGCAAATTAAAACATTTTACGTACTCTGAAAGGTTTTCCATAGCTCCATTTACATTCTGCAGCTATTCTTGGGGTTAAATGACTTTCGAGAAATAATTATTACAGTAATTGAATACGGATATTTATTGGACTACCACAAATATGCTGACAGAATTGACTTCTGCATAATTCAATCCTCTGGGTTTTAAAATGCCAACTACGAGAACATAAATTCAAATCCCAGCCGTAGAAAGATTTTTCAATGCGAAGCAATTTGAGATTAGAATACTCTTAGTAAAATAAATTAAGGTAAACGGCTAATTATTTCAGCAGTCAACCCTGGAAACTTAGAAATAAATATATTATACATAATTTCTCGAAGTAGTTCATCAGCAAAAGTTTAGCTCCATGATATTTTATAAAAAGACGAAGTCTCACAAGAGTTTGGACGTAATCCTTTAGATCTATTAAAAGAATATTCTATTTTAATCATCATCATCATCATCATCATCAATTGACATGGAGCAGATCCTCGTGGATCAAAAATAAAAACCTAACTTGTAAATAAGGGGATAAGGTATATAGTATTATCAAAACTTTGATCTTCTTTCTTTCAAAATTCATTTAAAGTATCATGTTTCAACCTAGAACGACATAAATAACCATATGACAATTTTATGACCGTTTTATGTCAATTTTATACAACTTTGCTACCGCTCGATACTCCACTAACTTACTTATATTAACAATAAATGTCTGAGTTCGTAATTTCAGGTATTAAACATTACAAAGTTTCCTTATGTAACTAATTATTTACCACCGGTGTTACAAGCGGATAAAATGCAACCCACAAGCTTTTCCTTTTTCTTCTCTGTGAAATTCTAGGGTCATCGTTTATAAGTTTACCTTGTGAAAATTCAGCGATAAACAGGGCCGAATTTCACAAAGAAATTTATACAACTTTATGATCTTGTTTTGATTTTATAGCATTTTTATTACAAAACAGCTAGTTTTATGGAAGATTTTTATGACACCCTTAACAAAGTTTATCTACAACTCTACACTCTGAGAATGATTTGATATATAACTTCAGATTTTATATAAAAGTATTATAAAATTGTAGCTTAGCTTATGATATTTGTAAATAAAAAACCAGCAAGTGCAATCTGAAAATATTACGTGGAATTTTGTACTTTGTTTTAAAGTGAAATCAAATAATGAAGAATCTGACATATTTAAAACTGATCAGTTTCCACTTTTTTTGTTCTAAATATGCGCCTTAAAATACGGATACTAAAAACTTTTATTAGGCTTATAATGAACGTAAGTTCCGACTATAATATTCAAATATTAAATTCCTCACATTTTATAAACAATTACCCTTTTTACTGATTATAAAACTACGCGTTTTCGTATTAACAAGACCGATTTTGCCCTAAAAACAAATTAAATTCGTTTCATACAACATATTGGCGAGAAGCTTTTAGAGAAAATTAATATCATGCTTCGCTGAATTCAGACATTTTTAATTTTCTGTAATACTTACCCTGTCTGAAAAAGAATTAAATCTTAAAAACTTCCAGAAATTTGATTGAGGCAAAAAATAGCGACCCAAATAAAATCGGGAGAATTAAACGAATACTTCTCCGGGCTGTTTTTGTATTTAAAATATGAATGAAAAATTAATCTTGATAATTGTTCGCTACAAAAATGCCAAAAGGAAAAAATTCGCAGATTTCTGTTAACAAAATGTGTTTTAATTAACTTTACATAATTAAATACTAATATTAGCTTTGTCCACGTATTATAGCTTCGATTAAATTGTGAATAATAGATTTGAAACCTTAAATAATTTAATAGTTCTATTATAAGCAAATTAATAGTAATTTAAAGGATAATAACTTATTTAAAAGTGCTTGGCCTAAACTTGATTATATTATTAATAACGTTACGTTCCTTTTGCCTTAAGACGATTTAATCGTTTCGAATTACAGCAAACAAATGGAAAATGGGAAAGATGATGGAAAATCTCGTGTTACATTTATCAAATGTAATTTTATGCTAAAGATTTGGTACGTTCTCCGATTTCTGAAACACCAAAAGTTTTTGATAAATACATGCTGTCGCCGATGGCAATTTGGTTGTTTAAATTATCATTAATGGCTCGAGTGCTCATCTGATAAATGCTTTTAGATATATTTACCAACGTATTCTATTTATGCTAATCTTAAGATGCTTAAATTAATGACCGAACAAGCTGTTAAGTTCGTTCTAATTCCATTAATATCTTTACTGTATTAGATCCTTTCTAATCTCATGAAAAATTACAAAACGAAAGTTACCCAGTTTTTCTCGTAAATTATTTAATATGTTTTTTAATCATAAATCATAATTAACGATTTTCACTTTTCGTTATTAGAAGGCGCCTATGAAAGATGCATCAATACGTTCAGACTTCCGTTTAAAATATTCAAACAAATTTTTATTCCTTTCAGTTTAATCCGAAGCATTCGTATAACCGTACGATAGTAGTTATTAATAAACTAAAAGAACTACACAATACCTACTCCATTTTCTCGACTCTCAAGTATTCAGAATTCTAACGCGAACAGACCATTGTTTTAAAATTAAACGTCAGTATAAAGAGCGTTGGGAAGTAAATTCTCCTTAGAAGTAACTTGTGACATAAATAGAGTACTTAATAGCCGTACAAGTTGTATTTTGAGATAACTTTGTAGAAAACAGAACGCAAACTTAGAAGTAAGAACATTTTGCTATTCTGAAATGTTCCTAAAACCGAATAAATGGCCTCGTTTGCCTCACATTTAGTAACATACCGTGTTGATAACGGTATGTAGGAAAACTAAAATTAATTTTTCCATTATTAAAGATCGTTCTGTTAAATTCAGTGGCGAAATAGAATGCTAGATTTAGTTCAGTTGTAATAAAATTCTGTGTGCTTCTAACAACCTTCAGAGTGTCAACAATGAGTTTTTGGTGTTTTCAATTTGGTTTTATGTACATACGTGTCGAAATTTTATGAAATCAATATTTGTCAAGCTCGGTACGTGATAGATCGCGTACCAAAATTTACCCTGCTGTGATAAATGATAACGAACGAAGTATTACAACTTCTGTTTATTTCCATAACTCAAGTTTTAATGACTTTAATATTAACCAGATATAAGAAAGAATATCTGCTACAACCTAAACTGATATATTATTTGCATTAATTAACTTCAAACTAAACAAAGGAAAAGGCGATTAAATCGAGTTATTTTAAAACTAGCACAATTTTCATACAAAATATCGTACGTAAAATTTACATACTTTGCCCTGATATAATTCGTGCACGCAATCTAACACCTGCACCTTAATGGAAACATTTACATTCAAATAAACACACGCCGTATAATCCCTGAGGGCATTGTTTTTTAACACAATTTTACTCGGCATTTTTGAATGGAAAACAAATTTCCTGATAATCAAATCAATTTGCAGCAGCTGAACTTTACAAGAGCTAAAGAGATTCCGATAATCAATGGACTAATGCGGACGTTAATAAGATACCGCTGGGCGAATAACAATAGAAATACTATAAAGTTTTATTTATTTAACGTGTGTGAAAGGTTTGCTTACTAAAATATTCAAGTTTTATTAATAAGTTTGGGAAAAAATTCGAAAAATTATTTACGTAAAACTGAAAAAAACAAAACAAGATCTTAAAAACTATCACAAAAAGCCCTATACAAAAATAAGCTTTCAGAGAAAAACACGTTTCGATAATAACATTCAGGTGTGGATAAACGCAGAAGGGCTCCCTGCTTTCCCTCTTGGGAAAACTCTGACAAAGGAAACCCTAAGAAATCTTTTAAAGAAGTTTTAGAGTGAAAGTAGAAAAAGCGCAAAATAATCAAATAAAATGTCGTCTTTATATAAGCATTAGCAAAATTTGTTTGTGTTATTGGTATAACAGCTTGAAAATAAAAGAACATGTTTGTATTTGTATTTTTCTAGATGAAAGAATCCATATTTTTAATATAACGTATGATCAAAAAAGAACGAAGTATTTTAGAAATTCAAATCAATGCCTTTAATAAGAATTCCACGACCTCAACCAAGACTTGCTGCACTGAGGGCCCCAGTTTCTTCATCTCCTGATGAATTTAACTTTCAGATATTTACCATGGAAACAACTGTATTAGCAAAACTTACCAAGGAAGATAACTGAAAGTTAAAGTTACCAGGAGATAGAAAAACTAGCCCTTAACCCTGATTAAGCATTCTAAGTTTGAGCTTAAATCCATAGTGAAATACCAATTCTTCTTGTTGTTTGAAACTAGATATCCTGTGATGTGTGTTTTATGTTTGAAAAATCCGTGTCCCTCTATTTAGTTTGTCAAAAAATTCTAAAATTCTCGTTTTCAACTCATGGAAACCCAACATGGAGGTTTTGCTTTTTAAAATAATGAACTGATTCTTTTATCGAAAAATTCTATTAAAACTCTAAATCCCTATCGGTCGTATTTAGTGTGAAACCATCCTACTGAAAATAGCCTTCTCGTGGTTCATCAGAGTGCGGTTCGTTTCTAAAATGCTGGAAAATATTATTCTTTACAGTCTTTACAGATATAGTCGAGCTGGTTCACCTTTCATCTTGCTATGACATCATGAATTGCAATTTTCACATTTTTTTCGCTACCTACGCCTTTCTCGCACCCTACGTTTCTAGTTTCGCTAAAAACTCTCACAGTTCTTTACATATCTCTATAACATTCACTATAGACAACTACAAAATATGGAAACTTTTGTGTAGATTCTAACAAACATACTCAAGCGCAATAATTCTACTGCCCGTTTTCAATTCAGTTTGAAAAGAAATATACTATTGTTGCTACCTAAACATTTTCGTTACAATTGTTATTACCTAATTATTTCCAAGTGAGACATTGTATTTCTACGACAAGCTTTGATTTTGTTCTTTTTTGTTCATAGGTTATTTATCATAACGGGCGTTCAAAAAGTGTTATAGTCTCGTATATAAATAACTCCCTAAACATCAAATGGGCCACTAAAATAATACCCTTTGCTAAAATATTCGCCAACCATTCTAAAGTACATAAAGGGTGAGTTTTTCAAACGTTAAAATACTATTCCATATATTTAATTAATTTCTTGATAATATTGTTATAGATGTATTTTGTTGCTACATGTATATAAATGAACATCTTCTTTAAATGACGTGCCTTTTACAGAGCGTTGCCGTCTTCTCTCCATATGGCCTACAGTTTTACGTGGGCTTGCACTTTTACTCCAGAGAAGATTTACTAGGCAGAGATACCTCAGTGATTTGCCATCGCCTTCCGAGGAAAGCGGTCGGGTGTTTCCGTTGTTTGTGTGGCCCTGGGAATCGAACCCGAGCCAGTCTTAATCTCAGTGATCGGACCTGATCGGACATATGCTGAACCAACTGAGCCACGACCGAGAACATCGCAAAACTTTATTTTTTCAACTAACATGTTTAAACTAAACCAAAAACGGAGTTTTAGTCAAATCCAAGTCTTTAAATTCCCTGCCATGATAAGTTATTACTTACAAAGTAATGACATGTTTCAAGTCGCTGATTTTGACTTACTTAAATGAACATACTTACTTTAAGACGTATTTTTAAATATAAACAGTCGCGCAAAATTTTGAGACTTTTAAGCATTCGTTGTTTTTAAAGAAAAATATAATCTATAACTAGTTGTGATTTCGAGGCAATAAAGTAAATAAACTTCTCTGATTTCCTTCAAATACATATTATTCTCATTAGTTAACCAAAACCCAAAACTGGCCTAATTAAAACTTATTATAATAAAATAGCAGCAATTAATCATTATTTTCGTAATCAATACCGTTTCGTTCCATTTCCTTCTTCTACAAAATAAAGTTTTGCTTTACTGCAAGCGGGTTTTGTGCCTGTATTCTAATTACCGATTCTTGTACAGTTAAATTAGTTTTGTAACTAGCTGTTTGGCCATTACATAAGCTTTTTGAATTTCGCCATATAAAATCATGTACTACATTCAGTATTCAAATAATAAGTGAACTGACCCTATAATGAATCTTCTCAGGAATTAACTAAGTAAGATTTACAAACGAAATATACTTAAGAAACTCAAATATAGCACAATTAGTATTTAGTTTATATTGTATTTCCCTGTCGTTATAAAACGTGCTTTATCTATCCTCAATAATATTGTAGAAGTAGCTCATCTTATTCCTGAGATTAAGCCTCAATAACATTGAAGGTAGGTATAGTATAAAGCGCAATTTTCTCGATTTGAACATAAAACGTCTTTATCTGGACTGTTTAAATACTAGTTTCAAATGTTCTCCGTATAACGTCGCTTACCAACGAAAACAACAGGCCTTGCCATTAGACAAAATATTGATCATGCATATTAATAACTGACATATATTTATGCTATGAATGCGGTTAGGTCAAGTGAAATTGAACCGCGAGAGAAAAATGAAAAAAAGTGTAAACACTGCAAGAAAAAAGTAGTGACATCAATGAATTGTGAAAATTGTGAAGCCAGCTACCATAAAAGTTGTGCTTATCAAGCTGGAATCGTAGATTCAGAAGAAAAAGTGTACTGTTGTCAACACCAGCAAGAAAATGAGGTTAGTAGCATAGGAAACCAAAAAAAAGTAAAAATATTTGATACTCAACTGGAAACTAAAGAAGAGCAAAAATTTGGAAACAGTAATGCAATAAACACGCAAGCTGCACACGGAAACCCAGAACATCTGGAAAACAATTACTTAAAAGAAATAAATTATCTAAAAGAAATCATCAAGGCTAAAGATATTATCATACATGAGTTACGTGACAAGGTAAATCTCCTAAACGGAAAAATAGATATGATGGCAATAATAAAAAAACAAGACCCAAATGTAAAATTTACTGCTAATGATAACAAAGATAGTTCAACCAGCACACAAAATTTATTTAAAAATCCCATGAAAGAAAACATTCAAAACACTAGGAATAAAAATTTGCAAAATATGAATTACGCTCGTGTAGTCTCAAACTCAAATAAAAACCCCGATTATACGAGGGCCAAGCTGAATTTATTGAGAATAAGAAAATCTAGTAGGCCTTGAAAAACAAAACATACAGTGTTATTTAGAACAACTCTTTATCTGTCATTTGAAGTTTAGTTGTTGAAGTTACGTTCGTGATAACTCAAGTTACTAATTTTTTAAAGTGACATTACAAGTAAAAAAATGGAATTAACCAGAGAACATTTTCGAATCATGATTTATTATGACTTTAAAAAATGTTTAAGCGCTTATGAGTGCAAAGAGAGTTTAGATTCAGCTTTTAGTGAACAAGCACCTTCCTTGGCTACAATTTACCGATGGTATAAGGAATTTGAACGCGAAAGAAATTCTGTTCAGCATCAAAAAGGAGCAGGGCGTCCTCCTACGGCTGTTACCGACAAAAACATTGCTGCTGTTAAAAAAATAATTGAAGTGGACAATAAAGCCACTTATGCGGTAATAGAGCATCAACTCAAGATTGGATCCTCAGCTGTTAAAACAATCATACACGATCACCTGCATTTAAAAAAAGTGGTCAGTCGTTTTGTGCCGCATCACCTTTCTGACTTCCAAAAAGCAGAGCGTGTAAAAATTTGCCATGAAACTTTAAATTTCTTAAATAATGGCGGACACCAAATTTTTTCCAAAATAGTGACAGGTGACGAAACTTATATTCCCTTTTTCGACGTACCTACCCGCCAAGAGAGTCGTATATGGATTCACGAAGATGAGGGAACTCCAACAATGACCAAGAAGCAGCGAGCTATGAAAAAAGTTATGTATGCGGTATTCTTCAGAAGTACGGGCCTAGTAAATGCAATTAAGCTAGATGGACAAAAGACAGTTACAGCTAAATGGTACACTGAAAAATGTTTGCCTGAAGTGTTCAGTAGAGTTCCAGACAAGGGAATTATGCTCCACCATGATAATGCATCATCCCATACGGCAGCTTTAACTCTCCAGTTTTTAGCTGAAAAAAATATAAAAGTAATAGAACATCCGCCGTACTCACTTGATTTAGCAATGTGCGACTTTTGGCTATTTTTTGTGCTTAAAAGGAATTTGCGGGGTAGAAGGTTTTCGTCTGAAGAAGAGATTGATACCGCAGTTCACGCTTATTTTGAAGGTATTCCGAAAGAAGATTGGTTGGGAGCTTTTAAACAGTGGAAAGAAAGAATGGTCAAGTGTATCATTGCTGAAGGGAATTACTTTGAGCATATTTAAAATAAAATCCTAGAAAATATTAACCGTGTTTATTATTCTCAATAAATTCAGCTTGACCCTCGTACTACTACAGGAAATAGCCAAATTACAAAAGAACACTTATCACATACTTTGCATGAAATAGAAACGCAAAACTTGGCCAAATCGCTTATAAATATAAATTTAGAGCATTCAAAACCTGAAGTTAAGCAGACAAAAATACCAGAGCTAAATCAAATTGATGATGGTTTTACCACAACAGTAAAAAGAAGACCGAGGAAGACATTTACTAGAGTTGGGGAGGCCGAAAGTGCAGAAAATACAGAGGAAAATAAATTTGAAGGTCGGGTAAAAGACGACAAAAAGGCTTGGTTATTTATCTCTAAAATAAAGGATGATGCAAACGAAGAAATCATCAAACAATATATAAGCAAGAAATTAAAGGATAATGATACTGTCGTAAAAGAAATCATACCATTCCATAAAAGAACCAACAATAAATGTTACCAGGTCGCGGTGAATTTCAAATTCAAAGATACTGTCTACGATCCTCAATTCTGGCCAAAGGGAGTTGCTTATAAAAGATATACTTTCAAATTCAGACCAGAACCTACTTTTTTAGGACAACCAACAGAGAAGACGCAATAAACTTACGGTCAACAAATAAAAAAGCAAGGGGTACTTCCACGAATAAAGACAAACAAGGAAATTTCGAGGTAAAAATTACATACATAAATGCACAATCCCTTACAAACAAAATAGATGCAGTTGAGATACTAGTTCACGAACAGAACAGCAAAGTTTTATGTATTTCAGAACATTGGCTTAACAAATATAACTACACTACTCTTAATATTAAGGAATTTATATTGGGAGCTGCTTTCATAAGACATCAATATATCCATGGAGGTGTTTCTATATACGTTAGAAGAGATGAACAGTATTCACAAATCGATTTTATATCAAAATTTTCAGTTGAAAAAACGGCCGAACTTTGTGGCATATATCTTATAAAGGAAAAAACTGCTGTGATTTGTATCTATCGTTCTCCCGACGAAGATGTCAAAGAATTCCTTTCAATCTTGTCTGAAATGCTCACAAAAGTATCACAGCATTACAATGGCAACCTAAAAATTATTCTTACTGGTGACTTTAATGTGGATATCTCCACGCCAAATAAAAATGCAAGAGATCTATTAAACACATTAACCAGCTTCGGACTGAAACATACAATTACTGAGTTCACAAGAATACAAGGTATATCCAAAACCACAATAGATAATGTATTCACAAATATTAAAACCTATAACGCCTACACGTTTGCTACAACTTTATCCGACCACAAAGGAATAATTTTCAGTATGACTACCAATTATGAAACACAATCAAGCCAAAAAAATAAAATAAAAATAAGAGCTCTTTCGCAGCAAAATTATAATAATCTGGAAGATCTCGTAAGGAAACAAACATGGACAAGTTCACTGAGCATAGAGGAGGCAGATGGAAAATTTAATGCAATTTTTAAACAGTTAACTACATGCATAGAATCTGCTTTCCCTCTTAAGAAAATTCCAGTTCGCACAAATAAAAGAAACAAACCAACGATCTATAGTAACGAGCTTAGACAAATTAAAGAAACACTCACACTAATACAACAAATCTACAACAAACTGGGAGGTGAGGATCTAAAACGAATACTTAAAAACTACAAAGAATTTTACCTAAAAAAAGCTACAGATGAAAAGAAAAACAACTACTTACACTCCATTCGAAACTCGGAAAACCCACAAAAAGCTATCTGGGGTGTTATCAAAAAGGAAACAACTGCAATACAAAAATGTACAACAACACCACCAGCTGAAGACCTAAATAAATTCTTCTGCAATGCAGCTCAAAATGTACTCCAAAACATACAAGGAGGTAAAGGCGATCATATGAAATTTATTAACAACATCCAACTAAATAATCATACATGTTTCTTGGCACCAGTAACAACTGAGGAAGTGGAAAAAATAATTCACAGGGTCAAAGCAAAAGACTCATTGGATATATATGGGATGAACACAAAAATGCTAAAAAAATGTTCTGATTCATTGTCACAACCATTGGCTGATTTGATCAATGCATGCTTCCAACAAGGGTTTGTGCCCCAAAAAATGAAAATAGCCAAAGTAACTCCTGTTCATAAATCCGGAGATACTAAAACTCCAAATAACTATAGGCCCATCTCAGTACTGCCAACTCTCGCAAAAGTATTAGAAGCAGCTATATTGTCACGTTTAGCATCTTTTCTGGTTAAATATGGAATCCTTTCTGAACAACAATTTGGATTTCGCACTGGCAGAACAACTATTGATGCTATCATATCCATACTGAATTTTACATGGGACGCTTTTGAAGAAGGTGAGGAGTGTAGGATGTTAATGTGTGACCTCTCCAAAGCTTTTGACTGCTTACAAAGAGAATTTCTTCTTCAGAAAATAGAACGATACGGAATAAGGGGTAAAGTTTCAGAGCTTTTACATTCTTACATGTCAAATCGCATGCAAGCAGTATATCTGAATGGAGAACAAAGTGAGTTACAACATATCACACATGGTATAGCCCAAGGGTCGCTTTTAGGCCCTTTATTATTTTGCCTGTACGTGAATGATCTTCCACACAACATCACGTCCTATACAGTGCTTTATGCAGATGACACTACTTTCTTGTGCAGAGGTAAAAATGAACAACAACTTACGCTACAAACAGAAAAAATCTTAGAAGAAGCCACAACTTGGTTTTCATGTAACAAACTTCTTCTTAATGAAGAAAAGACTGTTCAGTTGCCTCTGACAAGTAAACGAAATATAACGCCAAGGAATGCTGGTTTTGCTAAGCTTTTAGGAATAACAGTAGATACCAGACTGACTTGGAAGGAGCATATTAATGCACTGTCAGGAAAATTATCATCGGCATTATATGCTATCAGAAGAATTAGGCAAATTACGGACAAACAAACAACAATCGTAGTATATCATGCACTTTTTCATTCACGTATGACCTACGGAATTCAACTATGGGGTGAATCAGCACATGTCATTGACATCTTTATACTACAGAAAAAGGCCTTACGCATAATAGAACAAGTGAAACAACGCACACACTGCAAACCATTATTTATAAAGAATAAAATAATGTCTCTTCCATCTTCGTACGTCTTAAAGCAGCTGCTTAGAGCCAAAACAGAGCTTCCACAATTAAAAAGAAAAGGATCTACAACAAAGCACCATCTACGTTCAAACTACCAGGTACTTGTTCCAGGCCATAGAATAGCAGCAACTTCCAACCAGCATAGACACTTAGAATTATTGAATCAGCTACCACTAGAATGGATAGAAAAACCATTTAAAGAATTTAAAAATCTGGTTAAACTATTCTTGATACAGAATTGTTTCTATACAGTAAATGAGTTTGAACAATGTGTTAAACAAATTTAAAAAATGTATTACATATGTACCTACTTACCTACTTGTATTTTGACATTACCTCTACAATACACAATATGTTATTTTATATGTATCTGATGTACTGCTAAAAGGTAAAATAAAGTTTATTATTATTACAATGAGCAATAACTGTAGCTAAATTTCAAACTATAATCAGCAAATGTATTGGCAAATTGATATATTTCAAAAGTGATTAAGCAGATCATCAAAATCAAGTGTTAATAATTCGACAACTAAAAGACGTGAAAATGTCGCAAATACTTTAATTGGCAAAATTAAAAATGTTGCATTAGCGCCTCTGGCAAAGTGTTCCCCAACTAAAAACGATTGCCTACTTAAATGTACTAGAGCAAATGACCCACGCTGGCTACATTTATAAACCTATGTTGGAACTTAATTGAATCACAGTTCACTCAGGGCTGTCACACAATCATTCTGAACCTTTTTAAAGTAACAATTTGTAAAAATTATTCCCTGTAATAAACCGATATATGTATACATGTGTCTGACAATATTAAAGGCCGTATTAACTTTAGGATAAATCTTGAAGGACAGCGTCGGATTAAGGGAAATTTCCGCTAGAAACGGGGACATTTTCTGTTCCAATTTTTTTTTATAAGTCACAAATTTTTTCTCTTTCTCTCTATAACGAAACGAAATAAAATAAATTTTTCTAAGCGACCACTTTATTCTACTTCATTACTAATACGTCCCTGCTGAAAGAAAGGTTGCCCCTTTTCGGCACGTATTTTACAAATTTTAATAAAAAAAACTTAAGTTTAATCTGAAATTGCTTTACCTATATTTATCATTTTTTATCGAAGAAAAGTTTCAAAAATTTAGTGAACATATTTCAAAATTTGCTAACATCAACTGCTACATATAAATAAAAAGAAACAACACTGCCTCAAACTTGAAGAGCCTGAAATGAAATACGGGCGACGATAGTATAAAGTATGAGTCTCACACCCAAAGTGTCTGGTCCCCCTGATTGTTCCCTCATCTTTATAGCGTATCTGCCCCTCGTGGCTTGTATCATTTCATTATTTGACATTAATCAAGATGGTGTTGTAAGTTTCAAACCACTGTTAACTATTACATGGAACAAGTTTAATTAACGTGTTTCTAGAAGTAATAAATTAATTTAAAAAAAAATCCGATGTTGCTTAAAAGTAAAAGGAAAACATTTTTGGAGGGCATGGAAAAGCTAATTTTTAGCTCAATAAAACAAGTCCATAAAGGTCATCCGGATGGTTTTTCTTATCTTAAAGAAGGAAAAAGATCACCGACTGAGCCTTTAACGCCAACAACCGATTATGTTCGAGAAGGAAACCATAGCACGTAGCAATTTGATTCCACCGCGAATCGGTGGATCTTATCGGCACCCCCAAAGCTGCATCGCGATGCCGTCGCGACGGCCGGAGTAGTTAGAGGGGGCGCGTCTCTGCAAGTGACGTGTTCTTTTACCACCGTGGCCGGGCGTGGCGAAAATCAATATAGCACAGATAGCGCAGCCACGGAAGAAAAATGAGCCAACAAGAGGTAATTCGCGAACGAGCGTACTAATTTACTATGCGAGCTTGTTTGCATATAAAACGATTGTTAAATCTTGCACTTCCTTCCATCGATGATGATGTACGAGTCAGACATTTGATATACCAAAAGGAAAAAGCGTTAATTCAATTGCTAGCATCGACGGTTCCCAAGATTTGCTTCGGTTGCTAAACGAGAACATCCGGTGAGAAAAAGAAGGCAACGTTTTTATTACCGCTAGAAAAGTTAACGTACACGGCATTTTTATACTTATTTGCATGTGCCGTTCGTACTTATTTTCGTATTATATCGCAATATACATAGTACACGCATGGAATGCGGACGGGGAAATATAAATTCATAAAATATTCACCTTTTAATCTGCAATTCAAAATTCAGATAGTCATCAGCACGTGTAAAATGGAGAATGACAAGAATGGGGACCGAGCAGTATATCAAACGGAAAGAAGTCCTTCAAATGAAAACAACCCTTTTCTCCGACAATCTGCTATCAACATCGGGTAAGGTTAGCAAAGTAGTCCGCCCTATAGTTTAAGCTCCCATAAATTCTACCTGCTTCCGTCTTGGTCCAAGTAAATTCTCTCTTTTATTTCTGCCACTTATGACACCTGAATAAACGCTACGCAATTTTTCAAGAGTTTTGAGCGTTACTTCATCTGCTACTTTATTTACAACCAAAAAGTTCGCCGGTAACAGGCGCATTTCAACGTTTCGAATGTCATCGTTACTTCCGCTATGTTGAACAACTCAAATACTGTTTTCCACACCGGAAAACCTCTACATGTGAAGCTGCGATTATTAGAAGCACGTCCGAGCGATAATCAACATTTTGCTATATGCGACCCAACACATGGTCCTACTCATCAAGTATTCTTCGGAGAAAATTCCGGAGACCACACATGGATCTTAAGTAGATCATGTCTCGAACATAATTTATAGCAGAAGGAACAGCTATGAACCAAATGATGGATTCAGAAGCTTTGACAATCTTTTCTTTTGTGAAAAACACAACATTTTTCAGTTTTTATTTAACGTAGCAATACAAAAAAAGATATAATATTTCTGTAAAAAGTGCTACTTTGATTTACGAGAACGACAAATTTAATAACACCCACCGGAAGTCTTTCTATGATATAACATAGTTCGAAGGAAACTAGGCAAGACGACTATTTTTATTTTGGCCGACAATATTTATTGCTCATTTGTCAGAATTTTTCGTCTGATTTATTTAATGATGGCGATCGTTAAGCAGAAGATCGTGAAGTCAGGATAATTTATCCTCTTCGAGCAAAATTTATCAAAACGTCTGTTTTTCTCTTTTTTGCCACATTTGGTTGCTTTTTCGGCTTTTAACAATTTTATTAATGCTTTCTCGATGTGATATAACAAATCTATCGTGCCAAAGGACAGAATTGCTATATAGAATAAAGAAGTTTAGCCGTTTTATATAATATCAACAAAGGCCAAGGTCAGAAAATTACAGATTCTTGTGAAGATTAAAAACTTTTATTTTTATTTGTTTTTGTTATGCAGATTTTTGCGTTTGATAAAACGAACTGATTTCTCCTAAACCCCATATTTCTTATAATTATTGTTAAACATGATGAAATGTTAGTAAAATTCCAAAGCTTGAAGCTTAACCTTTTCTAAGGCAGCAAAATAAAGTGGACATTTACTTAAGTTGAAGTGAAATACAGACGACATCACGAAAACTGCTACGTGAAATTAACGTAATATAATTAAAGTTTCTTCATGTGGCAGGATATAAAAATAAATAGAGTAACATTTAAACAACAAAAAGCTTGCGAGTTAATTAACGTAACCTAATTTTTTATAGCACAGCGTGACCCATTTTTGCAACTTTTGGTTTTTAAGGCGACCATTTTAATTGTTCTAGCCTCACTTTTATTAAAATTATCATCACCTTAAAAAATTTGTTTACTGTTATTGAAAATTCTACGTTACAGTCTTTCAAAGAAATTAACCAAGACTTAAATTTTCCAATACAACATTCTTGCCCGCCCACAGTTTAATAATTCTTAACTCAATTCAATTTTTTTCCGATACTGAACTTTTTCTTTTAAAACTCATCTGCCAAATTTGAAAATAAGAATGCTAAAATTTGTGACATTCTAAAAACCAAGCGAAAATAAAAACATTTACCAAATCGATTATATATGGATTTCAAAGATATTTCTCTAATAAACAGAAATAAAGCCCCAATATCGCCGGCCTAACAGAAGAAAACATTTTCATTATTGCAATTTCCTTTCTGGAAAAGAATTCCGAAGAATTACACAATATGAAATTCTTCTATATAAAAAATTAGATAAAGTAAAATCCCTATATATCCTAATACAAGCTTTCTCTACAAATAATATTGTTACATAATGCCAAGCAAAATAATACTAATTTAAAATGCTTTTCCAAGTTTTAATAATACTATAAAGTTTAAATTTGGGGATAGTTTATTAACTACAAATCATTTACACACTAAAATCGATTCTTCCTACAAAAAAATAACAAGATAAAGTATAAATGACTGTATTAATTTAATTTTCGGACGCTGAACATGAGGAGCTATCAAATAATACAGTTAATACACGATACCCTGAAAGATAACCGAGAAAATATATAAAAATTGAGGTAGAAAAAAGTTTAGAAATTCTTTATTAGATCGACGACTACAATTTAAGGTCAAAATTTTTATTGACAATATGTCCCTTGTCGGCGATAACCCATTACGTTTAACCATTTAATCTAATCAGAAGCAATTTAAATCCCATGTTAATTAAAAACCACCCTACTACAACAGCATTTCAAGATTAAGCTTTTAAAGGGGCAAGAGTGGTCAATTTGTTTAGTATTTTATGCAAGTCACACTTCTGTTTGGCTTATATTTATGATGTAGATATAAGCTTCAATTAATCTGTAATTTAAACAACTTAATAATCCCATCGTATTCGGAATTTCGTCGCTATAATCGTTTTAAAACAGTTCAATACTGCCGAATGGGAGGCTATTTATAAACTTTAAGGCAGAAGTTGGCTTCTTCAAAGATGCGCTCGCGTTGGAACCGACATAAATTTTAAGTAAACAATCAATAGACTGTTTTTGGTAAGGTTCGTTGACACGATACGGTCAATAATCCAAGAAAGTGTAATGTTTTAAGAGTACATATCGGATTTTTTTAAAAGACACGCAAAGTTAAGCAGCTTCGAGTTCCAATACCATTAATCAAAGTGCCAACTAACCCTAGAAAGCGAAAGTTTGGAGAATAATCCCGGAGTTTCCATGGTAGAATGTTGAAGAGACGGTCAGAAAATAAACAAAAATCGTTCGTTTTTCCAAATACGGAAGGACCACATTAGCCTCGACCTATATTTAATGATTTTTCGGTGTGACGCCTACTTCAGTACAGCAATTATATTTATATCCCCTACATTCCCGCAGTTTCCTAATCATTAACGGATCACAGATTTATAACCGACCCCCGCAGCATATTTCATTAAACGAGGGACGCCACAAGGTAAAACGACAAAACCACGCGGGCATTCGAAACTTTTTAGACGAGTTACGCCGAGTTAAAAGTAAACTCTGTAATAGTTCTTAACGCCAATGTTTTAACAATAATTTAAATCCATAAATCATGGAAACCCGCATTAAGGTAACAGTTTTAAAATGGAAATTGCCCAAGGGACTATAAAGTGAAATAACGCGAATGTAAAACAGAATATAAGGGAAAAGTTGGAAATTTAGTCGGCAATGAAACTGTCTAGGAAATGATAACTTCGTCCATTTAACTAACTATATGTTTATTTTTCGCACAAACATGACTAGTGTCGTCCGTTGACGCGAGTTTTAATTAGGATGGCGGCACCAATTAACACGATACGGGCTGGATAGTTAACGCTCAACTTCCAACAATTTTCAAATCCAACAAAATGTGGCGTTGTTTTACAGTCGCCTACCTCTCGCCTTTGTTCCCTCGAAAGAGGAAGACATGACATCTGATAATTTAGTAAATTCCCGGAACAAAACCGTCTTTCGCATAAAACCCGCGCCCTGAATTGCCTAAAATTACTAGAAAAATAAAGAGCTCCCGAAATTAACCAAGATATCTCTAACATACACGAACGAAGCTTGGAACGCAGGATGTAAAGACAACCGAAGATATTGTAAAGACCGCTCGTAGAGATATCTACCTATACCGGAATAGTTTTTACAAATCATTCATTAATCATAAATCATTAAAACCTCGTGGAACATTTACCACCGTATAAATAACTTAAAATATCTTGTTCGGTCTCTAGAGAAGATTAGGTTAGCAATTCATCCTTTATTTGTACAACCGGACAAAGCAAAGCTACGAAAATAAAAAGCAACCCGACTTTTATAAATTTTATTTAACGGACAGCAAAGACGTTTACTGAGGGGGAAAAATTCTTGAGGAAGTTATTTGTTCCTGAACATAGCCTAAAATACACGAACGAACCAAATAAACTGAAAACATCCATTAATCGATTCATTTATAGTAGCATTTTTAAATAGTTCATTTTAAAAGCATTTATTAAATATATTTTTCGTAACTTGCCATTCTAAAAATTTAAGCTTTTTTACGTTTTTCATTTGAAATATTATTCTTACATTACTGATATTAATTAAGGTATAACTTCTTTTTAATTCGAGATTTATGCATGAAAGCTTAAAAGGAACGCAAAGAAAAAAAAATCTGAAAATTTGATAAAATAACTAAAAGTTTTTGATTCGTTCCTTCACTAAAACTAAACGAATTTAAGCAAGAAATATTAATGTTTTAACTTTCAAATTTTTCAAACTGACCACATATACCAGCACCTTTTTATTTCTTTTTTCAAAACATAAATAAATAACAACAAATACAAATAACAGGAACAACCAAATTTAAAGAAAACGCATCTCAGACTGTTATTAACCTTGGACCTCGTTTAAAATTTAAGTTAATTAGTAATAGGGTGGAAAAGGTTATTCACCACTTACATTCATCTGTATTTAAACCTAAATTTATATAATAACAGAACTTATGTAGTTCTTAAAAATTCTTTCTCGTGTGGTTTTTAAAAATGTATTAAATATACCTGCTTTACTACGAATTAAAATATCATTTGCAATACATCTGCTATTAACGATTGTAGAATCGCGATTAATACGAAAAGATGTAAAGACCATAGTAAAAATCTTTTTTCAAAAATAACAGAAAAGCATTAGAGAATTACGTCATCAAATCCAGAAGCTAAAATATAAAAGCAAAACTCCAAATTATTGATATACGAGTATTTCAATCAAAGATAACGTGTACTCTTACAATTATGAATGAAAAAACCTACTCCAATAATATCCGTAGTAATAAAACTCCGGATTTTAATCAAAGAATCAGCCTACATTCGGAAAAACCTACGCATTTTATATTACACACATAACAGTTATTAGAAAAAAGATGAAAAAAAACGTGGGCTTTCCTGAAATTTCCTTTGTTTTCAAAGAACTTTTCACTTTTATTTTAATTAAAAATTTGTTTCAATAATTCCTTTTGACAAATATTGATTTAATTAAAAATTATTTTGTCGACTTGTATGTACAATGTACAAAGTTAATTACAAGCATATTATTCAATAACAAGTTCCACCATCCCACACAAAATTGTTTGCCATGTTACTACTTCAGTTTCAGTTTCAAATACTCACATCATAATTAAGTAAGACTAACTGCAAAGAAAAAAGTCAGAGCAAACTCTGGAATAAACAAACCAAAGTTAATTTGGCAGAATTTTACACAAAATTAAATAACTGCCTCGTTAAGCGGGAAAAACTTTTCTTCACCTCACGTTTAAACCAAAACAAAGGCAAATTAAGATGTGAAACTTTGTAATATTGCCTGGGGGGTTGGTAACAGTAACAACCCTGATTACGCCTAACTACATATTAATTTAAATTAGGCCATAGTTCCTGACTGAATCAGAAACGTTAACCTTTGTCCAGATAGGGTTATCCCTTAATTAGTGCTCTTACTTCCTATTACCTTCATCACGTAACGTTTTCTGGAAAATTAAAAATTTAATTCCAAGTTTATAAGAACATAATTTAATTAACTTGTGGTAGTTTTAGCTGATACTTAAACTTCATTTTCATGCTGATATCTGTTTATTTTAATTAGATATATTCAAAGAGGATTCAAGAATAAAAATAAATAGTCTGCTAACACATTTAAAAATCGTTCAGAAAATAGTGTTTACTCAGCAAAGACTTAAAATGCCAACAAACAGTGTATTTATCTCGAATAAATCGAAAAACTAAGTAAGTTTTCAAAATAAATCTTTAATAAGCAGTCGTCAGAGGGATCGCAAGGAAATTCCATAGAGCAACTTTACGAGCCGAAAAAAGAGGAAATGAAGGAACTTTCCTCCCTAATACGCTCAGAGCGAGGGTGCCTAAATGCAATTTTTGGTAGTTTTATTTACAACTGTACTTTATCGATTAGCGAGACAAAATAGGGGTAGTTCCTTCTCTTACTGTATTTGTAGGAAAAGCTCGAGAACCGAAGTTATTTTCTCAATATTTACTTGAACGGTTTGGATCGACCGCATTTAAATCAAGAATTTATTTATTATACGAGATTATTTTGAACACCACATTAAGTGCAAAAAACGCTTAACCGCCCAGTTACGTGAAAATCGTCCGAGTTTCTGTTTCGCAAATGGTCTGCTGTTGAAACTTAGGTCGATCTTGAAGATGATTTAAATTCGTTTCGATTTGATAAAAAATTCAAAAGAAGTAAATAGATTTAAGGAACGCTTTGTTGATTCGCCGTTAGACTTCAAAACCATGTTATTACATTTAAATCAAACTATTACTTTTATTTGTAAAACGTGAAATCTCTGTTCAATCCGTGAGCAAACGCAGGAACAACTTTATCGGAAAAAGCTGAGCTTGAGGCGGTAGATTTACTGAAAGCTTTCGAGTAAAACGAAAGCCTTTTTGTAAAACACAATAAAGGCAAAACGCCTGCTCGTAAATGTAGATAATTCAATTTTGCATTCCACTTTTCTACACTTGTACTATTCACACGGTCCCTCAGAAAATGTGCGTGCCGACAGTAAAAAACATAAGTAATGATGGGCTGAAGCCGAAAATTTTGCAGAAGATCCTTTCTTGGGTCGAGAAACTACAGGTTGGCAATGAATACCTAAAGTAGCGACCGTTCTGCAATCACGGGTACGTCAAGGGGCGTAGAATATGCATAAAATATTTATACTAATCAATATTTCGTGACCTTTAATGTTACTCAATACATTTAGACGATATTGACACGAATAATATTGATATCGGTATTCGTTTACATGGATAGCTCTTATTTATTTCAGTTTTTACAGTCCTTCAAATCTCGATGATTTTTTTTGTCGACTTCAAAGACACCTCGGTCTATTCTACTCTATTCTAATAACAAAATATTGTTTTCTTATATTAATACGATGATTTAATAAAACGCAGAGTACATTTTCCTATTAATAACATGAGACTAGTGAAAATTTGAATATGAAACAGTGATACTATGATTACTATGATTAGCATGTTTAAGTGAAATGTCATTATTAATCCCAAGAGAACACCTTAAAAGCATTATATTCCTTATCGTGGGACGGTAACGGCAATATAAAACCTCATAAAACCTATTAGTGTAACGAGATACCCCTCAAACTACTTAACTTTTTTATAAATGCTAGGTTTTTCTACAAGCGCAATGGTGAAGAACGAAGGGCTAACTAAATTAAACACCAAGACTGCAATTATTATATTTTAAAAGCAAATACAAAATGACGTCGTAAATTTCGGCACGACAATTTTAGCAACTTTAGTCTTCGAAATATCCAAGAGAGAATATATAAAATTACCAAAATTGTTTTCAGTATTTTGTTTCAACCAAGCACGGCATTTAGTTAAATTCGTAAAATCAAGAAAATAAACGTATTTAACAGAGCAGTAATTACGAAAAGCCTAACTTATACACCCTAAGGCTTGTAATTTTGAACGAACATTTTGTCGTACAAAACAGCGGCTTGAAAGTGATGTGGAAATCGTATTGTAGAAACGTATATTTTACAGACATGTCTTAAAGAACAAGATAATTGCTTATTTGAAGTAGAACAAATTCAAACGTTACCTTTGAATTATAATTCGTCGCTTCTTTTCTTATAAACGGTTCCCCTTTTTATAAATTAAATAAAGGAGAAAATACTAAAAATAGAATTTCAAAAAATTGTGTGCAATGCAATTATAAAACAAAAAAAAAGTAATTCGTTTAATTCCGAAAGCATATTACATAACAAAAAATCTTTTTATTAAATTTTGATGTTATTGTTTTAGCTGAAATTGGGTTTAGTGTTTTAATATTTCATTTTTGTTCCACAAATCGAATACTGATGGACGTCAACGGTTCTACAATTAATTTTGGTTTATCCACAAATTTCAAGCGCTTCGTTGATATTCACACCTTATCTGTTTGTAGAACAACAATACCGTAAAAACGAAATTGTCATAATAAGCTTAGGTTCTTGGAAGAATCGCCTGCAAACACGCTTTATGTCAAGAATTATTACGGGTGTCCCAAAAGTCTTAGACAACTGTTTCTGATTAATAGTTATTCGTTTAACAAAGCAAATAGCAGATTTACTGCCTTAACTGGCCAGCCACACATTTTTACCCTGCTGAACATACAATTTTTTCGGCCGATTGTTTAAATTAACATTAATTTGATTATTTTTGTATATTATCACTATCATCTAGCCGTCTGCTGCTATGCTGAAATTAATTTCATAAATATTATTCATTGGCTGACTAGGCAGTTAAAATGGTATTTTACTGACTGGCAGCAAAACTTGAAGTTTTGTGTCTGTCAACCAACAATACACTTTTAATGCCAATGTTCTCAAGTTGGATTACATTTAAGGAATTTATTTGTTATAAATAAGTCGATCAAAGTCATTTTAAGTGAAAGCTGGTGTTTCAAGCTCCATTGTTTATCAACAATACTTGTTATAATAAATAATTGCTGCAAGGGTTGGTTGAATCCAAGACTTTTGGAACACATGTTAAAATCGTATTATGCTATCGTTTGACCCAACACGTAGACAATATAAAGCGTGTCAAGAGAGTACACTTAGTACCAAAAACTACTGTGATAACTGTTTTATGCCTACAGCATTTGCTTGTTGCCTTTTATTTATCATTTTTAAATTGCCCCAAGTTTGACTAAAATTGCTAAACTATTCCAGAACAATAGCTTACATCCATTCGTTCACTTCTAAAAGACGCAGTAAATGAAAAACAAATATATTTTAGCATTAGTTTCAGTCTTTGTTATTGGTAGTTAACCCTCCAATTCTCCACAGCTTTATTACGATATCTAACATAAATCATAAATAACACTCACCCCCTTTCTCGGCGTTGGTGATGGTGACCCAGAAGTCTATAGTTTTTTCGGGACCCAATTCTTCATAATCCCACTTCTTTTTCACACGAACAGATCCGTTTGGTTCAACTGTAACCCATGGATTCTCATCCCGTATCTTGAAAGTTTCCCGGTCTGTTTCCTTTTCCAATTGAAAAACATTACGTCCTTCTGTGTCGCCGTCAGATTCAGTAAATTCGATCCTCTTCGTCGGTCTAACGGCACGAGTAACTCGCCTTTTCGTACGATGCAATTCGCGCTCCTCTAATTGTTGTAAATCTAAATCTAACTCGACTTTGGTAGGAACTAGAGGTTTGTAATGAAACAAAACTTGAGCAGGTCTTGGGGATGTTCGACTGGGGAGTCGCAAATCGTGAGCCTCTACTACCAATTCGGACTCGACTTCTTCGGGTGGCTCTTCTGTTAGTAACAGGTCACCGGTCTGAGGGACGATAACGAGTAGATTACTAGGGGTTACGAGTCGATACGCCACTTTATCTCCATCGGCGTCGGTCGCTTCCACTTTTCCAATGGAGGTAAAGCGTTTCCAATTCGTTGTAATGTTGTCTCCGTCTAAAGAATCATCCCCAACAACATATCTGTATACTTTCTGAGTGAAAACCGGGTTGTTATCATTTACATCGTCAACTTCGATCACGACATTTGTCACCGCCTTATCTATTCCTCTGGAATCGACGGCTTGGATTGTCAATACGTATCTTTCAGTCTCCTCTCGGTCTAATGATTGCGAAGAAACAATGAATACCCCCGTACTGCTGTTGCTAACGGTAACGTTGGACAAGATGTTCATAGTCTGGCCATGCTGCAATTGGAACGCTTGATCTAAATTTCCGCCGATGATGCTGTACGTTACAGGCAAGGAACTAAGGCCTCTAGCTGCAGTTAGCATAGGCACTCCCGTAACTCGAGTTCCGGCCGGAGAATTCTCCACAATGTGACCTGAACCTTCGAAACTATCGGTATTAAAGCTCAGCATGTTCCGCCTATCCAACACGTACAACTGCAACATGTGGGTGTTCGTAGTGTTTGGAGTCTCTTCGAGCACCATCAAATTAATAGGTCGGTTCACTAACGGACTTAAATCGGACGTCGTCATAACCGAGCCGTCCTCTAACATTGTAAAGAATTGAGAAAATCCCGAATCTAGCAATCGATAGTTCATGCCACTGTACGCGTCAAATTTTTTTATACTATATCCTGGATGGGCATCGTGGGGAATAACGGACACCGTCTTGGCGGTGATCCCCAACGATCCCAGTAGAACGACCACCGCTGCTGCGATGACTGCCATTCTATCTATCCGTTCTCACCGCCACATCAGGAATTACTATCTGAAACAAAAATATACCATTTTATTAAAAACATACTTTTCAATTCTTTTGTTGCAAGAAAAATGAGATCGTATTTCATTTTGGTCTTATTACGATTCCTCGCTACAATACCAGATGTCCCTCGAGTTACGCAGTTCATTAAGTTTTCCACGAGAATATATTGTAGTTGGTTTCTCGCAAAAACGCAAAAAAAAATGCAAAATAAAATTGTAGAAGGAACATTACAACCACGAAGCACAACAGCGGAATAGCATTGTCACTTTTATAGAAACCATCTGTAAATCGCTGTAAATAAGATGTAAAAATTGACTGTTATTTTATACGTTATCAACGAGGCTAACCATTATACGTAAATCAATCTATTTAAATGTGAGTTTTGAAATTAACAAATACCATTCCCAAAACTGTAATTTCCCTGAGACGCTTGACGCCTGAAAATTTTCAAGAAAAACGATTTCAAATTTGCTTTGTAATTGGTATATCTAACCAAATTTAATAATTATGAGCTAATCTTTTAAATAAACACTAACATTGACAATAAATTCCAGTGTCGATTATATTTTATATTTCTTGTTTTTTGGTTTTTGATAAGTTAGCCAAACAGGCAGGGGCGTTTTGCCGTTAGGCCAAATAGGCCATGTAGGCAATAGCAAATTACATACCTACATATGTATAGGCTGTTCGCTCGTGTCCGTAATTTCCACTTGACTTCTTAAGTGATTACAATGGACAATAAAAGTATTATGAATAGTTAGAAATGGCAAGTCCTGCCATAAACACCCTACCAGGCAGAGCTTTAAACATTTGCCGCAAAATATTTTAACATTTTATAAATGAATTCTTCTATTTTGAGGCAGCTGTAAAATTTTTCGAGTCCGGTCTAGTAGATTTACGATCCTGTAAAATGCTTCCAGGTATTTGCGGGGACCACCGAACTATTATATTCCTACTGACTTTTTGTGAAGTGCGGTCCAAGTTTAATAATGATATCTGTTAACTAATTTCATAATCGTTTGGAATCTCTATTTCTATTTGATATCAAATATGATTATGCTTTAAGTTAGGATTGTTACGTGTTATAACGTTATGAAAAACAAATTTATATGGATAACTAGCGGGTGATCAAATGAATTTCACATCTAGTAGGTTATTTATTTTTTAGGCATGTCTTAGTTTGATCTTAAATATTTTGTTTTAAGAACTGTTAAATACAAATTATAGTGCGCTGCAGTACTCTAAGGCATGCTCTGCACTTACAGCGCGACAGCGCCTACCCTAATCTGAAATTCATTTGATCGCCCCATATAATGTAAGATAAGATTTCGAGATGTCAACAAATAAGAATTACTGCCCGATTTTTTATTGATAACAGAAAGTAAGCCAGCAAATATTCAAACCCAAATTTAAGTTTTTTACAGATTTTCGAAAATTTCAGTTTCAGCGTTTCCAGTTCTGAATTTTGGAAATTAAAATAAAAACTTAAGCAACAAATCAGAATTACTCCTACATTTCTTTTATTTGTCAAAGACAGAAAGTAAAACAGCAATATTCAAATCTAATTTGAGCTTCTCGATGATTCCTGAAAATGTTAAGTTTTACCAAGGAGAATATTCTTTGGTTTTACTATACAGCAATTACAGCTGAATATAGTCAACAAAAATTAAAACATTTTGCTTAAGTGTGATCTTTCATAAAAGAAATTTTTACAGAGATCTTCTAAGTTATTGCGAAACTTGACTCGAAATTTGAATATTTGATAGTTTACTGTAATGTAATATTTTAAATTGCAAGAACTTTGTAGTACCACTCGAATATACAAATAACCCTTATGACAGTTCTTTCTGGCAGATCATACAAACTAATAACTTACAGGCCAGATAAAGGTAAAAATGTTGCTGTAAACAGGCCTGGTTTAACTTTATTTGTTCAGAAATTTTATTATTTTTTTTTATACATATAAAAGAAACAATACATTTCAATATTATTAAAAATCAAATTTCAAAGAAAATTCGGAGGCTTATTCAATTTGTTCAAAAACTTTTCAGAGCGATTCGAAAAAATTAAGTTGGTACCATATTCGGTTAAACCGAAACTTCTACCAGGAAAATTTTATATCGGTATACAGAATTATTATTGCTATTTACCTTCATAATTATGTCTTAAAAAAATAAACACAAAGACAACTTTGTGTTTATAATGTAGCTATATAATTTACATCTGGTGTCAACGACAACTACAAAGTTGTCGTTGACACCAGATGTAAATTACATATATACATTTTTCTTTTTGACTTTTTTCGTTTTTGAACTTGAATTTACTGTTTGAGAAAAACCATTTTTTGCTTTTAGTTTGTACGTAAAATCAATATATCTTATATAAACAAGAAAGCATTCTGTTACTAATTTTCGTTTACAGTTTAAGTTAAATATTATGTAAAATGTGTTTCAAGAAAATTGGCAATATTTCGGTAAATGTTATGCATATAGAGGTATACCAATTACAGTGCATGCAGTACAAATATTCTCAACCGGTGGACTATAAGAGGAAGGTAGGTTGTACGAAAAATAAATACTTTAGCAGGTCATTTTGAAAGTTATGTCACAAGTGATGACATTAATATTAAGGGAATAAATACTTCTTTGCGAAATATTTCAGGGGAGAAATGACCTACTTACTATTGGTTCACATTCCCACTTACATCGTGTAAGAACTTTTTGTACGTGGTGGTTGTGGTACTGAATTGTCAATTTTTTGTTTCTATGATACGCATTAATTAAAAGATTGAGAACCGCTGATATAATGCATATATAGCAAACTATTGGGCTTTAAAATCTATATTAAAATCAACTCTAGATTAGTATCAAAAGAGTGGATATCATAAAATAACTTAAAGATTAAATCATCGCTCTTTAACTTTGAATTAATTTAAATAGGTACTAATATATTGTGTTAGAAAAATAAAGGACCTAGACTTTCACCTAAATATATTAAAGCTAATTACAACCATGTTTTAATTCTTATTACGATTCCCCATGTAATGATTATCAAATTTAATAAGTAATCAGGTAATAAAAGGAATTCCCTTTGAGTGCCAGAAATACTAACAGCAAGCACTTTCTTGTAATGGTAAACAAATCGTATTGGAAATGTGACATAAATATAATGCTAAATGTTTTTTTTTTTTGTGTAATTTAAACCTCCAGTTTTATTTTGCTCTCTTAATCGTTAAAATTTCATAAAACAAAAAACAAGTCTCTTACGTTGTAAGGATTTGTAATTAAACGAAAATATCGCACATTCATTAAAAACGGTTCCTTTTCCTGGGTCTAATTCAACTCTTCAACTTTTATCTCCTTCAAGTTATTTTAAAATTTTAACAAACTTCTGAATAATTTATTGGATATGAAAAAGCTCCAAACAATTTTCCTTTTATGACCTTTTCCTAATTAATCAAAGTTATAAACTGCTGAAAGTATGGAAGTTCAGGGACCTCATCAAGTTATTAAAAGTTATATGTACTGAAAAAAGTTAAAGAAATTCGTAACTCTGATTTTTTACTAACAAAAAGTATCATCTGCCGCGTGACTATTACAACATCCAAATTCAAATCATTACCGGTATATCTAATCAAGTTTTCCGTGTTTATGGTTCTGAAAGTTCCAGGTGCGATTTCATTGTCAGCACAAAATTTGTAGCTCGTTACGAATTATAATAAAACGATATTAAAAACGTAAATCTGGTGAGATTTGGACGTGTATTTTTTAATTTGAATTTAAATGTTTTCATTAAACTGCAGGTGTTAAGATTGCGTGCACGCGATTATTATCGGAGGGGAATAATGTAAATTTTACGTATAATATTTCGTATAAAATTGGCCCAGTTTTAAAAATAACTCGATGTAATCGTTTCTCTGTATAGATAGAGCTTAATTAAAGCAAATAATTCAAACAATATCGATGTTTCATTATTAAATTTGTCAAATCCCAAGACATTTCTTGTATTCATATCGGTTTACATCAATGTTGGTGTAATAATTATGTCTACCCGATATCAATATATCGATCAAAGAATAATAAAGATTCGTTATTAAACTAGAAACACAAACAAACTGATTATAATGAACCTCGTAAAGTTCCCATACATTCGCTCGTTTATGAAAATAAAAATGCGCTGCGTAAATAAAATACTTCGAGATAATAATTTTACGACTTCAGTCTTTAAAAAGCAAAACTTCAAAGGCGCCAAAAGGGCTCTAAAATTATACCAGTAAAATACTAATTACATTAAAATATGAAATTTCTCTGAATTTAAGAAAATATACAGGCTATATAAAATAAGCTGTAATCAAGGGAATTCATCACGCGAAGTTAACGGTGTAAAATGTCTTAAACTTATAATTTATTTGCTGTATAAAAAATCTTTCTAACAACCTGTTCGTAATGCATCTATAATGAGACTTCCGCAAATATATCACTACAACCTTGGCTGCATTTGACAACCTAACAAAAAGATACACTCGTTCAAAAAAGCTTGTTATTATTGATTGCATGCCCATACTTGATTGACAGACTACTCATTCCGCCGCTTCTTTCCTTGAATTTCTATGCGCAGGTCGAAATCGTTAAATGGCAAGTTAGATACCAAGATATCAAAGAATTATTTAAAGAACTTCCACTTCGAGAAGGCAACAGAAATCGAAGGCATTGGAGACAGATAATTTATTACACGTTAGGTAACTCCTGACAATAAATAAGAGTTTCCAGGGCCCAACTTAAGTTTTTTTTCTCTAAACACATGGCTTTTGAATCTTTTGTGATTGATTGCAACGTACGAATTTAGACGCCAGGGTAGTAATTTTTACGACCGATAGCGACACCCAAAATTTATCGAGCCTTGCGTTTAAGAATTCCACGTTAGTAGACACCCCTGTGAAAAAGGAGTTCGTCCCTTGTTACTTTTAACATCCTCGCGTCACCAGGTTTCGTTTTTGGATCTAAATAACTCACCAGACATATCAGAAAGTCAACCATTAGAAAAATATCGTTTTCCGCGTGGAATAAACAACAGTACTGGCAATTACACAAAACAAGAGGAATTAACTGTTATTAATATTATTCGATCGAATTTATGCATATACGAGGTTTGGCAGAAAAATAATAAGACTGGCAACGCTATATGCGAACCGACAATGCTGCTGCCTCCCACTTCACAAGGCAGTAAGAATAACTCCTGCCGTAGACTCAGTACAAGTTTAAACTTGTTACAGTTGCTACACGATTGTTGAGAGGGTCTGATGTGAAGTGTGTTTGTAAGATGCGTTACGAAAATGGACCGACAAAAATTTGAGCAGCATTATGCTTTCGAATTTTGTGTAAAGCTTGACGAATCCGCAACTGTGACTTATAAAGTTACAAAGAGCTTATGGAGAACATTCCCTATCCAGGGTAGTGCTCAGATGCCACAAGGCCTTTTTACAGGGTCGAGAAGAAGTGGAAGACAAACTGCGTGTGGGAAGATCTTCAACCCCCAAAAATGGGCGACAATATGGAAAGAGTGATGATTATTGTGATGCCAGACCGTTGAGAATAATCAGTAGTGAGTTAAATTTGAACCCGTTTACCGTCCATCAATTTAACACAGGATTTGGGCATAAGAAAAGTGTACGCCAAGATGGTTCCAAAGAATCTCGCGGCTGAGCAGAAGGCCAATCAGAGAGATATGTGTTTTGATATTTTGTACCGCCTTGAGAGGGAGCCAAAATTCTTCAGTCGCGTTATCGCTGGTGAAGAATCGTGGAGTCGTACTCAAAGTACGACCCTGAGACAAAACGCCAAAGTCGAGAGTGACACACTGCAAACTCTCCCCGTCTCAAGGAAATCAGAATGAACAAATTAAAAATCAAATTGATGCTCATTTGTTTTGCCAACAGTCAGGGGATCGTCCACAAAGAATTTGTGCCGTATGCCAGACCAAACTATCAATCAAACCTTTTAGTCCTTGAAAGGCTCAGGAAGAAGGTGGCACGTGTGCGACCAGGCATTGCACGCACTTGGATGCTGCACCACGACAACGCCCCAATGTCATACAAATTTTTGGCAGACAAGGCATTCCTGTGGTTCTCCATCCCCCGTATTTGCTAGATCTCAGTCCCTGTGACTACTTTTTATACCCCCTGCTGAAAAACCACTTGAAAGGGAGGCATTTTGGTACTTTGGATAATATCCAAAAGAACGTAACCGACGAGTTGAAAGGCATTCCAGCAAAAGCCTTCCAGGACTGCTACGAACAATGGAAAAAACGTCTCCATCGGTGTGTAGCTGCCCAAGGGAACTACTTTGAATGCGATAACTTTGATTTGTAAAAATAATAAAATTCATGGTTAAAATAAAGTCAGTCTCATTATTTTTCTGCCAAACCTCGTAGTATAGGATGTTTAAAAAATGGTAACGAACTTCGAGAGCATGAGCAGCACCCACAAGCAGTGGAAAAGTTTTAACATATACGACTGGTTTTGAAGATACTATATACTATTGATGTTGTATTAGGCGCCATTGGAAACTGTTGTATTGCTATTATAAGAAACAAAGCGACATTATTAGGATGCTGTACCTTATTACACCAAGTGTTCAAAATATCCCCCCTTTCCGTTCAATGTACCGCCGACATTAAACCCACAGAAAGAAATGAAACTATGTTGAGATTGAAAGATCTAGCAGGCCATGTAACCGGTTCACCACAGCCTATTCACTATCCTTGGTACACTTTCCGATATAAATTTGTATTATAAATATATCCAGCGCCACACCACAGGGCAAAATATTGGATTTGTGAATGAATTTTTGTGACGGAAGACGGAGTACACATTTTTAGCACAACGTATAAATATAATGCTACGTATCGTCGGCGATATGACAAAGCCATGTCGGTTTTCTAGAAAACATAAGAAACTTTTTCTTCATCTTATAGGCAAAGCCAAGGCCGATGGCCTGTTATTTACTCATAACTACGAGTATGTATGGTTACATCAATAATTATTGTAATACTTTTTAGTCGGATTTGATTTTATTCATCTTAAACATTTTAAAACATTCTGCAGTTGTGTGGTTTTGCACTAGCATACGTTAAACAAAAACTAAAAAACTAGAATCTCGAATTCCAAAAGAAAAAAATGTCAATTACAAAGTTTGGTTGTATCGTCGACGATGTGCAAATTCAGCTCAATGGAAATTAGATGTTAAAGATACTTAAAACACCAAATAGTTAATTTGCCAAGAATTCTTATAAGACCAAATTCATTACAAGTTGCACTAAAATACATTTTCAGATGTCTTTAAAATTCGCTTAATAATATGAAAAACTGATTCTGGTAAGTGGCTCTAAATTTTCGTCACAGCCCAATGCAAACGCAGGAGCTGTTGATAACGTATTTTGAGATGCTATTAGCAGTCCATAACATATATGTACATAAATTCACTATATGGCTCAAATATTTCCAGATAAAAGAGTTGTTAAATAGTTGAATAATTATTAAACAATTAGCCGGGTATATTTAAGAAAAAGACACATTTTTCACAAATATTAAAACTACCTTCATTTTTGTAAACCCATTTACCCAGTTTAAATGGAAAGATTGTTTTCGTAAATTTGGCTATTAACCACAATAACAATTATTAGCATTCGTATATTTTTAAATGTCAGAACAGGAGGTGAACGGCCTTTCATTGCTATATTTCTGGCTTATTTTATCTTTAAAAACGCAAACATTACAGCTTACAAAACTGAAATAAACAAATACCTAAATTAAAGTATACAGATTATTAAACAAACAAATAAAGGATAATAAATCAGATCACGTTAAAACCACAAATAATAATAAATAATATTTTCATTAGGTAAAACGTTTTAATTATACACTTAATTTTAAAACGGAAGTTTTTCGTTTAGCAAAAATGTTTTTTGAAGTATTTATAAACAATGTGCCATGCAAACTCAATATTCCGTATGCACGTTAATCTAAACATTTAATAATCCGGACAGAATTTATCTGAGCTTTCCAATTTTGATAATCCGAACAAAATCGCGCTAGTCCGAATAATAACTTGTTTGATTTCGTTGTAATACATTCCAGAATGTATTTTATTTGCTTACTCTGCGAAATATACAAAATATTGTCTTCATTTAGACATAACGGTATTTATAACGTTTTTCAGAGAAAAATCACTGCATTTTTTACTTTTCCAAGAGTGTTTCGCCACAAACTGCTAAAAACTAAGAGTTAAACAAGTAAAACTACCACAAACTGCGTTAAGTTTCTCCGAAAAATATCTCCGTTTTAACAAAACTATTTTAGTTTTCAAAACGTTTTTATTTAGTTTGGAAATGAAGATATACTTTTCTCAGAAACGTTACACCGTTTTCAGTGGTTTGGTTTTACTTCACTCTTAATTTTAAACAACTGGTAGCGAAACACCCCTGCAAAATAAAAACAAATCATGTCTGACATGGCAAGAGAAAATAAAATTCCGTCCCCAGAAAAATGTTATTACATCAAATTAAAGGTATCAACGTAAAACCAATTACATATGTTCGTGGACGACTGAAATTGAATTTTATTGTTTCTTTAAATTTACGGTGACCCGTTTGCTGCTTTTCGTATATAAAATAATGAAAAATTAAAATTAAAAAATATGTACTACATAACGTTTTACTTAATAAACAAGGGCTCAAGATGTTTTTCCCTTATTTAATCGTTTTCTTGATAATCCGAACATAGTGTGGTCCGAATTGACTCCGACTATTTTTCGCTTAATTTATTAATAACCAATAGTTTAGAACAGGCAGCAAATAAAGTCTTTTTAGACCAAAGTAAAAAACAAGTAATAAAAGTACAAAAATTTAGTCTTCCAGGGCAAACTTTTGGAAGGAAAATTGATTAAATTAATATATACTTGAGAGGCCAGAATTAAAACAAACACACAAGCCTGTATTGAGATATTCCATAGAGATGTTGTAATATCGATGGTTGTTTTTTACTTTTCCACGCTTTTTATTAACTTTTGTAATATTTATTGTATGTATAGTAAGTAGATGGCCACCGAATTAGAAACTTTTGTACTTAATTGTCAACATTAGAATGATTTTTATCTTAGAACATAGGTATTTATTGCTTATAATATATTTTTTAATTTCAGCCATTAACTATTGGAAAAACCAAATATAATCAATATTTACCCCCCCCCCCCTTTCCTTAATATCTTGCTTGATTCTGTCATGCATACTATTTATACATTTTCTCGCCAAGCCTTAGTCGTTCTGCTATACATTTAGGATAAACTTTACGTTTAAATATAGCCCAAACGTTCTCAATGACACTCAAATCTAGTGAATAAGTGAATTGCCACACCAGGGAAGAACGGGGACAGTGCCGTATCTAGGCAATTTTGCGCCCTGTGCAAACTTGATTCCTTGCCCCCCCCCCCGTCATCCCGCATCTTAATTATTTCTTATCCAAAAAATTTTATTATTAGAGTATCGAAAAAACTTTTCTGGGGGATCGGTTCTGCATGTCCGGTAACCTAAAAATCGAATTTGAGATATGTCACGTGACCACTGGTATGGCGGCAAATTTATAAAAATCACCGTGAAGTCGCAAGAAGTCGGATTAGATGACAAAATATTGAAGAAAATTATTTGAAAAAGTTGCTTAGCATTGAATTTTAGGCCCATATGCAATATTTCAAGCATTTGTTTAAAAAAGCTGAAAATCGCAATTTTTCTTGAATATTTTTTTATTTCTTTACAAATACCCAATTTTTTCCTTTTAAATAGCTTCATTGAAGTGAAACCTATGTACTTAGATAACAGTGGAAGAACTTTCTCTATTTTTCCATAATTGACGGACCTAAATCTAAAAAACAGGTTTCGCTAGGACGCTCACTGTTGCAATGGTTTGAATCTGAAAGTTGTTTCAAAATTTTAGAAATATTTTTATGCTGGAGCACTTAGAAAAGACCATTTTTCTCGGTAATAATCAAGTTTCACCGCTAACTGTGAATAAACCTCCCTGAAATATTACAGAAAGAAAAAGAACAAGAAAAATTACATAGAAAATGTAGTTTTTAGTTTATTGGCTATTTTATTCTTCTTTGTTTTATAAATTGATGAACTTTAGCCATAATCAAGAAAATTGAGCTTTTATATGTGTTCTAGCATAAAAATATTCGTAAAAGTTTTATACAGCTGTTAAATGCAAACCATTGCAACAGCGAGCGTCCTAGTAAAAACCTATTTTTTAGATTTAGGCCTGTCAATTATGGAAAAAACGAGAAAGTTCTTTCACTGTTATCCAGATACATAGGTTTAACTTCAATCAAGCATCAAGCTATTTAAAAGGAAAAGATTGGGTATTTATAAAGAAATAAAAAAATATTTAAGAGAAATTGCTTGAAATTTTGCATATGTGCCTAAAATTCAATTCTAAGCAACTTTTTCAAATAATTTTCTTCGATATTTTGTCATTTAACCCAACTTCTTCCGACTTCACGGTGATTTTCTTAAATTTGCCGCCATACCAGTGGCCACGAGAATATCTCAAATTCGATTTTTAGGTTATCGGACATGCAGAACTGATCCCCCAGAAAAGTTTTTTCGATACTCCAATAATCAAAATTTTTCCCATATGTTGCGAACTTTCTGCCGGTCACTGTATATCCAAAAATTAAATATAGAATCACTAGGGGATACAAGTACTAAACATTTATATAAAAGCCCACTAACACAAAAAATACAAATAAATTCAAAGACAGCAACAGATAATGTTGACCAGGTCTGGCAAAAAATAAAATTAACATAAACGCCGCAGCGACAGAAGCCTTGGGCAAAGAAAAATAAACATACATGCAACACATAATGTCAAACCTTGGTTTACAAACGAAGTAAAAGAATTAGCTGAGCAAAAACGACAAGCCTACATCCGACACAGAAATAATAAACAAGATAGCTACAGAGAAGAATATATAGAAACAAGAAACCGTGTGAATGCAAGAATAAGAGATATTAAAAAGGAGCACTGGCAACGTTTTACTCAAGACATGGAAAGTGACCTATGTGGCGCACAAAAAAAGATCTGGAAACTTCTAAGAAGCCGAAAAAGAAACATCAACGAATACAGAGAGATATCAATGCAATAAGTAAAGAAGAATGGGTTAAATACTTTTACAAGTTATATAACGACGGCGCAAGCAAAGATAGTGAGGAACAGCAAGACGAAGAGGAAAGTCTAACCCAACAAGAAGACATAACAATAAGTAAAGAGCAGGTGGAAAAAGCTGTGACAAAGATGAAAAACAGAAAATCGCCTAACCAGGACAATATAAACAATGAGTTAATCAAATATGGAGGAGACCACCTAATAAGTGAAATCACCAATCTGTTCGGAAACATCAATAAACAGCACTACAGTCATAAAAGACTGGAAAGAAGGTATTACAATATCCATTTACAAAAAACCTTCAACAAAAAAGACCCCCAAAATTACAGGGGAATCGCGCTACTAAGCTCAGTATCAAAACTATTTACAAACATCATAAGAAAAGAATTAAGCGAACGCATTACAATAAGTGAAGAAAAACAAGGCTTCAGAAACAACAGATCAACAACCGACGCGATATTTATAGTCCGGCAAGTAAAAGAAAAAGCCCTTGAATTCAACGTACCGGCGTTTATGTGTTTTATAGATATGACGAAGGCTTTTGACCAAGTTCAACACCACGACGTGATAAACATATTAAAAACCAAAGAAGTGCCAATTAAAATCGTGAATATACTTAATAGAAAAACTCGACACAGGGAACCCAACAAAAATAAGGGTGGACAAAGAACTTACAAAGGACCTACCAATAACAAAAGGCATCATACAAGGGGACAGCCTCAGCCCTATGCTTTTTAACCTTGTAATGGACAAAATAATTGAAGAAGTAAAAAACATAGGAAGTGGATACCGAATGGGCAAGCACGCAATTAAGATCGTGGGATATGCTGACGACGCCGTAATTATGGCAGAAACAGAGGATGACCTTCAGAGAATGTTATACAAATTTCACTTAAGTGCACAAAACTACAATATGCAAATAAATATAGAGAAAACAAAATCGCTCACAATAGCCAAAGAACATATTCGATGCAAATTAACTCTAAACGACAAACCAATAGAGCAAGTGATGAAGGTCACCTATCTGGGAGTAGAGATTTCAAGTCACGGCGATCTCTATGGGGAAGTAGCGAAACAAACCACCAAGGCAGCCTCAATATCTGAATGCTTGAGAAATTTGTATATGAACGTAGAAGGAAAAGTCAAAATATACAAAACAAGCGTAAGGCCTATCATGACGCACGCCATCGAAACTAGAGCCGACACGCAAAAAACTAAACAACTGGCACGTACCAACGAAATGAGAATTCTCAGAGCAATAGCGGGGAAAACTCTACACGATAGGATAAGAAACACCGAAATTCGGGAAACATGCAACACAGAAGATATAGTAAGATGGGGACGAAACCGAAGAAGACTATGGCGAGAACATGTAGAACGGATGGAAAATTATTGATCAGCAAAGGTGTGCATGACTCAAATACTACATGGAAGGAGACAACAAGGAAGACCACCGAAACGTTGGCGAGACTGTTGGACGTCATCGTCACAGGAACCAGGCCAACCAGAAAAAAAAACAGGTCAATGGCCTAATCAAAGAGGAAGAAGAAGAAGAGTATCAGTGCGCAGTAGCGCCATTAATTCACTAAATGTGAAATTTCCACCAAAGCGAACCGCAATGTCAGCAAACCACGCCGGTAAACTCGAAACCTTTACTTTGTGCTTAGTTTGAGTCTTTTAGTAGTAGAGGAAAGAGTCTGAATTTGCGCCCCCTGTGAGTTTGCGCCCTGGGCAGGTGCCCCTATGGCCCTGCCCTAGATACGGCACTGAACGGGGATGTTATTTTCAAGAAGGTATTTATTATAGATTTTGCTGTGTGGCACGGAGCCCCATATTGCTTACATAAAGCTATAATGTGAATCGTCCAGATAGAGTAGAAGAACAGATTCCAAAACGTGTTTATATCGTTTTTGGCAGATTGTGCCCGTAACAAAATGTATTTGAAAATTTCTAATTCGATGGCCACCTACTGCATACGTAATACAAAATATACAGCTAAGAAATTTCTGTTATGGTATACATAAAGTTCCTAATTTAACTTCATTGATTGTCATTTTTCATTAAAATTTCTAAATACATATTTTTGACATATTTTTAAATCGCAGGATTAACTGTTTAATTTCAGATAATTGTTGTGACATGCAAAATTCCTAATTTCGTTTCATAAATTACGATTTTTCATTAATTTCTAAATGTTTATGGCATATTTCTAAGCCGCAGGAGATTAACTGGTTAATTTATATGTTTTAAAAACAAAATCGTCACTAATCAGATTAGAAGAGAAAGATACAAAAACTTTAAATAAACCTAAACCAAAAATTTTTGAACCTCCTCTATGAAATTTCTAATTGCCTTAATACAAAAACACAAAATGCAAATATAACTTAAAATCCTAAAAATATTAGTAAGAGTCACACTACTCTTGGATAACTGCTTATTTAAACGCACTCGGAAAAGGTGATGAGTTATCGAGAATAACTTGATAATCAATAGTTTACTGATATAAATTTAGCGTAAACTTTTCATACATCTCAACGGTACCGCCTACGTAAATAAACCTATAACGAGGTTAATACAACTAACGCCCTAGGCGACATCAAATCTGAAGTCAATTAATCTCACGATCAAAATTGCCAAACGTTTAACTGGGACTTTCTAAATCCTGAATTTTTAAATGCACCTCCGTGAGAAAATACAATAATCACATATAACTTATTTAAATATAACTATTTGTAAGCATGACAAAAACATACAACGCTGAAAATAATCTTATACAATCTTATATTACCGTGAGATCAAATAAATTTGAGATTAAGGCAAACACAAACACAATTATTTACAATTAATAATAATAATCCCAAACCTCAAATATTTTTTAAATTCACAAGATATGGCACAAATTTAAACTAATCGACCATCGGCTTAAATTAAATAAAGCTCAATTCAAATGATGCACAGATTTCCAACTTTTGATCACAGGATATATTTAAAGCCTGCTCGAATCAATTTTCTATCTGCTTCTCAATTTATCCAAAGAATTATACTTCCAACAATAAACACTGACAGCTACGTTACAACTACAAGCATCATTACCATCAAAAACAAATTTTAATTAATAGAAATAATGTTCCTACACACTTTAAAAAAAATCAGCTGTACCTTTATTTGAGGTCAGCCATAAATACATATAACAAAGATTTGGTACATGTCATTTCAATAAATTACCATAAAATCATAACTAACATGTTCAGTGAATTTGAAAATAGAATAACATTAAAATCTATTGTCGGATACTTTTTCTTAAAGGCAACATAGCCGCTGGAAAAATTATTAAGTAATCAAAAAAGTACGTTCACTTTATTCATAAGGACTTATGCTAATTTCTTACATAAAATTACAATTGCCTTCTTTATTTAAATAAATTTGAAGAAAATACGTTTCAAATCGGTTGTAAAATAACAATTTTATATCGTCAGGAAGCAGAGATTTATATTTTTATTTATCAAATTAAATATTTTACTTCCAAAATTTCTGCGTTAACAAATAGTAAATTTTACATTGCCAACATAAAACATTTCCAAAAGTCTTCAATTTTTATAAGTTTAAAACTGTAAGTCTCAAATTAGGTTAAGCAATTCTAACGCGGGTTGTCAACTGAAAAGGTGATAACCCACAACAAAGCTATAATGCCAACTCAGTATAACAAAATCAAAAATGTAATATTGAAGCACCGAATTCAATTTTTCGTAGGTGTTATTAATACCTGCCACATTAATGGAGTCCGATAATTTTGGTTCTTTTGAAAAGAGGAAAAAACGTAGGCGAATGCCCGGAAGCTATCATTTAATGGAGAAAAAATCGCGTTTGTCACAATACCGCTTTTGGTTTTTAAAAATTGAAATTATCGGTTAGGATTTTAAAACCTTTTAGTCACAGCAAAAATCCATTGGGCATGCCGTGAATTATTAATACATGCTAAATCTGAAAATGGAAACTAGAATTTTAAAGTGGCAATTTTTGTTTTTAAAGCTTAAAACATTTTTTAAATCTTGGCTACAGAATATTTGTACTTTTTTTAATTCAAAAGCTCTAATTTATTATTTGCGAATTAAAATATTTTAAAATTAAATAGCCCGATTTTAGAAAATGTTTGCGAATTCACGTTAAATACGTCATTTCCCCCTAAAAAAACTCAACTGCGTGATTTAAATCGTATTGGCATTTATAGCCAGGGCATCAAGGATTGATTGAACAATGATTTAAAAGTTCAGTCAATTAAAAATTTATTCCCCGCTTTCTACTTTTCAATATTTGAATACGTGCCCTTTTAAAGTACAAAAATAAATCGATCGGTACAGCAGTAATTAAATTTTCACGATTTAATAATGCAGTATAGTCTAAATTTACAACTTTCTGCAAATTTAACAACGGTTAAAAATAGATCAGCACTTCGACGATACAAAAATTGATCATTCAAGTTTGGAAGTTTGCTTAAAGCAAAGCACAAAGGGTCATACCGTAATGTTTATTTTTTGTACGAACTCCGATTCTCAAACTCAGAATTTCAACCATTAATAATTGATATCCCAATTTTACAATCTGAATATCGACTGTTGCATTCAATTTTTAAAAATTGAACATTTGAAAGTCAAAGATTTATGTGTTTAGTTTAAAACTGGTAATTCCCAGTTTAAAACCCAGAATTTATTCGAAAAGGGCTGTGGCCCCTCTATGCTTTCATAATTTTCACCTTACACTTATGCAAGTAAAAGACTCAAATTTTTATTTAAAGACGAATGAAATAGATACAACATTAAAATAGCATATTCAGAAGCAAGCAGACAAGAAATGGCATCAGACCGCACACGACAGGACAGAGTGGACGATAAATGGCTGATGATGATGATTATTATTATTATTAAAATAGCTTCATCTTATGCCAAAATATTAAATTTTGTAATTATCGAGTCAAAATCCACAATTTAATCCGAAGTTATCGAAGAGATAAGCACTAGAGTAAACATTCATTCGTAGGGCAATGTGAACATTCTTAGAGGTCGTTGAAGGCAATCTTAAATCTTTTGTAGCTGAACAATTTGTGATATTGAGACATTCCCGAGCAACACAACCTGGCCAAATATCTCGCTAGCATTCTTAAGAGATATAGGTACAGGGAAATCTTCTTCATATATTTTAAATTCTTCCCACTTTGTAAACCTCATCAACAATATCACCGTAGACTTGGTTGACAAGTTGAGTTACCGTGTCCTTCTTCCTCTTGCCAAAAGAGTTTCGCTTCTGGCATGGTTGACACGTTGAGTTACCGTGCTATTTTAGGGCCCCCTTTTCCTCCTGATGAAGCCCCTTAAAAAAGTAGTGGAACGTTCTTCTTCTGTCTCTACAATGACACGGTCCCAACTCGGAAGACGTTCTGTTAATACTAACACTGATCGTGGAAGTCTACGAGTTCATTATCACGTTTTCGCAAAGAAATTTTTTGAAAACTCAGGGCTACCTTAAAGGCAACCCAAGACAACCTTCTCTTCCTAAGATTCATGTGATCAACTTCAACAATTATGCACATATCAAATCCTATCATACTGTTTCCTCTGAATAAACTAAAAGTGCGACCTACAAATGTCGAAAATTGATTTTCAAAAAACGTCAAGAATTAATAAACTAACGTTAAAACATAGAAACAATTTAAAATTTTTAACTTTCAAATTGTAATTCTTAAAGCAAAATAGTCTGCTTTTAAGTTTAACTAAAACGAATACCAGAAAACTTCAAAACTTAACTAAACTTCAAGCCTAACTAAGCCAACTCTAAGAAAAGAAAAACACCTTTTTTTTATATCAAGGATCATTTTACAGTAATTGTAAATCTCGGTACTCAGATATCTAAGATAAAAATGTTTTCAAAAATTAAAATACAAAATCCTACAAAATAGGTATATGGGAAACGTTTAAATACATTAAAAATCAAAAACTAGACGACACATTAGGATCTAAACAGTCGAATTGTTCAGTATCTGAGAAGAATGAAAGACGTTAAAAACAATTATTAAAGAAAAAAGATTTAAATTTCCACTAGATTTCGAACGCCCTGAAGCAAAACCACAAATTAAAACTTCAGTAAAAGGAAAAACAATTTATAACGATCGTTACGTTGAACAACAATTTAAAACTAAATTACAAGATCATAATAACTATTCAAGAGGTTGTCTAGTTTATATCGATTGTTTCCGAAGTAATGAATGATTCTAGAAATGAAATGCTACCAGCTGTGTTTACTTCATAAAATGGAACTGTCTATCGTTAATCAATATTTAATTTATAATACCACCACGACTAAGCTATGTAATTTATGAACTTATTCACTTATTTACAGTAGATCAAATACTCTTCTTAACTACTTATTGTTTCAAAAACATTAACGCGAAGAGAATAACCATACATTATATTAATTTGAATAACTGGCAAATGTATGCAAATTTTTCACTATGCTGCCTGTATGTTAACGCTAAATAGTACTACAACTGTCACAATTCGGGAAGTACTTCAGTGTCACATAAAAATATAAAAAAACACTTAGAATTTATGCTGTGTTAATGGGTTTTTATGAGTTATTTAAGGTCAAAATTTAAATATGTAAATGTACAACTGTTTACTTCAGTAGTAATATTGTTGACACTCAACAGCTTACGTGGAAAACGGGCTTTTAGCTTTCCTTTGTTACACAAATGGAGATATATTGGTTGCTTAAAATATCTAAACACGGCACATTAATTACGCTTCAATTAATTTCTAATCTGCACAGTAACGAACAATCCTAGCAACGTTAGAACAATAATTTTGTCCTAAGCACGCTTTCCAAAAAACAGATAATTAACAACATCTCACAACTGTAAATTTTCGTTATTTTTAATTAAGCCTGAATATTCAAAAACCGGTGCGCTTCGTCCACGCAACAATATGGACCTTCATCAAGATTTTATCACCGTAGATACATGTACATGTCATCACCATAATCATCAACTGACACGCGGTAAACACTCAGCAGGGTCCCCTGGATTACGCCAGGTCCATTGACTTATTCTAAGATTAAAGCTCTCGAGCTGACTGAATTTACTGTATCACCTTTCGTTTGTGAGTAATGATATGCCTATTTGAGGAAAATTAATTATGTGCACTGAGAGTTGCTTTTGGTGTTCTTCTTAAAAAAAAAGAGAAGGGACTGTTAGTTCAAATTCAAACGCAGATTAAAAGTTAAGATTAGAAGTAAGAATATTGGTTTTGAACTTTCAGTTTGAAGCATTAAATATTAACTTAACAGGGTTTAAATTAGCTAGGAAATTGAAATGAGACAAATTCTATATGATTCACTTATTTCTGGTTTTTTTGTGAACTTTCTGTAAAAGAATATGTTGCAAACTCAAACTATTAAAAGCAAATTTTGATAATGAAGAGGCTGCCTTGTCCTAAAATCGAATTTATTAATTATATGCTACCTGTGTGCTTCGATCCAAAACAATTTATAGTAAACCGATCTTCAAGAAAAAAATATGAATTCCTAATAACTATACTTATAGATGTACCTCCATTTAATTATTAATACCAATTAAAAATAAGAAAAAAACATGTTGAAAAATACATTTTAAAAAATTATTTGATTTAAGTTTGAAGTACATGTTAATGTGACTGATTTTTGTCAATTATTAATAACAGTTACGAGGATTGTTCAATGGAAACACGTTTAGAGGCCGTAAAGTAATTTTTATTCAATGAATTTAAAAGAAATCACCATTGACATTAAGGCACGAATCACACTGGCGCAGTAATCTACAGATACCCTGCTGGTAAAATTCCTGCGGAACCATTCTCTAACAGCAAACTCTACCTCAGCGTCCAAATTGAACCGCCGCCCATTTAGCGATTGTTTTAGTGGGCCAAACACATGGAAATCGTACGGGGACAAGTCGGGACCGTAACGTGGATGTTGTAAGACTTCCCAACGCATACAAGCAAGCAGATTTTGGACCATTCTGGTTACATGGGGCGAGCATTATCGTACAGAAGGATGACACCGTTTGTGAGGTTCCCGGGACGTTTATTCTTGATGCTGGCCAAATCTTTATTGGATTCTCTTCTTTGTCGAAATTTATTAACCATATAAACATTGTAATATAGAAAATTACCTCGACACCTTCGGGTAAAAGAGGAAGAAGATGATGATGATGATAAACATTGCCGTATGAGAATAACTATAGTCACCATATACAGCTTTCATTCTCGTATAAATTTCCATGGGCCCACGCGGGGAGGGTCCAGGGGGCCTGGATCCCCCCCCCCCAAATGTGTTACTTAATTGACTGTGTTCCTAGCTTCCTAGTTCCTATTTACGCATGTAAAACACTAAATTAAAATCTTTTCTAAGTAATCCCTTTGTGGAAAGTTCATAATTATTGATATAAAAATTCTTTTCCACTTTTTAAATGTATATTTTCATAACATATACCGGGTGTCAATGAAACCTGGGGCACCCCTATTTTTTAAATTATATTTTAAGATATCAAAATGAAATTTGGTATATGCAATATACTCTTTAATTTGCATTTTCTGGCAACGAAGACAAGTTTCTGTCACTTCCGCTCTCGCCGGAATTAACCGCAACTTTGTTATTTTAAATGGAACACCCTGTATATTTATACATTTTTCGTTTGAAACATTTTGATGACAAAGTAAATGCTTGTAGAAGTTTATTTATTATTCTAGGATACCATGACCTGCATAAAATGAAAGGTAGGGTGCTACGGCACTCAAAATAAATTGTATTAGAACTTCAGTTGTAGTAAGTCTGTCATTTGTTTCAATTGTTTTGAAACCCTGTGTCTAGATTTAAGTGTCAAAAATAGCGTTTTTCTGAATAAAGAGTGTTATTTCGAATTAAATTTTCATATTAATCCCGCGTTATTGGTATCAACGAAATCTTTGAAAAACGCTCGTTTTTAATATCCTGTAGGTAGTGTCCCACCATAGTGTCATTTGAAAAAATAGATACGAGTTATTTTCGAAAAAGCATTTTTGTCAACTTTAGGTCATTCTAATACAGCAACGAAAATAATTGAAGTATTAAAGCAATTTGTTTCGAGTGTTGGGGCACCTTGACTTTCATTTTGCGTATAGCATGGCACTCTAGAATAATTTCTGCAAAAATTTACTTTGTCATCAAAATGTTTCGAACTTGATACTAGCATACGTAAAATTAAATGGAAATTCCAAAAATGTTTAAATATAGGTATAGGGTGTTCCATTTAAAATAACAAAGTTGATGTTAATTTCAGCAAAACCGGAAGTGACAGAAACTTGTGTTCTATGTCAAAAAATGCCATTTAAAGAGTATATCACATATACCAAATTTCATTTTGATATTTTAAAATATAAAAAAATTAAAGGGGTGCCCCAGGTTTCGTTGACACCCTGTATATGTTTCGACTCCATCAATTATGTTGAGTCATCGTCAGATGGTAAACATGTACATGTTTTAGCAGGAACATGAAAAACGCTAAATTATAATGTTTAATCTGTAACCATGCGTTTTTAATAAACTTTAATAAATCGGACCCCCTCCGAACAATTTTTCTGGCTACGTGCCTGACCATAAATGCCAATTTACAACTTAATCACAACGCTTAGAAAGAAACAAACAGCAAATACTTTTGACAGACGCGTCACTAGTACTTAATAATTATAAACAACTGAATTCCGTTGTCGTGTTTCTATTGAACAATCCTCATAAAAATAAGTAAACCATATTAAAAGGTGCATTTTAAAAATCTTGATTTTCTCTTGAAATACACGTTCATACTTTTGGATGACAATTTTAATTAGGAAATGCAAAAAGAACCGAAATAACTTAACGATAGTTACAAATTTATGACTAGAAACCCATTTTGGAATTCTGTTACTTGATTTACAAGACATAAGACAATAGGAAAAATTGTTCGAAATTATTATCAAACAATAAGTGTTTCTGCTTAAATATTACCCAACACAAAAACTTTATAGTTGACAACATAACACATGCTTTCGAATTAGAAAAAATAAAACTTGAATTTAAAAGCGTGGAACCTAGAGACAACCAATTTAAAGAATATTTTGAAAATTGCCATCTCAAAATGGCAAAATAATAATAAATTATAAATAAAAAATGTTTTATCAAAATCCTTAAACGCTATTATATGTTAGTACTTATTCGGGGAATATGAATATTTTAATTTTACGTAAAAAAGCGAAATAAAAAAAAACACTGAATATTTAATTTTATATCGAAGAAATTTTCAAATTTGAACCATAAGAACGTTTTATAAATTTGGGTAATTTTCTGGCTTTAGAAAATTGTCGTAAACATACTCTATTTGAATTTCTTACAGTTTTAATACGAAATTTTTAATAATTGTTTCACACTGTCCAAATCGACGAAATACCATTAAGTTAATTTTAAAAAGTATGAAACGAAAGTCAAAAGTAAAAGCAATTATTTATACTTCATGTTTATAAATGCTTTATTACTTCCTCATGTTATCTATTAATTCAAATGATTTACTGTAAATATTCAGAGCAATAAACATGTGAAAAAAATAAATGCTTTACCTGCGAGTAGCTTTAAACGTAACAGGAAAACACTACGTTGCCGTGGTAATAATTAAACATGACCTGAGAATTAATCATCAGGTCCCAGTAAACCAGTAACATAAAATAGATGTCCTAAAACCTCTCGAATAGGTTGTAGAGTGAACATATTCTTCGCAATATACTCGCGCTAGCCTAAAGACGTTACCAGTGCAACATTTTTAATGCAAACCTCTCAGAGAAGTCAATCGCGGAACTTAGAAACGAAGTCACTGATTAGCATAAGAATTTTACCTCTATTAGACATTACCCACTATAATGTTTTGGTGGAATACATCTATGTTATGTTTGCATTTTTATCTAAAACTGAAGTAACAGAAGTTTACTTCCGTTAGACATTACCCACGTTAACGTTTTCGTAGAACACATCTATGTTATGTTTGCATTTGTTATCTAAAACTGAAGTTGCAGAGGTTTGCTTCTGTTAGACATTACCCACGTTAATGTTTTGGTGAAATACATCTATGTTATGTTTGCATTTTTTATCTAAAACTGAAGTAGCAGAAGTTTACTTCTGTTAAACTTCAATACCTTAAACGTTTAATTTGTACACCTCTAAGTAATATAAACAGGTTCGACAAGTATTAAAATACCTATAATACAACTTTTATGAAACATCGTTTTTGTAGTACTTTCAAATTTGATGTCTTTATTTAGGTGTTAAAACTTATAGAAACTTCTAGAATAACTTATTTAATTCTAATTGAACTGGTTACACTGCTATAATGTTTATAACTGCATTAAATAGTTTTTGACAGTTAATCAGAAAGTTTAAAATGCAGTGTTTAATTACACTTAATAGTTTTTGTGCAATCGGACGCGAAGTGGTCATTTCGCTTACGCAATACAGGACGCTAAATCCGATTTCGCGGCTAGGCCTATTCGAACCTTTTGTTTTTGTTAGTTTGTCATCGGGTAAATACAAAGGTGTCTTTTTATATAAATAAGTCCATACATTTTTATTTATCTTCACCTCAACAACCAGTAACCAGTAACGTTCCTAATCTCAATTGTTCGACTCGAGGTCTTGTTTTCCTTAGGACAAACCTGATAAACATAAACATTAATTACTTTTCAATTTCAACTTTATTTCTTTCAAGTGAATTGCTAAGCAACCAAATTCTCATTAAAAAATTGGCGATCAAAGTTCGCTTGACTTCCGTATACTACAAAACTAATTTATTGAATCGTTCGGCTGATTTATGGCAATTAATGCATTAATAAACAAAATTCAGAATCAAAGTGAATAGTGGACCATAAAAGTTCACAATCAGTGTTACAATCGATTGGCTAATACCAAAAACGATTGTTTCAATTTAAAACATTTTAATTATTAATGTAAAAATTCCAAATACAATATTCAGATGGATCTCATTACAAAGCCCCTTCAGGTTGTCATGTTTATACCTGGTTTCACCTACAAATTCTTTCTTTCACAGACCCTCTCGTTTGACTACCTGGCTCCGTACTCTAAAATAGCAGAATAATAAGATTGAAAAATTTACAAAACTTTAAAATCTAATATCTGTAACATTTTAAATTTCAAATAAATAAAATATTATGTATTATCTAACAAAAACCCTGTAAAAATAGATTTATACCACGACAAAATATAGTGAATGAGTGATAAATTAAGTTTAAGCTTTTTGATAACGAATAACTGAAAAAAATAGTTTATTTCTTATTAAAAGTTTATCCGGATAAAACAAGACGTACCTCTTGTGATATCTTTCAATAACTTTTTCTCCATAGGCCCAGTTATGGGTTACTACTTTTACAGTTAGAAATATTCATAATAACTATTTCTAACGGTAAAACGGACCATTGTTAAAATGCCGACAATAGGATTTTTAAAATGCAAATAAATATGACCGTCCAGCCTTTCTAAATTCTATGCAAAAAGTTGTGGGTTCAGTAACCACTTGTCTCATATCCCTTCGCATAGTTATTTCTAATATCAGCTGCACTGACGTAATAATGTGCTCGTCACATTAGGTAGAATAGAAAATGCACCCCCGCATCCCTCGAAAACCGAGCAAAGTGGTGGTGGCGGTTGCAGTTTGTAATTTAGTTCAGTGTTTTTTTTTTCTGTGGTTTAGTTTGTGCGTTAAGCCTGTTGAATCAAGTTTTTCAAACATGAGTTTAAACAAGGAAAGATAATTCTCCATTGTTGAGTTTTTATCAGAAACAAACAAAGACGAAGAGGTGTACAGTGTGATAGCAACTAACTGGCTCGTAAAAAACCAACGCCAGTGTTACTGATGACCTAACTCCTAAAAGCCAGCCAGAATTTTATTCAAAAACCGAATGGAGCCCAAAAGAGACTGGACCCTTTGCCAGTGCAAATTGAAAAAATATTACGGTAAGTACTAGCATTTTGGAATTTGTAAGCCCATATTTATTACTTAATTTTATACTAATTAGAAACATATGAAGAAGCACTTGAGCAAGGAATGGCTCTATCTGAACTCAGTGGCAGTGAGTTTAGTGAAGCGGATGCGTCGCCACCCAGACTGAGACGCTACCGATAAACCCAATTGTTGCCTTCATTTCGTGAGGATACTGTATCTCCACCTCCTTCATTGTTTAAAGAAACCGAAGGTAGTGAATTTAATTTACTTTTTGTTATACATATACTGAAAATATTTTATTTCATACTGTCTGGTAAATTCAGCTTTCCGACGCCATTTTGAGTCCGGAAAGTGAGCTATTACGGTATCAGAGCCGGAAAGTGTTACCTAGCAACACTTTCCGGCCTGTCACATGTTGACGTTATTGAAAAAGTGTTTACAGTATGAAATAAAATACATAACGACATTCGTCCGTGAACTCATTTTACAGCACTCGTTTCGAGTTTCAAGACTCGGCTCCTTACGTCGCCTCGTCTTTAAACATCTGACTCGTGCTGTAAAATATGCGTTCCCGGACTTGTGACGTTAATTACTATTATTTCATACTGTCTGGTAAATTCAGCTTTCCGACGCCATTTTGAGTCCGGAAAGTGAGCTATTACGGTATCAGAGCCGGAAAGTGTTACCTAGCAACACTTTCCGGCCTGTCACATGTTGACGTTATTGAAAAAGTGTTTACAGTATGAAATAAAATACATAACGACATTCGTCCGTGAACTCATTTTACAGCACTCGTTTCGAGTTTCAAGACTCGGCTCCTTACGTCGCCTCGTCTTTAAACATCTGACTCGTGCTGTAAAATATGCGTTCCCGGACTTGTGACGTTAATTACTATTGTTACGAATGTTAATGCTGGTTACACTACTAATAATTTTATTTACCTTATTTTATTTATCACTTCTTAAATGCAGTCAGCTTATGTGTCGCATTATGCTATCTATTGCTTTTGTTTCAGTCCAAATTTAAACTTCATCAGCGAACATTTCTATAAATACTCTTCATATCTGACTGCAGTTTTAATTACATATCATACACACGGAATTAGTTAAACAATAATTGGTAAATTAGTACCTATTCTACCAAATTAATTTCTGAAATTTCTAATAAATGTTTAATTTCCTATGACTTTTCTCTTTACACTTTTGCTCTATAATGACCAGGGGAGCCAATAAATATATGCAATATCATAACTTACCCATTTTTTAAATACAATATCAAATATTTTCAAATTAAGGTCAAATACTAAGTATCCTAAGTATACTAAGTAAACCTGGAGAAAATATCAAAATAAATATTGGATATAGTACTTAGTAACTATCTGTTTCTGCTTATTTAAAAAAAAAATGATTAACTTATAAAAATGCATTTTGAAGAATTTATAGTAACTTTAAAAGTCTTATAAAGATTAGGATTACTATTTATTGTTGAACTTAGTTGTACAAATAAGTACCTAGATTATACCTACTAATTGATTTTTTCATAATATATGGCGACTTTTTTCAGGTTGTAACTCCATAAGCACCGACAAGCAGTGTGCCTAAATGGCCTGTAAATGCTTAGATGATGATGATGATATCCAGTGGAACATTTTAAGCAACAATCAAGTACTTGTGAAGAGAGAGTATAATGTCGGAAACGTAGCCTCATCAGTTTAAATAAAATTTGCTAATTGAAGAATTTATACAGTGCATACAGTGTTAACTTATTATATCCTATAGACTTCACACTAATTTATATTTTGAACAAAAATTATAGCATTCTGCTGCAAATTACCATCATTTTAATAACAAACCTTTAAAATACAGCTTTTATTTAAAATAAATTATCTGGTTAACAGCCAAACAGATCAACAAAAAACCATATACAAAATAGTAGGCTAAACTGAAAATCAATTAAAATCTGACAGATATTTGACACACTTACTTAGCGAACAAACTGTCAGAGCCGTATTTGTAATGTCTTTTTTATTAAAACAATGGTAATTTGCTAGTTAAAACGATAATTATATGTATAACCACAATTAATCGTTGAAACATAGCTTATCTTTATCATTGTAAATTGCTTAAAAATTTCAACTGATTCATAAACGGACGAGTTATTTGTAATTATTTGAAGTGCTCAATATTTTAATATTACCTACCTACTATTAATATTGAAATTATAATGACTAGTACAAAAATTATAGATTGAGTTATATTATTTTTCACTGAACAAGTATTTACTAGTGAGGCCAACGTATCCATCGTTAGAGCTTTTTACCTAAATTTATAAATACACGCTTTATATTATTATAATTATTTTTTATTATTAATTTTGTGTGAAAGTAAAAAATTGAAGGTAGTTTTAAGATTAAGAAGCATGTTGCTGGATAGTATATAATGTTTATAATATTAGTTAGCTAATGGGCTTCCTATAAATATTAAATTCAAAATAGTTATTGCTAAAGATTACTTTGTCCAAAAGTGATTGACCGAGAGTTTTGACATTCCTGAATGATAGATTTATATGTTTTTCTGATATAATTGATTATGCTAATATTGTGTAATTTAATTTTTGATCGTACCTTGAAAACAAAACTTAGGCACATGTTAAGATTTACTATTTTCGTTCTATATTTAATTTTTTTACAGAACTTTTAACTAGTGTAAACTGATTAATTTGTATCATTCTTATATAAAACCTGTGTGTCTGTAAAGTTTCAATATTTTAGATGTTTCATTTTAAATTTGGATTTCTTGGTTATCTACCTAGAAAAATCTATTGTAATTTTTAATATTACATTATACTCGAATATTATTCTGTATAAAATTGATTTTAAAGTATCACTTTTGTGGAGTTTAATCTATTCTTTGTACATAATTCTAGCATTACTTAATGATTATGACTATTTATTAATGATGTGTATATCTAATATTTGTTTTTGAACCAATTACTGTTATAAATAAACTATGGTTTTAAAAAACGCATTTATGCTTTTAGTTATTTACGTTCTCAACTAAGAAGGTAAAATCAATATCCAAAAAATAATGAAACTGTGATATATCAAATGAGATATCCAGTAAACAGAGCTCTAACAACATCTATTTAAACTCTCAACGTCGAACTCGCATTTAAGTAAACTTTGTAACTTCTATTTTACCTCTCAACGCCCGGGTTAATATTACGAACATTAAACGTAGCGTCGAGGTTGCATATAGGTTTACGCGATGATCGCTTAGAGGTTACACATCTAAGAAAAACATCTATGTTACATCCATTTTACGTCAAATGGTTTTCTGGGGTGATAACACAAAGCAACACAATTTATTAAAAACTGTTTCAAAAAAATTCAAAACCTTGGCAGTTCTACTACATTTAAATTTAATTATAATTAAAAAAAATTAAAAAGTATTCGTACATAATTAGGCTTTATTGGCTCGCCCTATTTATTGGCCTAGCTCGCTACGCTCACTCTGCCATAAACTATAGGCTTCGTCAATAAAAACCTACATTATGTAGTTATTACATAAATAGCTATTCTCTCTCCAAAACAAAAGCAAAATTGACTTCTCTTACGGTCTGAAAAAATCCATGCTAAAGATTTCCTTTATGAAAGAAATGTAAACAGCGAAAAATTAGTTTACTGAATTTTTAAAACAAAAAACTTATGTAATTACATTCTTAAAATCATCCAGTATAATTAGCTCAAAGCATTTTCATTTTTAATTTTAGAAGAATTATTCCTATATCCATTTTTAAAAATTCATAAGGCATTTTTCAAAGGATACGGAAAACTTTCTTTTGTACCTATCATATTCTTTGTAATTCGAAGTTTTCAAAAGTAAAATATTTAATAAAAATTATAAAAATTTTGCCGGTAATAAAACGTTGGTTTAGTTTAATTAAAGGAAAAATACGTGAAAAAAGTAACACTCTGATTGTTTAGTTTAACCTGAAACATACGCTAGTCTTTTCAAATCTCTTGCGCCCAAAGAATTTTTAATCATTTCTAGCAATGAAATATTAGTATAACTTAGGAAATAACTTCAAAATACGTTCCAAAAATTTAAGCTGTGATCTAGCCTAAAGCAAATTTTCATCATCCAAGGGCAAATATCCCCTTCACTAACTTACAAAAGCCAATAAATAATATTCGTTCCAAATCCTAGCATTAGATGATTAATTAGGTGGTAAAATCGTGCCAAATAAAATATACCATTAAAATCGTTGTGAAGCGTGAAACGATTTTACGCCCTAAATATGTGGGTCAACAAGGCCACCTTTTTAAGCAAAAACCTCCTCTTTTTTTGAAATTCAATACACACTAAGCGGATTTGCCTTTACAGGCAATTGTGAATTGCTTTTTGTTTTTACAACATGTTGAACGTTAAGTTTAATTAAAAGCTAAAATAGGTTTTACATGAAAAAGTCTCACAAAGGGTTAAGCTTGCCTTTGATTTAATACAGGCTGATAAAATCGAAAAAAAAGTTAAAATTGAACATCTGATGTTTAATCCTAATAAAGGAGTTCAAACGAAGTTCAGTTAAATAACTTTAATTTACACACTGAGCCATCGTTAAAGGAAAAAAATGCGGCTTCAACTGAAATATTCTTAGAAACGGGATAATTTTACTTTATTAATTAATTAAACATGCAAAATATCCTAGAACAAGAAAAATAAGGTATAAGGCTCGTTAAAAAACACTTATAATTTTAGTAACCGACAATAATTTAGTTAAGAAGAAACGAAAAAAAGGCTAAGTACTCAGCTAAATTAACCACAAACGAACAATTTACTAATGAGACTAATTTGCCTCCCTCCATTAGTTCATGTTGTCGACCCCAACCGAACTAAAAAAGTCGACGACATATTTTTATTTTCTGCTGGGAATCAGACAGACTTTCATATACTTATCAAGGTATTTAATCAGTGGTAATTTTCTACGGTCCGCAACGATTTTACTTATTAAATTTGGAGAAATTATTCTGGGCCTCGACTTTTTATTATTAAAAAGAAAGTAAAATATTTAATAATTATTTAAATTACGTTAATCACTACTGAGATATTATCAACCACTTGTTTGTGTCTGAAATTAAACACTTGGTGTATTTATCACTGTACAAAATGATTTGTAAAAGGCTCTTTTCGGAAATTTTTCTATTCAGGACTCATTCAGTTATTAAAAAACGGACTCGTATATTTCTGTAACGAATTCGAAGACTTCCACGCTCAATGTCAGTGTTAAAAGAAGGTTTTCCGGGTTGGGGCCGTGTCATTGTCGAGAAAGAAGAACTCAACGTTTTGGCCACTTTTTTAAGGGTCTTCATCAAGAAGAAAAAGAGGCATTAAATGAGCACGGTAACTCAACTTCTGAACCCTTCTCTTTTAGTCCCCCATTTTTCCTCCTGATGAAGCCCCTTAAAAAAGTGGGTGAAACGTTGAGTTCTTCTTTCTCAACAAAGACACGGTCCCAACCTGGAAGACATTCTTTTAACACAGTATCATTATTTTTGTTTTTACTCTAATTTATAAAAATAACACCAAACGATTCATCAAACTTCCAGTCATTAAATTTTTAAATATTATACTATCACAATCTTAATACCATGCGATCAACAAAATATCATCACATTAGGCCATGCTTTCGTAAAGACATGGTAGTTGTGAATCTTCCCGCATCGATAATGCAACTGCCATTTTAAGGTTATGTTGCGATATTCCTTAAAGCTTATTGTGGAAAATACTGAATAAAAATAGCAAATTTCAAGCTTTAGCACTATCCGGTAAATACTAAATTGTTTTACAAATGTTAGATCAACCATGAGACCTGCAAACTCAAAAAACATTAGCAGGTCAGATATTTGAAAATTAGTGAAAAAGATCCATTATTGTAATATATTACGATCTTCGGGCACAGTTTCCAATATTTGATTAAATTTAATTAATTTTGAAAAATATGTATATAGAAAAATGTTTACTCCACAGGCCTTTGAACCTCTGTGGAAGTAATTTTGTTTATATACATTTATTTTTAATTCGTATACTGCAAAAATTCACCCTCCGTAAAAATTTAATCTTTAAAATAACAGTTTGTGAATGTTCAAATAAATAATAATAATTTTCAAATATATTTCAAACTCTTTTGATAATATTTTTTTGCATCTTTTATGAATACCTACAAATAGCAAAAAAATATGGCCCAAAGGCACACATCTAATTTCACTTACGCCTTCGAATTTTCTCAAAACCATTTGTACTCGTTTGAATACCCATTCTACCCCCACATTTCTCAAATATGTGAAACCCACCTGTCGTCCTACGCACAGGAATACAATTTTTTGAAACTTCGCTTTCTAGAAAATTAAGAAAATCTTTTGATCTTTTTTACGTTTGAAACTGCCAGCATTCTAGCTATGTCTAATTTTAAGAATCGCTATTTCGAAGAAATTAATAATTCCTAAGATTCCGAAAGCAGTCAAAAATTAATCAAACTGTTTCCATTTTTACGAGCCTAAAATTTTAGAAACAGACTCCAAAATAAAGTATTGATTCTTCATTCAGAATATTATAAAATGCTCTTTTCACTGTCAATGCTTCTATTTCTGACTCTGCTGAGACTCACAAATATAGAACCTTTTAAATAAATTCAACACACTGACGTCACATTTCGAACCTTCCTTTTAAATTTTTATTTCTACATTTTGCCCTATCTATTTTCAAACGAAAATAAAGACGACAGATCTTGCAAACATAACATCAAGTTTCGTTTTTTAACTTGCTGACACTGACTGATTATTGCAAAGGAAGCACTCTAAATATTAAACTGTTTAAACTAAAGGCCGTATTCGCGTGTTTAAACAGAAAGTAAATCAGAAACAAAAATAACCAAGAATACTTAAAATCCTAAATAATGCAAATTTCCATTCATTCCTTAAAATCAAAAAGCCTAAAGCTTTCTAGAGTTACAAGGTTTAAACAATATTTTTAACTTAACTTTCATTTTACGTAGGAAGCTTTGATATAATTTACTAATTTACACATCAAAAGCTTAAGTTTAACGTAGTGAAAAATACTCTAAATAAGTTCTGAAAGTCTTTCGCATGATTTCCGTTATTCTTTCACTTGAGTTAATAAATAGCATACCTTTAATTCATTAAAAAAGGGTTTTCTGTTACATATTATACGTAGTAACTTGGCCCTAGTAACCCTATAATTTGACTAATAAGTAATCAAAATTCTCCAAGACAGTTAAAATCATAACAAAATAGAATTAAAGCTTCGAAAAAAATTTAAACGTCGTTACTAAAGAAACCCACGTCAAATTCTCTTCGATCACAGACGTGAAATATACTACCACAAAAGCATTTTCTTCTTTTTTATGAACAAGTTATCAATTTTATCAAAATGTATCCTTTCTGTAAAATCTCTTTTACGTCATTCCTTAAAAGAGCCCCACAGAAAATAATTTTATATCTATCAAACATCGGAAACGCAGTGGGAACATTTCCTGTTTGAACTCAATCTAATCGAATTTAACTTTTAAATGTTTTTATAATAATTTCCAGTAAAGATCAATACGGGGAACTGCTACATTCAGTTGGATTACTCCAAAATTTATTTGTTCAATTTTTTACGATGTTAAAAATCCAAAAATAAATAAATTATAAATAACATCCCCAATTTTCTGACGAACGTAATTAAAAATGCTGATAAGATACTTCTTAAATTACCCATCAATCAATAACAAAAACAGTAATTAATTGAGTACTTCTTTAAATAACCCAATAAAGATGAAAGGAACGCCTTAATTATTGTAAAGCTTAAGAATGTTTGTTCTATTTAATTGAATTTTTATAAGGTGGATCTCTTTGTTATCCGAAAAAAAAAGAACGAGCTAAAAAGGTAAAAGAAAATTTAAAAATCCGCGCGTGGGATGTTTGCGTTTTCACCTACGCATTTTTCCTTCTTTTTCTGAGCTTTCTGATTTTATGAAAGAACCACTATAAAAATCAGACGGAATTTTTTTTAACATTCACCTACGCACGTCCCAACTTTATACCTGCCACGTGCATAAAAGACCCTTCATAATTATTCTGAAAGTTAATGATTGACCTACGATTATTTTAAAACTATAAAAATAATCACTGACCGCAAAAAAACCCTTTTGATATTCAATCCCACTTTTTGTGATAAATTTACTTTTTCAATCAGTTATCATCGATCGCCGTGATTTGTTAATGTCTTGCCTAAATCTTCCCGATTTAAAATGCATGAATTCAATAAAGACGTCCTTAAATAAAAAAGTGGAGATTGAAAAAAGGAGCATCAAGAAAGAAAGAAAGAAAAACCATGGATAAAACAATCTGTATAAAAAGAGGAAATTAGAATCGGAACCGAAAATTCAATTAATCAACGAAATAAAAACAAAGCCGTACAGAAATAACTTAAGACCCCAACGAATTGTATTTTTTTTTTTAATGCTGATAATAAATCCTTCAAGGAAAATGATGGAATTTTTGATTCTCAGTTATTTCTACTTGATAGTTAAATTTTGGATTTTATCGTGAAGTTTCAAGCATTTTTTATTCAATATTTCTGACTTTTATTTATGTAAAATATAAAATGATATTACTGTAATAGAATTTTTAAACTTCAAAGACTTTTGGTGCTTAAAATTTATACAGGATTCATAATAAGGACTCCGTCAAATTAAGAGTCTAACTTTTCTGAAAATAATGCTTTTGCATTTAAATTAAATTTTTAGTCAAGTCTTGGAAAGTGAGTGCTTCGTTATCAATGCTTTTGTTACACTTTTGAACTTAAATCGTCCATTTTGATTTAATATATTTGCATAATTCTTGAAAAATTTGTAACTTATTCCAAACACCTTACAAAGCTTAACTTAATATTAAAAGTTAAATGTAAAAATACCCAATTCTGATAAAAGTTAATTAAAACCAACAATCCTACGCTAAAAACTTAAGAATATGAATAATAAAATATGTTAATTAGATATTCACTTTCAACAAGACAAATACCTTAAATACATAATAATTAGATTCATGTTCTGTACTTATAGTTTACAGCTTAAACGCTGTAACATGACATTTAATAGATGTATTTAAATAAGTGCCTTTATACCCCTTTATATGTTTAAAGATACCACCCACACCCTATTATCCGCCTTTCATCTCCTGCTAATTTAATCGAAATCTAAACCCACGCAATTCGGTTGAAATTACCTAAACTTCAAATTTCCAGCTGAAAGTTTTTAATGCATAATTCACCCTTTCTACTTGCCAGGTAACCATTCCTAATTTGCTTGTTGGAATTTGGGATTTAATTACAAACACAAAAACCATCATGAGATGATTTTGTTAATTTAGTTTCCTTTTTTACGGGCAGTGAATGAACGGCATTTATATGCCAACAGTAATTCTACATTGAGAAATAGGTACAGTTTTGTTTCATGAAACTTTCTATCGAAACATGAAACTGGAGCAGCCAATGCAAATTCAAAATTACAAATTACAATTAGGCTAACGTACGATGCTTGAAACTAAATATTCCCAGGGCGAACAAAAATTTTTAAAAAATATTTGTATCCAAATGTTTATATGTATAATAAACCCAGTTAGAAGGCAGCCGGTCCTAATTTACAGGCGCCCAAGGCTCCCGTTTAATTAATTGAATACATAGCTAAACTACTTCAGTAGTACCTTCATTAAATCCTGGATGATTTCGTTATACAAATGTCACTTGCAACAATCGCATTACAACTCAAACCCAATTAAATGTGAAATAACTAAATATTAATAATAAATAGCAAAACCCCAATTCGAAAAGATCAAACCATCCCCTTTAAAAATGTACAAACCCAGCAAAAAGTAAAAATAATAGAACCTACATTTACAAATGTTAAAGTTTGCTCCGCGTTTCCAAATTTGTTAATAAAAAATTTGTGCGGAGGCGGTAAATGTTCGCCTACGTTCACCGGTATATCAATGAAACCCAGCATTTTTTCTAAAAGCACTGACGTAATTCTATGGTCTGGATTATAAAATTTTCAGGGTATGTATTTTTCTCTCTGTTAGCTAACGCTAAAATCAAATAAAATCAATAAGCAATCGAGCAAATAAAAACGGCTGAACAAATCAAAATGAAGAGGAGTTGGAAATCGATACTTCTATTATTTTAAATTACGTTTCTTTATGTAAAATGATTTGAAGCAGTTGACATTTTCCGAAAATTGATTTTTAGAATTACGTTTAAATAATTTATAAATTTACTTTCAATAACGTAGCTTTCTGTTAGAATGCTCGTGAAATTCTTGTGTAATCAAAAGACTTACTTTACAACCCGTCCATTGATAAATATACCTACTTTCAAATGTATAAAATAGCCAAAACTACTCGTATTTTATTTCAACTAACAAAGTAACAATGTTCTTGGTTAAAAACCAAAGTTTCAAAGTTCATAGTTTAATTCTTTTGTTTGAAAATTCTCTCAAACATTTACACTTAAAAGAGCAAAATTATATAATTATTGGTTAAAACGAACAGGTAATTATTTCAAGCAACCAGTAGATTAAAAATTACCAGATTATTGCTCGTTCCGAGTCGTTAATTTTTATCATACAGAAATAAAACTAAGCTTCCCTTTTACACCCAAAGAAATTATGAGAAAATTTTTCTAAAAAGAACCGTTTGGAAATCTTAAACAAAAGAAGCTGCACCAATTAAAACTGCAAAATTAGCATATCAATACCGAATGACAACAATCTCACGAAATTGCAGACTTTTATAATTAAACTTACTGTTAATTTTTCAAAGTTCAAAAGGTGTAAATATTCAAGGAAGTTTGAATATTAACCAACGTATTCAAGCACATATACCTACGCCTACACTTTCATTGATTTGTAAATTTATTTCAATTTGCAAACCTCAAAGGACACCTGCGGACTTATTTCCTTTTACAGTTTTTTTAATTTATAAAAGGGCCCACTTATTAAAATTACAAATTTTGTACGTTTAGGAAATGTTCTGATCTTTATCTAAAATATCATGAAATTCAAATAAAGCTTTGCTTTCGTTTTCTTGTAAAAAATTCTTAAAACCAAATCGTGAATTCTTTAAATCCGCTACTGAATATTTTTAAAAGCTTGAAGGAAGGGAAATGATTTTTCTTGACTTAAAATTTTTCATCTGTAGCTCCCACAAGTACATAAATAAATAATAAAATAGTCGACATTCGTTTCATGCCACATTTAACTTTATTTATATGTACAGAAGATGGGAGAAAGTATAAATTTTCCGAAATAAGTAAACATAAAAAATTCACGTATTTTGCTGTTTTTAATGATTTGTATTTTCAGCGAAAGAATTTACAACGCCCTTCTTCAATATTTAATTTTTGTGGCTATGTAATATATGTATTTATTTACTTTTTGTCTATTTAAAATACCAAAATTCCAGTTTAAAATTCGCACCTAAAACTTATTAATACTTATAATTGCCAAAAACGTAACCAAGCATTTCTAACGATAATCAAAAACTATAAAAAACATACCAAAAAACATCTGATATATCAAGCTAAATATCAAAACAAATTGGATATACTTGGAAGTATTTCAACACCAGCAAAGCCCAATTAAGTATCATTATTAAATATTTTACACATCCGAAAGGCTATAAAAAAAATTTAATTCCACGTAAAAATTCGCACCAAAAGTTTAACATCAATTATGTTTGCAAAAACCCTAAATTTCCAGTTATAATTTAAAACCCTAAGATATATTTAAAAAATTGAAATGCAAAAACAGATCGTTTTAAACAAACAAGAAGTATTTCAACATCTTCAAATAAACATATTTTTTACACTTTACACTGACACAAAAAATCCTAATTTTGCTATACAATTTAAACCCAAAAATTAGCAATAATTATCTTTGGAAAAACTAACCTAGCATTCCTAAAGATAATTTGAAGCACTAAAAAAGCAAAGCTGTAGAAATCAAATTAAAAACAGTCCAAACTAAAATTATCTATTTTAGCACTTGTTAACTCCAAAATAAAAAGGTTTATCTGGAGCCGATCTTCGATTTTATCCACATATGCAACACAGCGATTGCCACTTAAATGAGATAACGAAAAACATCACGCCAGATGTACAAATCTGTTGTTAATGAGTATGAAAGAGTCGTACTACTACTCGTAGAACCGCAAGATGTGTTGATAAAAACTTTAAAAAACCCATACATGTTTCCATGTTTATCGATAAACACTACATTCACAATTTGTTTGATAACGCGATTAGTAGAAATACCACTGATTTCGTATTTTTATTTACATACTTAAACAGCAACTTCAACTACCAAGATTATTATTAAATTATCATACATCAAATTTAATTTTAAAAGAAATTAATTCCTAACGTCTTGGATGGTATTATTATGTAAAACTTTTAGGGGGCAGCAGCATACACTGAAAACACTTATAATTAAAACCTTCGAAGATAAAAATCCTGTCATTAAATTAGTACAATAAAAAACGGCTTATTTAATCCATCGTGTAAATACTGCAAAACTGACTGGATATAAATTTTACGGATATGAATTTCCGGCAGCTGTCGTTAATTAAACTAAAAGCATTTTGATTTCAGTCGTCAGAAGTTAACTAGAACGAAAACAACTTCATAATAAACTTACATATCAAAAGTAACCCCAAGAAATTTTATTTCAAACTTTAATTTAAAACACTGCACTTTTATTACAAACACCGGAAACAAACTGACGCCGTGTTGACATGAAAAACGAAAGAGGCATCAAGTCAAGAATGTTTCAAGACGAAGATAAAGCATCCACATGTGATCATTCAAAAGTTAGATTAAATATCCACCATAAAATGCAATGCGATTAAATAAATTGGTAACAACAAGCTTGCTATTGAATGAATAACAATTATATTTAGAAACTAATCTAATAAGTAACATCTGAAGTTATCTTAACAAATTTCAGAGAAGCATGCTTAAGAAAACAGATCGAATTTCTTAGAATCACTTGTAAATGCGTCTAAATTTGAACCAACACTGAAGTATGACAGTAATTTAATTAATTATTTTACTATTTTAAGTTAGATTTAAATTTAGTTAATTGCATCTCCCCAAAAGAGTGAATCCTTAGAAAATTAATTGCTAAATCGTACTTCGCAACTATAACTATTATGGACACATAGTCTTAAATTTCTGCAATCAGACCAGAATAGCACAAAAAATTGCAAATCAATGAATGAAAATTAAATACATACTGATGTCCACAGTAAAATAGGAGTACTATTTAATGAAACGCTTCTCAGGAATGGATTTATTCAAGGCTTGTATATTTTTGTACCAAATCGTCAGATGTTTGCTAAAATCAATGAGGCATGAAAAACAAATCTATTAGAAAATTTTCTTTCTATTTTCATTGCAATTAGAATCCTCCTTTCAAGTAGATTACAGACATAATGTAAGCAATTAATATGAGTTTTACCCATTCGAAATATTACAGAACTCAAATTTGCTCTTTATAAAAATCAAACAGGTTTTTACATTCAATTTTAAATACGTTTATATGAATTAATATGATGGAACAGAGTTTAAAAACAAATATTTGCCTCGAAAACAGCAGGCATGCTGATAGTACGCAATTAGTTCATCGTCATAGCTTTTTTATTAATTTCGTAATTTATCGGATCAGATTTATTAATTACAAATCAGTTAATACAAATGTCGATAGTTACTGAGGAGTTTCAGATTTATATTAATTGTTAGATTTGGGGCAAAATGTTACATTTATGAATATTACACAATCAAAATTTGCTGATTTTTAACTCTCCTTTTTGTCACTCTTTTGACTTCAGTTCTGATTATCCCATTTCCTCAGCAATCGAGGAAACTTCTATATTGCTTTATAATCTAATTAACATAAGATCAGCACAACCCCATAAAGAATTATTTTTAAATTACATATTTATTAAATAAGATAACATTGATGGTAACTCAAGAGAACCTCCAAAAAGGCATACGCGAATCTTAACAATACTTAACAGAGATCCATTTAATTTCTGTTAAATAAAATAAAAGAAAATCATTTGAAAAACAATTTCGATTAGTTTGTTAAAATTCCAAATTCCAAAAATAAAACTTTAAAAACAAAACACAAATTTGTCTGGCTTTATCATAATTTCTGTATTTGTTGGGAAATTTTATTGTATTTTATTTTATGCCAAAGTTTCAGTATTTTTATATTAATCAATGAAGTGCCTTGCCTGTTGGTGAAAACTGAAGCTTTTCAGATTTGTGCTGTCCTCTTAAATAAGCACATCACAAATATTATCTCTGCAATTCATTCGATATTAAATATTTATAAGATTGCAGAATTAAAAAATGCTTTTTTTGATAAATCACTAACACGTTCTTTTTATAATTATCTTTAGACATGTTTATACTACCATGAAGTATGTTAATTTGAACACAAATATTTATAGTAAAAACATCAAGAATGTGGAAGATATTTACCACAGCATGCAATTAGTTTCTCACAGCTTTTTATTAGTTTTATAGTTTTTTTTTACATTAATTAAATTCCCTGCAAAAAATCAATTAATAAAAGTCTAAACAACTACGAACACGTAAAGCACAGGTAAATCATTTATTAATCACTGAACGCCGGGCCTATTTGCTTTTAAAATCGAAAATTTATTTGACCCATTCTTATCACTTATTATTTATTAAAGTAGCAATTTAACTCCTGGTCAAAGAAAACCGTCACATCATACAATAAGGCCCTTTCCTTTCTATGTTAAAAAAAAATAATTATTTTAGAAAACGTTAAAGTTCCAAAACTCAGTTCAGTTTGATTTGAAAATTAACTATTAACACATAATACGAAGAATAAATGTAGTCATTTCCCAAAAGGCCAAAATAAAATTGATGGCAACTCGAGGAAAAAGTACGAGTAAAACACCAGTAGCACTTATATGCTTTACTTTTTGTTTAACATTTAAACATATGAAAAATTAGTTTTCAAATTAAGATTGGAAATTAAAAAAGGGGGTTTTGTATTAAAAGCAGAAGGGAGTCCACTAATCTTACCAATAATCACAGTGGTTTATTCGTTTGTCGACTATCACTTCAATTTCTGTCAACTAAAGAAAAAGAGAAAATATCAGAACCGAAGGTTTGGTAGAGTTTTTTCAAACTTAAAAAATTCGTAAAATCTTGTAGTAGTCTTACCAATATTCAAGAAAATTTATTCGGTTTTTTAAATTATATCACTTTAATTCCTCAGAAGAAGACGTCCTATCACTATCAACTTCAGCTTACTAAGAACATTGTGATACTAAGTCTCGTTTGCACAAAGTACAAACGCGAACTCCTACAACTCCTACGACAAAAGGGTTGGGGAGGGTTCATACACCCACGAAGATGATCCTACAACTGACCGTATCAGAGCATGAAAATTATTAAAGGGCACCAATGTCAAGGGTCGTAACTCGCTTACAGAAAGTTAGAATTAGCACATACCTCAACGGGTTATTTAAAGTACTTTAAAATTCTCGCACTCTTTTACAACAATGCCTAATTGTTGTACGGTACGGCCTATAAGGCGGTTGAAAATCACGACAATTCGGTTTTCTGGATCACTTCCTGTTTAAGCGGAACTACAAAACACGGCGGACCTTTTGGGCGGTACAAAAACTCACGAGATTCTAACAGTAGTTAGTGTAAAAAGCAACCGAGCCGGCCGCACATTTAATTTTTGCCGTATCAAAATAAGTAGAGGGTTGTCAACAATGAATTTTGGCCGGCATGTGCGTGCGACTATTTCGGGCCGACGCGAGGGGAAGGGCCCAGACAGCGGAGCACGCACGACCCGCGCGGTCATGTTAGCCCCTAGCACCGCCGTAAAATCAATACCATTATCCTACAGAAACGCGAATGCAGCGTTGCGCCCTTACACCTATACATTTTGACAAATATCGGGACATAAGCAACAATCATCAACCAACACTTAACCGGCACACACGTGCACCCCTTTCCCATACTTACTCTATATATTTAGTTTGTGTTTTTTACAAATGTGTAATAAGGGCGAAGAAGATGCACACTAATAATATCCTCACAGAACAGTCCTTTTAATAGTTAATCTATAGAGTCAGTGTCATATATCAAACTCTCGCACACACTGGCATCCCAGAAACGGGGCTAAAACCACTCCGTACATGTACTGGTTCATAGACCACTGGTCAGTAAACAGTTTCTTGCAGCATCTTTCGGAAAACCCGCTCTCAACACCCTCGCAACAGACCCAACAAAGCTGTCGACTCTTTGCCGTACGCGCAACTCATGGACGCTCTACGATCGACACCGGCCCTGTACGAACAACGATCGGATGCTAAAAATGGTGGTCCGTACCCACCCGCACTATTAGATAATTATTCGGTAGCGGCGGGTTTTGAAGGTATTAGCAGGAACTGCTCTACTCGGTCATCAACTTCAACACTTTATGCGGTTTGCGAATTTCCGCTTGTTATGAGTTCAAGATCGCACTCGCGGTGACAACTTCCGATTCGACGGTATCTTCAGATGTTCAACGCAGATTTTGGAGCGCACCGCGATTGCATTCATAATGTATCCTCCTCTAAGTTTTGAAGAGGGGTGAATAACACCCCACAAAATTTCGCACATATTGGGGTTACCTTCGCGTAAAGTTTTATGATGTCATTGAGAGTGTGAGGTAACGTTTATGTAAAGGGTAGCCCTTTTGGGTCTTTTGTCCTACGACCATTGTAAACCCAAACTTCCCTTTTTTAGGTTTTTATAAAAAAGTCTTATTTTCCGATTCATTTGTTCATTTTAATTACACCGTTTTAACCTAAATCAATTTATCCTCTAAGCTTCTTTAAAACACATATTGGTATATTTTAAAAATACAAGGCATATTACTCCTTATACAGGGCCGTGCTAAATGTTGAGCCGCCAGCGTGGGGAAAAATTTTGCCACCCCTATAAACTATAAAATCCTGTTACAAACGAAATACAATTGTTTATAAAGCAACGCAAAACGACTGATAACTAAAACCCGTTAGTTGCATTTAAAAAATCTTTCAGAAAGTTAAAACAACATAACTGAAGGCTGAAGGTTATTTATTAATTTTATTTGATAAGATACTAAAGAAGGAAACGAAACTGAAACTAAAAAACTATTGTAATGAAACCTACCCTACTTTTTATTTTTATATTGACAAAGATGTAACGAATCGAAATACCAAAAATTATTTTTATTATAAAATTTAATTTTGATCACTAATAATTAAGAGTAGTTTACAATTATTTACCTCGGTTAGTTCAGTCTTTGGGTCGTCGTGAAGGCTCCTTTACTTTAATTAACTGAATATAAATCCTTTTTATGTTAGATAATGATAATTCAATTACAACAACATAAACTTTCTATGCAGATTTATTAACATACTTTTTCATATTAAAATCCTATCTTCCCTAGCTATTTACTCACTACAAATATTAATTTACAGCGGTTTAATTAGGCTCACGTAACTCGTGATTGGTATATATCCACAATTCCAAATCCAAAATTAGCATTCAACAACCTCCAATCCAACTGCAATATCCAGATAACTGGAATCCAATTTTTGATTTTCTTCCAGTCAACTTCAATTATCTCTAATTATGTCCAATATCCAATATCACCAATATCCAAAATGAGCAGAATTAACCCTTTTCTCTCAGAGGAAAAACACCCACTTTATTTCTATTAACCTGTTTTAAAAGAGAACACAATTTCCCTTTTCAGAAAAGTAATAATAACTTATTTAATTACTTTTCCTCTTCCCTTTAACGGAAAACGCCACTTCACTTTTTTCAAAATAATCTTGCACCTCTTTACTTTTCTCTTATCTTCCGTTGTCCTGGTTCTTTTTATATTTTCTTCCAATAAGAATTCTCTTTCCTTTTCCTTGGTAACGGTTATTAAATACTAGCATTCTTTTAACACATATCTACGTTTCCAGCTAAATTAAATTTACAATTACAATACAACAATATTTTTAACAATTAAACTATTCTACCCTGTCTATCTAGATTCTTATTTTATATTACATTATGAATGAACTTAAATTAAATCTGCATAAAATTTATTTAACAATGAATAATTGCAATCAACTATAACTTTAACTTCGTTAATAAATTACATTCAACATACAAATTTACATACAAACAAATTTCAAAGGTAACTAGACTTAATTCTTTTTAAGACACCCGGTATAATATAATATAATAGTTGAACTCTGATTTAAATAAATTCTTTTATGTCATACTCGTTTCTAAAGCAACGTTTTTCGAACGATTTATATTAGGACGAAAAGTGACACTTTAAAGTGCTAGGACTTTAAAGTGTCATTTTAAAGTCCTAGTTCTTTAAAGTGTCACTTTTTGTTCTATAAATGCTCGTTGCTAGGAGATACGAATTGTTGCGCCTTAGACTACTTACTTAAAACTAATACTGCTACAAATTGCTGGAGATTTCTTTTAATAATTTAACAACTTTAGAAACCAGTATGACATAAAATTATGTATGTACCTCAGACGAAAAGTGTCTTTAAGGTACTCGCAAGTAATTACGGCCTCGGCTACCCGCCTCGGCCGTCAACAACTTGCTCATACCTTAAAGACTTACTTTTCGTCCTAGATACATAAAATACTATTATAATATTCTCCATATTGATATTATTTAATACATCATTTTCGACAAAAATACTTACTAACAAAATCACGGAGTCTTTTTCAAAGCATGGTACCTACATCTGAAAATAGTTTTAATGATTTTAAGTTTTGAGGATGGTCTCTCCCCTAAAGCTGCAAATGTAGATAACGTTAATACAATTCTTAAAATTAGGTACGACTGTACTTGGAATAATCCAAAGTAAATTATTTCCAAATATATTTTAGTGTAGTTTGTGAATTTAGTTTCTATTGAACTCTTAAAATGTATTTTTAAGATTTGTATTTTATTTAAAAACATTATCTCGTAATTTTATTTCTAAATCGTTTCTAAGTTTACAATTTTGTAATACTTCTTCCTCGGCATAGTAGACTATACATTAGACATACTGTTCAACAATCCAAAAACTAACAGCAAAACAAACTTTACCTTTTTGTATCGAAACGCGAAAAGCCTTTAAATGATGTCAGAATATGCTAATACTTTTCGATTCTAACTCAAAAACGTTTTAAAATATTAATAATAAATAAATATTAATAATCCTTTTACAGGAGGATTTATTATTTTTTTTTCAATTTCGTACAAACCCTTACTACATACAGCTTGAGTGTATTTTTCACTAATTAATACTAACCTAAAAAATATAGCTGAAATAAAAAATTGAACTTCGCAACAAGTTTATGCAAAATTAAGAAAATTTCTGACAAATGACATGTTTTATTGCGATTACGAAATATTTCAGGGTAAGAATCGAAAAGTCATGGAATGTTCAATCGAAAAGTTTCCGGGTTTTAAACAGAAAAAGAGAAACTTTATTTAAATTTTTTGAAAGTTGAACGCCAGAATCCCTGTAAAAAACCACAAAAATAACAGAGGTTTTCTGAAGTTCAATTGAATCAGACCATACGCTACGACCCTTGAATTTATTTAATAAAAGTTTTTCAAATTTTTGAAAAAAATCCATTTTCTGTGATTTTTTGTTAAACTGAACTTTTAGTATCACGAAAATCACATGGCAAAATCCAAATAACCCTTTTCGGTCTTTAAGGAAACACACCCGACTATTCTAATTTTTTTTTAATTGAAATAATATGAAAACGTTCCATGCGGTGTAGACTTTTTAGCACACATTGTATATTTAACGTATATTTTACTGGTATTTATGTGTATTTGAAAGCTTAATAAAAACAAGAATTTAGCATTTTGTAATTAAAACATAATTTCATTATAAAGCAGTCACTATAGTATAAACTTCAATCAATTCTTATACGTATTTATGTAATAATGTAATATCATATGATCAAAAAAATCGAAAGCAGGTGTGACTCTGAAAACAAAACACTAAGCCCTTTATTAAGGCTCGTATCTTAATTAATGAATCACGAAATCGACAAAATGCTAAAAAGAGAAAACATAGTAAAAGTTTACAAGGCACAAAGAATTAGATGGTATGGACACCTACATACAAAAGAAAAAACATCACCACAAAGACTAATTGCAGAATGGACACCACTAAATACAACACCGAAAGGAAGGCCCAAATTAAGATGGAAAGAACAAGTAGAAGCAGATATCAAGAAAATGAAAATAAGGAATTGGAAAGAAATAATTGAAAATAGAAAAGAATGGAGGAAAGAAGTTTTAAAAGCAGAAACTTACCAGGACCTATAAGAACAAGAAAAATCGTTCTGTAATTATAATAAAATTAACTACTTAATAACATTTACAGCAATTCCAGTTAAACAATAAACACAGCAATTTAAAAGGCATTGCTTTACACTTCCATAGCTAATAAGCCTGATTTCAAACTTTTTTGATCATATTTTGATATATAGCATACAAACAAGCAACCTATGCAACTAGTTCTGTGGGTATTTACACTGTTCACATTTTTTTAATAAAAGTAAGTCCAAACAACTAAAACGATTAATTTAATTTCCACTCTTGATTTTACATATAATTTTTTTGTTAAAATAAGGATAGGCAGCCGCCTGCCTTGCTTGGCGGCCCATGTGCATTGTATGCCTGCACGCTAGCTTTGCGTCACAGCTCTGTAGCATACGAGATTTGGCAGAAAAATAATGAGACTGCCCCCTTCACATGTCAATTAGATTAACTCCTGTCGTAGACTCAGTACAAGTTTGAACATGTTACAGTTGCTACGCGATTGTTGAGAGCGTGTGAAGTGAAGTGTGTTTGTGAGAAGCGTTACGAAAATGGACCACCAAATTTTGAGAAACGTTGTGCTATCAAATTTTTTGGAAAGCTTGGCGATTCCTCTGCTGTGGATAAAAAATTACAAAAGGCTTATGAAGAACATTCCACACAAGCGTTCAGCTGGCACAATGCGGAAAGAGTCGATTGACGTTGAAAGTCCTTGAAAGGCGCAGGAAGAGGGTGGCACGTATGTGACCAGGTATTGCACGCACTTGGGTGCCACCACAACTCCCCATGTCACACGGCAGGCTCCATTAACAAATTTTTGGCAGAAAAGGGCATTCCTGTGGTTCCCCAGCCCCCCTATTCGTCGGATCTCAGTCCCTGCTGCGACTTCTTTTTATTCCCCGACTGAAAAACCATTTGAAAGGGCGCCACTTTGCTACTTTGAATAATATGCAGAAGAGCGTAACCGGCGAGTTGAAAGGCATTCCAGCAGAAGCCTTCCAAAACTTCTACAAACAACGGACAAAATGCCTCCATCGGTGTGTAGCTACCCAAGGGAATTAGTTTGAAGGGGATAACCGTGATTTGTAAAAGGAATAAAATTCATGGTTAAAAGAAAATCAGTCTCATTATTTTTCAGCCAAACCTCGTACAGCCAGAACCGTATTCATAATGTGGCAGAAGAAGCGATCGCTTCTAGGACAATATTTTATGGGCGGCAAAATTTTGATAAAAAGCACCAACAATGAATCACCAAAGAAAAATTTACTTTATTTTGTTCCGTAAGGGATAGGTACAAAATTTATGGATAAAAAAATTGGGGTTGCAAAAACTTCCCTTCTGATTCCCTATTTCTAGCGGCAACTTTCCTTAATCCACCGCTGTATATACTGTACAGTTATTTACTAAAGATCCACTAAAATTATACACTTGGTGACTTGGTACTGAAGCTAAAACTATACATTTTCAGTGGTTCCATTTTGTTGTCATTTGTTATTTACCAGTTCAGAATAGTTAGATAATTGACAGTGGCGGAACATTGAATTAGCGGCCCTCGATGCAAAGGCAAAGTCGGGGGCTCTTAATTAAAAGACTTATCAATTGTACACTTCAACTAATAAATAATCTCAGTATTAAGAAGCTACAAAAACTTCGGGACGCCAGCACACTGGACCGGTTCCTTCCGCCACCGATAATTGACAATTAAATGAAACAATTGGACGTTCAGATCAGTAACAGTCAAGTCAGTTTAAACTACAGCAGGAGTTTGTATTAAATACGTACTCTATAGAAACAATATTTCAGTACAGGTTTAAGGTTTAAGCAGAAGCTTAAACCGACTCACACTACATAAGGTGGAGTTTGTTCGATAGTAGCTTCGTTTCACAAATTAAATGAAAATTTTACATAAAAACGTTGTCTACAATTACAGGCTCTACAATCTTAAAATGCCTTTTATAAGGTGTTTCATTTTCAAATTATATGTCTAACTTCCTTATTTCAAATAGCGCATATAAACATTTCAAAATGATTTTGCATAAGGAGAGGTCTTACATTCGTTTTGTGAAGTTACAGGTCCAACAAGTGTTACACTTGACTAAGCTTCAAGGAAAATGTGTGGTTGTTATGGATAATACCCCGTAATTAATATAACCTTAAAGTGTTAATCGAAAGAATAGTCACTCAACGATTAAAGAATATGAAATGACAATCACAGTTGAAAAACCCAATTTACAAAATACTAAGCCACATTTACGATAATTAATCTGTCGCTTTTCCATGGCCCAGCTTTATCCAAAAACATTAGGAATTAATGTTAGCATTTTTTGGTTATATTTATTTCCGTATAACTTTAAATTCTAAATATCTAAATCATATAACAAACGCAGTTATTGGAGATTTTATAAAAAATTCCTCTGTTGCAGATGTCAGTAAAAACCCAAATTATTCGTTAACCAGAAATTGCAGAAACTTCCAATTTGGCATGTTGAGAAAGTTTACTAGGGAACATGTGTTCATATATGTTTCTAAAATAAAATTGTTAGTCGGGTCATAGTTATTATACAAAATTTAAACGGCCGTAACTTTCTTACCTTTAATAGAACATCCTGTATGTTTTCAACGATATAAGCATTACCTAATATTTATATTTAATTCAGCTTCATTTAAAAAAAACCTACAAATACAAGTTTCAAGTTGGCTATGAAGAGTTGAATGAACCGAAGCAATTTTATAAAAATTAAAGGCTCAGTGCTATCCTCTTTCATAAAAATCACATCTAACAGTGAACATTTCAGCTGTTATTAATACATTTGGCTGAAAATTTATTGAATCCGTTTTATGCAAAAACTTTAGAAACAAAACCTGTTCTCCATCGCGAACTGTGGTTTATTTTTCCTTTCGAAAAAAGATCGCATATGAATCTTAATTGTTGCAATATTTATATCACTAAAAAGACGACTTGTTTTGCGTAACTCAGTGTCAAAACATAAAGGCGGTTTTATATGAAATAACCGACTTATTTCTGCATTATGTGACCTAGTTAACAAAATTTATTTTAGAAACAGATATGAATAAAGGTTTCCTTATAGCGTGCTTAATTTCAAGTTTCTACCTTCTCTACTTAACAAACAGTTTCCTTTTTTATGGGTATTTGCATCATTTTTACAAAATTCTCAATAATTGATCGATTTTAAACATCAAGCATATTTACAACTTTAAGCTTTATCTGACGGTGTAAGAAACATTAGTATGATCCATTTAAAATCACACTTACATATTGCCCCTTGAAAACGGACCATGCTGTATAATGATAAATAATTCTAGATTGTAGGAGCCTGTCTGTACCTACAGACAACTTTTCTATATAAAGTTTTCTTCTAATTTACATAATAAAGATGCTATCGACCAAGCACGGAATCGTGGACCACCCTGTATGTAACGATGGGTGGTATATTATCAATACCTTAAACTGGCTAAAGCCAGAGAGCAAGCTAATACACGTTGTATGCTGGACCTTAAGTTGTGTTTTTTTTAAGCCTTACGCCACAGTTTCGACTGAATTCATTTCAAAACTTCTGTACGGAAATACCGAATATAAAAAGTCGACACTTGAACACAAGTTAATGCTGAAACTTCCCTTAAATAGATTTAATTAAGACTTAAGTCCTTGGTTAAGCCGCCTTACACTTAGCTTTAGTTGAAACCCGTATCGAATACGGATAAGGGATAAGCCATACTTTATGTCAACTTAATAATTAAGCAAGTTACACTAACATGCTTAATCTTGAGTAACTTATCACCTATATATTATAAAATATATCATATAAAAATCATATAAAATCGTATGTCTCCTGATTGTATTTATATCATAATCATACCCACAAATCTACTCAGAGAAGATGGAAGGCCATTGGCGCATTTTAACTTAATTTGCTTCAAAAGGCACAAAAGCTAAAAATACAGGGTGCCCATTTTGTCAAGTAATATCCTATTCGTTCCGAGTAGGCAACTTAGTATATTGCTTTCACCAGCTTTATCTGCAACGTATAATCTGTGTTGCCTAATCAAAGTCAGTAATAATAATAATAATAATAATATTTGGGCAATTTTAGTAACTCATCAAGGATGGTGTTTTATGTCACTTTTGAAAATGTGATGCAGCAGACGGGTTTCCAGGGGATAGGCATGAATTCAAAAGCACATAAAATACATGAAAACAGTACCTATAATGTATTTTGGTCAAAAATGCAACAAACATAAATATGTATAGTTCTACAAAAATTACCCAAAGGGGTTTCATTTTTAAATACAGATATTTACTTAAAGTAAACGGAATTGTCTCATAACAAATATCTGAAACGTAACATATTTCGTTGACATTTAAAATTTTCCTCTTCAGTTATCTCTTCACTTTATATTCTTTTATTTATTAGTGGCCTAGGAAAAATCGATTAAGAAAAAAATTGGAAAAGAAAAGGTTTTTATTATTAAATTTTACCTCAACTACAATAATTACATTTATTGCACACAAACATTTTCCAAAGCGTTAAATTTACCTCTATCCATACCCGAAACAATCCCCAAGGACGTAGGAGACCCAAGGACTAATAGCCTCGGCAAATAATTATTAGTGGGGTCTGACCCTCTAAAAAACACGAGTTTCTCTCAATTTGTTAAAAAGGTTGTATTGAAAGTAAATTTAAACCACGAAGAAGAATTAGCAGCTGATTTTCTGTAGTCTATTGCTTTATTATTCATAAATTGTGAAATTACATTTGCATTGGTTTTTGGACTAATGTCTGTCATAGCATTATACTGGACCCCCCCAAATTAAAGTTAAATCAATTTTAAGTTTTAAAATTTTAAGGCCAACTTTGAAAAGCTGTAGCTCCCCAAGAGGAATTAAAATGCTCGAATTTTATTTGCTGCAGGGGTTTGTAGGCAGAATTTAGAGGCAACCTGTGTTAAATCTTACATATAAATGGCTACTTTGCCATAGAGTCATAAAAACACTCAAATTTCGTTCTGTGAAGTTTTATAAGATAGTAAGAGACGATGATACATAGACTAAAAAAGAACCGGCGGAAGAAAAAAAAAACGATTTCCGTAAACACCTTTCTTCCTTTCTGTTTCATTTTTAATTGTTCCACCATTGTATATTGATGTATTTTATATGCTATGATAAGACTATGTTTTTATTTATAATAGGCTAACACAAAGTATTTTGTAAAAAAATTAAACGAAAACGTTATAATGTAAACAATAAAAAAGGTAAACGAGTGCTTTCCTGACACTGTTTGTCCTATTACTACGATTATTTAAAAATTTAGAGATTTGTAGTGGCGTTGCAGACAACAACAAAGTTTCCTTGGTAAGTTGCAGATGGTGATGTTAGAGGTAAAACATACCTAATATTGCCATATGAGTCCCTATTTCCTCAGAATATTTAGATATTTTATACCAAATCATAAAATATATCAATTTTTTCTTCAAATTTTTAAAAAGAATACACGCTTTAATTCTTGTTATTCCTTAATTAAACAAACACATTCAAGTTACTTTAGTATTCTGACCTAGTTTTATACTTCTGGTTTAAATCTATTCGCGATAAGCTGAACTCAGTTTTAAAGTACATAAAAAGGTTCACACATTAAATACATGTATTTATAAATAAAATTATTAAGTACTTGCAAAACTAACCCGAAAATCAAAAAATGAAATGCTTTAATAGTTATTTATGTAACAAGTAAGTAAAGTATTACTTTTTTTCACGAGTAGGAAAGTTTGACGCACGAGCGGTAGCGAGTGCGACAAATCCTACAAGTGAAAAAAAGTAGCTTTACACACGAGTTTCATACAAAATTTTTTCTACGTCTGTAAATTTGATTAATTCTAATAAAGTTAGATTTAAGTTTGAAGTCAGAACTAAAACGTGTTTCTTATAACGGTATTAATAACTAGTTTTGTTTAAATAAGCTAATAAAACTCTTTCAGTTTACGCCTATTTACGCCTTTTTGAACACACCATTCCATAAACAAATTGCATTCTTTTAAGTATTGCTGTTTAGATTTATCGGGCAGTAGATTCGTTGTTGCATCCGTTGCAGATTTGACAATTTCTTCTGGTGTGCATGTAATACTTTTCTTCGTCACTATCGGTATTCATTTTAGAAAGATTTAATTTAAAAAACCTTGTTTTCTTTTAAAATTATCACAAAACGGCACAATAAAGTCGAAAATGCAATTTGCGCAACACGAAATAGTTTGACAAATTAGCTGACGTTTGTTTCCAGCACACTATTTATTTGATCAGCAATTGAAATTGCGTTAAAAAATGAAACGCTACGGTACTTTTTTTCACGGCAACAGAGTGAAAAAATGAAACGCTATGGCACTTTTTTTCACGCTTTTCGAGTGTTAATTAAACATGTACTTTATGAACGCAATTTAATGAAAAAAAGTGATGTATTTTTAACAGACGTAGAAAAAGACATTTCATATACATGGCTGCTTCAAACAATACCCGTTCAACACAATTTACGTCCTATATCCCGAATGCACCCCTACTAAGGCTGCAACCCTTCAGTGCTCGCGTCATTTTTAATTTTCCCATTTTTCACAAATTGAGAGTTAATTACTTCAGATAGGTAGAAAAATTTGTTAAATTGAGGTTAAACGGTTACGCATCGTTACATATTTTTTCTTTTTCTGCTCTATAAAACGGTAGTTACAGTAGGAATTTGTTTTTCGAAGATATACACAGTGTCATGTAACCTAAAGGAACGTCAACTTTTGAAAAAGTCGTATAAAAACCTTTTAAGGTTTTACAAAATATTTGCTGAAAATTGTTTTTTGTTAGTCCCATAGTTTACGTGCTAAATCCAAATAGCTTTCAATTAGAACAATTATAACTTACACCAAAAGAAAACTGTGTTAAGGTATTAGCCCCCACTACATCATAACAACCATCATCATTAAATCAAGCAGGTATCTCAGAACATGAAGTGGATTCGTAATATAGGTACCTCACATACGTTTTGGAGAAGGGACGAAGAATTCCTCGTAAAATTTCACACATATTTAAAGTCCCCTTTCTTTGAGGTTTTATGACTTTATCACTTTATAAATGTAAGCCTTGGTTGTTCCTTTAAATACAGAAAATTACAAGTCAAATGCGAATCCCAGCACTTTCATAAATTAAAACTTTTTTGTTTACTCCAATACTAAATTAATACGTAATCCAACTTACTTAATTTGATAAATACTAAGGAATTAACTGAAGATATTTATTTGTAATCATGTACAACCAACAATTGATAAGAAAACTTGTTTTTCTCATGCTAGCCAGATTTTAAACTTGGTTTTTAGAAACATATTTATCTAAACTTGAGAAAGATATTACAAAGTAATTAATCAACAACATCGTGTTATTCCTTTAAAACAAAATAAGCTTACAAATTTCCTAAGTTTGTAACATTCCTTATTATGTAAAAACCGTATACTTGGCCCAAACTTTAGACGGACGAAGATACAGCTACAGAAAGGTCACTTAATTTACAAATCGTCAGAATATGAAGCTTTTCTGAATAAATTCTAAGGTAATAATATTTAGCTCCGAGTATAATCTCGAGAACTAATTAAAAAGTGTCAACTTTAACCTTTGTTTATTTAATACTTAAATTAGTTTTTAAATGTTATTATACATATATTAAACTTATACCGACAGGATCAGTGCCGAAGAAAGAAGAAGGACGAAGATTATAATCATTATACAAAATTGATCATCTATAAAACTTTAATAAAGTTAAAATTCCACTTACAAGTTTTACAAGTTTCAAAATAATTTTGTAATATTAATGTCTCAGGATAAAAAGCTTCAAAGCTAAATAATTGCAAAGTTCTTACTACAAACTTCAAACTGTAATTCAATTTTAAAGACCACTAATTCTAGTATTTCTATACTTTAAAATTGTGTATTCATGAATTTATTCTGGGGATTTGTACTTGTTTGCATCTTTTATTTGTATGTATTCTTTGGAAGTTATTTGTGGCGTTTGTTTTGATTTTTTTTACATTTTTATAATTGGACAAATACACTAAATTAAAATACAAAGAAAGTCCAAAAAGATGTCTTGTTCAAATAATTCAAATTCAAATAATCTATTATATTTTAACGAGTATATGAAATATATGAATAAATCCTTAAAAATATAATATCCGAAAAATATCAAATTATCATTCGTGTTGCTTCCTATCACCCAATAATTTAATAAGGAAATTAATTTATGACAACAAATTTCATACGTTTCCTACGCCTTTGATTTTTAAATCCCCTTTAATTTTATGTAAATCTGACACTTCATACAATAGCCATCTAATTGACAGATGTGCAAGTTTTTATGCAGTGCAAGCTGCATGCGGAAGGACGAAGGGTGATACACACAAAGGTAACAAATAAAATTATAATTATTTTGGAATGAAAATGTATAGCAAATTATAGTTTGTAAGCGTGCAAGAAAATATCTAATATAATTTAGCATTTGATTTGTTTATTTAGAGATCAAAAATTATTTTTTTTAGCTATGAATACTGAAATAGTTTTGGGTTATTTGGAAATCTGAAATCTACTTTTTTAAAAATGTAAGTTCCTTTTGAACTTGTGTGGGTAATATGTGTGGGAGCCATTTGCACCTATCTAAATTTTAAAATAAAAAATGGAAATTTCCTAATGTTAATAATGTTAGTTAGTATTTCCTGGTTTAACCCATGCTTAAATTCTAAGTAAATTCGATGTAAACGGACTTTAATATTGATTAGATTTTTAATAATTTTTAGTGCCTTATTTTTCACCTAACAATTTCAGACTATTTTTCATATTTAGGTTTTCATGTTTTTATAATTTGTAATTCCTTTACATTACCAACTTCCATCCATGGCCCTACAGTCCCATTTGATGTGATTTATTTACAATTGTACCGTTGATATTGTTTGTGGATTCTCTGATCACTTTCTCCAATGCAATGTTAAAGAGGATCGGGGCTAATCCAACCCTTTGGTTGTTGCAAATGTTGGGGACAGTTTGGTTTGTAATTTCGTGGCTTTGGATTTTTCTATGGTCATTTTGGTTAATTTAATAAGTTAAATTGGTGTCCGGTCTAGGCTGTCGTACGCTTTTTTAAGATCTGCAAATAGTTGATATATTGGTGTATTCATGGTTCATCCTCTTTCCAACTAGCTAAAAATCACACTTATACTTTCCATAAAGTATGCGATGTAACAGCACCGAACGCGTTGGCGTGTAAACATCGTTTTAACCCCCGTACTGTCGCTTTTTCGAATCTTACATTTTCTACACCTCTCCTAAAAGTTTGCAATTAACGCAATCTTCAAAATGACACCACAAACATCCACCTAGCAGTCGTAGAACTGGCACAATATGCAAAACAGTGCGAAATTTCCAAGCGTCACGTCATACAAATCATTATTCGAACCCCCGTCTACCGTCACCTATAAAATACTCACGAACAAACCACGTCTTTAACATTCTTTTTTATTTTTCAAGTAAATTCAAGCGATTGTTTTATACGAGTACCCATTGTTAGAAAATACTAAGAATTATGAATGAACTCGCACCATCCTACCTGAATACCTTTAGTCCATTTTGTAAGATTATATTTCAAAAATTCGAAACTAATTAATAATTTGGCATTTGTAGGTAGAAAAAAATTATAGGGTCTTGGTGAACTAATTGATTATAGATTTTAAGTGATAAATATGGAAGATCAAGCCAAAATTGTTGGCTATTTATCAAGACATATTGTGAAAGTGCCTTAAAACGGACAAACTTAAATGTTATTTTTCTTATTCGTATATTTTACTATCACAAACACTAAAATCATATAAACTAACCTAAAAGCATTTATAGCTCAAGCAATTTAAATATGCGCTCGATTGAACCATATCTACATAGTTTTACATCTTTTCGATTTTACTGCTCAAACCACATTACAAATAAACTCGGTCAACATGATAGTAAAATCGTAAAATGCTAAACTAAACGTGTTCACCTGAATTTTCAGTAGAAAGAATCAGGAAAATAAACAAGTCCCAACATTATAGCCCTTTAAACTTAAATCTGCAATGCTTGATGTTTCCTAACGGATGCTTTAGCGAGTTTTTGCACTTTTTTGGCTATAAATGTAAAGCCGCCTTCCGACAAAGTCAGGCTGAGGAAGCTGTAAAATACGCTTTTCCTGTGTTAAGTGAGGATTATGAGCGGTTACAGGGTTCGGCATACCTTTTGTTAGTTTACCAAAAGACTTAAAAAAAAAATTTTTTTTTAACGTTTTTTGTTACAGAATCCTACGATTACAAAATAATTTAAATTATGTTTAATAATAAAAAGGAAATATATTTAATAAATAAGCAGGTAAAGGTAAATGGTTTATAAATTAAATTAATAAATGAAATATTAATTAAATTGATTGACAACGAAACAATATTTACCGAATAATGTAGTTAAAGTTAATTGTACGAATACCTTAAAATCCTGTTTTTGTATTAATTTATAGTTCTGAATTATACTACTAGTTTTCAGTTCCTGAAATTAATATTTTTATAACGTAGAAATTACTTCAACATTTTTAATACGAAATAAAATTTTATATTTTATTTTATATTTACAAATACAGAGTTTTGAAAATAAGAATTAAATTCTTGTCCCAGTAAAAATTTAATCTCTAAACCGATTAGTGAAAAAGTGAAAATTAAAATTTCTTGCGAGGTGTATTTATTAACATAGTAGCAAAATTTTAAGATAGAAATAAGCTTTTCAACCCATTTGCCTTTAAAAATATTCAGAAAGATTTGAAACACTCAATAGATTCTTGAACAAATTTGCCTGCTTTTTTTAATTTACGTTCATTCTATTTGGGAACAATCAAAAGCAAAACTCTTCTGAAGAAGCCAGTTAAAAGAACAAACTTAAAAAAGCAAATTAGCCGATAACGTTTCAAAAAAATGCTTAGTAATCCTACAATAAAAAATGTATTCTAAAAAGGCAAATCTACAACCAGCATCGACTTTTACGGCGGATACACCTGTAAAAAACATGGTAATTCGAACTGATACATGAACATCGAGAATAATCATCGTTGGTGTCGTGTATCTCCTTAAGATCTTTATCTTGTATCGTCTGGTATTTTCTGGGCGGGAAAATTGCTCTCCCACTTAAAGTAGTACAACCAAATTCTACATCGATGTTGTGTTCACCGTCAATTACTACGCCAAAGAATTCGCTGTTACAACCAGTGATTTATGGAAAAAAATTCAGATTTATGCTCGAAATCCTTTATTATAGTTGTCTGATTTTTTACTTAGAATCCGTGCATTCAATGCGTAATATTCGATCGAAATATTTTAATAAAAACTTTGTGGTTATCCTTGAATTCGATTTGCGAATTATGTTGCTTCATTCGAAACAGTTACGTTCTTTATTTGTTGCAAAAGAGGAAATTGAAAGTGTAATCGATTTAGTTAGTTCCCATAACATTTTTATGAACCTTTATAAAGCAGTGAATAGCATTCTATCGCCCGTTGAGGTTATTAAAATGTAAAATATGTAACTGCAACATAAATGAATAAACAATTTCACAGATGAAAATTTAACAGTAGCGTCATTTAATATTCCACATTTGAACAATTACCGTGGTGGGCGAAACAAGGGTTGGTAATACATGACCAAGGGTAGATGATACTAAAAAAATCCTTTGAATCCCTCTTAGTGGAAACCACAGAGAATAAGGGTTTACCCTACTCAAAGGGTTAGTTGTTGAATGTATAAACAACCTTCGAAATTAATAATCATAGCTGAAACGTCTTCGAGAATAGAAATGTCAAGTATACATTACTGACACTAGAATATGTTAACAGTTCAAAGATCATAAGTCCTAGAGTTTCAACTAGAAATCTCAAAATCATCGAGTTATACCCTGTTAACTTGGCACTTGTTAGTTTACTCTACTAAAACCTTCAATTAAATTATCTAACAAAAATGTCCACTGCCTTAACCTTCTAACTTTACACCTAATACTAAAAGCTCAAAGACTAACTTGTAAAACTACATCAAAAATTAGCGTTTGATCAGCATAGCTTGCCGATGCAAGGGCGTTTGTTAACAAAAATTTTGCCTGATTTTAATATTTTAATTATCTTAATTCACACCATATATTTAAATATTAAAGCTCAAGTTGACATATTTAAATTATGAATCAACCTACAACATCCGATTTTCACCTCCCACAAATAGGTAATTGTTTCTTGATCTGAATACACAGAGAGTCAAAAAAATTATCGATAAATCTGGGGGTGTATACTACCCACTTTGTTAAACAAAAAATATGTGCCTGAAAAATAATTATTTCTGTTTATCCAATCTAACTCGTAATGGAATAACAATCTTGGTACTCGATGTGACGCCCTTCCATTTCAACGGAAATTTCAGCTGTTTGTCTCGTGGAATTAAACGCTTTTTCAAAATTGTCTACTCACTGTTATAAAACGTGATTGATTTGTAATAAGTTAACTAAATTCTTTAGCAATCCCTATAAAAATAAATCTAAAGGACTGAGATAAAGAGACCGTGGAGGTCATGGAACAGAGCCGCCTCTTCCTATCGAATTTTGTCCAACAGTTTGTTTCAGGTACTGCCTTACAATGAGCAGAAAATGAGGAGGAGCTCCGCAATGCATAAACCATATTTACTATATTTATCTTATTAATGGCTCATTTTTCAGTTGGAACAAATCGTTTACCAAAACGTTGTAGTAGTAACTGTTAGTCTGCTTGGTCAACAAATGCAAATGAATTACGTAAACCTCAAAGATCGAAAGCCGTCTCCGTCTCACAAGGCATTGATTTTCAAACATTTCTTAAGAGTTTTTTGCTTGTTGAAGGGAGTAGTCTACGCTCCCAAATTTCACGGCCCTTTTTTGACACTCTATTTATGTTGTATACCGGCTATCCAAACCTTTAACTAGTAAATCTTTCCTATTTGTTACCTTCTTCCTCCAATTTAAAAATTATATTTTTAGACCCCCTACACCTATTTTTTCTTTTGCCTTTGAGCACATCCCACGCTATTTTTTAACCTTTCTTTCATCGGTCATACGTTCAAGACGCACAGTGCTTTTTTATTTGCTGCATCTATTAGGTTTTTCCTATTTTCTCTTAAATATTTCTTATTGCTTGTGAGTTGCACTGCACCATCTCCATACACTAGGCATTGATAACTCTTTGTAAGGAGGGTTCTTTCTCGATTTTGTTCTCTGTCCCGTATAATTTCTTCTAGGAATGCATCAAAGAGTATGGTGGACAATATGTTGCCATTTCGTGTCCTGCTGATTCCCCAAACTCCTAAATCCTGTTATTTCCTTTAACATAAAATTTTTATCTATTGTTGTTCTGCTCCTCCACATTGTTTTCCGTATGTTTCCCTAATCTGGCCAAAATTGTATCAATAGTGTCAAGTAGAGAATTGTTTCTAAAAATTCTGTACTCCGTCGTTGTTTCCTCATTTTTGAGGATGGCACAATCTTTGTTTTTTTTCAATATTTTAAGCATTTTCTGCGCTATCCAGATTTCCTTAATGCGCTCAAAATTTTTTTTTTCAAAACTCCCCCATACTTTACATTCTCTGCTCTGCTTTCTTATTTTTCATTTTTCTATAATTTTTTCCATTTCTTTTTCTATGAGTTTCTTACCAAATCTATGTCCTTACATATACCCTCCGTCACGTCTTTAGTTCAGCAGCCAACTAAAATAGGTAGTCCTTCCAAGTTTTTAGTGCATCACCTTGATCACCTATAAAATTTCCTTGTTTATTCTTACAATATACAGGGTGTCCCAAAACGTACCGGAAATATTTCTAGGATGAATTCCAGAACTTATTTAGAGTCGAAAAGTCCATTTAAACATATGTCCTAAAATGCTTGGTTTTCGATATACAGGGTGCCAAAGTTTCTAGTACCTAGGGTCATTCGAGATTCTTCGCAGCTATCCTACGCAAATAAAATACAGAAATGCTAGTGATCTAATTGATGTTCGATATCAATTTAAGAATTGATAGTAATTAAATGCCACAGTTATGCTTATGCTTATGCACGAAAGAATTTAACTGCAAATAAATCGGAAACGGCTTGTTTTATTAAAATTTGACAAGAATGCATTCTTCTTCAGAATTCAACAGGTAGTTTATCCGATTACTGATTTTCTAAAAATATCCAGTGGCGTCCTACTTATTTCTAAAAAAGGGACATATAACCCCTGTATCGGCGCCTATGGATTCCTGTAACTATTTTTGACTTGTACTGTAGATGCGTGTTTACATAGAAAGGTAGTGTGCCAAATTTGAAAAGGATCGCTTTTGTCTTTCCTGAGATATTTAATTATAAACTTTTTTTTAATCCAACTTTAACACCCTGTACAAAACTTATGGTGCATTTTTGGAGACATGTTTATTAAGAAAAGTACAGGGTGGCCCATTTTCGAAGGGATTGCAGGCTATCTCCTTAACTATTACATCTACGCAAAAAGTAATAAAGATGTCTCGGGCCAAATTTTTGAGACAAATCTAATGGTGCAAACCGAAATTTAATATCGTCTTTTGTTTTCGAGCTACAAGCAAAAATTGAATTTTTCGGAAATTCTTTTCGGAGTTATAACTCTTTTGTTTGTAGAGATAGGAACAAAAAATAAAAACATTCTTAAGGCACTTTTTCATGTAGAATTTAATGGTGATATTGGATTTCTAATTTACATATTAAGTTTTGAGTTATAACATAAACTTGTATTTTTTTAAATAGCAACCGTAGCTGGCTTTGACATCACTAAATAGGTCGCTTTTCAACGTTTTCAAAAATATATGGTTTAATATACTTATTTTAAATAACGAATGAAATATCAACAATTTTCTAATATTTACAAATCATAATTGGATATAATTATCAAGCAACCCTTGGAATACAAAAAAAATGAATAAAAAAACAAAATAAATGACTGTCCTGTCAAATTAATAGGTATTCGTTTGGTTATGTAGCTTTACTTATGTAAAAAGTAAATGTAAAGTGTAACTGCTTAATAGTTACAATGACTGTTTATGTGTGACAGTTTAAGTATGCAGTTTACTACACTTATCTCAAATAACAATTAAATCTCAATAAACTTGCCAATATTTAAGAATACTGCGGTATAAATGATTATTTAGACGCATTCTAGAGGGATTAAATTTAGTATCCACAATGTTCTGATTCTTATGTGGGATACATTATTCTGTATTTTTTCTTTACTGGAATAGGTTGGAGATGCTGTTACATACTCTAATCTAAACTATTTGTAGTATTTTCGTTTTATCTTGGTTAAATATTTTATTTATTTCGTGGTTTGTTGAAAGATCCAAAATTAATAAACCTATTCTCAAGTTTCTTACATGTTTCCATATTTGGTTGGAGACTTACTTTTACATAAGTATTAAAGTAAAGCTACATAACTAAACAAAGACTGCTTAATTTGACAGAACAGTAATTTATTTTGTTTTTTTATTCATTTTTTTGTGTTCCAAGGGTTGCTTGATAATTATATTCAATTACGATTTGTAAATATTAGAAAATTGTTGATATTTCATTCGTTATTTAAAATAAGTATATTAAACCATATATTTTTGAAAACGTTGAAAAGCGACCTATTTACTGATGTCAAAGCCAACTACGGTTGCTATTTAAAAAAACACAAGTTTATGTTATAACTCAAAACTTAATATGCAAATTAAAAATCCAATATCACCATTAAATTCTACATGAAAAAGTGCCTTAAGAATGTTTTTATTTTTTGTTCGTATCTCTACAAAAAAAAGAGTTATAACTCCGAAAAGAATTTCCGAAAAATTCAATTTTCGCTTGTAGCTCGAAAACAAAAGACGATTTAAATTTCGGTTTGCACCATTAGATTTTTCTCAAAAATTTGACCCGAGACACCTTTATTACTTTTTGCGTAGATGTAATAGTTAAGGAGATAGCCTGCAATCCCTTCGAAAATGGGCCACCCTGTACACTTATTTTGCGATTCTCTATCACCTCTCAAAATTAATGCACAAAAACCTGGACCACCCTGTATAAAATATAAATAATAGAGTTCGTTAAAAAAAGTTGGCTCATTTTTTTTGTGCAAAAAGGTACCCTGTTTAAATCCCACTTTTTTGAAGATATTTGCTATTAGAGTAAAAGTGATGCAACATTTTATTCAAAATTATGCGTAGGTAATCTTTAACGCAGTAGGTTTGAATTTAAAACATTCTTATCAAAAACAAATAATAGCACTAAGCAATAGTCGATCTGTGTATGTAACTGCCCTAAAAAGTGATGCAAGGTTTTATTCGTTATTTGAGTAATTTTTAAGGCAGTAAGCTTGAATTTGAAACAAAAATTCTGGTGAAGATCAACCTATGTAGAGTATATGACAATACTAAATAGGCAAAAAGGAAGTATTTCTTAAGGGTTTAACTTAAAATCTCAACCGGCTTTTCATAAAATAAGTAAACAAGCTAGAGCATGATCCTAAGCAATATTAATCTAATAAAAGTTGATTATTTGTTAGTGCTTGAAATTGGAATGTTACACCTTGAATTAACCAAAATTTTATGAAGACATAGTACCCAATAATTTTTTTGTTTTAGTACAACTTTAATGCTTCTGTTATTAGCGTCTCATTAACGAAAACAATTCCTAATTTATATAACATACTACAATCAGTAAAAACACTAAGAACATTTACTTTTAAATTAACCAGTTCGGAGTTACCAAGTGTCTTCCGTTTCAGTGATTTTATTAATAACCCACCAATATATTAATTTGAAGTGGTGGTAGCGTCGAGGAACACAAAATTGCAAAAGCACTTTGTCTTTATAATATTTCATTTACTCAAATTCTATTTTTGGCACTAATAATAATTAACCTGTACACTGACTATATTATACTGGCAAGTAAGGCTGATATGGGGTAGCAGTGGCGGCTGGTCCATAAGCGCTGCGACACTGCAGCACCCCCAGAACAAAATACGGAAATTAATTACCTATTAAATTTGTACTTGAAAATATCAATGATATAACAATCATTCAATATTTTGCATAATTATTACATAAATTTAATTAATTAAACCGCTTTTAAAAGGAATTATTTTAACCGAAGCTGTAGATTCCATTCAGAGACGCTGCGAAATATAATAGTGTCGAAAACGTGCATTCCCGCGGACGCTTGTTTGTTCTTAATAGTACATGGTAACAAGCTGCGCGAAAGCTGCTGTCTGAACAGCGTCAGCATTATTCACCAGTAATTTATAAGCATAATAACCGGCGCGAAATCTGCTGGTTGGGCAGCGTCAGCATTATTTTGTTAATTTGCGTAGGATAATATTTTTATTGTTTTCGTTGAGGGTGAGCAATAAAATATTGTGTTCTTTTCTTGTACTTAATTAACATTTAAATATTTGTTACAGAAAAATACAATTAAATAATAAATATTATTTTAAATATGTTATGATGGATGTTACGGTTGAATATATGTATTTAAAAAATTACATTTTACCAATTGTCATTAGGTGCAAAATATGAAATAAAAAATAAAAGTCGATGTACTCCAGATGTTTTTATTCATTAAACAGTAGTTAGTAAAAACAAAATAGTTATTTATGTATCAAGGGCGTAAGGATATCGATTTTAGCCCACGGTACATAACATACAACATTTTTTGCACTGAGGAAGATTTTATTTAAATTTGTTGATTTCTAATAAAAATTTTCTAATGGCATTTTTAAAAATGTCAAATTGACGCATTCGCGGCAAGAGTGATTTTACAAGTTAGGTATATAATAGCTATTTATGCAACGAGTTGCAAAATGATGGACTTTTTATCACCAGGCGTGAAATTGTTCGTCGAGGCAACGTGTTTCATACAAGATTTTATCCAATTCAGATAACAAAATGTAAATGCCACATCTTCTTAAAAAAGGAGTTGGGTCATCGTGATAAAATGGGAGTGATAAAATGGGAGCATATTTTGTAACTAGTTACAAAATGAAACACTTTTCGCAACTCAAATCATCTTTTTGTAACTAGTTACAAAATGGGAGCATATTTTGTAACTAGTTACAAAATGAACCACTTTTCACAACTAAAATCAATGTCGAAATGTTGACATTTCGTAACTGAATTGGATAAAAATTGTTTTGCAACTAAGGTAATCTACTTTTTTATTAATTTGTTGCGGGCGTAAAGTGCGCCCGCGGTCTAAATAACCCTTCTTCGTGGGCGTAAAGTAACAACTTTCCGCCGGGGAGTGCAAAATAGTTATTTGTATCACAAGGCTAGAAACTGTCACTTTGCAAGTACGAGTACTTGCAAAGCAGTTTCTAGGCGTGTGATACACAATATTTTTTCGGCCGATAAAAATACGTTAATTATAAAAAATCGTTTTTTATTCAAATATTTGACGTTAGAGAATTTATTTTTCTGGGCGTGACAATGGGCGTAGCAATGAGAGGGCGGAGTCAGTTCGGTTCAGCGCCACCAATCAAAAATCCTAATTTTACTTTCAGGCCTAGGCCTGAAAATAGCATTTTCCAGACGATTTATACACCTAAAAATTGAGTGTTTCTAGCCGGAGGGCGAAAAAATATTTTACTAGATCTTTTAACAAGGACTGGCATAAAAAAATAAAATGGTTGTCTGGTTGCGAAATTAGAAATTCTTTTTATTTCATTTTCCTGTAAGCTAATTTTTTTATGAATTGAGTACAATTTCGATTTGTTTTGTTTTACTTAAAAAGCACATTAAAAATATCAAGGATCGTTACTGGTATGTATATTTCGAAAGCTACAGCACCCCCATGATTTCCAGCCACGAGCCGCCACTGTGGGGTAGCCTATTCTTTTTTAACTCATTAATAATGGGGTTAGTTTGTTAGTTAAGTTTCTAAATACTCGAAATAATAAGGACTAAAGCAGGCAGATATACTTATGCTACTCTTTTTACAATTAATACGTATGCCCTACGAACTTTTCATATATCAAGTTCAATTTATTTTGTAGACTTCGTCTTCTCCATGTTAGAATTTATTCAATTTTTAGTTTTTTTTGTTGTTTTAGTTTGCTTCTTTGAATTTCAAATACATTTATTTGTTTGTCCATCTTTCTTTATATATTAGAAACGTACATTGTTATAAAAAAAAATCATTTTTCTTTGAATAAGGTAACTGTCATTCTTTTTATACCGGAGCTTTAAACTTTTTCCCTTCAGCATTGCGATGTTCAGTGAAATAACATTTTTCGTTACTTATTCTAACCGCATGTCACATGAAATAATATAAAGATTATCAATTCTGATAAAATGTCAGAAGCACTATATTTTGAAGAAGTACTAGAAAAGAAAATATCTACGTTACCGGTGGAAAAAAGACCACAGCGTCGAATTTTCTGACAAAATTGCAAATATATTTTATATTTATTAATACAAACAAATTTTTTTAGATTTTTCAACTTGTAACTAGTAAATAAGTTGGAATTTTTAATAATCTCTTTAAATAATAAATACATAAAAAATTAAATCTTGCTCTTCTAATGATTTTTAATAAAACAACTACCCATGTGATACCTTATGCTACTAATTTTTAGTTCGTTTAATATAAATACACGAATTTATTTTTGTAAAAAGTGTGTTATAACTTATAATTTAAAATTAAAAATTAAAAAAGCAATCCGTGTACATACAATAATATTTTTACTAATTTTATAACAATAAATTTGAAGATGTTTCTAAACAAATTAAGTAGTTTTTCTTAAAGATTGTCCATCCTTTTAAAATATATTTTGCATTACATATGCAGTCCAAAGACTTTTAATTTAGCCAAAATTTTTTCAAACATTATGCAACATCCTTATGTTATCCCAAATACTGTTATCAAAATTTAAATACTGTACATCAGAAATACATTACAGCGTTTACCTTCTAGAATTTTTCTTTTGCGGTTTTTGACTTTTCTAGAATTTTTGTTTTGCGGTTTTTGACTTTTCTGTTCTTCCAATTTTAAAGGACATTCGCAATTTTGAGGAGTACAAAAGGACTGCAAAAAAATACAAAAACAACAAATTTTTAAAATTGTTTTTAATTTGACTATCGAAGTACATATTTTAACATAATGCACCTTTCAATTTTGGGTAGATTTCGATTTGTAAAATATTCAGCCACATTTACAACTTACTTTTTTTTTAAACTTCTCTATTCTGGCTATTACAGAAGCAAACAACTATCTTATTAATATAAAAATCTCCCTCAATTTTCCTCTAGAAGTTTCAAATCATTCAATTCTCTCAATACATTTTTTAATCATTTTTATAAATTTGTTCTTTTTTGCAATTCTAAATACTGGCGTAGTTATTTCAAATCACCCGATTTCTCAATCGAATGATTTTTAACTTTACAGATTCCGAATGAACTAAATACTTTAGATAAAAGAGACGGTGGGAAAACGATTTATGTTTGGGGAAACCTCAACATTTTTATAATATTTTGATTTGCTCTCTTGATTTTTTGTAACCATTTTTACCAGCAGCTTGGTCGTTTTCCATTTCTTGTTTTTGTTTTTATTAATTTCCTAACCTTCTGATAACAAAGTTTCATCCATCTAGTTGAAAACTAACATATTATTACCTACTAATTGGCTACAGTTGTTAAAATAATGTTGATTTACTATTGTATCAACGCTTTAACCTTTATTTATATCTTCTTTATTCCTCAGTTCATAAATTATATCTGATTTATTTATTAAGTTATTTAAAGGTTTCGATTTTATATTTAATTTTAGTATATTTTTAGTATATCAAAATTGAGATTCTAAGCTCATAAGAGTAAATATTGTAACGATAAATTTGCTCCTATATTAATGTACCTGCTTATATAATTTCCTTTAATCCCAAAAATTTCAAACTTCAGCCTTGGTATTAATTTTCCTTATTATTTGGGCCTCTGAATTTTAATAACTAAATATTTCTACGTACGTGGGAGTTTTAAATGGAAAGGTCTAAATTTCTAAATTATTACGGTTTCCCAATTAAAACTTATAAGACTTTATTAAATTTTATACTTTTACTTATAAATTTTAACCCAACCTTTTACTTATTTAAAATATTTTATAAGTTACTTAGTTTGCAGTCTGAATTATATTAAAATTTATTTCTAATGGCTGTAACTTTCCTTTTCTCATTTAATTTTTGGACATACTATTTGAAATTTGGATTGAAATAACGAGTTCTTTTTATCAAAGAAAATACGTTGCAAGTTATCTATTACAGTTGGAATTCAAAAACTTTTCCTAAATTTCTATCTACAAGGTGCATATAAACATCTTTGGTTCCGGTGAAAACCTGCATATATTTAAAAATAAACGATTAACCTTCGGATCAGTACGATAATGGGCACGTTTAATAAATCGCCTTGTAAAACCATCTACAGCTTTTTTATTTCTAAATCCTGTGCACGTTTTTACTACAGGTTTTTTACAAGTAAGTTTTTAGATATTATCCGATTTCGCCCCGAATCGATGAAGCTCATTTAGAATTGACTACAACTTGAAAACATATAGCTTTTCATAATACGTGCATTAAAAGGTTATCAGGCAATCATAAACTGTTCTTGAAGATATTTCGTCATCAAGAATTAAATAAAGTTTCACCGACTTCGACCGTGTAGAAGAGCACCAAGGTTCCTTGGAAAAAATCTGAAATTATGTTCTCCTTCGGATACGTCAATGTTTGGCACCATATAAATTTCACGCGAGGATGGAAGTCCTTTAAGTTTGGCAAAGCTATAGCAAACCATAGGTCTCATCCAATATAATAAACAAACAAGCATAACTGCCAACTCCTCAATATTTATACAGGGTAGTCCTGAAAAAGATGAAAAAAGTTCCTGTAAACGTTAGTCCTAAATCTAACCCTAAGAAGTTAACGACTCATTTCATTATCAAGCATTGTCGGTCATACTACATTTACTTGTGTTAACTGTAACGAAACGTTGAGCGTGTTAAACAATCAATATTTACAAGGAATTATGTGCTTTAATTAACGATGGACATCTTCAACAACTTCTCTAAATAAAAATAACGTTTGTTCCTTTCATAGCCTTCCATTTTTCTGAATAAAGTATTAATAACTAAAAGAGTCGTAATTTCTGAGAAAAGCACTTTTGGCCAACGGTTACAGAAACTTCTTCATCCGAAATGTATCTATTAGTTGAGTATAAGTTCTTCGCAAATTGGCGAAGGTTATAACATGAATTGTGATCATTCACCAATCATCCTGACGCTTAGTGAGAACGTCATTCATAAAGAAGATAATCCAACTTTAGTAAATATACCTCCATGAAATGAACATCAATTAAACCATGAAGTTACAATATTTGTAGACCATATACAACAAACAACTTGGAACAATACTCCTACCATTAAGCGAACAACAAAGGTAATAATAAGAGCCTTAGTTGCAGAAAAAGAAGATGGCATCAATTAAGAGTTCCTGCAGACCAATAAGGAGTTAATGAACGATCAGAGTATTGACTATTCTGTCTGAAGCAACCTATTATGCAAATTCCACTAATTAAGCTAGAAAATAAAAAACATCGAACAGAAAGCTAGCAATTTGCGGACTACCTAGAAAAAGCATTCCAACCAAATGCAGAAGATGAAATGCCTACAAGCTGGAAATATCCAACCCAAAAAAGTGTTAAAAGTATTCCTAAAGAAATTTCGATTGAAATTATAGAAAATATTAACCCTAAAAAGTCTCCAGGGATCGATGTAATTACTGGCAAAATCCTAAAATAACTTCCTAAAAGAGGTATAATAAAACTGACCCATCTAATTAATACTTCGTTCAAATTGAAGTATGTCCCCAAGTTATGGAAATCCGCCAAAGTGACAATGTTACTAAAACCCAATAAACCACCACATGAAGTGTTATCTTATAAACTTATCTCCTTGTTGCCAGTTATATCTAAACTTATTGAAAATTTTAAAAATTGAAGAACGTAACTTAATCCTTCCCCATCAATTTAGGTTTAGAGAAAGCAATTCTACTGTTGATCAAGTTCATACAATTACTAACATAATTGAAAAGTCGCTGGAAGAAAGAAAAGTCGGTTCTACAATCTTTCTGAATGTAACACATGCTTTCGATAAAGTACGGCACGAATGTCTAAAATTAAATTAAATTTAAATTAAATACAATGATTAAGTTCCTTCCTCGACAGTGTTCACAAATCCTGGAATCATAAATATCAGACAGATACTTCAGAATCTGGCAGGAAGAAGCCTATTCTGACCTGAAGAAAATAAAAGCGGAAATCCCACAAAGACAGTGTATTGCGTCCGACCCTTTTTTTATTTAGCGTAGGGCCTTTTATATGCAAGTGAAACTTCTGAACCATATCACGACACGATTGCTACCTTTACAGATGATGCTGTTCTCTTAGTTGTAGGAAATTATCACGAAGAAGCTGCATGAAAACTACAGACATCAGTTAATAAAATAAACAATTGAACCAAAAAGTGACATATTAAGCTTAATGAACCTAAGTCAACACATATTAACTTTACTAACAAAGCAAGTCAATACATACCAAGTATTTAGCTTAAATGACATTTAGATTCCGTGAGAAAATACTGCGAAATATCTGGGCAATACTTTAGATGCAAAGCTCATCTATAAAAGAAAAGGCAAGAACTTGGTATTAAATATAAAAAAAAGTATTGGCTGATTGGAAGAAATCCCACTACGTCTACATACAACAAATTATTTTTATATAAACATACCCTCAAACCTGTTTGGATATATGTGCTAAGGAAAGGAACATTGTCGATACCCCTTGGTACCTCAGAATTAGCGATCTTCATAGGAGCCTGGAGATAAACGCTGTTGACCACACCAAATTCGCAAGAAGTGATGAATAGCGACAAGAGCTAGTAAGACGACTCAGGAGGATGAAACCCTTTGATTTAGTGAACTACTTAGTAGTGTTAAAGGCAGAGCGTTGGGTGTGAGCGCAAGTGTAGTTTAGTGCAGTGTAAACAAGTTCTACTTTTAAGGTTACAACCGTAGTAAATTAGGTTAGATAAGAATTACTCATTTTTACACCAGATTTTAATACCTATATTAAAATGCACTAAGGAGTATTTGTTAAAAGAAGTCTTTATGACGACTATTTTAGCACCATCCTATATAATAAAATAACCTTTCAGACTAATATACGATATTAGTACAAGTCTTAAACGCCTTATTTATAAATAGCGTTTCGTCTTATTTCAAAATCACACCAATGTAATACGAGAAAACATATTTTTCCATAATTAATTAATTCAATTATTACTAATTAATTTTGATAGCAGTGCAGCTTTTATGTTTATGTATAGTATATTTCAGTTACGTTAATATTATAGAATTTAAAGTTAAGTTTAGGTGCAATATGCAATACATATACTTTTAATTTACGTATCAAAGGTTAAGTGGTAGAACAGAGAGCAATGTTTGTTGCTCATCTAAATCTAGCCTCCCGGATTTTCATTTAAGGTTATATTTATCTATAGGCATTTATGTGTTTTTTTTAATAATTACCTTGAAGAAGTTCTTTATTATTATTATAAAATATAAGCCGGGGTGGGGCAGTGGCAGAGCCTCAGGCTAGCGTTACGTTAGTCCTTGGTTCGAATCTCTTCGATGGGCAGTAGATTCCTTCAGTCTATAGGTCGGTATTGGGCCCTGTTATATCTAAACTTTTTTTCGTCGTTGGGCACCAAATAACGATGCTCTCCTCCAGATACAGACCTAAGAGGCAGAGTAACAAGGACCAACACGTACACACACTTACAAACAACACACACGTGCAGTATGTACGATCAAACGGCGCACCAATCACGTAGAGTCGGGTCAAATTGTGCAGTGTTAAAACTGCATTATTTAACACAGAACCCAAGTTTCTATCACTTCCTGTATCGTCGGAATTAACATCAAGTTTGATATTGTAAATAGAACACCCTACATATTTATACATTTTTGGAATCTCCATTTAATTTTACAGATGTTAATGTCAAGCTTGAAAAATTTTGATAACAAAGTAAATCCTTGCAAAAACATTATTTATTAATCTAGAGTGCCATGAACCGTATAAAATGAAGGTCAGGATTCCCCAACATTCAAGACAAATTATTTTAGAACTTCCACTGGTTTCGTTGTTGTATCAGAATGACCTAAAGTTGGCAAAAATGGTTTTTAGAGAATAACTCCCTTTTTTCAAATGGCACTATAGTAGGATATTAGAATATTAAAATAGAATATTTTTCAAGGATCTAATTGATATCAATAACGTATCATTATGTAATCTGAAAATTCAGTTTGGAATAACGTTCTCCATTCAGAAAAACGGTATTTTGTACATTTAAAGCTAGACAGTGGACTTCAAAACAATTGAAACAAATTTTTTTCTCTACAAAAAACTTAGATGCGTTTTTGGTCTAAAATAATTAGAGAAGTAAATATTTACATATCAAAAATTTACCATTGAAATTCTTATGTTGCGTTGAGCAATTCACTACCCTGTATAAAGTATGCCATTATTTTAAACTTTCTTATGAATTTTCAACACAAAACGAATCTTTAGGGAAAACTTTTTCTAATATAAATGAGATCCTTTCACATTTAGGCACTATCCATATTCGCTAAGTTGGTAACTTTCAGAAAAAATAACACAAACATCATAGTACATAAGCTGGTTTAGACTAACAAAATTTAAATGAACATACCTTAAATGTCTTCGAGTTTTTGGTAGATAGATAAGGGATTCGACATACGCTTCGCACGTGCAAATCTCAAAGTGAAAATCCATGACAAAAATAAAACCACTCTCTATTTTACCGAAAAAGCCTTCTGCTAAACAATATTCTGTTACACTGTATTTTAAAACAAAACTCACAACATTTTCAGGTTTTCGCCAGTTTGCTTAAAAATGAATTACTAATTCAATATTACAATGAAAGCGGCTAACCTTCAGTGGTATGGCTCCCGGCCCAGTTTAAACGGCCTGAGTGCAAGCGATAAGCCAATCTAAGTGAAACGAAACTATAGAAAAACAAAAATGAAACTATGTTTGGGCCAATAGCAGGACATTTGACTTAAACAAACGAATTTCTTCCTAATTTTTCGTCCAAACTGGGACGGGTAACCAATGCGTTATACGCGAATTCTGCCGAAAATACCCGAACATTATGTACAAATTTAAAAGCAGTACGTAGTATTTGTGAAAAATATTGCTTTATCAGGTTACTTTTACTTAAAATTTCGCAGTTTACGTGTTTTCGTATCCCTTCAGTTTTTATAAAAATATTGATTACTTTGAGGTTTACTTCACCTAATAATTAGCAACACGATAGTTCGTCATTAATTAACGTAGTCCCCCACAATACCCCACAAATAATGATGTAGTCACAATAATTAGACATATTTACATTAATTTGTATACTCGAAATGTAGAATCTCGTCGGTTTGTTGTTACCAAACTAGAACCACTAAAATTGTAATTAAATGCCAAGAGCTTCCATCGTTATAAATTAAACAATACAAAATCCTATATTTTATCATTTACATATACTACGTAGTAGGTATTATTAGCGACTATCTCAAAATAGCTTCAAAATTAGAGAAACATGCTCAAAATTACTTCAAAAGAAATTTTCATTTAATTAATGGCCCCAACATGTTCAATTTAGTTAGATGTGTAGGAGTCTTTTATGAACGCATATTTTATTAGTTAACGACCAAATTTGAAGGTACGAAATGTTTCAAAGGACAATTCCATCAAGTAAATGTAAACAAGTAAATAAAATATTAAACTAATTTTAGCCGAATGGTTTGTTGGGCGTAAAGCTTTAGGAAAAATTAAGCTGAGTATAGAAGACAAAGGGCACTTTTGTAATTAGATACTTGTCTTTCCCTAAATTAAATCCCTATTTTTGTAAAATAAGTTCCTTAAACTACTTTAATGTAAATCTTTAAAAGTCATAAAGGATCTATATTGTATTTATTAACAATATTTTAGGTAAAGTTATGAATACAAGGTAGCATTATTAACATACAAGTTAAGTTTGCTGATATTACTTGGCAATAAACCAATACTTTTAACTAATTTTCCAACAGAGATTAAGATCATAACATTCAGTTCATTTGAACGTCTTTGTTTCTATAATTAACCCATCTTCACTACCGTCTATCTGGCTAACGCGTCTCTGGACTTTTTCAAAAGTTTCTGCAAAAGAACGATGTCATCGTCGGCGTACCTATCTTATTTGAAATTTCTTTTTTCCTCTTCTTCTTCTATTCCTTATTCTTCGTTTTCTTCTTCCTCTTTGGCCGAAGGCGAAGCCTAAATCAATAACCTGTTACTAACGTAATTTAAGAGTTCTTGAAACCTTCTTAAAAAGGAAAACTATCATAACCCACGAAATTACGAAATTAACAATTGTCAAAGGTATTATTAGTGAGACAACCTGGATTCAGCGGCCTCCGATGCATGGAAAAGCTTACGACCCTTTATAAGCTCATTTTCATTTCACAGGTTTCAGGAATCGAATGACCAAAGCCCTTTACATTTTTTATTAGAATTTCATTTAAATAATTGCTTCGTTTCAATGCATACAATTCTGTTAAATTTTTAAGTAAATGTTAAATAACATTTTTAAAAATATGTAATCTTGCCGGACTTCTTTTATAGATTTTTATATGGTTTTTCAGGCATTACACAGTTGTTTTTAACACGATGCAAGTGCCTTTTATAGTCTATAAAACAGGAATATTAATTTTGATCGATGTCCCACGGCGTTTAGCAATAATACCTACATCGTAACCAAATAGAGTTATGTACCTATTTGTGGCGTTCTCTTCTATTATACTCTACTATCAATAACATCAAAGCACACCTTTAGAGTGTGGCTAATAAGGTTCCTTGCAAAGTCTTACATGATCCTTCTTCGACATGTTTACGAATATGGACAGTAACCAATCTCTTGGTAACAAGCCTTACTTCGCACTGTAGTATAAAAGTTAACAAGAAATGAAACACTCTCCTTCTAAGAGGTTAGTGATCTTTACTGACAACTAAATTAGGCCAAGAGCTTTACCTATCTTATTTATACTCTTATTAACAACACAAATTATTTATTTTTTTGTTTATTTCAGTTTCCTCAATGACTATGTTTTCTTCACTCTTGCAGGAAAATATATCAAAACTTCGACATTTAAGTTTAAGTTTATCTTCTATACCAGTGATAATTGCGCCATTTTAGCGAGTTAGACTTTTTCTTTGTGTCGTTTAAGCACATTAAAAGAATCGTGCTGATGCAAGACGAATCTTTTCGCAAATTACAGCGTTTCGTTCTTTATATTTTTTATTAAGCTGTTTTATATTCTCTTGGTAGGTTCATGAGTTCTACGTTTTCATTTGAATCATTTGCCATCCGATTCTGTGCTTCCTTGTTTGTTCGTTTCTTAAGGTGTTCATTGAGGAGCTGATTTAAAAAAATTTACAGTTCACTGTTGTCCTTATTGTTCATATTCTTATATTCTCGTTAACTTCATACTTTAATCACTTCTTAATATTCTTTGTCCAGACCTCTAGGGCATTTTACAAATACTTGATCGTTTTTGAATGCAGATTGTACCTCAGTCAGTTTTATTTCCTTACCGGCCTCAATGCGCAAATATAACTATTTTGCCTTGTAAACAGAAAGTCTCGAGTTCAGTTCCCGATCAAGATAATTCTCAATGTGGCAAAAATCTGGAAGATTAAACCGTAAGTCCTATGCTTGTCATAATGAAAATCCCTTCCACAGGTGGAAGTCCCTTGGGTTCGGCAAAATTCTAGTCGGGTAGTGCCAATGACCATTACAGTCGAGTCTCTAACACCCGTAAATCTATATCTCATCCAATAAACAAAGCACTTAATTTCCATATCTGAAGTTTAGAGATTTAAAGATTACCTAAAGCCTTGTCGAGTCGCTTGTTCCCCAACCAGATGGGGAACATGATGCAATGTTGAGCAACATTTCGTGGTGTGTACGTGTTCCGAGTCAGTTTCAACCAGACCGGTATGGAGGTGACATTAAAAATTATCGAAGATTACACTGGTAAACAAAAATCAACTTTTTTTTGTGACATGGATAAAACAGGGCGTATGTTATGTAAAATTTCACCAGAAAGCAGAAAATGACCTTGGATTTTCTCTATCACCCACACTTTTTTTGCTACGAAGTGTTGTGTGTTATACTGAAATATATCAATATCGATATGTTCTTAATGTTACACTTACTTCAAAATGTTGTTGCAGATATTTTACATCGATATTTTTTCTCTGGGGCATCCCGGATTAATGTCCAGCAGTAATCAGCAGGACTTCATTTGCCTTGGTATCGCTTTTCCATGGTTTCATGGAACCGTTCCCCATGTTCGTCGCTTACGGCACCCAAATTTCTGTCCTAATGCGTCAAATAAGTTGTCAACATCCGTGCTGTATACAGTATACCATGGTCCCTTCTTGAGCGAAACAATGTGTATAAGTCCTTTTTGACGTTTTCGGAAGTGAGTTATATGTACGTCACCTTCGAGGAGATTCCATCCTTTTAATCTGGATGCTGAAAGTTCTGACTGTGATTTTGATAGTTTTAAATCTCGGACTAAATCATTCAGTTCAGCCTGTGAAATCAGATGTGGTTCTTCTGTTGAACATTCTGGTGCTTGAAATACTGGCTCATTGTCGATTTCCTGTGCGAATTGCATATCATCAGTTGGATCACCGGCACATTCAGGTTCTTCTTCGTCCAAACTCCAAGAGTCTGGTGGATTTGGAATAGGAAGTTCTTCACTATGTTCGATGGGCCGTAAAGCTGATGGTAAATTGGGATACTGCACAGTATGCTTGGACTTCGGTCCGATGCCCAGTAGGTTAGTGAGGCAAAAGTAACAATCTGTGGCATGGTCTTTGGGTTCTTACCACACCATTGGTACTGCAAAGCTCATTTTACCGCATTTGTACCTTTCAACCAACATGTTAACAATGTTACACAAGTCTTACAACATATGTGAGGGGCCCATGACTTATATTGATCTCCTACTTTAACTCCGAAATAGAGTTCATAAGCTCTTCGTACAAGTTGGGTGAAAGTACGTTTTTGCGATTTAAAAGTTAGTTCTCCACACACATAACAAAAACTGTTGACATTATTTACACACTGCCTAGGTATGGTACTTGTCTTAATACGGTATATTCGTCACTGCTGATACATTACACAAAGTGGTGCAATATGCATATATGTTACATACTTGCAAAATATAAATGCTTGTTACTAAAAATCCGTGGGTGATAGGCAATTTCTGTTTTTAAATTCGTTTTTAGGATGCCGAAATACATCAGAAACACCTAAAAATTTCCATGTCACAAAATATGTGTTTAACAGTGTTATCAGACCCTCCCATGTCTATGGGATGTAACATCCGTAGATTATAAAAACCGCAACAAAAGAAGGGATGCGATGGATCAATAAAAAAATACGAGATGTCGTATTCCGATATGGAAAAAAAGATTCACAATTTAAAATCACAATGTATACATCAGACTGGAGACCGGTAAGGAAGCGGAGGGTGACAGCTAGTCCAACTGAGGCTGGAATGGTTTCCCTAAACATTGTGTTAGCTTTTGATATCTTTGCTCCAATCATATTTAACAGTTCTTCAAAGTCGGTAGGAAAATTTCTAAAACCCATGCCATCTTCAAGTTTTAGTTTTTCGAGAAGATTCAGAGCAATGACAATGCCCCCCGAAAATAAATGTCTACGCCAATACCGTTTTGGGTTTGGTTTCCTTTTGTTAATCCGCTGCAATAACACTAAATAATTATAACAAACACTCAACGCACAGAGGGCAATTTGAGCGGACATCGCGTTCTGATTTCTGTAGCTAAAATGGTTCGGGACTTGGAGGTGTCGACGCGCGACGATCTCTAGATACGGTCTAGGGACATTGTATCGCGACTGTCGCTATACAATGTTCCGCGACTTTGTCGCTAAGTGAATACAAGGCTTATACACGTCCGTGCCCGGTATTTCTTGTTCTTTATTAATTTAATTAAACTATGAAATGCCAAAGTTGAGTTTTCGGAAACTGAAGACCTCACAAAAAACTTATCTTCTTTTGATCTGTATCTCTGAACTCTTTTTGGGAATTAAAGATTAAAGCTGATTACAAAATTAACAAGTTTTTTGTTTGTTATCTCTAAAATTCTAGAGTGTTCTTCATTTCAGTCAGTGTTGCCACTTCGTAAGATTTTCTCAGTTCATGGTATTTTTGCTATAAAATGATAAAATGGAAATTTTCTTTACCGCCTCCGCGACTTCTTCAAGATCCAGTAATTTCCTAAAAAAACTTCTTGCTTCAGAATAATTGAAAAGGATGGAGGTAGAAGGCATCAGTAAGAAAATTCTCATAAAAAATATACCTCATATTCCTACCTCATACTCATACTAAACCCTACATATTCCAGTTGGTGTAGTAAAATTTTTAATAAACTGAAATAGTAAGTAACAAAGTACATGAAGTGCAATAGTAAAATAATTATCATATTTTCTGAAAAACTTTCATATCACACTTAAAATTGCTTAAAAATAATAAAATTTTAATTTGTACTAAAAAAATGCTATCAATAAAATAAAAAGATCGAACTCTACAGAATCCTATTTAAAAAAAAAAGAAAAATAAGAAAACCTGAAGAAGATGAAGCATAAAAAAAGAAGAAGAAGAAAAGAAGGACGAAGAAGAAGAGGACAAAGAGGAAGAAGAAAAACAGAGAAAAAAGAAGGAACTGGAGCAAGCTGATATTGCATTTAACCATAAATTTTTATATTTTTACATAATCAAAGAATACCTTTTCATTAAGTTTTAAACAGACATGCGAAAAAGGTACGAGATAATGTTTTAACGTCTTCATTTCTTAAAACTGTACAAAAATATAAAAACCTGGGATGAGTTCCTTAAACGAATTTATTTGTTCTTCAAAGTTTTAAAAATCACAATTTGAAAACCAGAAACAAGGGATAAATACAGAAATAAAATAGAAAAGGAAATAGGAAGAGCCTCACATTATTTGGAAACAGTACAAGTGGAAGAAATGTGGATCGCAATTAAGGAAATAATATTATGAAGCGCTGAAGAAGCATGCGAAACATCCAAATATAGAAAGAAAATCAAGCAGACAACATGGCATGGTGGAACGAAACTATTAAAATAGAAGTAAAAAAGAAAAAGGTGCTATGGAAAACGGAAAAGGTATTTAAATAGCAAAAACGGTAATGCTTACAATTAATATAAAGCATAAAGACAAATAGTGAAGGAAAATCAAGAAGGACTTGAGTGAGAAATGATAGAATAAGGAACATAATGGATGATATAACATTTGATATGATATGACTATGTTCAAAGAATGCCAGAGGAAAGAATAGCTAAACAAGTATTAGCATGGACGCCCCCAAGAGAAGAAGGCCTAGAAAAAGCTGGAGGAAAGATAAAGAAATAAAAGAAAGCAATATACCTGAGGAGCTATGGATGGACAGAAATCAATGGCGGTAAGGGATCGGAAAACGTCGTAGAACGTAAGAACGTTATAAGCCGATTTATATTCATATATTCATTTTAACCTTCAACTTCTTACAAAAATACAACATATTGATAAGAAAGTAATGAGGTTGCATTATCTTCTAATTAAACTTCGATTTTCAGAGTTACGCCACTGCTTTCTTAAAGAAGGCTTAAAATTTATCTTTGATCGTTATTCTCCTAGCAACGGAATCAAACACATAGTATAGAAATTTCGGCCGAATGTTTGTAAGGTGAATAAATCACTAGTAAAAATGTATGTTCCTCGTCCAGCGATGTCACCTGAAATTCAGGCGTATTATAATAACTTAAAAGCCAGAAACGAATTAACTCGTTCGGATGTCAGCATATATGCAAGTTACAAGGATCTTACAGTACCTTAGTAAATATAAAGGAACAATCAATGGAACAAGAACATTTTAGTGATTAATTAATTTTTAGTCGAGTCGTTTGTCGGCAAAGGTATTACCTAGCTGGAGTACAGCAACGTAAACAATTTCTTAAAGAAATTAGGATGCAAGAAGCCCTGCAGTCCAGAGCCTTGGATGGAGTACGGGTCCATAGGGAATTCTGTAACCCCGTCTTAGCTCCTCTTGCTCCAGTAGAAATTGTTGCACTTACAAAAAAAGAAAATAGAGCGTTGGAAAGGATTTTAGCTACACGTTAATTTGCTAAGTTTCAAGTGTCATTTGCGAAAACAAAATAAATAGTAGGACATTTTAAATTTTCGACAGCTTTCAAACTACGATTTTTACGAATTTTAAAATATGTTTGCAAATAGTTTTCAGAGTGGTTTTATTTCTGTTTTTTATAGTGTTGGGTCAAACCCGCTGTCGCTATGGGATAAATCTGTAAGTTAACATTATTAGATAGTAAGCGTAATAAATCAGCCCAACATTCCTAATCAGATAAGAGTTCATTAAATTTTATCAATATGTAACTCGAATAAAGGGCACGCCTATTTCAAATCATTAACAATTTGGTTGCACTTTAACCTCGTCTGTTCTATTACACTTTCACTCCGTTTTCTATGTCAGTTTAGTTACGAATTCATCTATTTTGTATAAAATTAGTTCGTAGGCAATTCTCATCGTAAAATAATAGAAAGTTAAGTGCAGATTTTGCATTAACAATGAAAGAATTCTATATAATTATTAAGTGCAGTTCTGTTTAAACAGGTTTTTAGTTTCAACCATCAGTAAAACATGTCACTCCTTACAATGCATGAATTGTTCATATAAGAGGGTACTTCATAAAAGAAACTGTATCCTTTAAAAGTGACTGCAAATTAATTCTCTTATTGTACTGTACTTCACATGTCCAACAAAAAGAATGTTGCGTGACAAATCAAGCAATACACTGAAGGTTTGAAATCGTCAGATAGAACTAAAAATAAAAATAGGCTTTTAAAAACTGAAAAATTACTTGGAGTGTTTGGTTTTTAAAATACCAATAAATTGTATACTATGTGTTTGAAAAACACCTCTCCGTTTTATTTATTTGATGAATATACTTTAATTACTCATCTGCTAAATTTTAATCGAAACCAGATAGCACAGACTGTAAGTTTTGTAACTATCTTATCTAACTGCATAACTTTTACCTTCAGGATAGACATGTTTAGAACATAAGTAAAACTGTAAACTAAAGAAGTTTCGAAGTTTTCTTGTCTTTTTTATATAGATACTTGTTTCAAAGTTTTACTTGAATACCCAAGATTAAAAAAAAACAGCAACATGTAGTAGTGACGTCTCATTATTATATTCCGACATGCTTTCAGGCACTTTCTATCCTAAGAAATATTCATAAAATTAAAAAGGAGGCTTTTTAAAACGCAAAATTTATCAAATCACAGACACAAATGTGTTACATAAATCTTGGCCTGTTCTCTTTGAATTTTTTGCTTTTCCCCAGTTTAATATTAATACGCACTAATTTTTAAACTTTAAACTTTCAAAATTGTCGCAGCTAGTAATAAAAATTAGGTACGCTAATTTTTCATGATACTTTCACTAATACATTTTTAAAAGTTGACGCACACAAAATATTAATAGAACAAGACTGACATGTAGTTAACTTCCTAATTTCATATCTTCCCTATTTATTACAATGGCACCCTAGAGGAGATACGTGGGGTTACGTCATCAACAGCCTCCCTATCACGATCGCAAATCTTTGGAAAATGTTTGATAAAAGTACGGTCATTACGGAGAACAAAGAAACGTGTAGTGAGCACGTAATAAAATTAATTCACGTGTCGCAAAACTGTTAAATTTACGGTTATCTTTTGAGCCTTCCAATGTTGAAACCACATTGTGAAAATATCTCTGTTACATGTAATATACGTGGCAGCAAATTTTAGACTAAAATCAATTTTCTCCCCTATCCGACTGAATTACAGATTTTGTCATTTTGCCGTGAAAAGTGTCCTGCAATTTTTGATTAATATAGAGAAACGAGAAACGTTTTGGAAAGTGAAACTAAAAACCGTCGAGCAATTTGTACAGTTTTAAAGCAACATAAAAAGTACATCTTTTAATTAAAAAGGCCAATAAAAAGTTTACCCCTTTTTATCTCGGTTTTAACCGAAAACTTTTTGTTAACTTTATCCGATTGATCGATCATTTGAATTGGTAAAAAGGCAGTCCGTACACATTCACACAGAATTACCATAAACGTACATAGAGAACTGCGAAATTATTTTGCTAATTAAATGCATACCCGTAAAGGCTATTTTCAGATAATTAGAGAATTGAAATTACAAACAACCAAACGCAATATAAAGTTAATGGATGTGATAACGAACAACGGGTCTAAATTTTCCTTTCTTCGTAAATAAATATTGCTATAACTTTTTGCATCAAAATATGATTTAGTAAAAGCACAGAGCAGATGTAAAAGGGAATTTCGGGTATTAAAAATGTTCAACGGTTTTCCTTGAAGTTTTCACGAAAAAAAGGAAGCCAAAGCCTTAAAAACAAATATAAATAATGACATAAATAGGTAAAAAATGGTCATATTCGTCGAGTGGTGGATGATGAAGTAAAATCTCTAGTTTTGGAACTGTCGGGAACCAACGTTGCAACTACATATATTACATGTCCAATAAAAGCCAGAGCATCCCTCGGAATAAAACTGCCCTTCCTCGTGATGGTCGTAAAAAATATGAAGAAATATTTTACATTTGAGATACAAATTGCTGGTACGTTTTTTATGCCCGACTCTCCTTAGCCACCTCACCTCCGTGACTCTAAACACGTTCGATGTTTCTAATTCGCTTCTTGAATTTTAAGATGACAAAGACATGAGACGAAGATTCCGAGTATCAAATTTTCAATCGACAACTAAAGTTCGGCCCTTCTGCACTACGATGCCAATTGGATTAAGTCCTGGTTGGAATCAAATACAATTTAATTTAGCGGATTTTACCAGACGTGCTTACGGTGTGTATAAAATGATCGTAGATATTAATTTAAGCAATTGTTCACTTTAAACAGTTTATTTATTACATTGCAGGATCAACTTATCTCGAAACTGTGCGCGTGCAGATTCATGCTAATGTTAGAATCCGACGCATTTATTTCTCTGATAGGCTTTACGCAGATGACGAAATGCCTCATGAATTCAAATTATTCTTACCTATTCCTGGCACACATAGAAGGCAACAAGATCAACCCAGAAAAACGTCTAAAGAACCTGAAAAGAAACCGAGTAAAGAGGCCGTCGAACAACGAGCAAGTGTCGATAAAGTACAATTAATAGAACAAGAAATACCTTCTGCTGCTCCACCAGCAACACCTGTTGAGGAATCTCCAAGAGGAGAAGATGAAGAAGAAGCAGCTCCACCAGCAGAACCTGAAGCGCAACCTGAAGAAGAAGCACCACCTTCGGAGGCTCCGGCAGAAGGAGAAGCACCTCCTGCTGAAGAGGGCGAAGCCGCCGCCGAAGGTGCCGAAGCACCACCGGCTGAAGGTGAAGAAGCAGCTCCGTCAGAAGCTCCTGTCGAAGGCGAAGAAGCTCCTGCTGCTGCTGAAGGGGAAGAAGCAGCAGCAGAAGAAGCACCACCAGAAGAAGCACCAGCAGAAGAAGGAGTTCCCGCCGCCGAAGAAGGTGCCGCAGAAGAAGCTGCACCTGCTGAAGGAGAAGGAGAAGCAGAAGCTCCACCTGCTGAAGAAGCTGCAGCTGAAGAACCTCCAGCCGAATAAACTGCTCAACTGATTTTAAAAATTCTAAATACGTTTAATAAATGTTGCAATTCTAATTTACTACCAAAAACAACGGTTTTTAAGTTACTGCGATAAATAAAGTCACAGATGCCTTTGTATGAAACGGCGTTTAATTTCTGGTTAAAATTCTTTATATTATAAAAAATCGACGCTTAATGTTTCGTTACAAATATGTAATAAACACAATATTGCTACCAAACATTTCATAACTCCGTTTAAGAATTTATGATGTTTAAGCGACAGGTCATAATACCTGTTATGCATAGCTACCGCGCTATCCTATTTGTAGAATCATTATAATGATAATTATAATAATGTAACGTTTTTAAAACGATTACTTAAAGCTTCGGTCCGTGGTGTGAATTATTTATTAACAAATTTAAACAATGTAACAATTAACACGAAACAACAACTTAAACACTAATATTAACCCGTAGCACTAATTAATTTATTTTCACAGCTTGTTTATTTATATGGCAGTAGACTGTAGCTTGCCAATAAATTGCGCCTTATTTATCCCTGCTGCCACCTCCCAGTGCAGTGTGGATCGCGCTAGAACGAAGAGTCATGGAATAGTCTCGAACAGCTGACACATACACGCGAAATGATTCACGTCCCGCCTGACAGCTGGCGCGTCCCGTTACAATAAATAATGACTGAATTATATATTCAGCTTTATCAGGCCATTAAGGCCTATAGCTTGTCGAGACGGACACACCGAGCCGTAGTAAGCTGAGCCTGGTCACCCGTCCAAGTTCTGGCCATGGGCACCGATGCTTAACTTTGCAGAGCGATGCACACTTACTACCGTACCGCCTCCCCAAATAACTGAATTACATAAACAATTACAGAAACTCTCAAAAATTGTTAACTAATTAATGATAACATTCGTTCGTTTATTCTCTTCGAGTTTTATTTAGCAGCGCCTTATATTTCCTCTTCTTCAACATCATCTTATATTAGTACCTACATTCCTTTGAATATAAAACTACAGGAATGAGGGTATCGCTCTAGCAGCTATACAAAAAGTGCGACGGAAGTTGCCATTTTGAGAATCTATGTATGATCCATTTGTAGTCATAGTTTTGAGACTGACAGCTGACAAGTAATAGGTTACTTGTGCTGTTTGTGGTTTTTCTCCAACAAGGACAAATAAAAATTTAGGAATAACTTTTAACTTTCCATAAGTAAGTATTTACCTTCATTTAATGTAACTACGTTCATTACGAATAATATTTATAATAAGAACAATTCGATGTTATAATTTCAATGTCAAAGAAAGGTCACGAGTGAATATCATAGGCGTCACATACGTATTTTATATAGATTATAACTTTGCAAAATATATATTTAAAACATTGCTTTAACCGTCAGTATTACAATATTTTATTTCTTGCAGCTTCTAATTTTTGTTCATTCATACTTTTACTACATTCTTTGTCAGTCTACGTCTTTGAATATTTTATATTCAAAGGTTTACGTATTCCGTATTCATTCTAAAAGGTACGCCACTGACATACCGGAAACATTCAGCCGCCATTTGCATGATCTATCTTGGTCTCACATATATTTTGTGTAGTCTCATTCCTGTAGCTTTATATTCAAAGCTATATTCAAAACCGTTGGTTTTTAAAAATCTAAGCTTGCGGTTTCCAGTAAAAGTTACCTATCGACAATTTTGTTATAGTTTTTCTATGAAATATCAACATTATTTAAAACATTTTATTTTTGTTCACTATTTTTAAAAACTTTTTTGACTGTGTAATATAATATTAATTTAAATTTGGTTGTTAATTTATATTAATTTAATTTTTTAATTCGCTGTCATTACGCGTATTTCTCTATATATTTTATTTCACCTTGTAAAGAAATATTAACAGTTAAATTACGTTTTGTTCTTAAATTAACTTTAAAGTACAATTTAAACATAAGATTTTGTAATACAATAAATAATTATTTAAACAGAGATACGCACTGCATACGTAGGCAATTTTTTCGACAAGTTACGTCATGACCGTTATTGGTATAGCTACCAAGGTTACCAAGTCGTAGTAATAGAAGTCGCCTAGTCATGTGTTGTCGAGGATTTCACAAGTCAATGTCAAATTGCAAAGTGCAAAATATTAAAGAAAATATGTGAATAAAATTGTTAAACGTTGTACTCGACCAAACATAAATTGCCAGAATGAATTTTATATCGTAACAGTGTTATGTGACAATTGTGATGCAATTCCATACTGTCAAAAGCATTGCAATTTTCCGATGTTGATTTTAATAGAATGGTCTTTATTATCTAAAGTGAATATTTAGTATATTAAAGTTTTTAAACCAAAGGGTATGTCTTCAATGGTTGAGACACCGCCACATTTTGTTAAAAATATAGAATGGGATATGATGGATAAGACGAAATTCTTTCCACTATCCATGCTTAGTTCCTTTACAGTACGATGTGCTTTATATCCCCTTACATTGATAAAAACTAGGTTACAAGTCCAAAAACATAATGTAATGTATACAGGTAAGACTTTATAATAAATTAAAAAACAAAATCTAATTAATCGTTTCATTTTTAGGCATGTTCGATGCGTACATTAAAATCTTCAAACACGAAGGATTTTCAGGTCTTTATAAAGGATTTTGGGTTTCTTCAGTACAAATAGTCAGTGGTAATTTTCATATTTGCTTGAGAAATTTTAACAGAACACGTTTTTACGTCTTAAGTTTTTGTAGGAGTATTCTACATTTCGGCGTACGAAGGAATTAGACATACATTAGCCCAAAGAAATGTAGACTCGAGAATCAGGGCATTAGTAGCTGGAGGTGTTGCATCTGTCGTTGGCCAGACAATAATTGTACCTTTTGATGTTGTAAGCCAGCATTTAATGATGCTTGGTGCTCCTGATAAAGGACAAAAGGTAATTGTTTTTAGATGTTATCTCTGAAACATTATGTTTCGTGATATAAAATAAGCCCAAAGGGGTTAGTATGATGTGTTAATGTTGGAATAATTGTAATTTATAGGTACTTGATAAGGAGTTTACAATGACTTGTGCTTTTTGTTTAAACAAATTAGTTAGTTATCCATAACCAATGGAATAACAATATTATTTCTGGAATGTTTTGTAATTTATAAATTTTCCACTTATAAAAGTGCCATTCATACTTATTTACAATGACAAAAATATGTGGTCTACAAGATATTGAGTAGAAGCAATTGCTGTTTAAAATAACAGGAAAATTACAATTTTTTAAATTAATTTAAGAAAACTTTAGAACGCCAAATGTTAATATCCAGTCAATATGTAGCTTGCATGGGTATGACTTGTTTGTTTTGAGTTTAGTAGTAAAGATTAGGAAATGAAATTCGTGAAATAATTTTTTTAATTGATCAGCAAATTTGCATGAAACGGCATGGCTGTATATTGCTGAAAACTTACCTATATATTTAGATATATTTTAAAGCCTTATTTGAACTTTACAGAGCACTTTTTATATTAAAGAAGACATAGTTAAAAAAGGCAGATTTGCAATTACCACAGAAATAGTTAGACAAATAATCCATTGCGACGGAATTCGTGGATTTTACCGAGGATATACGGCAAGTTTATGTGCGTATGTTCCAAATTCAGCATTATGGTGGGCATTTTACCATTTTTATCAAGGTACGCTTAATACACAAATTCATTAGACCCCTAGTTAAATGAAAGTTATATTTTTAGATCAACTTCATGCAGTACTGCCACCGTGGGTATCACATCTTCTTATACAAAGTGTTTCGGGAACTTTAGGTGGTTTTTCAACAACTATTTTAACAAATCCTTTAGATGTAGTACGTGCAAGATTGCAAGTTCAAAGAATAGATTCATTAAGCGGAGCGTTTAGAGACTTGTGGCATGAAGAAGGTTTAAAAATGTTTTCGAAAGGATTAAGTGCCCGACTAATACAATCAGCCACATTTAGTTTTAGTATAATTTTAGGATATGAAACTATCAAGAGAGTTTCTGTAAATGAAGAATATAAAGAATTAATACGTTGGTGATTATATAATTTTTAGGGGTTATTTAATTTCGTATAGTTCATTGACTGTATATACGTGTTATATTATGTTGTATAATTTATTCAATGTTGAACTATTTATGGACATTTTTATTTTTGTTTTATACCTGATTAATGGCTAAGCATAGAATTAATCATAGAATAAGTAAATGATGGATAAAAATTTGTAATAAAGAAATGAACCATCCATTTTTAAGACGTAGTAGTGTTAATTATCAGGTAAATCCATCTAATTAGGACACTGGATATAACACGCAACACCAATAGGAAGACATTTTCAAGGTTAATGCTATGCTATGCAAATTTATGGTAATAGCGTGCCTGCTAACCTATTTATTTTACTAAACAAACAAGTTGTTACCTTGTGTTTTATTTGTGAAAAAGATGGGTATTAAATAATAGTACTTTGAGGCACCCACTTGTAAAATAAATGTACACATTTAATACTTCATGATTTTCTTGTTAAGTTGTTGACTGACCAGTACTGTTACTGTTGTTATTGAAGACGTTCATACGATTGTGTTCCACATACTAAACTAAAAAGTATTTTGTATAAAATTACAGTAAGTTATTAAGGATCAAATTTGTTTTAAACTATACCAAATATGTTAAATCAGCATTCCAACCTGTACAAAAGAATCTTGCTTCACTGCAAAGTTTTCAATTTCTATACAAATATCTAATAATTATTCAATGTACCTTTAAGTTTTGATTCTTAATAACTTCAGTTTGGGATGTTTTATTTTTAAAAAGGTGAAAAATTTTGTAAAAAAAAAGTAGGTATAGAGAATGCGTAAGTTAAATGAAACCACTACAAAACAAACCTGTGTAACGGTAGCTTTAATCGGATGATTGAAAAATGCTATAGCTTATTTTAATAATTTTATTGTTTGACAATAGTAATTTAACACATTACTAAATCACACAAGGCTGTGACCTTGCAAATGTGCATGTACTCAGTAACACAAGAGTCTATAATAAATTTGTTATTAGCTGCTCCTTTATTTGTTCGATGATATGTGATAATTATCACAACAATAAACTGTTCAAAGAAATAGATAATAGACAGCATTAATTAATATAAGTTTATATACTTTATTTAAATGATAAACATCTTCAAATCTGTTTTTACTATTAGCCAAGCATACGAGCAATCTTGTACTTCACAAATATTGCGGTGTGAACAATACAATAAGAAATTGCAATACATCTAAATAGCACCTACAATAAAACAACTTACAAATATATTTAAATATTTTTCAACAAGGCCTACAGTTGTGCAGTAGTTCTACCTCTTTGATTATAAGTTTCTTCTAGTTCAAATTTTTTAACATTAACTGTTGATCTAAGTAATTACTAGCGATGGGCACAATCTAAAGATCATAACTCAAATTCCATCTTGAGGCGTGAGACACAATGTTTAATCATTTTATATCTGTTACGTGTAAATGTGTTACTCATTGCAATACTCGAATAACTAAACCTTCGCTGATAACCAGTTGCACCTACCATTTATTATTTCAACCGTTGGTTATCTTTAAAATAATGTTATCAAATGATTTAAACACCAAGCCTTTGAATAGTAAAGTAACAATCTATATTCAGGTAAGTGACCGATACTAACTATTAAGGACAGAGTCATTTCAGTTATTTCAATAGTTGAACGATTAGCTCTCAATCGAATTGTCCCATTACTAGTAATTACCATTAAAGAACAGTAACAAAAAACCAAAGTTAGTTTGTAAATTATCTAAAAGTTGCATGGCTGCATTAAATGCATGGTAATTGTTACACGATTGTGATTAATTAGTGTATTGATTTTTGTAAACACTAAAAATTGTATACATTTTGTTTCTTTGGTTTAATACATGTATGGCAACCTTAAACATTTTTGTTTTGTTTATATGATTTATGAATTATGTATGCATATAAACTTTTGTGCAAGTTTTATAGGTTGCAAGGAACATTCTTCTAGATGTTAATGGCACAAGCATACCGCTTCTCCTTCAATAAAATAAATTATTCCAATATCCTTTTGCCATTATGTGAAATTTATTTTTAACTTTAAGAATGATAATATAACTTATGTTTAGTAGTTCTGGGTTCAAAGTTTAATCACCAAGTTTTTTTACACAAATTATATCATGTTGTTTATCTTTTGATAAAGGATTTCTTTACATTCCCTTTTTTAACACTTCATGAGATCTACTTACAAAGCAACTAACCTATTTTTATAACAACCTTCAAAGAAATGTCTTTGGAAGACGGGCTTTTGAGTTTTTGTGCAATAAGTTTCATTAAAAGTAGTTTTCATTTGCATTGGATGAATAATCCATTCACATCATTACTTTTAACATGTTTAATTTTTATTCATAATATATGGGATGTTTATATATAACTCGCTGCTACTTCTAGGATCAATTGCACGCAATGATAAAAACAACAGCATTTATTTTTAAGTTCTTTGGTTTAATTCAGGCATGGGCAACCTTTTCTAGTTCTGGGGCCAAATTATCTGTCTTCGACTCAAGACCAAATGTTTAAATAAAATAAATTAATATTAAATGACTTAAAACAAGTTGCTACTTATTTCATTTATTTATAATATAATGCTCTGGTATAAAGCTCTACGTTGGCAGGTGCCTTAAATGCAATGCTAAAGCCCCAATTATTGGTGTCATAAAATTACTATGAACTATTTCGCGTCTGAGATGGATCAAAAGTAGAGGGCCGGCTCCGGCCCGGGGGTTGCTAATTATGTGGTTTAATTGAACTAGAGTGTGGTCAAAAAATACTGTTGCCAATAGCCACTACAAAAATTTTGCCTCAAATTGGTAGCAGTGTTAACCTCTACTTCCCATTATTGACAATGTTTGAAACTTTAAATTTAAGTTATTTATGTAAAATAAAAGTGCACAATTCCTCAGTTCTTTCAAAATTTTGCCTTTTCTTGTATTTTCATCAATAATCATTGTTTTACAGAACTGAATCCTTTTTATTTATCACAAAACCTGCCATTTGTTCGGTCAAACTAATTAGCGAACCGATTGCAAAAAACCCTGTTTTATTACCAACTGACACTGTGCTTTTTGATCACATATTAGATATTTTTGCGCCAAAAATAATAAGATTAAAACCAACACTGGCCATGAAGCTGTTTTATATCGCATAATCGAAAAATTATAAGTATGTTCAATGCAAGCAGGAAACAATTTCTATTGAAAGATGTGCTGCTTGTCGCAGCAATTGCACAGCGAAGTCCCAGATATTGGGAATCTCAGGTTACGCAACATATGTAGCTATAAATCACGGCAGAAATATGAAAGAATTTATTCCTATGGGAAACTTAGTGTTATCAACCAATTACGGCTAAACTTCAGTTTGAAATTCCATTTGATTTGATAAAAGGAACCCTTTCTATTTGTGGGTTGTTCAAAATTATGGTATAAATACATTTGATCACAGGAGCAAAGGACAAATCACTTTTAATTGTATGAGTGCTACTCTGGGATCTTACCAGTAGGCACCTGCAATTATTCCTGAACCCTTTTTCATTTGTACGAGTGCTACTCTGGGATCTTACCAATAGGCACCTGGAATTCATTAACCCTTTTAATTGTACGAGAGCTAATTCGGGATCTCACAAATCTCGCGAGGCTCCTGCAATAATCCTTAACCCTTTTCCTTGGACAAGTGCTAGTCTGGGATCTTACCAATCTCGATAGGTACCTGCAAAACTCCGTAACCCTTTTAATACTACGAGAGGGTCCTATTCGGTGCCTACGCCCTTTGTTATACTAGTTTTGTTAGTTGTTTGGCTTCTTTGCATGCATTTTGTGAGAAAAATTGCACAAAGCAAAGGAAAAAAAGGAAAAAAAATTTTACATAGAAGATGAAAAGTTAATTAATACAGTTCAAAAGCACCCGTCATTGTATGATGCAAGTAATAAATTGTATAAAAATCAGAATATGAAGGACAATGTATTTTATTAAAGGCATTGTCAACTTATGCAACATATTTAGTAAATATCAAAATACGTTAGTTAAAATACTCGTAAAACTACCCGCAGTGGTAGAATTTCAATATCTTTGATAATAACCACAATAAACGGGTAGAGAGAATTCATTTCCGGATACGTGACGTCACGAGTCTCGTCCTCCTGAGGCTCCTAAACAAACACAACACCCGCGTTGCTGGGTTACTAGTATTATTAGTCGACTCGGCATTTCGCAAGCGACACTCTTGACGTCATATCTTAAACTTTTAGCTCCCATAACACGGTAACGAATTAAAATTCGGCCGTAAAATTTTGCACAGGTGCAATACTCACTTTACTCAATCAAATTATAAAATAAAAAAAAAACGACTTTTCATAAGTTGACAATGCCTTTAAGTTACTTTGACGTTGTGATTTTGGCAACTTAATAATACCGCTTCGTCTTCTTCTTCTAATAAGACATTTGCTAGTACACACATAGCACTTTCATAAACAGCCATTGTCAGTTATGAGTAAAAACTAAAAACGCAACTTAATTTCATTTGCCAGATAGACCACACCACAGCAACTAATCGACGCGTTTTTCTGCATCGTCTAATCACTTCGATTACTCGCAATAGATAGACCATACCTTAATCCATGAGTGCCCAAATGGTAACGCAAACATAGTTTAATAAAACAGTTTGCTTATGTGTAGTTTCGTTTTTAGCCAATAGGTGGCCATAGACTTATATCTACAATGTGTCAATGCTGACTGTTGAATCAGCCCCATTTATTTACAGTGGCGTTTCTGTAGTTTTGTACATCTATAATTTGTGACTTCCGCTAAGTGCACCAAACTATGGACATCCGTTTCACGTAAGTACCTTCATTTCTCAGTAAACTATAATACGTTGCTAAAAAATATTCAAAAGGGCATAACAAAGGATCAATCTAACCTTTACCAGCGTTTTGTTTGCGTAGATGTAGAAACACAAGAATACCATATGTGTAATTTACTGCGTTACCGTATGGTAACGCTAGGCGGTTCTACTACTTAGTTTGGTTGTAACTGTAGAAACTTGTTTTTTTACAGTCATGGATTTACACTAGAGCGGATGTAGAGCACATCTTTGTTGAGCCTCCAGATGTAAATATTTTAACTGATGATAACGGATTTAAAATGTGCTGTCTCAATAGCAAAAACAGGTATTTGCTAAATTTTGATATGTACCTACCACGGAAAAGACCCAAAGGCTGATGATATCCGCAAGAAAATTATTGGAAAGGCAGCTGCACCTTTAGTAAGAATGATAAAAGGACTGCAGTACAAATTTTATTTCGGTAATTTGTTTACAAGCATGAATTTGTTGAACTTTCTGTGTGAGAATGGAACTATTAGAGACAATCGCCTATCCAATAATTTATTTCCCTCTGCCTCCCAAAAAACGAATGCTGAAAGAAAATCACAGAGATTATTTTTCACGCATTGACAAGGAAACTGGTGTTATGGTTGCTCGATGGGTGGATAACGGTGTTGTTACAATTGCATCAACTTGCCATGGCATAAACCCTGTTGGTAATGCGAAACGATATTGCAGAAGTGAAAAGAAATCTATACAAGTACTGATGCCATCCTCGAGACATTATAACAATAATATGGGTGGCACTGATTTGATGGATCAGAATATTAACAGATTTAGAACGAGTGTTAGAATAAAGAAATGGTGGTGGTAATATTTTATACAAAAATTCTGGAAATCCAATAACCCAAAGGAACTTCAGACGGGAAATCGTAAATGTTTATTTGTCCAGATATAGAACACCTTCCCATGGTGCTGGTAGACCCGCTACATCTTTATCCAGGATCGCTTTGAATCGATTTCCAGATGATTTACGGTATGATGGGCTAAACCACTTATTGGTACCTGTTCCAAATATGAAAAGACAACGCTGTGTCGGAGAAGGTTGTATATCAAGTATCAGAATAATGTGCAAAAAGTGTAATGTGGGACTATGTATTAAATGTAAACTTTACTTCTAGCAGCTGAAGAGCCTAGCGTTACCATATGGTAACACCCGTTTTTTGGAAAACTAGACACAAAAAGCAAAATTATGTTACATAATAAATTTTATTGTATACCTAGTATGGCAAATTTCAACAAAATACCAAACAAATTTGAAAAAAATAAATTCAGACTTTCATGGGTTAACATTTAAAAGTTCTAATGTAATTTGTGTACACAAAATAATAGTAATCCTTGATCCTCATTCAAATGTTCCAAATTTTCGTAAATTTCTTAATAAACTTTCTCCACCATACGGCAAACAATATCTTGATTTAAAATCAATGCACACCTGGGACTCGAAATAGGTAAAAATCCCTAAGAATAAAATTTAAGTATTCCATATTAGGAACCCTACACGCTTAATCATATCCTAAGACAAGCACGGAAATATTAGAAATATTTAATTTGATAATTAAACAAGTGACGACAGTTATACTTTTACAAAAACTTTCAATTTATTTAAAAAAAACTATGACTGATCTCTGAAAGTTAAATGGAAACCAGTGCATTGAAGGGCCCGTGTTTATATGAACTTTTTATAGTTTTGATGGGCAGAATCAACCCTAAAAGTAGCGGCCACCTATTTTTAGCAATGTCATATAAACATTCATAGCAGATTTACATCCACTCTACAATCCAAAACTTACATTAACTTACAGGACAACCAATAACATTTTTATTTGATAAAGTTGATTACAGCACATCCCTACAGCTTTTCATTGTTTGTTTTGTTTCTAAGATTCTTTACTATCCATTATTCTCATAAAAAATGAAGCCTTACATGTATTACCAAACCGTAATTATAATCAAAGAGGTAGTCACCACGACATCTATGAATCAACAGTTTGGAATATCACAACTTTAGGTTTCTAAAATTACTTCTAATTTGAAAACAACAGGCACGTTAAAGTGATTTTCGTGATACTAGCCAAAATATGTGGAGATTTATAAAATTTTATCACTAAAAACTACACTACAATAGTGACAAACTATTATTTAATATCTACAGAATTCGTTAATTCGTGCAACTTTTAATAAGCGATTTCAAAATATGATTTAGCAATTTGTAGAGTTCTATCAAAATATCTATGTAAATAGATTTACATCTTTACAATTCTATTATGGACAAAAATACAGTGCAAGTATTTGGGTACTTACTAATATCTTGAGACGGGTATAACATACCTTTCAGAATTTCGCTACACAACTAACATGGATAGTTAGTTGCACTATTAGTTATACATATATAATCTATGTTCAATTTATATAACATAAAATAACTATAAGTACTTATTTGATTGTACTTATATTATAACAATATTTTTACTTCACACCATCATGCAAAGAATTTATAAAATTCAGTTAAAAGTTAGTTATATAATAATAAACAATTAAAAACTATGACAATAAAGATTACAACAAAAATGTTTAACACAAAGCGCTTAAAATAAAATATACACAAGTCTATATTATTCAATATTTTGCACTTTTAGAGGCAGTTTGAAATAAAATTATTTTAATTTGATCGAATGAAGGTCGATTTTATCCATTATTACATGTTACCAATTACTTTTAAAAACCAGAATTTTTATGATAAAAATTTACTACGACTTCAACCTTTCCATTATTAAAATAAAATGGATAACATCGACAACCTTCATAGTCACTATAATATCAATTTCGTTTATTATAATGCAATAACAATAATCTTTGCTTTAGGCCTTCTGTATTATATATTTTCTTTATTTTCATTAAAACTAACATTGTACTTTTCCCAAAATTATTTTTTGAAACATCAACTACAAAAGTTTATTTGTAAATCGCTTTTCTTTCACAACCGTTATTTCTAATATAAACACAAAATTAAACTTAACTGTTTTGACTATCGAAACCACCTCTAGTTTCAGTTTTTGCATCTTACCTTACTGTCTGTAACCCTGCATGAGCTCGCTAAGATTAACCAGCCCATTGAGGTCGATATTGCAGTCGTCCAATTGCTCGAGGTAGTCCATTCCTTGTCCAGCACCTGTCATGGTGGTAGCCACAGAACCGGCATAGCTGCACAAACATAACCAGACATCACATACTGCAACACAGACCAACCAATGCGAAGTGAAGTATGAATGGTTTTAAATAAAAAGATGTAATGTGAACCTACTAAAAAAATTATTAAAAAGAATAAAATGTTGCAAGATGTCTGGTTATGTCTGTTTTGCAGCATGATTTTCATAGCTCATTTTATAAATTAATATTGATGCTAATACAGTTTCTGTTTTTGTCACTTTGTAATTTTGTAAAATTGTGGTCAAATCAATTTTGTTTATGTTCTTTAAAAGTGGTATTTTTTAAATAAAATGGTTTTGTGCTTTTCAACGACACTTTCAAAACTGTATAATCGTTTTAATGCGAAATTTCCAAAAATGGTTGAAGTAAGCAATAAAAGGTATGCTTAAAAATAAAATATATTTGATATAAAAATTCTATAAACATATCACTATCTTTTATAAAAGCACATTATTTATGCAACATGTTAAGTATAAAATAACATCAATATAAATTAAAAAGTAACAGTGTTAAAAATGCAATGTTCAAATTGGTCCAAAAGTTTCTTATAGATCGAGCATGTTCTGAAAACTGAGACAAAGCAATTAATTACAACAATATGTCTTTTAAAGGGATACATTGAATTACATATAAACAATCTGCCATCATGTCATCAATAAATATAAGTATCAAATCTTACGCATCAATTTAACATAGCAATATTTTTAACAATTGTTATACTTTTTACAGGTGATCGTTGCTTTAATAATTTTAACAAACTTGTCAACTAAATCGTATATAAACAAATAATGTTAAATATCTAAATTAATGTGTTCATGCTATAACCAAACGACATTTATGATTCAACTAAAGACATACGTAAAATGTAAAAAATAAATAAAACAAATTTAGAATGAAATATTTGTAATACAAAAAACAAGCCTAATAATTTAGCTCAGTTTTAAAAAAATTCTCATCAACTAACCTGCTTGCAACAGATGGCGTATCTCTACTAGGGTCTGGTGACTGCATGAATGAATGTTGAGGTGTGTTTGGATAGCTAACGACGCCAGGGCCACTCCATCCCGGAACATGAGTTACTAACAATGGTTTGACATAACCATTGTTGGACGTTGGTTGATTATCTATTTCAAAACACAATTTAATTATATAAACTTTTACTTCCGTTAATACTACTTACCTTGGAAAGGTGTATAATATTTATTAAATGCAATATCCTTCGGAATATCTGGATATAAATTGACAAGATGACTTAAATCTGCAATACGATCGGCCAGCGATCTGATCGCAAAATCTTTTGATGTAAACGGTTGCAACATAAATATTTCAGAGTTATCTATAAGAAAATTAAAAACGTAAAAGTTAGACGTAGTCATTCAACAGGTAACATTTATACAAAATACCTGACACCCATGCAATCGTAACTCCACCTAATTCACTATCTGAAAAACGTAACAAGAACGTGCCGCTCGTACAACTTTGAAGCATTTCTTCCGTTTGCTTCTTACGTATAAAACCTATTATTGCACTAAAATAAAAAAGGATGTTAGCAAATATAATGAATATTTTTAAAATGAACTTACCCATCAATCCAAGGCCCTCTCAAATGTTCACGAGTCAATTTCATTACAGCGTAGAACCATTCCCAGAAGGTAAAATTACGTTCACTTAAGGGCTCTTTACAAAACTGTGCCCAACTAAGCATTTGATTTGGTTCTGTATAATTACCTCTGAAACCCTTTTCAGCTAAAAATCGAATATTTTCTTCGGTTAAAGGTCGACCTGTAGCTGCTCTGAATTTGAGAGATAATGTTTCAGCAACGCTTGTCCATGGAACCTATACACACAAGTCAAGTTACTTACAAAATATTCTTGAAGTATGAATTTTTTATTTCATATATGGTATCAAGTAGATTAAGATCTACCCTTACACTTTTGATCTGATAATATCATTTAAGAATTAAATAACATGCAAGATCAAATAAAGATTTATGGCTGATTGCATCAATCGCTCATTATTTTCAATTGTTGGTTATTTCAAACTTGAAGCAACAGTTGAAATGATCAGTAACTGGTGCAACAAACCAGACCATTAATGGTATAATGGTTGATTTATAAACTTGAAGTTACCATTGCTATTACACTAACATTCTAGGTGCCGTCCACATTGCAGTTGGAAGTTCACAATCAGCAATTTATAAACTTAAAGTTAATGTTTTTAGAAAAACACGTGTTCCTTTGAATAAAAATAATTATTGATGTAATTTAACATAAAAGAAAAAAAAACAAATATTCGAACCTTTTGTTAAAAATCAATCAAGAACCGTTAAACAAACAAAACTCAATGATTACTGGTTAAATATCCCAACTGAAATAAACAACAGATACGAAACTATCAGAAGAGGTATCAAAGAACAAAGAAAAGCTGCCAATATTTATCGACAATGCATTCAACCCTTAACAGAGTTGCTCGAGAAAATATCCAAAACTGATTACACATTAAAAACCCTACATCATGACCAAGCCAAATTACAACCAAAATCATCCAACAGCTACACAAAAATTATTAAAACTTTAGCTGAAAAAACATCTAATTCCACACCTACCAATCAAAATCTGATAGATCTTGCAAGGTAGTTCTATGTAACATACACCCATCGACGGATCTCCAGAAATTACAAGCAGAAATAGAAAATCTGGATCATGTTGTGCTCCACATAAATAATATCCAACAAAAAACCAAAAAAACCACTTCGCTTATTTTTCGTCGAACTAAAACAAAACCCACTTAACCATCAACTCTAATGAACGCTATCGTTAAATTTTGAACCTTCCCATACAAAGTGAACCGTCCCTCAATGCACAAAGTGCCAGAGGTATGGTCATACCCCGAGATTCTGCTGCGTAAAATATGCAGGAAATCACGCTACATCTGTCTGTCAATGTAAAGAACGCAGCAAAGATGTGAAATGTGAGCTTTGCAACAATAACCACCTGGCGAATTATATAATTATATAAAAAAGGCAACATTCATAAGGAACTATAAAAGAAAAAGTATCTGTCCCCAAGAGAAAAGGGACAAACAGCAATTACAAACGGGCCTAGACGAAGTTATCAGCCTGGAATGTCCTATGTGAATGTAACCAGAAACAACCAACAGCAAAATTTTACTTAACTGCAACCACAACCACCCGTCCCAAATCTCCAGCAACTGACAACAAACAACAACCTGGATAACATAGTAGCGAAAATGATGGAAAAAATGGAGACATTGTTAAGTCCTTACAACCATGTTAATTAAAATCAAATAGATGAAATTAAGATGGAATGCTAATAACCTAGAATTAAAAATGTTTCTTCTGAACATAAATGATCTCAGAGACCCGCTTTACGACCAAAAATTAGCTCAAAATTCAAAATTATACAAGATACGACACAAAACACCTGAGCGGCAGAGCGCGAGGTGGTAATGCTGTTATCGTTAAAAACACTATTAGGCATTACAAAATCGAAAAGATTTATGAATATGCATTTGCAAGCAACAAATATAGTAATAAAAGAAGCCATGCAGGTGAATAATCTACAGTATTGCTCGACAGAAAAGAAAAGACACCGGACCTCCTAGATTTCTGTGTAGTACAAGCATCCCATCACCCTTCTTACTGACTGAATCCCTATTACAACCTGTCTTTCGACCATTCTCCTGTCCTAATAACCCTATGCACAAGGGCGTATGAAAAAACAAGTGCGCCAAAGCTCCACAACAAACAAACCAACTGGCAATTATTCAGGGAACTATTAAATCCTAAACTAACTATAAATCTTCCCCTAAAAACCTAAAAAGTAAACAAGATAACGACAAATCTGTCTAGTACTTAATAAAATCAATCCAGGAAGCAGCATGAAAAACAACTCCAGAAACAACCGCAAAAATCCAAAACAGTATTTGAAAAAAAATAGCAGATTACTCGCGTACCGAGCGATAAAACGAAATTTAATAGGACTGTCAAAGAAGTCAAAAAACTATTAAATGGACAAAAAAAACCACGACTCCAGACTTTCTTACCCCAAAGCAACTGATTATGCATTATGGAAGGCCACAAAGAAGATCAATCATCCGCAGTCCCAAAACCCTCTTATCAGAACATGCTACAATCGAACAAGTACACTTCATTGCAAGGTAAGTCTCATCATCCAAATTTAGCTAGCCGAAGTCAAATTACATTATGGTAATTAATGAAACCGTAACAAGACGTAGCCTTACACTTAACAAAAAACGACAATTAAAACTACCAACCACAACTTCAACAGCAAGGTTATAAATCAGCCTTAACTTTGTGTTATAAAAATAAACATTTCAATCTTTACTTCACTTTTTACTACAAACTCAAGTTGTGAAACAAAGTTCAATCTCGCTCGCTAATAATCCATTTCACATTGTTGTTATATGAAAGCTTTACTTGAACTTAATAGGGGATACAAACATACTTTAAAGCGAACTAAAAAACTTCTACAAAATTACACAATTGGTAAAATCGGCGAGTATTTTATCCACAATAAATTGTATAAACAAGTACAGGCGATACTACTGGATAATATTACAAAGACATAATAACTATTTGACATGTTAGAACTTTTTGGAAATAAAAATCGTATTGTAGATACATACTTTGCTGGTTCTAACAAATGAATAATTCTGTAGAGCTTTGCTAATTCTTTTTTTGGAGTATGGATGTACATTTCAATTTTTAAACGACAATAAAAACCATATGTAAAACTAAGACTTTAAATTACCTTTTCTGGTACAGCAAAAGGTACGCGTCCTGGTTCTGAGAAAGCGTTATCCCATGTAACAGTAGCCCAGGCATGAGGTTCTTGATTTCCATGAACTATAACAACAACTGGCAAGGAAAGCGTCCAAACTTGAAACATTAATTCCCCTCCGCCAACACTGAACTGCGATTGAAACAGTAATGAAAACTTCTCATCCATTACGCTTTCGGTTCCTTTCTTTTCTGCGCGCTTTATCTTCTTCAGCTGCATATTTCTGAAGCTTACAGACAGTTGACGTGTCGCTTGTTGATATTCCATTGTACCAGTATTGTTTAATATTTCCCCGCTTACTTCGCCACTTTTTCCTAATTTGTCATTCTTTAACAAAACATTTGCTTGCGCTTCTGATATGATTGTGACTTTTACTTGTGGAGGGGTCATGTGAACATTTAATTTACCACCAACTAACAACCGTACCGTCGCTGTGAATCTAAAGAAAAAATTGTAATTAACCAAAATTTTCATTTAACAAATATTTTACCTTGTATTCGTCTTCATAACTTGAGGAGGTTGTTTTTCAATGATAAAAGTGGATGTCACAAGTGAGCTGAGCAACTGAGTAATTTCTGCTAATAACTGAGGTAAAACGTCTGTAACACCTGGTGGTGCTAATGTCAATTTCTTTTTCAATAATTCTACTTCTTTAATCTGCTGTCGATTCGTCCAAATTAATTCTGCAAGACTTTCGCACCTGTAAAAACACCAATTACTTCAAATTTAAAAACGTTAAAGACGTTAACTTTACCATTCTTGAATTGTATCCAAATTGCTATTAAAAGCAGCACCATTTCCCGCAAGTTGTTGTTCCCTTTTCCAACGGATCAGCTCCTCGTCAAGAACTTGAGCCTGTAATGTGTTGATCATTTGGAAGGTTTCTTTGAGTTTATCAATTAACGTTAAACGTAATTGCATTAATCCTGCGACCTATAAAAATAAAACATTTTTTTATATATAATTAACAAAAGGCCCGATATAAAATAAACCTACTTTTTGATTTAACATCTGTTCCATCAACTCCTTTTGTCTAGTAATTTTCTGTATGCCTGCAGTTGTTTGTGCGTTCTGTGGTTGTGCTGTTAACTGTTGAATGTGTGCTGAAAAATACTCAATGATAATTCACATAAAAATTAATTAAAACTATTGCTTACCATTAAGTTTCGTGCATTCATGATATTGTAAAGCAAATGCTTCCTGCTCTTGTTCCATCCTTCGTAAATCCTCTGCAGTATCCTGTAAAGAAATCTACTGAAACCTCTTATTTCGTAAAATGAAAATTTTTAAATAATTTTATTAATTTTTTTTACATGCATGCGATAATGTGTTTACATTTCTATTGATTGGTAAATAAATTAATATTCAAATCTTTCAATTTCCATGTTTTAATTTACATTGTAATAGGGATATTTCATGGAAAATATCTCAGGTTACCACTCCCAAATAACGCAATAGATAGATACCTATTACTGCCATAAACACTGCTTTATTAAAATGTTATTGAACCTGATGCTTACTACTAAGAAATTAATTTGTAAGCAAGATCTAGGTAGGTATCGACGTCTATAATTTAACTGCATGCATGTAAGAATCTTTCTGTATTTTGATGGGTTAATAGAGACTTAAACTTTTGGTATTTATTTAGTATATCGTCGGTGAAAGTGCAAAACTTTGTAAATATTTACAATTTTGGTATAAATCCACTTTTTATGTCATTTAAAACAAGCTTTGCTCTACGCATTTGTGTACAAAACCTCAAACCCTAAGTTGTCTTCATTATTTTTATATTCCCGAAATGCAAAACCTCATACGTGGTTTATACCGCACAAAACACTACAGCAAAACAGGTGGAAAGTAGTAATCATGGTCTGTGGTGGTAATATTTTTTCTTGTGCCAGTTTAAGTTTGTTTAAATAATTTTTGTTTTTGTGTCTGGGTATGTGGATGGCAAAATATTGGTAATAAGTGAATTTGAATTACATACAGTCGAACTTCGATAACTCGAACCTTGACTTGCCAGAAAAAAAGTTTGAGTTATCAAGACTTCGGCTTATTAAATAAAATACATAATATGTATGTATTATTTTATAGAGGTGAAACGAATATTTGGTTAAAGGTTAACTATTCGGCAGTCGTAATATTCGGCCATTTTAACGAATATTCGGCATGACCGAATATTTCGCCGACTTTATTTAAATTTGTCGTTCATGACTACTTATTTTAAAGTAAATCTAACTTATTTCATTTTAAGTTTGCTTAAAAAATACCAAAAAAGTTTATAGCCTGAAATCTAGCCTTTTTCTAAAATTTCCCGTTTGAAACATATACTACTGAATATTAAAAATATTTTACATTGAAAATAATTAATTCCTTGGATTCGAAAAGTTTGATGTCCATGACTAATTAATTACCGAGAATTTAGGGTTTGTAAACAAATTTCTGAACGAATGCATTAGGTATTGTTTTGTCTACTCTTAGCAGGACAATTTAATAATTAAACGATAAATTAGTTCGCTGGTGACGGCAAAAAAACTAAAATAAAAGCTACGATTTCTTAATCGGTGTAACAATAAAGCACGGGCGGGGGAGGGGACATATTATGGTTAAGGGTTCAATGTTATTTAAACCATTATACAGCAGTCCAGACTTCAATTCCATCGAGAATCTGTGGTCAATTATGAAAAGAAAATTGCGAAGTGAGCCTCAGCGGACCCTTAGTGGTTATGTTAATATGGAATTCCATAGCACCAGATGACTGTAAAAAATTACTAAATACAATGTCATCTCGCATATACGCCGTAATTAAAGACAAAGGGGACGTAACACAGCATTAATTTTGATTATTACTTTATTGTCCGAATACATATTGGTCAAGCAGTTTGTTGTAATAAATAAATCTTTTGCCCAAACATTTAATTATTTCAACCAAACTTTTTCCAAGACAAAGCTGACATATTCTAACACTTAGCAGTAATAATATTGTTTCTGTTGATCAATAAGTTATTTAAAAAAATATAGTATACAGAAGAAAAAGCTAGTGTCCGAACTATTACTTGTTGGGACTCGTATAAATCTCAACCAAAAATTAAAAAAGGAATATATAACCATTTGCAAAGCTTAAAAGGTGTTCTCGACTAGAAATATTGGAATTTTTGCGACAATTTGCCTCATTTTTGTATATTTTGTTAATAATAGTTCCTTAAGAGTAAAGATATAAAGAGTGGAGAAAGTCAGAAAAATCTGCCAAAGGAAAAAGAGAGAATATGAGAAGCTGAAGCTATTACTTCTGGAAAAAGGGGGTCTTTCAACTGTCCTGTTCAATCTGGTGCTAGAAGGGATAATAAGAAGAGCTCACATTAATACGGGAGGTACAATTATAAACGGAATGGTCCAAATCCTTGCCTATGCAGATGATGTAGTCATAACATCAAGAACGATAAATGACTTAAAAGGAGTATACGGATATTTTGAACAGAACGCAGGATGGACTTATAGTTAGCGAAACTAAATCCAAGTACATGATCACATCAAGAAACGAATCTGTACACAGGCAACCTCTTGAGGTAAACCAAAGTAAATTTGAATAGATGACAGACTTTAAGTACCTTGGACCGATAATAAACGAAATAGTAGAAGATATAGCAGCAGGATTAGTACGCGCTAAGACATGTTTTTAAGGCTAAAGATATATCCACATACAAAATACAAAAAGCGACATATGGAGCAGAGGCATGGACATTGAATAAAAGACAAACCGAGGTATTGAATAGGTGGGAAAGGAAAGTGCTAAGAGGCATCTTCGGGCCAGTGGAAGAAAATGGGGAGTGGCGAAGGAGGTATAATTACAAGTTAAGGGAGAGGTACAACGCGTCAAGTATAGTACGCGAAATTAAAAGTAATAGATTGGACTGGTTGGTACACTTACAGATGATGAAGGAAGAAAGAAGTGTTAAAAGAATATTCATGAGGAAACTTGATATGAGGTTTTGCGCTTTCGTCAATGATATACTAGATAAACTATTCGACCAACCTTAGGTAGCCTTATTGCTAACAGGACCAAGCAACACTTTTAAGTGACGTTTCGCCTTTTTTTAAATTCAAATGACATAAGCAACATAATTCAATAAGAAATATTTTATAACATAAAAACTCATTCAAACAACTACATCCAGGTAATAGGCTGAAAATTGTTGATAGCTGCCATAAACCAACATGATTTTTGAAAAATTTATAACTGTACACAAAAGGAACTTAAATGTTCATCTCTAAAAACAATACACTGATAACAATCAGAGCTATTTACAGTTTATAATTTAGAAATCTTGGAATATACCTGCGAAATACTTAAAATAGGTATCTATTTTTATTTGTTTCTTAAAATCACAACCTATTGTAATTTTGTTTAACTCCTTATTACTAAGAAAAAACAATTCTGAAATTTTGTAGCATTTCCATGCAATCTTACGACATATTTTATCTTCAGTCTAGGAGTCTACTAAAACCATGTCAGTACAAATCTTATCTTGACTGTTTGGGAACTAAAAAGTTTCGGTTCAATAGTACAAAGTTATCACTTATTCAAGAGTAACTCAATCAAGCTCGAGTGTGAAACGGTTAATAATACATGAATTTAAACAAAAGATTCATTTGCTAATCTTAAAATTCGCGATTTCAACAAATATTTCTTTTGAATTTATTTACGTCAGTCATTTTTGCTTACTGTTTTAGATTAAAAAATAAAACATTTTAAGGAAGCAATTGCTTCCCATTACGTATACGGACTTTCAGACACAAATATGTTTTCCGTATTTATATTCCTACTTTCGTAGAATACATACATTTTTTTCAAACCAGACATGAACTGCATTAGGTCAGCATACCGTATCTCATTATTAGCGCAGTGTTTTTGAAAATATTTTGCTCAATTCTAAGTACATTTAATGGATAATAAATTATGACGAAGGAAGGAAAGTACATTTACCTAATTAAAATGTTTGTATATTGAGAAATGATTATGCATAAAATCGGAGTTTTTTTATAAGGAACCAATTTACTCATATGAATATAAAATTTGTACAAAGTTTTCAACGCAAAAAAATTAAATCTGTCTGAAAAACTCCATTATTTTCTCTGCTTCTCATCATTTATTAAGGTTTTACATAAAACTTTAAAAATGCACTTTACAACTAACCAAAAATAATTATACGGTAAGCAATGTAATAATCAATTACCATAACCAATAACAATATAAACCTGATAAAACTTCAACACAAAAAACTTGAGTTATCCTACATAACAAGTGTTTTAAAGGTCACTGTGTTTACGCACTATGTATAACTTTATTTTTTAATATTCTACAGGATATTCCCATTATTACTATTCAAAACATATAATCGATAATAAACATAATGTAACGACAAAAAATATTATGAGACCAGATTGAAAATTTCACCAACTCGATATATTTTGTAATGTCGATATTAATAAAAATTTCTAAATTGTAACATTTGGCATTCGTAACAGGTTACATCGAGCTCCTATATTTCCAGCCATTAGATTGTATATCAGTACTTTGTTTTGAAGCATAACTTCCAAACTAAATTCTTGTTTACCAATTTTTGATTGATTACTCATGATCATTCAATTTTTAAAATGCAATTGCATGTGTAGTTTGCATGCATGAAGCAGATACTGTACATGTGTCACCCTGTTACATACATTAATTATTATACAGGTCATCTCATGTTAAGAGTCGTGACAAAGTTATTTTCAGATAATTCAACAACACACATAACATTTAAATCTTTTCGCAAAACAACTGTGTGATTAAAACGTATCACAAATACTTCAATAAAATGCAAAATTTGTTTTTATTCATCAAAATCTATTTCGCTCCCTTGTAATCCCCTCCCACTGCAATACACTTATGCCCATTTTCTCCAATCCTCGAAACATGTTTTACAGTTGTTTTCCTGAAATCCCTTCAAAACTCTCAGCGAATTTCCTTTGATGACGTCAATTGACTCAAAACGGTGACCTCAAAAAGGATAGTCGAGGAGCTTGTGGAATAAAGTTTGTTAAATCTTTGGCCAGAAATTCACATACAATAAAAGCATTGCGAGCAGATGCATTATCGTGATGCAAAATTCATGAGTTAGTTCGCCACAAATCCTTGTTGATGGTTTGCCCAGTAGGAAGGAATTTTTGATTCACAACACCATGACAATCGTGAAAACCGTCAACACGACTTTGATGTGGTCTTTTCAGTCTTGCTTCACCTTTCGAGTACCATTCACTTGATTGTTGAGCTGTTTCGGTGTTTCGCGTAAATCCAGGGTGACTTGAGAAAGCCCAAATGATCTTTTAAAATTGCTTGACAAGATCCAATTAATACTGGAACATGTTCAATAATATCCATAATTGTTAAAACGATGATCTTTGACTTGAGCGACGTGTTCTTCAACAGTTGAAGTGGCCTACCAGATCATGATTCATCTTCAATGCGTTCTCTGCCTTCCTTGAACATCCTGTACCACTCGAAAACTCTTGGCTTTGATAGAGTATCGAAGCATTTTGCAGCATTTTCAAGGTTTTTGTAGCAGAAATTTCATTGCAAAAACGAAATTTAATGCAGGATCTTTGCTCAATTCCACTTGCCATTTAAAAAATCTCAGAAGCAAAAATTCTTTCCTCAAGAAAGAAGCATTTATTTGAAAACCATAACTGCCAGTGACATGTAGATTACTGCTAGATGTCGTTGAAAGTCATACCAAACTGAAAAAATGACAACCCACATGTGCAGGATTTAAATTAACCATTCCCGATACTTTTTGAGCACAGTAGTACATCTACGAGGAAGGCAAAATGGGCTAACAATCCACCCAGTCTAAAACGATCATGAAAATTCACTTGTATTGTGTAGTAATTTGTAGAATAATGTCTACTGGCCCACTACAAAATTTTGTGAGTCATTGAGTATCATTTGCTCTACGTTTGTAGTAGAAAATATCATGAAAACCAAAGTCAGAAAATATTTCGACAACTGAAAATAATTGCTACAAATACTGAACGGATATGTTAAAATATAATATTGTTGGTAGAGTAAGCACAAAACGAGAAGGACATGTACACCATCAACGATCTGTGCGACGGGAAAATTCCAGTGGCATAACAAAAGATTTTTAACGAAACAAACACCACGAACGCCAATGACAAACAACAAAGAGTCTCCCCTTCCGTAACAATATGGACTCGCCCAAACGCTTTCTGGTTTACGGCGCAGCCACATGAGTGCTGCTCTCATTTTCAGCCTACTCTAATACTGTTACTAGGTAGTAAATGAGTAGTTGTTTTAACTTGTGGTTCCAGTACAAAGTAGCTAACGTCATGTAATACAAGGTCGGACAATAAAGTAATGAGATTGATTTTTTTTCTGTGTCTTGTAACTACGCCTCCGTGTTCTCACTCTAATGAGGTTTAACCTTTGTCCCTCTCCCACCACCAGTCCAACGGGCATGTTGCCACAGTCACTGATTTGAGAACAGTAGCCCTTCAAGTTCAGACGTGTCAAGGCGTGTTGTTACGATAATGGAGTCGCAAACCATTGCACAGCGTTATGCAATTTCATTTTGTGTGAAACTTGGTGACAGTGCCATGGAAACTTACGCAAAGCTTTAGGGGATGAATCCATATCACGAGCACAATCTTTTCGTTGGTATAAAATGTTTACTGAACCGACGTTGAAGATGAACGACAGAGTGGACGGCAAACAACATCACAGATAGACGAAAACAAAGACAAAGTGAGAGAACTGGTACGATTAAATCGAAGATTAACAGTGACAATGATTGCTGAAGAACTTGGCATGAATCGAGAAACTATTCGTTTGATCCTGACTGAAGATTTGTGCCAAAATGGTACCCAGAAATCTCACAGAGCAACAGCAAACTGAACGAAGGGATGTGTCAGCGGATTTGTTGGAACAAGTTGAATCTGACCCAGGTTTATTGAATCGAGTAATCACAGGTGACGAGAGTTGGTTTTACCAATATGATCCGGAGACAAAACGTCAATCTTCGGAATGGCGCTCAACAACTTCACCAAGACCAAAGAAAGCCCGCATGTCGAAATCGAAGTGAAATGTATGCTTGTGTAATTTTTTTATTCTAACGGCATTGTTCACAAAGAGTGGGTGCCTCCTGGACAAACAGTAAATCAACATTACTACATAGAAGTTCTTGACAGGCTACGAAAAAGAGTGAATCGTGTTCGTCCGAACTTCGCTGGTAAGTGTACGGCAGTTTTTGGCGAGTAAAGGCATTCCAGTTTTACCGCAGCCTCCTTATTCACCGGACACGGCACCATGTGACTTTTTTTTATTTCCAAAAGCCAAATCGGTGGTCAAAGAACATCATTTTGAGGCTACCGAAGATGTCCTAACTGCCGTGACGCAAGCCATAAAGGGTATCACCAAAGAAGAATTCCTACAATGTTACGAGCAAGCAGTGGCAAATACGCTGGAAGAAGTGTGTGCAATCCGAAGAAGCCTACTTCAAAGGTGATTACATGGATGTAGCGTAAAAATGTAAAAATAAAAATATAAGTTGTTCTAACGGGTGGCGGAACAAGAGTGCAACATTTAATTTTTGAATAAGAAACACATTTTTTTTCGAAAAATGACAATATTTTTAATACAATTTAAAGTACATAAACTCCGATTAAGTGTGAAACACAACATCCAACAAATGGCTGGCACACTCTTACTCTTTTTTGGTGAAACTTGTGATAACATTTTCACACATTTGCCCGTCAATTTCACCAATGACACGTCGAATTTCATCCTTAAGATCATCAGTTGTTGTTGGATGGTTGGAATATGCGCGAGACTTCACAAAACTCCACAGCCAGAAGTCGCATGGCGTGAGATCACACGATCTCGGAGGCCAATTTTGGTTGCCATTGCGTGAGATGACACGGTCCGGAAATCTCTCTTGCAACAACTGCATTGTTTCTTGTGCAGTGTGACGGGTTGCCCCGTCCTGCTGGAACCACATAGCATCGAGATTCATACCGACCAATGCCGGCCATAAAAACTCCCTTATCATGTTGCGGTAACGGTCGCCATTGATTGTATCATCAGATTTGGTGCGTTTTCTCTACCAAAAATTGCACGTAATTTGCGAATTGTTTCCGCACAACTTTCCCCATTTATAAAATACGTTTTAACAATTAAACAACGCTGCTCATTCATACATTCGGGATGTGTCAACTTGACATATATGAAATTGTTATCGCAGCATACTTGATAAGAAGAAAATAAAATTAAATTCAAATGTTGCGCTCTTAATGGGCCACCCATTAGAAGCAGTCTCATTACTTTATTGTCCGACCTTGTAATATAAGTGCCTAAACTTTGTAATATCATAATCATATTTTTGACTGTGTAAAATATTATATTCAACATATTAATATTAAAGTGTTATCTTTATTTATCGCTACCTTCCATAACTCAAACAGGATACATCGGCCACTTTCTTTCACTTGCTTATATAAATCTATTTAATTGTATGATTAAAAGAACAGTATCACACTGAACCAAATGACAACTATATATATCATCAAATTAATCCAAAAAACTAAGGAGCAATCACAAAACCTAAATTGTAAGGATTAATTAGAAAGCCAAAAGAATTACTATATCAAAATCATGACCATTTAATACCTGTTTTAACTTGATCGAACTTATAAAAAGAAAGTAATTATCATGTTTTGAAGTGAAAACCGATTGACAGTAACAATTCGTATTTCGTAAAAAATTAAAATTAAATTTGTAATAATCTGCTAGTTTTAAATTCCTACCTTATTATTCTTATTAAGCAATTGGTATATGGACATTACACGCATTCCAGTAACGTCCATGGTACTTATTTATTATTAGTATTCTACCACAGCACACTGTATTCTAGACATTCATTTTCTCTACATATCTGAAGGTACTTTTAACATAAAAATATATTTAACATGACCATACACATATTTTATCTACAAAAAGTTTAACAAAATTTTGCAGGCAATCCTATTTTCAAGTGTGAGCATTTTATTTCTTAAAGGCCCTATTCTGATGTTTAAAGTTGTCTTTAACTAAAGTCCTGTTTAGCGTAAACATAAAACGATATAGCGGTAATTAAACATGATGTTAAATTTAAATATGAGTTCAGAATACGGACCATTGTAAGTATTAACAAATAAAATTTTAAACACTGTTCCTTTTTACCAATGACTTAATCTTATTATTTTTAACAGTAAGGTATTTCTATTTGAATCTTTTCTTAGAAAGATGTCAGGGACTTAAGTTTTTCAGAAATATCTCAAGTTTCAATTTCTAGAAAATGCTTTAGCAGCATTTAGAAAACTTTTTCAACTTCCAATTATGCCATAAAAAAATGTGTATTAACAAATCTCTCTACACAATATTTGGATAAATATACATATACGTTTTAAAATCCTGACACGGCATAGATATAATGATAACAACTATCAGTTATTTTACTTGTGGATTTAATAGATTTCCAGTTAAGTTTTAGTAACAATTAATTATTAATATGAAATACCACTAGATCGGTAAGCTAAGGTAAACGTTGGGTATTAATGATAATACCGCTTTATTCCGATTGTTATCAAAAATAACGTACGTTCATTAAAAAAAAAACTCGCAGCAATCCCTTGAAATGATTTTGATATGTAACATACAGCCTAAGACATACTTAAAACAAATTTTTAAAGCACTCTAGTTTTTTTTTTTTAATGAACATACTTTATTAAAAGTATCGCATGCATAAGAAAAACGTAAATCACTTACCCTTGTACGTGTTTTTAAAATCTCTAATTTATGCATGACTTCAGCACCATTAGTACTACTATTAGCCACCAAATTTGGCAGACCCGTTACTCCTTCTCCACTTGCATTTTGAACTAAGCGCATTTCGGTTGCCAAACACTGTCTGACGTAATTAAACAATTGCATAGGATTTGCGCTGTTAAATAACAACTATCAGTACATTATAGAGTAATATGAAAAAACGAAACATACCTATAGCGCTGTCTAAAAGTTTTCGCTGCTTCAGCAAGTTTTAGTTTTGTGAGAAAAAATTCAGCGTCCGTTACCACCGCTGCTTTGTTTTCGATTTCTTGTATTAAAGTGGTAAAAAGATTAGCCACATACTGTTCGTGTTGTGGATTTTCAGGTACCGGTTCGATATCGGACCTATAATATTGTAAATTATAGGTTAAGTTTATAATCTAAGTAAAATATTAATACCAAAATTTTTCTTCGATCCACTGCGCTAAATAATGACGCACTTCTATGGGAAAATGCTCGCCATAAATTGCACGGATTTGTTGTAAACTCTCTGGTGGCAGCTGTTGCGCCTTCGCCCATAGAGCCATGATTGAGTGTGTTGTCTATGTAAATACAAATTTAAGTAAACATAGTGAAAGATCAAAGCCAGATAATTCCGATAAATATGTATTTACATAAAAACCGTAATATAGCAACCAAGGTCATTTAAAGAGCGGGACATGCGTTGCAAGATAAAAATGGTCTTGTTTAAACATACAATTGCTCATCTATACTTACCACAAACAGAAACTAAAACTTAATTATTAACTGATCACTTGTAATTCTAGTATATTCTGACCCTGTATTTTGTTTCACTTGTTATTAAAATCACAAAAAAGTCACTTTTCACGTAAAAATGGATGTGAAAACTCACATTTCTCGAGGCTGGTCTATTCTACAAAGTAGCCATGTCTAAATAATAGTCACGTGATTATGGATAACTTCCTCTCACCGCCATGCTAGATTCACTGTCAACCAATGGCGGTTCGTTCTCAAAGGTGAATAATTTACGTCATTTGAAATTTCACTTGGTTTTTTTATACTACTTTGCTTGTTAGTAAACTCTACATAAATTAAATTGTATTATATTACGCATCCTTGCAACAACTAACGTAAAATAAGTTTAATTTCTGTTGAGGTTTTTAAATAAACAATCAACTAAACACAAATTGTCTGGATTAATTAACATTTTAATTGCATTTTTTTAAAACTTCAAGTGTTAATCAAGAAGAGCATACAAATATGCCTTTAAAACAACTACAGAAGCTCTTTTAAATTACCAAATTTGCAAATTGGTTTCTGCATGAAATAGCAAATATAGCCAACGAGTCGCCACTGGTTCCATATGAATTATCTTTATCAGCTACCTATCTAGTAACCAGGTATTACATTACACCCCTTCATGGGTTTTATCACGTCAGCCATAATTCAAAACCATAAAACCATATTATAAATATCGAGATAATTCTGTAACATTACGCTGTTTTTTAATATTTATTAAATTAAGAAACGAGAGCAGATTACATTTGTTGACAAAGACCTCGTTAATAACACACTGCCCCACATACAAAAAAGCCTGTTTGAAATGAACTTGACCACAGCCAGTAAAATCAATAATATATGTAATTTGGTCTTTGTGTCATATGCGTAAAACTTTTCTCATTTACCACTCTTATAATAATGTTATATAACGCATCAATATGCTAATTACTAAAGAAGCTACTTTTTATCATTCGGAGAATTATTGAAACCTTGAAAGTCTGCATTTGCTTGAACTTTACTCCTAAGCTCTTTGTTTTGATACTTTTTATCTACAGTTCTTCAAAATAATATTGATTTCTAAACAAAATGTCCTATTTTCAAGGAACTCACAATGCGTGATAAATATTTAATATTACTAGTCATACTACAGTAATTCGATAGCTATATTTAAATCACTAATAATAGGTTTACATAATTTTTTCTAACATTGAACCAGTGATATTTAGATTTTTATAGATAATCTCATGTTTAACTAACTACCTAGGTACCTACTTCATAAAATGTTTAAAGTTTTATCCTACTATAATATGTATTATAAATACAATTTTTACTTACAAAAAGCAAGAAGAATAAATGACACACTAAACTATAGGTACAGGGTGTTTCAAAATTGCACGGCACTATTCTAGGGACATGTTGTCTAGGTCAAAACAAACAAAAAAGTTCAGATAAACAAATGTCCAAATTTATTTATTACTAAGAAAATAAAAGGTGAAGATAAATAAACTGTGGCTATTAGTAATTTTCATAACAATTGCATATCGTTTATTTGCTGCAGCGACTATCAAGAATAGTCCTGATTAGTGCCGGGAAAAAATATCGATATATCGATATATATCGATACTTATCGATATATCGAATAACGATATCGGAATGATAAAATATCGATATATCGATACTTATCGATATATCGATACATATCAATATATCGATATATATCGATACTTGTCGATATTTATCGATATATCGATAATTGTTGGTTTTATCGATATTTTTTTGATATCGATATTTTCGATAACTTTTTTAATATCGCCCAGCCCTAGTTGCGAGTTGCGAGTAGTGCCGGGAAAAAATATCGATATATCGATACTTATCGATATATCGAATAACGATATCGGAATGATAAAATATCGATATATCGATACTTATCGATATATCGATACATATCAATATATCGATATATATCGATACTTGTCGATATTTATCGATATATCGATAATTGTTGGTTTTATCGATATTTTTTTGATATCGATATTTTCGATAACTTTTTTAATATCGCCCAGCCCTAGTTGCGAGTTGCGAGTAGTGCCGGGAAAAAATATCGATATATCGATACTTATCGATATATCGAATAACGATATCGGAATTATAAAATATCGATATATCAATACTTATCGACACTTATCGATATATCGATACATCGATACATATCGATATATATCGATACTTATCGATATTTATCGATATATCGGTTTTATCGATATTTTTTTGATATCGATATTTTCGATAACTTTTTTAATATCGCCCAGCTCTAGTCCTGATGAGGAGATCGCTTCGGACATTTACTTTGAATATTTTACTCTAAAAAAATTGTATTTTTACATTTTAATTTATTGAAAATAAATCAAGTTAAGAGAAATATTTATCTGAATTTGCGTAGCAAAATGCGCTTCTGCTGCCTTCGTCAATTTCTAAAATTTCTTGATGACGATTTAGTTTGTATGGGTGATATCTATACTTCTTCAGTATCTTCCATACACGCGACTTAGAGAAACCTACTTAATACGATATTGGTCGTAAACTGTAGGTTAGGTCCGCATTGACCATTGCTAGTACACGCTCTTCTGTGTGATCAACTATTTATCGATTTCCTGTGATATAATTGAGATTTTGGAATATTTCGTTTCAATTAACAGTAAAACATGTAATGGCTTACCACCCCTAACTTCTGCTTCCACAGAAATATTTGCACACATTTCAAACTTTTGTACGTATTTTTGAATTGTACTTGTAGAGGGTACCTATGGGTCGTGTATTAAATTTAACTACAACTAACTCTTCATAAACTAACGCCACTATAAAACGTTTTTACAATAAAAATTCTGTCTTCGTTGCAGTAACTACTCATTTTATCAATTCACGTATCTATCTAATTACTATGAATAGTAATGTTGAATATTTTAATGAGGAGAGGGTATTTATTGTCAAAACATTTTATACTGGCGTCAGTTTTCGCATAGTCGATTTAAAAAACTTCAAATTGTCTAGTCAAAACAGATATGATTGCAATAAACTGCAGACTGCAGCATTGCACGCGTAGGACTCCTGACGTCACGCCTCCCACCACCACCTTCTCGTCTGGAACTAGAGACCACCGTGGTTCAAAAAATAGCTGAATTAGAGCAAGCCTTGAAAATCTAAAATTGCATCTTTGATAGAATCATACGCTCAAATAATGTCACATGTCAAACTGGCAAGATGTGTGAAATAAATCTTGTTGAAGTTTTTAAAAATTTAATTAAAAGAACAAAGAACAAACATTATAAAAGGTGTTGATTGTTGAAACTGTTGACCGTTATTTTCCAAACAAAGTGTTTCCTTTTTTTCATGTTTTCAAAAACGTTCACTGAAGTGTCTGGTTAAATTTCTTCGGTGACTTCTCTAATTACATTTTGCAGGTCTTCTAGATTATTTAATGATTTTTAAAACCAGTATGTTTGAAGTATGGCCACAAGAAATAATCACACGGCGTTAAATCACAACTTCGTGGAGGAAACTAAACAATTCTGTTTTCAAATAATTCACGAATAAAATTTATATTTTCTATGATTGTGTGGGCTATTGCATTGTCCTGCTGAAAGTAACCGTTCCTAAACTCATCATCGTGCAGTTCGCTGAAAAAGGGCATTATAATATTCTCCCTGTAGCGTTCGGCATTGACGGTAAAATCAAAAAATATTGATCCCATTATTCGCCTTTGAGATATTGCTGCCCACACCCCAATTTTTAGAGGATGCAGTTGTGTTTGTCGAAATTCATGTGGATATTCCGCAGACCATATTCTCATATTCTGAGAATATACGTACCCAGATAAGTGGAACCAGGCTTTGTACGAAAAGAGGTTACATCCAAAACATTGTTATTATTCAAACTTTGATTAAACCATTGACAATAATCCAGACGCTTTTGAAAATCTCGAGGTAAAATTTCGTTATACACGTGAAATTTGTAAGGAAAGAATCCAATATCAAGTTTTAACATTTTCGAGCAAGTTCCCACAGATAAATTTGTTTCCTAGCAAATCTTCCTTATTGATTTCGATGTAGTTCTGTCTATAATCTCTCTCACATTATTAATATTTTCAGCTATTCTTTCTTTCCGAATAGAGCCGCCCTCTTTGAAATTTCGAACACAATTCATAAAATAGCTGTAACTGTAAAACATTTTGTAGGTAAGGTTTGGAATTTGGTCCAGAAATCTTGTAAGAAAGTCATTATCTTCTTTACCTATGCCCATTCCTAAAATATGCTTCTAGCATACAAATTTTATGTTCTTCGGAGAATTCCATTTACACCATACCATTTTGATGTTCAGTAACTCTACTGAAAAATGTACACAATATGATCATACTCTTGCAACAGGTGATTTGAAATGTTAAATATGTATTCAGAGTAGATGACATTACTGATTTTTTATTACCAAATACTAATAAATACCTTGATTATTTTAACTCAGGTTCATACCTTGTAGAAACTTGTGTGGCTTTACTATCAATAAGTTTAAATTTTAGACTGCTACCAGAATGGTGTTACTTACAAAATGTACATTTATCTTTATATTAAAAAATAAATATCTAACTTTTCCACCTAATTATATATTTTTAAAAATTCAATTTTAATGCTGTATTTAAAAAGGAAATCACATTTTAAACTAAAAAGTACATATAATATTTAGCTAAAATTACTTATATATTACTATAAGCACTAATAGCAAGTAGCACACCTCACTGATTATTTTTCAGAAGTTGTTATTCCAAATAAATGTGCAGTTACCGTAGATGCTCTTTATTCAGAATAATCATTATTTAAAAATAATCGCTATTCAGTGCACTTAAATGCTATATTAAAGAAATAATAATACATCATGGCATTTAATATAAATCAAAAGTATAAAATAAATTTTTCAGTCTAAGTTCTTTTGATAGGATTTGCTTTTTGCAATATAATTGCGTAGTGTACTTTGTACATACTCATACGTAGTAAAACAAACTCCAAGTGCTACAGGACCATTTATCCAGTTAAAAGATATTGCCTTAAACAGTCCTTGCAATGTTTCAGTCCTAAAAATGAAAACTATAAATTGTATTGAAATTATCACCAACACTGTGGAACCCTGAAAGGTACGGGATGTATATTTTAAACCCTGTCTAATAAGCAATAAAAATTTATTCAAAAAAACATCAACAATCCATTTCATATAATAAATATAATATCTATTTGTTCAAAAATATCAAATTAGTATAATTAGTTCACACAATATACATATATACAGATCATTGCTGCTTATAAAAAATGTATAAAAACGACTTAAAGCCATTAATAGTACGCTAATAATTCCAGTTGCTGTGCTTTACATCGGTTACTAACTTTCTTAAAATGTCTTTAGTATTATCATAAGTTGCAAAGCTAATACCAACAGCAATTGGACCTTTAATCCAATTCATCGAAAGGCCTTTGAAAAAACCACCTTTAACGCCTTCAAATCTGAAAATTATTCCTAGTTATTTTATAGTTCTTACAGTAAGAGCCGATCTTTTAATGTCCAGTAACATGGCAATTAACTGTGAGATTTATCCTGCAGTTACCATTATTTTGTGTATTTTAATCGCTGGTTAATTATTAATTAACAGGCAAGTATTTTATCCTGTGATTAAGTTTACATGGAGCATGAAGTAGTAGAAAATTTACAAATAGAACATGAACCACCACAAATTCTGGTTGCATCACCATGCTGGTAAACAATACTTATTTTTAAGGTTGTCAGTTTATTCATCAGCAGTCGTTTACATAGCAAAATAGCTACTAAGAAAAATGCAACTTGCATTGAATCCACCTAATGTGTCTCATATGAATTTCATTCCTTATATAAACTTACTTATGTATTTGTCTTAATGTTCCTAAAATACTGCTGTACAATTTGTTCGTATCTGTCTGCATTCTTCTACGGACAATATCCAGAGGATAACTACTAGACTGGCCTAACATTCCCGCAATAGCTCCAAATCCCAATGAAACCAAAGCAGGAGGCGTAGGACTATTATCAACATGTTCTGTAATGAAAATTAATTTTACACTGCATAACAGTTTAGCTGTAATAAATTACCTCTGTATAGCCTTTTAAGATTTTCATATGTAAAAAATGAAACACCAGCATAAGGAATTACTCCTAAAATTGTAGGAATAAAACCACGATAAAATGTACGCAAACCTTCTTCCCTGTATATTTTTGAAAAAACCTACAAATGATTTTATGATCCGTAACTAGATAGTCCTGTTACATTGGTTGGATTAGTTACCTGTCTTAATGTTGCATAATCATCTTTATGAGTAACTGCCATGCGAGCTCTTGCTAGGTCTAAAGGGTAAGTAAGGGTTTGTGAGGTCATCCCGGCTAATGAGCCTGCACAAAATTGTTTTCCTGGTGTTTTTCTGAAACAAAAAAAAATTATTGAAAATGGAAGCAAAAAAGAGAGGACTGAAAATCACCAACGGAAAAACCAAATTAATGATAGGAAGACTAGGCAATAACCATTACAGAAGCGATATGTATGAAGTAGTAAGAAACTTTAAATATCTAGAAGTAAATCTCAATGAACGCAACAACAGCGAAGAAATAAATGAAAGGATTTGTGCTGGGAAAAGAGCAACCTGTGTAAATAATAAAATATTCGACGACAACATTATTAAATGAAGTGTGAACTTAGAAATATACCAGACACTAATAAAACCAGTAGTATTGTACGGCTGTGAAACCTAGACCTTAAGCGAAAGTGATAAAAATAAACTAAAATTGTTCGAAAGAAGTCTCCTAAGACGAATTTTCGGACTCACCAAAGAAAATGGAGAATGGAGACCTAAAATGAACTTTGAAATAGAGAAACTAATCAACAACCAGAACATTGTTAACTGTGTAAAGGCAAGAAGAATCGCATGGCTAGGACATGTTTACAGATTGCAGAACGAGAAAGTCCCAAAAATACTAACCAAATGGAAACTGGAAGAAGAAAGGAAAGCAGAAAGACCACAAAAAGATGGGAGTAAGACGTAATCAACGACCTAGACGACATGAAGATAAAAAACTGGAAAGAAGTACTAGAAAACAGAGAAGAATGGAAAAAAGTGATCAACAAAGCCAAATTAAGTAACATCCATAAACACACATGGGTTTCCGATCAAATCGATCACTTAGCTATTAAGAGAAGATGTGCATGAAGTATACTGAATGTCAGATCGTATCGTGGAGCCAATATGGATTCTGACCACTACCTACTGAAGGCAATAGAAACCGTATTAACAGCAGCAAAGCAACATGAAATCAGGGCAGAGGAAAATATAATATAGAAAGTCTGAAAGAAAACCTGAATGGAAGGTGAGTAACAGAAACAGAAAATAACAATGCAACAGTGGAAGTAGAGTGGGAACAATCGTAGAAGCAGTAGATACCACAATACGACATGTATGTAAAGCATGCCGTAGAAACTGGTTCGATAAATCACCCGGTATATACTGAATTTTTTTTAAACTTTATGTCTAATACGTGCCTTTGCTTGGATTTTCACAATTATTGAATGAATCTTCAAAAATTACTATCCTTTTCAGTTATTTATAAGTAGTAGTCTCTCAGACACCACGCCACGTGTGTGCACCTATCCGGTTAAGGATTAAGTCAAGCAATGTACACAGAAACGAGAAGCTGGGACTTTACAAAACAATACATAGACCAGCACTATGTTATGGAGGTGAAACATGGATTCTGTCACAAAGAGTGGAAGCAGCCATAAATGCACTTGAACGGAAGATCATTCGGACCAATCAAGGAGGATGACCAGTAGAGAAGTAGATATAACCATGAGATATATCAACTGTTTAAAGAAACTGATGCTGCAACCCCCATCAAACTACAGAGACTTAAATGGACTCGACATGTTCAACAAATGTATCAAGAATAGTAAAGAAGATATTCCAAGGAAAACCAGAAAGCACACGACTAGTAAGAAGACCAGGGGACCATTGGCAAGGTAAAGTAAAAAGGGATGTACAAGGTGGTCCAAATTGGACACTTTTGATAGGAAACACCAATTTCTAGAGGAGATAGAAAAAAACTAACCTACATGTTACGAGCTCGATTTTTGTGAGAAAGTGAATGCCGAAAACCGCACATCGATATCTTGAACTGTTTAGAAGATATAGGGTGGTTTTCAATTTTGTGCATTTTTGACCCACCCCCCGTAACTTATTTATTTATGAATATTTTTTGTTTCTGTAAAAACATTCTTAAGGCACTTTTTTTAAGGGAATCCAATGGTGTTCCAAGTTTTTTTGTAAAAAGAATGGTTTTGAAGATATGACATAAACTTGTATTTTTTCTTATGGACTACCCTATATATTCTTGCATATTCTTTTTCTAAATATATAAAATACTTGCTACTTTGCTTTTTAAACATGTATTTTATAACAGCTGTAAGTTTATTTCGTTTTATTGTTCAACATGGCACTCCAGATTAACAAAATTCATCTATAGTATTTTAGAAACAGCAATAACAAAAAATTCAAGTTTATGTCATAGCTTCAAAACCATTCTTTTTACAAAAAAACTTGGGACACCATTGAATTCCCTTAAAAAAAGTGCCTTAAGAATGTTTTTACAGAAACAAAAAATATTCATAAATAAATAAGTTACGGGGGTGGGTCAATAATGCACAAAATTGAAAACCACCCTATATCTTCTAAACAGTACAAGATATCGATGTGCGGTTTTCGGCATTCACTTTCTCACAAAAATCGAGCTCGTAACATGTAGGTTAGTTTTTTTCTATCTCCTCTAGAAATTGGTGTTTCCTATCAAAAGTGTCCAATTTGGACCACCCTGTACAGACCATGCTGACAACCACCAACTGGAAAAGGGTGGCTTTAGACAGGGAAAATTGAGGAGGCCAAGGACCGAATTGGACTGTAGCGCCATTGGATAGATACAAAATGTGCAATCACATGTTCTGTACCAAAGCGCTTTCACAGAAACTAAACTACAAATATGACCATACCAGAAGTTTTATTCTATAGAAGGCCATATATCAGACCACAGGTTCCGTTTTAGGTTTAACACATATTAACACGTTCGCTGACAATCACGCCAAGCGGCGTTGTCGGCAATCTAGCGCTATATGTCGAACATGCCGTGAGGCGTAATAGACACATTTGCTATTTATTTATTATTGTTTGTCTGGCATTGCCGACTAGACCCTCTGCTTGTGTCGGCATTTGGCAAATTCAGACAAATAGCAAATGTGTGTATTACGCCTCATGGTGTGATCGGTATGTAACACTAGGTTTCCAACTACGCCGCTGGGTTTGATTGGCAGCGAACGTGTCAAAGCCATTTGATATAATGCAAAATTTTGTTTGTGTGTTTGCATTTGCATAGTTGTTTACTTGCAGGCATTATCGAAGCCGAAATTGAACAAACTGAAATTTTTTTGTACAAAATTTTCTATGAAGGATTTTTATGCATAAAATTCTGTATAACACGGTGCATACAAATTTTGGATTGTTTCAAGCAGCCTTTTTCTTTTTGTTGTAAATTTTAATTTACAGATTTCAAAAATTATTTATTTATTTGACAACAAACAGCTTTGTGCCTAATAAGTAGGTAGTATCTTTACATACATCAATCGCCACACCATTAGTACTACCTTACTGAAATTTTGCCGGTTCTAAAGGACTTCTACCCTTAGAAGGATTTTTAGAATGCCAAATTCGGTTAGCATATGACTTATATGACTTCATATTTGAGATAAGGCTTGATTTCAATTTTCCTGCATGGAAAATTCCCATGACCTAAGTACGGAATTAAACTATGGCAACTAGGTTCTGAGTTGTGGTAGCTAGGTACCTCGTCCATTTCGATAAGGAGAGTTAAGCTTCGTTGTCTCCGGTCAGTACTGGGATGGGTCGCCCAATTGCTCCATTAACGCAGCACCTCTCTCCCACGAGGACCGGTCATTATGAGAGAGTAGACCAAAAGCCCCTCACTATATTATGAAGTGAGTAGATTGCAAAGGGTGCAGGAATAAGGGAAAAAGAAGGTAGCCTTTGCCCTACATAGGGATGTTCAGGCTAATTAGACAACTAAATCAACCATTAAACCATTCAAAGTAGCAAATTTCAAAGATAAATTTTACTAATAATAGAAGGGTTATTTATATTTAAACTTTTAAAGTTTTTAGAGTAGACTTTGGCCAAACAGGAAAAAGAAAATGATTTTCCTTGACTAAAGTTTGTAAATATCCCAAAATAATTTCATATCCCCTACTCCTCTAATAAAAATTTAAAAGTATTTCTGGGCTATCTTTATAAATTTGTCGAACACAAGGTGCAAATGATTTGTTGCATAGTTGATCTAAAATAAATCAAAAGACGAAACTTTCAGAGATTAATATTAACTTGAACTTCGTAAATGGATTGGTGCCAAAAAACTTTTGTTTCACTTCTTACGCACCAAATGTTCGATATTTGGCAGTGGTGATTTAAATCTGGCAGTGAATGAAAATGATGTTAATGATCACAAGGGCAAAGTTTATTTGAAAAATCTACGTAAATGCTGAGTCACAAAGTGCAGAGTGTAAGTTAAAAAAATTTGAAAAGCAAAACAAAAACAAAACAAAAAACCGTTAGTATTTTGTTTGTAAAACAATTTGTAATCATGATGTCTGAAAGCAGCTTCTTTTGTATTATTTATTACTTACATACCCATTAAGATCCACATGTAAAATTCGTTTCCATTGTTCGTGGGCAGAAAATTGTATAGCAGCGTAAGGAATGATCCTGGCCATAGTAGCACTGTTGCCTCTCCATAATGCAAAAAATCCTTCGTTCCTATAGGTTTCTTTCAAAAATTGAATGGCTTTTTTTGCAGAATAAGGCTGCCGTCTACAATAATTATCAATAAATTTAAACGTACAGAAATATCTAAAGAACATTACCTAATTTGAAAATTAATCTTAGTACGATCTAATGGCGCAATCGTAGTTTTGGCTAAGGCACCTGCTATGGCACCGGCACATAAACTCGTTAAAACAATATCAGTATTACTAAGTTTATTATTGACTTGAGAACTCTGGCTCTTCAAATGCGAAGCTGCCATGGCTGGAAGACTTGAAATCACCTCATCGTTTTGTTAGAATGAACTAAAAAATTAAATCTTATCTAAATATCATAAAATTAATGAAACAGCAATAAATATGAATTTTACCACTTAAATTATATTAATTTGTATGATTAAAAGTAAAGTTCAAAGTTAACAAACCGTGCGTGCACTACAATACTACAAATTTAGTTTTTACACAAGATAAGGATTTACAAACACAGATAAAAATAAAATAATAAGAATTATAATGACAAATTTTGCCAACAGAATTTATTCTTCAGTATCTACAACACTAGCACTATCACTAGCATTTTACCTACAAAAATTATTTTTTATATTTTATACTTATTTTATTGTCTTATTAAATTATTAATTTTTGTTTTACAGAGTGGAAATATAAAAACTTTCCTGATTTATCATAAAAATGTAATAAGTAATTAAGTCACGCTTGCACATTCATACATAAAATAAACAACTTTGTTGAATATATTTTGATATAACTGTACCTTCTACACCTGAATTTTTTACCTGTTTATCACAGGCAGAGAACCTGACACGTCAACTGTAGCATAAATAAGCTGTTATTCAACCAAAATGGTAAGCATTTTATACGATTTTTTGTTTACAAAACCTGTTAACATTAAAATTATGTAAAAAGATTAAAGCATAATTCTGTTTACGGTTTTAGGCACGATACTTTAAAGAACAGGACATTGATGGTGAGTTAGTGACAAAATGATAATTATCTTATAATAGCACAGGAAATTGACTAAATTCTAAAAATAAACATTAAAAGAAGTTAATTTATAGATGCGATTTGTATCCTTTTTCTAGAGTTAAACAAAATAACAGTATTTTAACAATCATTTCCTTTAACAAAACCTTTGTTTTTGATGTCAAAAAAGTACAGTTTGTGTTAATAATTTTTTACATGTTAGAATTTAGGGAATGTTTCTACCTGTTTGCAAGATCGGGGCAAATCAAATCCTTAGATGAACTCACTGTTATTATGCGCAGTCTTGGGCTTTCGCCGACAATTTCAGAATTAACAGGTTACTTAAAGCAGAAGGTAAGTTTTTAGAGTAATAAATATTTTTTCACCGTCCTCGTTATAATTTTTATCCTACAGCAAGGAAAAATGTCGTTCGCAGATTTTTTAGAAGTAATGCATGTACATTCGAGAGTTGAAGATTTACCAGGAGAAATAGTAAACGCATTTAAGGCAGCTGATCCTCAAGGTAGTGGCGTAATTTCTGCTAAACAACTGCGGCACCTTCTTCAAAGGTGGGGTGAATGTCTTTCGTCTAAAGAAGTTGATCGTATTTTTCGAGAAGCGAATGTAACCAATAATAGTATGGTACGATATGAAGATTTTGTTAAAATTGCTTGTGCACCCGTGCCTGATTATTACTGACGCAATTTCTTATATGTTTTGAAAAATTTTATATATTTAGCTAATTACTGTACTAATATATTATTACTGTAAATAAATAATTACCTTAATATAGTTTATTTAAAACTTCACCATTTATACATAATAACGAAACGGAATATTTTCTGTATGTCTGGTAAGGTCTGGTAGTTGCAATACATAAAACTATATAAAATTAAATTACGAAATTTATAATCTGTTAGCACATTTTCGTATTTTCGACTTTGTTTGTGAACTTTGACACTAGCCAGACTGTGCCAATTATTTTTACTCATAAGTTGGTAATGACAACTTGACAACAACAAATAATTTTTAATACGCATAAATGAAATATTTATAGACCTTCACGGTTTCTCGCTTTTGAATATTTATATAATTCGTTAAAATTACATATTAATATATGCAAGAATTAACGTCTTCTAGAAATGTTCATAATTTTATTGCTTGTTTTAGGTCGACAACCTATTATAAGAATTAGCATTAAATTAAATTTATTTATTAGGTACATTGTTTTAATATAAACAATTAGTCTGAGCTTTTAAAAACAATATTAATTACACTTAATTTTTTTAGAAAACTACAGTATTTTTAAAAATCAAGGGAGCACTTTGCGTTGGCAATTCTGCTTTGAGTTATTCGAACTAATCGAAGGCACTTGTTATTTGCCATTATTAAAACCGCGTAATTTAAATTTCAAACACATTTTTTTTAAATTATCTAGTAATTCGACATATCGACCATTTTCATTTATAAGTAATTGTGAAAGTACAGTAATAACAATTACAAAGTATTAGTTTTATTTGTTAAATTGATATTTATTCATTAATTAAAGTTACCTGTAAATTAAAGCGACGCGCTTAATTTATACCTAACCTCACTTTTATAACCTAAAAATTTCAACCATAATCGTTTTTCGGCGTTTTGTATTTGTCAGTATTCATATACAAAAAAGGTATTTTTATTAAGCCGCAGAACTTTCCAATTTAACAATATGTCGGCGTCTATGCCTATAAATCCCAAACCTTACCTTAATGGCCTTACAGGTAAAGCAGTTATGGTTAAATTAAAGTGGGGCCATGAATACAAAGGATATTTAGTTTCTGTAGATGGCTATATGAATGTACAGTTAGCTAATACCGAAGAATATATTGATGGAAATGTGACTGGTAAGTAAAAATCTAATCGGCAGTTTTGAAAATTACTGACGTTTTTCGTACAGGTAATCTAGGCGAAGTTCTTATACGATGTAATAATGTCTTATATATAAGAGGCGCTGAAGAAGAAGACGAAGAAGGTGAAATGAGAGACTAAGTTAGTGTAGTTCTTAATTTTAACTATCTTAACTAAGGTATTTATAAATGTGAAATATTTTTTACTTTTTCAAAGTCTCATTCCTATAAAAAATGTTAAATGGAGTCGTTTCAATTACAGCAAAATTCTGCAGAAATGTAATTGTAGTTATATATTTAATTTTAAATGAAAATAAGTAACTACCTAATAATTTTGTAAAATTTGTTCATTACAAAGAAATATTTTTGTTTCATGAATTAATAAAAATATTGAGTCATTTTTTGTTGTAATTATTACGGCCGGTTACACCAGTCTAGAATGGTCCTAGCTATTCTATGAATGATAGAGTCCTTAAATTAAACCCTGAGAAAGAACGCTTATTTCTAATTAATTTCGCAGTGGCGTTCGTCCACAGTGGGGTAGGAATTTTTTAAAACAATTGAATAACTGCTGAAATATTAGCGATAGACCCCTATAGAGCTATATCATTGCACTCGCCGTTGAATGGCCATTCTGAATATCTAAAGATATACAGGGCGTTCTATTTAAAATAAAGAAGTTGGTGTCTACTTCCGGTATAACCGGAAGTTGTACAATCTTAAAAATATTTTCAATAAATTTTTAATATCCCAAAACCTCATCCTGAAAATTTTCATTTATGTACTATAAGTTTTTTTCAAGAAACTTCTAATCGACGGTCGTCGTGACATCCCCTGTATAAATACATTTCAAAAGAGCCACGTAGGTCGGATAGTAGGTCAATATTATATAGCAAAATTATTCGCCGCTGCATATTTGAAAGTAGCAACTCCAAATAATGCTATTAGTGGATTCAAATCACCTGGTTTATGGCCCGTCAACCCTCATGTATTTGGAGATGATGATTTTGCACCATCGTCGACGACAGATCGACCTGTTCCAGATGGTAATATTGACACTCCGACTGAAGGTGACATCGCTGAACCTAATGATATCATGGCTCACCCTAACCATAGCATTGCTGTACCTAACGATGATGTTGCTGAACCCAAAAATGGCACTGCTGAGCCTGAAGGTTGCAGTATTGAAGATAAGAATAGCATAGTTGCGGAAGAATGCAGTTCTAATACACCTAGAAATAATCTGAATGGTTCTATAGATAGATCTGTTGCCAATACTAACCAACGAGTTTCTACATTTTCTCCAGCTGATATTCGCCCTCTTCCGAAAATGAATATTTCCAAATTAACCACCAAAAAACGTAAAACCCAAAGAGCAGAAGTTTTGACTAGCACGCCAGTTAAAAACGAGCAACAATTGAAAATGCAAAAATCACAACAGACTCTGGAAAAGGCTAAAGCACCTAAACAAAAAAGGCCACAGTTAAAAGAAAATTAAATTTCAAGACTTCGGCATGCAATGAACCCCAACCTAGTACATCCATTGATACATGTGATATTAGCGCCATTTCTTGTGATTTGTGTACAGAAATCTTTCTACTGAAACTTGGAGTCAATGCGGCGAGTGTACTAACTGGTTTCACGAAGCTTCTGTAACTTCTTTACGTCGTATTTTGTATTTAATTTGTTTAAATTACTTTTTTCACTTTGCCCGGCTACCATTTTCGCTTTGCCCGGCCAACCGGGTAAAGCGAATTATTTACAACAATTTGTTTTTTTATATTATTAGCGCTTATACATTTTATTATAACTTTGTAAGCATGAAAAACACCAATGTAATACGTTTATCTTAATTTTCTGTAATAAAAAAAAATGGGCAATATTGTGTTGAATTTATTTTACTAGATTTTGTTCTTAACATATTCTCTATGCCCGGACTTCCCCTACTTTCTTCTATCTTTTCTTTAAATACAATTACATCTAAATTGTTGTTGTCTGTTGTGTTTGCGTTGCTTAGCTTGAACTTCCTGTACTTTTTATTCTTTGTATTTGTAGTTATTGTATTACTGACAATTCTATGATCAGTAGTAAAATACAATTTACTTAATATTTCGGTCTTGTCTCTGCCAGAACGAACGCGGAAGATAATTTGAACATTTGCTTCATTATTTTTTGTATTTATAGCAGTCATTATAATTAATTATTAAAATTGTGTGACTACGATTGTAATTCTAATTATTAGTGTGGATACTGTAAAACAATTCTGATCTAATTTTATAACAGAATTTTAGGTTCGGAGTATGTTCCTTGTATAATAAGAAAACTGTTGTGTTTTATTTAGATATTACTTTATATATTGTTTACCCTTTATGTACTCCTCCGGTGCTCATAATTATATATTTTTGGGATAATTAAATTGGTATTTATTATTTTTTATCGATAATACTAACTGATTTGGTAATGTAACTACTTAATTACACCAACCTCCATTTGCAGTTAAATTGAGAAATTTAGTAACCACTATTCTTAATTTATTAGTCCAAAATAAGAATTATACCAAAGAGCAGTTTATTATACTCATATACTGTTACTAATACAAGATTATTAAAATTTCTTACAATACCTCGAAACTTTGCCTTGCAAATTGCTTAAATGGCTGCAGCCGTACTAGGCGTTCAACACGTAATTTTAATGTTTATAGGATTTCAATTAAGAACTAAAATTTAAATCCTTTTAGAAATGCGGGAACAAGGACTAAAGAAATATTAACCTGTATTCTAACTTGAAATTTCTATTTTATTTTGAATTGTTGCGCTCCAAATTTCGTTGTAAAGGTTTTTTCCAATTTTCATAAAAGTACTTACACTTTCCGACATCAGATGGACATTTCGCAGAAACAATAAATAAAATGTAATCTTTAATAACGGGGATTTGTTTGTAAAATTTAATTTTAGCGTTAGACTTATGAAATTTAAAGTTTAAGTTCTTAGTCCAGTCAATAAAGGGATTGTAGAATGCATGGAGGGTGTCACAATTTTTGACTTCAGGGCTTTGTTTGGATTCGTTAGGAGGTAAACATACTAAAAGTCCCCGGACATAGGTGGTGAGCGGAGTGCAGGGGGGGACCGAGAAGGTCTCTTTTTTTGTTTTTTTGCTTATATCTAGAAGATGGTGCATCTTAGCAAAAAAGTCATTATATACAAAATCAAAGCTGATAAAATTTCCTACATTTTTGCTCGTTTAAGTTTTTTTCTATCTCCAACCGTTTATGAGAAATCCGCTATCAAAAATCGTTAATATTCGCAAGAAAATATTTTGCCTCCCGTTTTTCGTTAAACTTTTCTCTCTAGCACCTCATCTCTTCGGTTTACAGAAAAATTCCCACAAAAGAAGTTGTACAGGATTAAATTTCCTTCAAAATGGTATATACTTTTTCTATTTTTTTTTCGAAAATTAGCGATTTTTGATAGCGGATATCGCATAAACGGTTGGAGATATAAAAAAACTTTACCAACCAAAAATGTGGGAAATTTTGGCACCTTTGATTTTGTATATAATAACTTTTTCGCTAAGACGCACCTTATTCAAGATACAAGCAAAAAACCTAAAAAAGGGATCTTCTCGGTCCCCCCCTGCACCCCGCTCACTTCCTATGTCCGGGGACTTTTAGTATGTTTACCTCCTAACGACTCCAAACAAAGCCCTGAAGTCAAAAATTGTGACACCCTCCATGCATTCTACACCCCCCTATTGAGCGTTCGTTGACTGGACTATCTTATATGTTGAGTTTTTAGCGTTTGCATTTATCGTTCGTTTTTCCAGCAACACCTTTACTATCTTTTATAATGTTGTCAAAATTTACATTAATTTTATTAGATAATGGGGGGGATCTCTTTTATATATAGGTATATTAGGTAATTAATTTAAAAAATAATAAATCTCATGTGATAGAAATGTTATTCCTCCAAAAGTAAAACTATTTCTGAAGACCTGAAGAGCCAAACATTGTTTTAATTAATATGTTCGTAGAGAAGGAAGAAATTTAATTTAAAAAATATATATAAGAAGCACATGACCATTGTTGTATCAGCATTTGCAGTTGAGACTAGTTTAACATTTTTAGAAATTAATTTTTTTTTGTAGGATTCACTCCTTTGGAATATTTTTTTAATTTGTAACGAATTATGTAAATTCTAGACATAGAAAAATATCACCTCCTAAGGGAGTCGAACCACTGATCTTCGAATTTACGCATTGGCGCCTAAAACCCAAGGTCAGTGGTTCGAGCCCCTGCGGAGGTGATGATATTTTTCTATGTACAGAATTTACATAATTCATTAAAAATAAAAATAGTTTAACATTATTATACGTAGTAAAAGTTTTGCTTCAAATTAGTAGAAACTGGATGGCACTGAAAATTGAATATCATTAATGAATGATTCTTGCACATTTCACATGTTAAATAGCCTGAATTAAAAACAATCTGTTAAATACTGATTTAACCAAACTGTAGACTCCAAAATGGGTTAACATTAAATATTTTTGGTAAACGGAAATTAATTAGTAATTCCAACTTTAAATTACGTTAAAACTGGATCAGGAAGTTTTAAGTTCAAGGACTGCGCATAACAATGTATTTTATAATATTTTGTATTGTGATAATTAATTATTGTTGCTCTTCTGTTGTTGTTATATATGGTTGTACGAAATTTTATAATATTTATCACGGTTTGAAATAGATATTAAAAATAGTTACAGATTTAAATTAAGAAAAAAAAAATGAATAAATAACAGCGTCAATCAGGAAAAGATTGAAATATTATCTAATTCGCATGTCATGAGATAAGAGAGCAAAGAGAAACACGGGTCATTGGCTAAAAGTGCAACAATTCTTGTTACATTTAGAGTAAGTGTAAAGTTAAATCAGCGGCGGAACAGTTGTTTTCTACAACTTCTAAATTTCACACGTTTTCTGTTACAATTTCTTTATTAATCCGCATATTTTAGCAGTCTGAAATATAGTGTGACTTCTAAAAAGTAGAAACTAATAAATCCCAAATTGATCTTTACATGAAATGTTAATTTTTTCATATTCAAATTGTAACCATTTTCAATTTTATGTTTTAAATGAGAATTCACAAAACTGTAGATCAGTGGTTAATACATTTTTTTAAATACACTGTGAAAATAGTTTGGTGATTGTATAGTTACAAAACTATTTTTTTTTTGTTTAGTTTCACTAACATGTTTTCAAATACGAATACAAATTTGACTGAATACAATTAGTAAGTAATTTTACTGTGTTTGTTGTTTAATAATTAAGCTACAACTAACACATTAAAACTGAATTTTCTATTAGCAATTAACAACCATTTGTCTTTAACACAAGGTATACAAATATTTTTGAAATCATAAACTACCTATAGTTTAGCAATTTCTATTACATTAAATAAACCTAGCTACTTTTATCATTTTTTTATTTTGTTTTTTTTATGTATTAAGTACTTAATTATCTGATCTTTTCGTACAATGAAAAATCCACTCTATTATTCTTCATGACTCCTAGCAAGCACTAAAAATTAGAATTCAATGTGTGTTTTTCTTTCTGTGATTTTTTATTGAAAACTGCATGTGTTAGTTTCAATACGATTTTCCCAAATTATTGAAAGGAATGATAAATTTGAGCAATTTATAGGCACAAATTCGCCGCAATAGTGAAAAAGTTTAGGAGTTAAAATTTTAATAACTCTTAACAGTTTAATTTTTGCAGTTCAAAATTGCCTTTTCGTGGGTATTTTTAATTTCTTAAATTTTAGATTTCTGGATATATCGCATTTTAAATTTTGGTTCATAATAGATAGTCGATGTGTTTACTGAGAGATGAACAGAGAAGCATTTTACGAATCTGTCAGAGAAGCGCCTAGACCCTAGATATTTATATGTGTAAACATTAATTTTGCACCAATTATCAAAAATGTTGCTGTTAAAGATTTGTTGTTTTGGCTGAGGCATGTATGCAAACATTAACTTTCTTTATTATGTATATTGATAATTTTTGTTTACATATCGGCTTCTACTACTTTAGAAATTGGCCTGCTAAATTGAACTTAGCAGCATACTTATTTTAAAAATGCATACTGAATGTCGATAAACTTATACATATCGATATGTTGGTTTGTATCGTTGTACAAAAATCTTGTTAGGTAATGTCGAATGATTATTAACATTATTTTATCTAACACACTCCCGTATACATTATACAAATAGTATATAAATTCAAAAGGATATAAAGCTATTAGCTCTATTATTTTTAAAACATTAATAGTTAAACTGCATTATGGCCGAACACATTTTTAGTAAAACTGGAATCATCGATCGATATAACTAGGCCTCTGATGAAAAAACGAAGACAGTTAGCAAACGAGAATAAAAGAAGAACTGAAGAATTTAAGAAGCCAAATAAAGAAATCAGAAAATCGATAAGAAAACATAAATTCCAATTTCAGGAACAACAAATTAATGAAGTAATAGCAAAAAAAAACAAAAGGATGAAATGCCTCAAAGAAAAATTAGGTAGAAAAGAAACATATGCACTACGGAATAAAGGTGGAACTATTACCCATGACAGAGAAGAGATATTAAAGATTATGTGAGACTTTTATACAGAATTACATGAATCAAAAGTAGTAGAGGAAAACTATATTGATACTCAACATACCAAGAATATACAGAATGTAGGATCAGAAGAACAACCTGCTATAACCGTGGAAGAAGTAAAGGGGGCCTTGAAAGGTATGAAATCTAATAAAGCTGTGAGAGAGGATAATATATCAATAGACATGGTTATAGAAGGTGGAGATATACTAATATCTTCGATATTAGGATATCTAAGAAGAAAGCTTTGGTATCTCCTTCATGTGTCATTACTACGGCTTGGGAACCATCCATGGTAATTTTTGTCAGACTAATTAATTTTATGGGTCGAAGGCCTGCTTGAAATCAATGAATAGTATTTGTATATTTATATCATGTTCATTGTTCATGGCCTTTCTCTATTATTTGATTCATTATATGGATTGGATCAATAGTCGATTTCCCTTTCACAAAACCATGCTGGTAGTCTCCCACTACTCCCTGCAGATATTTTTCTAGTTCTTTTGTATATAATTATTGTTAAGACTTTGTACGTGGTATTTAATAACGATATTCCTCTATAGTTGAACAACTCATGCGGTATGATCGGTATGATCAATCCTAGTCTCCATTCTCTTGGTATTTCTTCTGTCTCCCATATTCTAGTAATAATCCCGTGTATTTTTTCTTTTAGCAGCTCTCCTCCGTTCTTGATAATTTCACTACTTATTTCGTCTATTCCCGCTGCTTTATTAACTTTTAACATTTCTATAGCAATCTTGCATTCATTAATGGTCGGGGCTTCCTTATCTTCGTTCGAAGAATTATGTTCTTCCACGTCATCGTTAAAGTACCTATTCTTCTTCTTTACTTAATAAACACTTGAAGTGCTTTTCCCATTCCTTTTTTCCAATTTTTCCTGTTCTGTTTTTTCTGTTTTGTCTTCTTAGGTGTGCAAATAACTTGTTATTATCTTTATTGTTTCTTTCTATCTTATCCATTATTTCATAAATGCACTGCTCTTTTTTTTGTTTTTAGGAGCTTCGTTGCTTCTTTTCTTATTTCTTTGTATACGTTGTAATTTTCTTCCTTGTTTATACTGAGCCATTTCATTCTTGCATGTTTCTTTTTGTTAACTATTTGTTCGCACTGTTCGTCAAACCATTCATTCAGTTTTACATTTCTCTCTGCTGGTATGATTTTTTCTGCAGTTTCTACCATACTTCTTTTTAAATGGCTCCATTCTTCATCGATATTTAATATTTCAGTCTTTTGCTGTAGTAGATTTGATATTCCTACTTGGGAGTTTCTCCTTCGTTTCCTTTCCTTTTAGGGCCTTTACATTCCATTTCCGCCGTCTTTTATTCATTTTATTCGTTCTTCGCAGGATTAAGTTTAGTTTAGCTATCACTAGTATATGATCAGTGTCCATATTTGCCCCTCTAAACGATCTGAGATCTTTAACCAATTTCATTCTCTTTTTTGAATCAGCATATGATCTATTTGGTTTCCCGTATTCTTCCCTGGTAATAACCACGTAACTTTGTGTTCAGGTTTATGTATAAACTTGGTACTGATTACAAACATATTTTGTTCTGCTGCGAAATTGCACAATCGAATCCCATTGTTATTTGTACTTTCATGTAATGTTTGTTTACCAGCAACTTCTTTAAAATAGTCTTCCTTTCTGATCTTTTCGTTTAAGTCACCTATTATAATAAGCGTATCTTTATTGTGTACATTTTCGCAGAACTTTTCTACTTTTTCATAGAATTCTTTCTTTTCTTCATCTCCAGCTATTTCGGTACCTAGCTATCGGTTATGAAAATTTTCAGTTTCTGTTTCTGCTTATATAAATTTAATTGTGGATTAACATAGATCAACATTCGTTGCTTTTATCTTTCTGTATATATTAAAAACTACATGCGTTGTTTTCAAAATAATAGTAAAAAAGTTTATGGATTAAAATTTTACTAACTCTTAGCAATAAGGTGACAATTTCATTTTCGCAGTTTTTCGTAAATATTTTAAATCTTAACATTTTATATTTCTGAATCATTTTAAATGTTGGTTTATATTCAATATGTTTACTAAAAGATGAACGGATAAACTTTTAAGAATTTGCTACAGAAGCGTCTTAAATATTTATATGTATAAACACTAATTTTGCACCAATTGTCAAAAATTTTGCTGTTAAAGGTTTGTTGTTCTAGCTGAGGTATGTATACAAACATTTTTTTTTTATGTAGTAATAGTAACTTTTTTAAACTTATAGGCTTCGTTTACTTTAGACTTAGACACTGGCCTGCCTTAATTTATTAATTTTGTTGAAAAACATAGATATTTATTTTTAAATTATCCACCACTCCACCCCAAAAACAAATTCTGTGTGATTTTTGAATTAGGAACGAATTGATAACAGCTTTTCAAGGGCCCCAAATCTAAGTACGGGCCACTTGTCTCTCATTAAAAATGTATTTAGCAGTTCCCCTTTGTATGCAATCGAATTAAATCTTTAAATTTAGGTAAGTATGTATGTGTATATATTTGCTTTGCGTTTCTTTTAATGTAATTTAACTATGATGTTCTCGCAATAGAGTTTTCCCAAAAACTTGGAATATTTTGGATTTGTTTAAAGCACGTGCACGTCACTGAATAATTTGCAACGTTGTATCTAATTATCAATACACATGTGTAATAGATCTATTTTTTGTTCATATTAAGATCAAACTATTATCAAAAAATAAAGACAGTAGGATGCCATGTGCAACCTTTGACCGATCACTGGTGTTGTTTTAAATTCTATATTTGTATTTTATTATGCAATTATTTAAATGATATATGATTTTACTTGATCTTAAGCACATTCATCGTACAAAAATAAATTATAGCGTGCAAAGCCCAATTTACAATTTACAATTATTACTAAAGCAATAAAGATTTAAACAAGTGTTCAATATGAAACGTTTAGGGGCGGTTTTACTATCCTTTTACTTCTACATATTTTACGTAGTAACTATTCTTAATATAATTGTTTCCAGGGTAAATATCTGAAAGTTAACATTACAAGAGATCGTAATACCAGCCTTCAAGGATCATTTCATATTCTTGGTTTGAAATGCAATTTCGTTGGTTACTGTTACTTGTTATGTTATACATGGTAACCATTTTCTTGAAAGTTATACCGGGTGATCATCGGAATTTATAATTAGAGGAGACTGTGATTGGTGCTATTTTATGCTGTGTGGTTGGAGACACCGAGAAATTAATAATAAATTGAAAATTGTTATATTTGAGGTTATGCTCGTGCTTTGTGCGATCTTTGATGATATAGTAAACATTATTTTGCTGAAACGCAAAAATAAAATAAGTTTGAAGAAAAAATTGAAATTACTTTCAGTGAGAAAAATTTTATGTTGAATATCAAACGTTTTTAAAAATAAATGTCACAATTCTGACAGTTAAAATTTTTAATTTCAAACTGCAAGCCTGTGTTGCCAACTTTATGGTAAATATCACAGCCTGCTCTAATTATAAATTCCGTTGATCACCCGGTATTAGGTAACTTTTGTATTTAAAGAGCTGCTTCGAAGACTAATTTAGAAAAGTTGTGCAAAATTAAAAGGCAAACCTGGTGATGTATTCTGGTTTTAAGACATGTCAATACTTGCTTCCCTAATTATTTTAGACCAAAAGTGCAATTAAGTTTTTTTGTATAGAAAAAAATACCGCATCCAGTGATGTTACCCGTATTTTGCAGTTTTACGATTTTTCCGTAACGGAAAAATTGTGGAAATTAATTCTTTTTTATTGTCCTTTGAGTTTGTTTTATAAAATAATTTCCCATCCTATTAAAGTTGTTGGATAATAGTTATTTTTGTACCAAGAAAAAGGGTGGAAATATAATTTCAAACTGTCATAGTCTCTCCCCTCTGTTTCAAACATTTTATGGCATCAGTGATTTTTGTCAAAGTGCACGAATTAATAGTCACAGTTTTTCTGTTACACGAAAGTGGAAAATTTTGTAAAATAGCATCAATCAATGCAGTATTTTTTTCTCTACCAAAAACTTAATTAGTCTTTTGGGGAATTAGGGAAACAAATATTTACTATTGGAAATCCTATGGTGCGTGAAGCAATTCACCACCCTGTATAGCGAATGATTTCTTGTGGCAGTTTGAACTTAGTTCTGTAACTGTGATATACGAGTAAATATGTAACGATAATTGTCAGATTTTCTTATTCAAGTAGTCGCTGTACTAGATCCATATGTCAGATTGCCTACTTTAAGGCGTTTTTAAGGACTTTTTGATGTCGTTAACGTCGTTATCTTAAGTTGACAAATGAGGGTTTATTCACAATAGTTATTCCACATAACATCTTCCATCACTCCCAGAAGTTTGTCTATACAGGGTATGTCACGACGACCGTCGATTAGACGTTTCTTGAGAAAAACTTTTAGTACATAAATGAAAATTTGTAAAATAGGGTTTTGGGATATTATAAATTGATTGAAAATATGTCTAAGATTATACAACTTCCGGTTATACCGGAAGTAGACACTAACTTCGTTAATTCAAATGGATCACCCTGTATATTTTTAGATATTGAGAATCGTCTTTCAACGGCGAGTGCAATGATATAGCACTATAGGGGTATATTGCTAATAGTTCAACCGTTATTCAATTGTTTTTAATAAATCGAACCTTACTTTGGACGAACGCCACTGTAAAATTAGTTCGAAATAAACGTTCTCTCTCAGGGTTTAATTTAAGGACAATTGAATAACTGCTGAGCTATTAGCGATAGACCCTTATTAGAGTGATATATCATTGCACTCGCTTCGTCGTTGAAAGACAATTCTGAATATATACAGGGCGTTCTATTTGAATTAACGAAGTTAGTGTCTACTTCCGGTATAACCGGAAGTTGTACAATCTTAGACATATTTTCAATCAATTTTGAACATCCCAAAAACCCTATTTTACAAATTTTCATTTATGTACTATAAGTTTTTTCAAGAAACGTCTAATCGACGGTCGTCATGACATACCCTATATAATTCTTTTACACTCTGTATATTTACAGCCACCATAGGGATCTCGCTTTACCTAACTGCAGCTGTTTTCTGTTTCAAACATTTTTCTTTGAATTTAATATGAAAAACTTATAACACTTTCCTAAAGCTTTTTAAGCTCTCGTAGGTAACTAATACAATTTCAATAAAAAAAGGAAAACCTCGTTTCGCTTGTTTTGTATCATTATCAGGTTTCCTTATTTCAGGAATTCCTTAGCTACTCTATGTCACAAAAGCCAAATTACCCCCGTTAGCAAAAACACAAGTTACAGAAGGTATCGTTTTCACGCACGAGTCCGAAATTTGGACACGAGCCGCGTAGCGGCGAGTGGCCAAACGGATGAGTGCTCGAATTGCCTTCTGTGACAAGTTTTTTATACTATTTTCTCTGTTTCGGCTACCATTTACATTATTTCTTTTTATAAAAATACTTGACAATTTCGAGTTGGAGAAATTTGGTTAAATAGTTACTTTGGTAATAGTGATTTTTGCTTGAAAGTTGACAGAAGTTTGACATTTGACGTTTTTGTTGCCTAGCAACTGACTGGTTGTCTAGTAACTGAATGGCTGCCTAGGTATTTTGTGTATTATTTGATACAGTAGGGTTAAGTGGTGTAAAAGTGAGACAGTAGAAAAAGTGGGTAAAAAATAAGACAGTAGATAAAAAAATATTAATTTAACACATTCGTTAATAATTATTATTGTATTTGAAAAAGCAGAGCTTATTTGTTACAAAACCATATAGCATTTTATCTTACAGTGATAGAAGTTCACTGAAAACAATGTACAATAGAACACTGTAAAATGAATCCAGAAAACTTTCATTTGCGCCATTCAAACATTGTAGAAAAGAGTGGTTCATTATGTAGCCCATGTGCTATCAGTTGAAACAGACGACTTTGTAGTAACATATTTACAACGTAAAGGCAGCCGATTCATTTATCCTGAGAAAGAGCAATTAGATGATGTAAGGTGATGTTGTACTAAAACCATCTCCCCCAAATTCTGTTGGTGGTACAGCAAGGGCGTCCCTGCAGTATGTGTTTCCAATAGATTTAAGTGAATTTCTAGTGTATTAATTAGAAGTACCCATTATTTTGTTCATGTGTTAGTGTTGTAAGTTCAGTTAACAAATTTCCTTTTAGTTTTTACTGATATTTTCTGAATTTTCTTGAGTTATTTAGTAAAACCATATTTAATGTCTTAGAAAATTAATTTATGGTGTGAAAAAAAAATTGAATATTTTTTTCTGGCTTATTTTTTTACTGTCATGTCTTATTTTTGCCCTCTATTCAGTCTAAATTCGTTTTAGATGGAGTTACATGGGTGTCTCATTTTTCAACAGAGCTGTCTCTTTTTTACCCTATTTTAGAGGCAAAAATGAGACAGAAGTTATACACTTTCACATGATAAAGTTGTATGCTACCTCAATTTAAATGAAGCTATACGAAAGAGCAACCTTTATTACATATGTTACCCTTTGTTTCAATTTATTTGCTCAATACTTTACACTCAAAAACTCAAAAGATTTAAGAATTGTCTCATTATTACCCCACTTGACCCTATCGCCAATTTCTGAAAACAAAATATCACCAAAAATCGTTTAATAATGAAGCTCATTAAAGCATCAAAATGCGTGCTAGAATGATGTCATTCTAGTACCGAAACAGAGAAACAAGTTTATGGTTTCAAAATGAAGTAAAACATCTTATACGTTTTTCGAGTATTGCAAGAATTCCTGATTTCCAGGTGAACATTTTAACAGTGTCAATCACATTTCCGTGACAGTCAGAAATTATTGTTTTTACCATCAAATTTCAATTGAATTTTACAATCTGCATGTGTTATAATGTATTTAAAATTTGATTTGATCGAACAATGTTTGCTGGTTGCATATTTTAAGGCGTTTTCAAATAACATCTTTTGATACCCCTGGCGTTTTTAACAAACATTTTCGATCCGGGCGAATTTACTAACATTACACCCCTCTGCACCTTCTGCCTCCCTTAATTTGTCGGTAGAATTTTAGTATACCCGAAAATGTGATTTGATTCAAAATATTATAAAGGTAATGGGAAAGTTCAAAGGTTTGGCAATTCCGGATATTACTGAAACGATTCAGGAACGCTAAATTTTCACCAAAATAATGCCTTGCTAACATATTAAAATATATTTTGAATAGTTTTTGAAATACATACAAGCTTTGCTAGATTTAAATTTGGGAAACGGTTTAGCAACGTTCCTATGTGGTTCTGAAGTTTAATCAAAATGAATTAGGAAATGATCAAGTGAAATGTTCCTGGAAGGTTAGTAAACATTCAAAATTTTTACAAAGGCTTTCCGCATTTACATATACAAACAACAAACAAACATATACCTACTTAAAATAAAACTCGCACATCTAAACGGATATTAGGTTTTATATAAGTACTTCTGAAAATGTTTCAGAAATAACAGTTTTAACTTCTTCGTTAAGTGAAGTATTAACTAATACAAAAATATAGAAAATGACGCTGTAATGTTACCGAAATGGTTTTCTGCTTGATTTCTTGAAAATTTTTTGGTTAAAAAAATATCCAATTGAATTCCTTAGTTTCTGATCACGTGTACGAAAGTAACCAATCAGAACAACATTACACTAATAATTTCCCCGTAATGTTGTTCTGATTGGTTACTTTCGCATACGTGATCAGAAAATTAGGTTGCTAAGTAACAAACAGTTTTTAATAGATAATTAAATATTAGGTACTCCTATTTGTTATAATTTGAAAATGTCATTTTCACGGTATGGCAGTGAAAATAACGATTCAATTAATAAAATTTTCTCACCGAATATCCCTCGATCATTGATACATAACTTATAATTTTATCACAACTTCCTCAAGCACGTTGCTTTTAGGTAACATTGAAAAACATATTTGGGAGGATCTTTTTAGAATAAGCAGTTGTAGGTATTTTTTTATTAATTTCTTCGGTCAAACTATAAAGAACATAGAAAAATGTATAAATATAGTTAGATATTTACGTACACCATTAAAATTAAAATATATAGTATAATACAGATAGATGTTTTTAAAAGTATGTATCTATCTAGATATAACTTTAGATACACAAAATATATTTAGTCATAACACTACCTTGGCTGGTTCTTAATATTCTTTGACACTGATTCCGCAGCACTTAAATTTTCTTTACTAATTTTATAAAAGGAATGCATTGTTTACTTCTCCTAATATAGGTACGTCATTTCTTTTTGTCCCGTTCCTTTTTGGCACCACATTGTTTCGATTTTACTTTATCTTTTTATTCCATTACCAAAAATTATGAAAAATAATAAGTTAAAAAGTTCAAAAATTTATAAACCTTGTGATTAAACACGGCTGCCTAATCTTAGAAAGTACTACAAAAATAATTTATATTTAGCAATTACATTTTGCATTTTTTTATCGCGCATTATTGGTACGCCAATCGTGTGATTGATCACTCGCATTACTTGACTCGCCATTTGGATTATACTTTTATTTATCATGTGGCAAAAGGAAAATTATTCAGACACGCTTTGTTCTACTTGGGATATGTCCTTAAATTATCAATTTTAAATATACAGATTGTCCGGATGTTACTGGAAATATAGGGAATTAATGAGTGTAACAAGGAAAAACATATGAATCGAATAGATAAGACAAAGATGAAAATTTGTTAAGTTGGTCAATTTACCAATGGCAACTGTCAAAGCTTGTCATGGATATGCAAGTTTTTAAAATAAATTAAGCTCAGCTGTCATTAGTGTCATTAAAAGTTTGTATTTTAAATAAAATGTTAAAATAAGGTTATTCAGAGAAAACAATTAATTAAGAGACTATTTGAAATAAAGCGTTTAATGTGAAAATTACAGAACAACCAAAATTTGCATTAAAAAATATTTTCATTATTAAGTTGTAACAAAATTTAAATTAAAATATTTACAAACAGTAAACATCATAGTAGATGTTCAAACAACTCCCATTCTGCAGCTAAACAGTACCCCAACCTATTATAAAAACTTTTCCTCGCATTATGCAACATTTCAGGAGTAATAGTTTCAAATGCATTGGTTATTTTTTGACGCGCTGTAGTATTTGGACGACATTTACACTTAGACACTGCACCGGTTTTTTCAAAATCGGAAACAATTTTGGATATGGTTGAACGAGAAGGAATAGGACGATTTTCAAAGGCAGTTATAAAGAAATTTATAGTTTCGGTAATTGAGTTCCCAACATAAATCCATTTAACAATTTGAACTTTTTCTGCTACCGTGTACTGCATTTTGAAGTTTCTAATGACAGATGCAATTAATTTATTTAACAATGTATATCCATGAAAAGTTTTGAATGTGTCCATTGTTTTGCAATGCTTTATCTTTGTCTTATCTATTCGATTCATATGTTTTTCCTTGTTGCACTCATTAATTCCCCATATTTCCAGTAACATCCGGACAATCTGTATGAGGAATCAATATTTACCTAATACCCTAACTCTTTAGAAGTCGATAAATCCAAATTTTCATCTAATACCTAATTATTTAAAACTTAAGAGATTATGTTAAATACGCCAGTAAAAATTGTTGCATTAACCCTCGTAGAAAACACGACCGAATTATTGCACAATGCATTTGAATATTTGTGCAACAGGTCGTTAATATCATATGCAGGCTTAATAATAAAGGAATTATAGTGTCGTCGCGATGTCACTTCATCCGTCCCAAGGGGCGACTTTATAAATAATCGTTGTCATTTTGCAGAGATTAGCTAATAAGTCAACATACATTCCGTCATTTGCTCGTTGTAATATGTGGTATTGTTCTGGATAGAATAGATGGGGTTTCCGAGCAACCCCTAACGCTTTTCCATTTGTATTTGAACTAGACGTTAGTAAATTCCTCGCAATGTTAAAGTTTAGGTTTCATATAATCAGTTCCATGGTTCTAATGGTACTTGGTATTCAGTGCATTTTTTAAGCCAAAATCACTGGGCGACAAAGCCCAAAATATTTTGAACCTAACCTGATTTTACTGTTAACGAAATGTTAGGAATTTTACCTAATAAAAGGAAAATGATTTTCAATTATAATATTTTTATTAAAAAACGGATTCACTTAAACATTTAAATTGTTGTGTTTTACATATCAGTGCCAAAATTTTTTTTTACAAATTCCCTATTTCTATATACGTATAGTTCCGTATCTGGAACACTATATCGGCGCTCCTTTTGTCCCAAAAATTTAGCCACAGCCGGTCGCGGATCAAAGTGGGCGGTTCCTGCACTATTAAGGGCAATGCACAATGCACATGCGGCTGTTGATGGCATCTCTTGATAAGCAACTCTGCTTTGAATTCTTCAAAATAGTATGGCAGGAAACAGCCCGTTCTGGTCCACAACTTTACTATGAGGAGTAAGGATTATATAGGTTTGCACCAATTGAACTGTGTTGTGTTTGTTATTAATTGTTTGGTGTTTGGTAGAAAAATATAACGCAATAAATTGAACAAATTCTTTGTCGCCTAGTACATCAAAATTTCAATCACTGGGCGACTAATTTTTACAAGTGGGCGACATTTGTGTCGCCCACTTCACTAGTTAAAAAATGCACTGTTGGTATTGATACTACTTTGACAATTAAGGAACGATAATAAATTTTGATAGCAATCAATATGTATTTTTAAGATCAAACTGTTGAGAATTCTCTTCTTTGGAAATGGATTTTTAATGAATTTTCTAAAATTTGTTAAAAATAAGCTATTGATTGAAATGTGTAGATTTAACTTGAGTTTGTTTGGCTTAGTAATTCCGCGAAGAAATTTCTTGAAAGTAAATTGATGTTGAAAATTGAAATTTTACTCTCACAAAACCCCTACTGTAGAGTGGCCCAGGTGTTTCTTGAACCCATTTTCATAAAAAAAAACTAAAAAATACAATATATTTAAAGTAATCAATTCTTTAAAAGAAAAAGTAATGTAACTTTATTAGAGTAGTTGTACCAGTCTTCGTGCGGGAAAGCCCCGACCCTTTCGGCTACGCCACTCTAAATTTTTGTATGAAATTATGCAATCGCATATTATATAAAAATGATAAAATGAATTAAATGACCGACAATGTGAAGCGTTTATACTATAACTTGATAGTACCTATATACTGAAAACTAATAATAATTTAGAAACCACTTTATCAAGTTATTAGAATTAAAACGAACGAATGGAAAACGAAAGTTTTATTTAAAAAAATTCTTTCGTCTTTCTAATTTTTCCTGGAGAAGGTAAAGTTTAAAAATATTTGTTTTTTCAAAAATTACAATTTTCGAATGCTTGTAAAGTTTTTTTATGACATGAACACAGAAACAACGACGAAAATTATAACGGGGATGATACGACTGAAGAAATTCCTACCGCTACCAGTATTAAATAAGACGACTCATTGGGCCCCATACTGTTCAATCTGATAATGGACGAAATTATATAGAGTATCTTAAAAGGATATAATATTGACCCCAACCAACTCCGAATAGTCTGCTATGCCGATGGCGCGGTACTTCTTGCCAATACAGAAGATGACCTACAGAGACTAATACATCGCTTGCTTCCATTTAACATCGAGACAATACAATATGATCATCTCAGATTAGACAAAAACCATGGTACTATCGAAGAAGCCAATCCGCTGCAAATTGGTTGCTGGGAATGAACCAATAGAGCATAGAGCAGATAGTGGACTTTAATTATAGGTTCTTGGGAGTACATCTAACGAGCCGACGCAACCTATATCACGAAGTAAGGTAACAAACATTAAAAGGCTCCAGAATCAAGAATCTCCGGATACCTAAGGGACGTAATCTGTAAGAATAAATAACTGCACACAAATAGCAAAGTCCAAATTTACAAGACAATGTAAAGACAAAACAATTACTAAGGACAACTGAGACGAACACTCTCAGAGCAAGCATAGGAAAAACACGGCTGGATAGAATAAGAAACCAGGAAGCGAGAGAAGTTTGCCAAATGACAGACATTGTAAAGTTTGTAAAACAGAGAAGAAAATACATATTAGTAGAAGAAGCAACTAAAGGCTAATCATTAATCAAAATAACAAGAGATTGGAAGCCGCAAGGATACCGAGACCCAGGAAAACAACAGAAGAGATTAACAGAGACCTGTAAATCATCAACAGCCTCCACGCCATGGATGGGCGAAGAAAACCAGGCAACGTGCCTAATATAAGATCGGAAGAACAAGAATGCTTGCCAATTAATTTTTTAATCAACCAATCGTTAGTATCATTCTATTTTTAATATTTCTTTAAGCTTCTTTATTAAGGGCAGGTATTTTAGTTAGGGCATAAATTCCCCTACACTTAACTCTAATTTAAGCTTTCTTAAACTAAGCTCTAACTTAAATCTGCACTAAAATATCCACCATGAATCGAATCATATATTAATTGCCAATGTCAATTTTTAAACCAAAGAATATTTATTTTTATTGCACTGTCTCGTTTTATCAAGTTTGCCTTTGGAATATTAAGACATAATAAATTTATGTTTACGCACTTTAACAGATGATAGTAATAATTTATTCTGTTGCAACAAATTAACTTATTAGTTATTAAATTGGTTGTAATCAAGTATTTTTTGGCGTTATATCTATCAATTATTTTAAAATACCGTAATAAAAATTTGTTAGTATAAACACAAGTAGGATGTTGATGTTGTTCACAGACTTGTAGTCTGCCGATGTTTTTAAACAGTGGCGTAGCCACTGTTGGGGTGGCTAAGTTGATCCCAGTTCAAAGTTCAAAATTGCCATTTGCATGGAGTTAAAGTTTTAATAGTAGTTTACATATTAATTTATCAAAGAATGTATTATATTGCTATTCTACACGATGCTCGAACGGGCATATCACGCAGTCCAGCTTTAAATTCCAAAAAATCATTTTATCAATTAAAAATCTTTAGTAGAAAATATGTATTTATTCTTACAGTAAAGAACATTCGTCAAAGGCTGTTTTATCTAAGATTATAGAAGAACTGTGCCTCTTACTAACTCAATTATGAAATTTTAAAGCAGCAGTTGCCTCTATTGTTTTCTCCACTGTGTACGCCACTGCTTACGAATAAATAAATAGACCATACATCATGTTTCGGCAGAAAATGAAATATGCCACAAAACGGAATTATTAAATTAATTTTTAAGTTTATGATTTGCGTTGATTGTCTTCTTTTAATAATTTTGTTTTCATGGTTAAGTCAGTCTCTTTAATTTAAAAATTTAATATTTATTATTTATTAGGATTAAATTTTTCTTTTCTTAAATTCCATTATGTATATAAACTGCATCCAGCATGTGAATTAATATCAATTTTCTATTTCTATCTTGTGTTTTTCTTTGACCAGTATACTAATGCCTATTAAACTAAATTTAGCGAATTAATAACTTCATGCTTGATAAATTTGACAAAAATTGTATTCGAAAAAACTAACAATTTTCTCATACTAAATAGAAAAATAAAAATCAAGGTTAGCTTTTGGAACAATAAGTGTTATCGACACCGTTTCTACCTATATTAAAAAAACAGATTATGTTTTTGCGGAAACATTATAAAATTAACATTTTAAGGCCATTATAGCTGTTATTATTATTTTTATTTCATTTTTTCCCTACTACTTTTCCAGAAATATGGGGATGGTTCTCCATGACAAGGGCGTGGAATGGTGGAATTTACAAATGCCCAAATGAAGCGAACTATTATGTAATTACCGCAATTCTCTGCGCACTTCGTTACTCGACTAACAAATTAACAAATGTAGGGTTAAAGGGTTAACATGCTTAAAATTTTAATTGTGAACAAATAATGCTCGTAATATTTGAACAATACGCTCGCCCAACATTAAACCATAGTAGGTACCATAGATGTAAATGAACTGTAGGCATGCACTTTTCACCGATTCTGCAATAAAGTTTCTGAATTGCAAGAAATAAGTTTACTTTTATTGTCTACGTTTGCTTTTTGTAAATATGTTTGTTTGATGCCCTCGTGAAGTTACTGCACTTATAAATAATTTACGTATTAAAAATTTTAATTACGATAAACTACAACCTTATATCGAAGAGGGAAGTCAAAACGTGTTCTATCAAATAATTCTTAGAGAAATGTAATTTTATATTACTCCAGGTTGAGTTTTCTTATTATGTTCGTTTGAATTTATTCCTTTGAATTTTGTTAAGCATAGCTTAAAATTTTGTTAAGCATAGCTTAAAATTTTGTTAAGCATAGCTTAAAATTAATTTGGGCGTAAAAATTTCTGAAAGAATTTACAACAACAATAACAGTGCAAATGGGGAATAAAATGCTTTATAAATTTTAAATAAATAAAATGTCTTGAGAATGCTCGTCTCGTCTGTACATCCGGAATCAGCAATCAAATAACTTATTCGCCATTTATAGTTTAATTTGCATCAACTACATTATCTCAAATTTTGCTTAAAATGTTGAAAATAGCCCATAGCTAAGGCTGTTTTAGCAATCCGGATCTGAAAGCATTTATTTCATTATGCTAAACAATATATTTCTGTTCACAAATTAAGTTTCCTGAATAAAATTAACTAAAAGTAAATTATTAATATATTTTTCAGTTCTTTTTAGTTATTTTGGTGTCTGCATGACTCCAAGATGACCTTAAATTAAATCATTATTCTTAAATACGCGTCAGTTGCTAATGCTCTTATCAAAAATAATTATTTGAAAATTTATGGCAGCACGTGTATAAGGTTATTAAAATATTACATAATTGCTACGTTAAGGGTACGACATACATTTTCAAAACTTCAAAATTGATTTATCTTAACATATGACTTTAAAAATATTTCTTTAAATTGTTACCGAATTTTGTTCGGCATGGTATTAACATATTTTTAAGGGCTTGTAAATGTGAGCGTCACAATTCTAACCTAAACTATTTTTAAATTTTAGCCCAAAAGTCCTCTTTTAAATTCCGAAGCTTTGAACTGAATATGTTGACTGCAAAAAATTAAAAAGAAAATTTGGTCGCTGTAAATATATTCCATACAAGCACGCCAGGGCCGGAAGATGGTTAAGGTTAAAAAACTAAAATAAAAGAATCCTAAATGTACTTGAAAACAATTCGAATTTAGAAGGGTCTTCATAACCTAGATTTTGATTAAAAGTGGTTTTCAGAGTGTATTTTGTCTCTAAATGATTAATAAAGGAAGGAATAACTTACATTAAGTATTAAAAAAGGAGCTACAAAAAAATTTAGATCGGTTTTGAGGTAAAAATAAATTTAAAATATCAATATCTAAAAATTTTATAATACTTGAATAAAATCATATTACTTAAATACAATTTTATAAATGTTAAAATAAATGCAAAATAATAAATGATCATAATAATTTATAGAAAATAATCGAATTTTGCAAAATCCGGTTTTATAGTGATCGTAAACTAAATCCTACTGCAAAAGGTTAAATTATGAGATGAAATTAATGAGGTAATAGAAATCATAATTTTATTATTGACTATCAGTGAGATGAAAAAGATGAATACAAAACCATAATAATAAGCAACCAGGAACGTGCTGGCCCAGTAAATTGTCGAATTTGTCGGACCGCTGTATAGCAAAAGCAGTAGGTAGGTTTTAAAAATGTAATGTTATTTTATTTAAAATTTAAATAAGTTAAGGTATCTGGCCTCTTTTAAAAGAAAATTCTAGATTCTGTAGCCAACATTTCCATATATGCAACTTTTGGAAATTTTCTTTTGTAATTCTAACAGTCTGCTTAAATTTTCTCGTTCACCTTAATTTCTGTTTCGAATTTTGCTTTTTTATTAGGTAAAATTAGTGTAGGTAACGAGCTAATGAGAATGCATTTTCCAACTGTATTCCTCAGAATTCATATTAAAATTAATCGGCTTAAACTTATTTACAAACATAAGGGACGTATTAGTAAAAATATGTTTCAATGAAAAAATCGATGCTTCAAGTTTAAAATGGAGAGTGATGCCAATTTCAGGTGTAAGACGAAAGCAATGCCATGAAATTACAGAGACGGCTAAAGGAGGGGTTCGAATGGTGCCCTAATTTTCTTTACGAATAATATTGCACTTGCCACGTTAAAACCATAAATAAACCTGTTAAGGCGCCCTTTCTATTTAACATGTAAATGTTAAAAGTATCATTTTCCTAATCGTCTCGTATAAAAACACCCAAGTTCCTTCCTAATAACAAACATCCTTAGACGTTTGTGGTTTGAGTAGCCCATATAGTTCTTAATAAAATGGCAATGTGACACTTATGTGTATTCGGTGTTTGATGGCGTCGTAAAACTCGACCTAACAACAATATGGTGCGAATCCGGGCAGTGTTGACTGGCCATCGAGGTATAAACAAATTTCCGGTGCGGTGTCAAATGGGCCTATCCGGCACTGGTGGAGGCGGTTCGCGAGGCCGGCCGCCCCCAGTCGCAGTCCGCATCGTAGGTCGAAAGACGCGCATTCTATCGCCGCCGCAGGCAAGAGAATCACGCAAGGATAAAACGCGAGTATCGCGAGTGAAGTGCGACGCACGTACAAATGCAGCAGACGTTAGGGGCGCGCGACGTCGGCATGGAGCAGGACGAACAGCACTTAGCCGAAGAATATGTGCAAGAATTTGTCCTGGACCACCTAGAAGATGTTACCGTTAAACGCGAGGATAAACGTGTGCACGCGGAAGGGGAATGGATCGTACCGGAAGATACCACGGGAAGAGTTTGCAGAAATTGGGTCGATGAAAGACGATTGCCCCCATTATCTCCCCATCGCGATTCTTCCGTTTATTGCCCGCAACCGATGCTTCTGAACATGAGTTTGGATCCGGGAACGCCGCCAGATACGCCACCGAGTCAGTCCCCGGGACCGTGCCGCCCTCCTCCGTTTGTGGATGACATGATGAGCTTCTATCCCAGTATCAGATCAGAACCGCAGCCTCTCGATCTCCGACCGATGCATTCCTCAATGGCTGAAGGTGGTGATTGGGAACGAAGAGAATACATACCTTCGGGGATGTTGATCGAAAATCATCCGAATCATCATCATCATCATCTACTTCATAATCCAAGACCGCAATCGTGCAGCAGTGGCGGAAGCGCATTATCTCCAAGAATTAACAGTAACAATAATAACAACAGTGGTTACTCAACATGTGGTGAAGATATGTATTTGAACGATGATATGTTGATTTCGCTTTCTGTAAGGGAGCTTAACAAAAAGCTTCACGGTTGTCCGCGGGAAGAAGTGGTGCGTCTTAAACAAAAACGACGAACGCTTAAGAACAGGGGATATGCACAAAATTGTAGATCAAAACGTCTTCAACAACGCCAAGATTTGGAAGTCGCCAATCGAGCCCTGCACGTAGAATTAAATCGTACGAAAGTAGAATTGGCGAGGGTAATTCAAGAACGAGACATTCTGAAACAGAGGGTGCAAATCAGCAGTAGAGCACCTCCAGGACCCCAAATACAAAACCTCGATTCCAATGGACAAAACACCCCGGAATTTTACCTGTGACATTACTTCCCGGGCAGGAGGACATAGTATTCTGCCCGCCGCCGCTGGCAGCCACCTCTCCACCGGTAATAAAATAGGATTACAGTGAAAAATTCGGGACTTATCGTGGATTCCAATTTTTGGTAATTCATAAAAAAATGTTGCACAAAGATGCTTCCTTAACTTGTTTCGTAGCTTTTAAGAAAAGGACTTGTTTGTTAATGTTAGAGTTTTTTAGTTTAAATGTTGGTAGTTTTAAGCATCCCTCGGGAGCTCCTTGCATATCTTTTTATTCCAAATAATTAGGTTGTTAGTGTTGGGGCAATCATTTTTTGCGTCTATTTTTATACTATGGTGATGCGAACCTCGCATTACAAAACGACCCTTAGTTATATCTTACCTATAACTAAAGTCATATGGTTGTGTTGAAAATACGATGTTAATATAAATATGTTATAAAATATTACTGTAAATAAACTTTAGCGTCAATAAATTATGGTTTAAAAGAACACTTGCGTTGTTGTTGACACGGAAGAACTCTTTGATGTGTTGCGTACAAGGTAGATATATACAAAGATTTGTTTTTATATGCATGGCCTTGATGTTAAAAGCAACATCCACGATACCCAATATTTTTCTTTTCAGTAATAAGTGTTATGTCTTAGTGAATTTAGCCTTGCTTTGTGAGCTTCTCTTCCGTAAGTATTATCAGGACTGAAAATAATACATTTAATACAAAAATTTGAAAGTTCAGGTAAAACTAATTACAGAAAATTTTAAAAACTGATTGATAATTGAAGTAGACAAGTAGAAATACCTATTTGAATCTAATGTAATAAAGAGAAACCAAATTTAAAAATTAAAACCTATTTGAATCTAATGTAATAAAGAGAAACCAAATTTAAAAATTAAACTTTGTAACAGCACCAGCAATATTTAATTTAATTTAAAATTTAAAATGCTAAAAAACTGCTTGAAAATTAGATTAAGTATAAATTACTTTGCTATTTATAGGTATATGTTTTACACATGGCGGCAATAAAGTAATTTTCAGGAATTATTCTGTAACTGTGTTTTATAAGACAAAAGACAATTTTTTTTATCGGAAAGTTTCGCAGATTAGTGTGTCAAGTAAAATAAAAAAATCGAAAAAAAGGTCACACAAAGCTTTTAAAAGAAGTAAACAAAAATATGGACCATGGTCATTAGCTTGAAATATTTTGTAGAGAAAACCCTCTAAGGGTTCGTCTTAAACATAAATTTCTTTTTCTTTTGAAGATGATTATTTATTAACTTCTCAGAATTTTCCAGTTTTCTGCATAGACACGAATTTAGAAAGTTTGAATTAATTTTTAATATAAGTTTAAAAACATAGAAAGTGAAAATTCTGAATTCTGTTATTGTTACAATAACAGAATTCAGAATTATTGTTTATTGTCGAAAAAGCACAATTGTTTGTTTTTTTGTGGAGTTTGATTCACCAACGGTAGAGTATCTTTGTCGCACACATATTTTCCTTGATTTAGTTCAGATTTTAATTTTTTAAAGGATTTTCTTCCAATAAACAAAAACCTACTGAGATAACTAGAATTAAAAAAAATTAGAAGCCCGCCCTTCTGCAAAATTTTTCGAATTTTGATTAAACCAAAATTATCCCTTAAATGTAGCCTAATTTTAAAATTGCTGAGTAGAAATTTTGGAAATTCTCACAAATGAAAAATTCGTCCTTGAATTTGAAGTTTTTTAAAAGTTTTGCTGTACCAAGGACCTCCCCTGAAATTACCAGAAGGCGATTAAAAAAGAAATTGAAACTGGTATCGTCGCAAAAACAGTGTTACTACGTGTAGCGAAAGCATTCAGGTATACATAATTGTATTGGGCGTCGGCGTAAGGTGCGCCGTCGCGACGCCTGGCACCAATGGCAAGGATAGAGCAACGTTATTGGTCAGCAGTCAGCTTTGACCCGAACTTCCCTAGTCCTTTCCCGTGACGTCATTCTCATTATGAGGTTATTGTTCATTATCTTTAACTTGAAAGCGTTGCCGTGATGGTATTTAGAATTTGCTCACTTTAGAGCCTTCCTTTTCTGACGAGATATTTATCTTTCTAATATAAATAGGGGGAATGGATTTTTAGGGTTAATTAAAAAGCAGACCCTTTTTATAATAACAATAGATTTTTAGAGTCATCTTGAAACTACAACGTCAAGGTTTTCAATATTGGACAACTGCCACCATTTGAATGTGTAAGCTACCTTTGTCTTGCTTTGCTAGATCAATATATTTTTTTAAACTTCAAAATAATTATCTAATCTTTATTTGCATTTAACAAGTAGTAATTAGTACTTGTAAAACCATTAAACTTCTCTATAAAATCGCATTAATGAATTAATGATTACAGTAATTAATAGAGTCAAAGTAATAAGTGAGAAGGTTGATATGTACATGATAATGATGATATGATTATGAAACATAAATTGTAAATAATAAGAAAATAATTTTAACGTATTTTAACGAATTTTGAAAATTCTGTATATTAATAAAATAAATTGAAAAACCGAAAAACATAAATTGAGGTTTGGTGATTTATTAAGAAGATTTAAGGACAGGCTGCTATATTAATGGAATAAAAAGTTTTTAACCTTAGTTAAGCACGGCATAAACTAAAATTTCTTAGTTACGAAATAGGAAATTACAGGACGCCACTATGGAAAAAAAGAACCAAATAAAAGATTAGGTTAAACTGACAATCATAACTATAAAACTTTTATTAGGCCTTGATATGTACTGATCAAAAATTCGTTTGGTTATGTACAGGAATCAAATAAAGAACGACGGCCTGGCCTGTTTATTATCGAAGTTAGTTAAAATTATAATTAAAACGTCATACATTATATCAAAACTTACTTTATATTTTTAAGCCCTTTCTTAAATCCTTTATTTGTGCATAATTAATTATATGATAAAATATTCACCTAATCGAGATGCCAACGCTTTAAACGCTGAACTAAGGAAATTCCCTCTAGTTTATCGCATCATTTGTAATCAACAATAATAATTAATTATTACTGTGATATGTAAAGCAACTTGTATAACTTCTGCGTTAAATTGGTTTTCAAACTGTACAAATGCGTTTTATGACGGAATAAGTTTGTAAAGACCTCAACTATATTATTAATCACATAAAATTAATTAGGTTTAAACGTTTAAACTATACCTATTTAATGCGCATGCAGCAAACTCAGAACGGCACTTTGTGAAACCAACTGAATTACCTTTTCGACATTTACGAGTTGCTCAAAATTTGAGTTGACTATTTATACAATTTGTACATTTAATTTCTTAAAATGCTTGAGTTATAATTTTATGTAAAAACGATTTCATCAAGCCATTTTTTAACAAGCAGTTACAGAGTATTGGTCGTATGAGGAAGTGAAAATTGATCACGTCATGTGCTAGATTGTTACAGAGTAAGCTTCCCATCTGAAATTTCAATCAAGCCACCACTATTTGTAAAAGTGGAATTTCATTCATGGAAATGATTCTAATGCTGAACAGAAAGCCTGCCCCATTGAAGCGTATTTTTGTCCTAGACGGCGTCGAATGACCAGAGAATAGGTTTATATACTCCCTACTTGCCTTGTTAATTTTCGTGGAAATTCTTGCACTGACACTTTGACGCTTCACTATAATACTTGATATATTTTTTGTAACATGTTACATATGGGAAGCTGCATTGAAAAGAAGCAAAATCCTACATGCCGATATACAGCAAATTTCAAAACAAGGTGTTCAAGAGCTTAAATCAGAACCTCACGAATTGAAAATGTAGGAAATTCGATCCTGGATATTTATGTATGAATTCCTTAACATCTTATAAAAATTATTAATAATATAGAGAACTGAAAAAATGTAGGCGTTACATTTCAGGGCATTGTATTGAAACCTTTTTAAAGCAGATGTTTGTACTTTGAACATAATTTTTGATATTTGATGTGTATTTGGCTAAATTGCAGATATAACGAACACTGCAAATTAAAAGGCATGAATTTAAGTTCTGAATACATAGTTCGTTTTGTAAGATTTTAAAATTCAGTTTATTTTCTGTTTGGCTCTGATTTAAGGTAGCGCAGGTTACGATACATCGCAGAATTTAGTGTGATTATTATATTTTTTAAAACTACTTACAGTACTTACATAAACACTTCTGTGCTAAGTGTGCAGTGTTTGTTGGAAATCAAACAAAATCAAAGATAGTACGTCCCCAGATTGAGTTACCAAGAGCTATAATTAACTCAAAATTTGTGAATTTCAACGTATTTTTTTCATTAAGTTCTCTTTGCCTGGAAACTGAAAACCACATATATTTCCAGGTAATTTTCCGTTCATAAACCAGCCAAACCTACCAAGTAAGGGTATTCAGAATGTACAATTAGTATCATTCTGTAAAAAATTTAATTAAAAAAAATCATATTTTGACCTTAAAAACGTACAGATGTCTCGAGCTTACCGTAAAATTAAAAATTAATTTGTCTGCCTAAGGGTAAACTCGAGATCTCGGGTTTGATGTTCATTTCAGGTCGGTGAGATTTTTAACGCGGCAGAATATCTAGAAGTATCTCTTTCGGTTACAAGAAGAAACTGTAGGTTCTGTGCCAATATAATGTTTGGCACGATAAATATCCCTTCCAAGGGTGGAAATTCCTTGGGCTCGGTAAAATTTTAGTCGGGTAGTGCCAATGCCAATGACCATGGTAGTCGACTCGTGTTGGAATCCCTGGCACCCGAAGCTTCTTAAGTAAAGTAAGCAAAGAAAAAATTGAATGCAACTTCAAGCAAATACCAATAACACAAAGATAGGAAATCCAAAGTATTTAATACAAGCATTAATGTTTCTAGCTGTGCTAATTGTAATCGTAAAAATGTATTTAGCTAATGTAATTTACGATACGATTGAAAAATCTCCCCAAAAACTTAAAACTATAGTCGAAAATACTGGACGCTTCACGCTTGGCAATCAATCCTATTCGTACATGATGCAAAAATAGGTAATTTCATTTTGGTGGACACATAGCTCTACCACCTACAACCCACATACATTGAAAGAGTATTTTATACCTAAAATAATATTTCAATTTCGTCACATTAGTCCGATCAGCCTGAAATTGTTCACAGAGTAATAATTTTATATTCCGATCAAATTTTTTTAGGAATACTTTCATGGATTATGAATGGTTGCCCTGCTTTATTATCGATATAAATTTTTTTTTTTTCATTACAGCTTTTGATGCTTCAAAATAGGGCGTATTTCGCCCTAGGGCACTTAAAAATTTTATTTGATCCTCAGAAGATTAATAAGAAGAAGCCTTAAAAATAAGTACCTATCTTTAAAATAAAAACGTATGGTTTTTTTCTTATAACTAATTAACTCGTAATTAGTTAAATTTTACAAAAATTAACAATTTATAGAGATAATAATTTTCACTCTTAAATCATATAGCTCACTTATGCCAAATTTACAAAAGTTTCCGGTGTTTTACTAGGTCAGGTCACTTTTGATTGATTATCATATGCAACATGCTAGAGCGTTTCGTTCCGAGGATCGATAATGACATCCATGACGCTTTCAATGAATTTAATATAAAAAAAATTAAGAAACGTGCTTGTAATTAATTTTCTTGAAACGCATTGGCTAAAGACTTAAACAACAAAAATGAATAATTTAAAATTGTATTTTATAATGCTATCTTTTCGAAATTCGTATAACTACGTAGGAAATTTGTATAATTACATTTATATTTCATTCCTATATCATAATTTGTATTTAATTTAACTTTTGTAATGAAAAAGTTAAGTGGAAGAACAGCTTTTAGTTGAACTTCACTAAATAAAGTCCATATTATTACAAAAAACTATAAACTGTAGAATAGGAAAGCGGTTGCCTTCATGAAAATCTCCAGGATTGCCTTTTTTTATGTTTGAAATAGATCGTTGATCCAATAATAGGATGCAAATTTTACTACATTTACCCGAAAGCGAAAGAAAAACAAAAATATTCAAAGAAGTTAACGTTAAGATTTACAACAGTTATTGAAATATTAAGTTTCTACGTAATTAGTCTAGCATGCAGAATAACAATGAATAATATAAACTATTGATTTTCAAATACCAACGTTATGTTGAGAACTTATTAATGCTCTCAGTATATATTTTTTTTTTGTATTGAGTTAATGTAACCGTAAATATGTATATCGCATTCTGTAACAAACTGATTGAATATCCTACACATTCTGCACATTGGAGCATTTATAAAATAATTTGTTCTGGTTATTGGTATGTAAAATGTATTAATACTTCTAGAATTAAAATAAGGTACTCTGAGAGACTGTCTACGAGGTGACATGCAACTTTATAAATAAATATCGAAGCTGAAAAGTAACGCCTATTTTTCAGAGAAAGAAAATTGAATTCTCTTCGCAAAATAGAAGATGGAATACCTATCATAAATATAATCAGATAATCATCTTTTTATACTTCTAATATAAAAATCTTAAAAATTTTTTTTGAATTTTCTCAATATCATCAATCGCATTAAAATACAACGGTGACCATACCACTGAAGCATATTCCAAATTCCAAATGTCATCTCACTAATGTATTGAAGAGTGCAATATACAGTGTGTCCCAAATTCAATCCCCACCATTAGGATCTCGGAAACTATAAAAGCTACAAAGTTGGTTAAATAGGGAAAGTTTTAGGAATTTTAGTGCTCATTTCATATCCGTTGATAAATCACAGCCAACTTTGACCGTTTTCGAGATATCTTGAAAAAACCGAAATTTGAAGTTTTCTGTTTTCCAAATATCTCGGAAAGTATTAAGTTATTAGTTTCAAGACTTGTACATTGTGAAGACACTTTTTACGGAGAATCGGGTGGTACCATATTTTTATATTTATGGCGCTTTGTCTCTATTCTATGAATAACCACTTTTGATTTTTATATGGATGCCAAATTGAATTTTGTCGTAACTAAACGCAGCTCCTTTTTCTCTTTTCAACGATGTGTCACACGTCCGGGGCTTTTGAAGAAGAGCGGGAATAAAATACATTTTTTTTATCATAGCCTACTACGCGAATAAAGAAAAAATGTATTGTATTCCCGCTCTTCTTCAAAAATACTGTACGTGTGACACATCATTGAAAAGAGAAAAAAGAGCTGAGTTTAGTTACGACAAAATTCAATATGGCGTCCATATGAAAATCAAAAGTAGTTGTTCATAGAATAGAAACAAAGCGTCATAAATATAAGCATATGGTACCACCCGATTCTCCGTAAAAAAGTGCCTTCACAATGTACAAGTCTTGAAACTACTAACTTAATACTTTCCGAGATATTTTGGAAAACAGAAAACTCCAAATTTCGGTTTTTTCAAGATATCTCGAAAACGATCAAAGATGGCTGTGATTTCTCAACGGATATGAAATGAGTATTAAAATTCCTAAAACTTTCCCTATTTAACCAACTTTGTAGCTTTTATAGTTTCCGAGATCCCAATGGTGGGGATTGAATTTGGGACAGACTGTATATATTTTTGAAAAACCCCTTGAACTTCTTATAATAAATCCCAACATTCTGTATGCTTTATTTACACAATAATCAATATGTAAATGTTAATTTATTATCAAATATTATTATTATTATTAAGTCTTTAATAGAAGTTTTTCCTTGTAATGCTTCATTTCCAAGTTTGTAATGATAATCTGTTATTAACTTTTTTTTGTGTATGATATCACAGAACATTTGGCTACGTTGAAATAGTATATTATACACGACGCTATAATGTAGGCTATTATTACCGAGGATAATGTTTGCAACACGAAGGAGCTTGCGAGCGAGTTTTGCAATTATCCGAGGTAATAATAGCCATTATAGCGAGTCGTATACTTTATCCACGAACACAAATACGAAGAATTTTTAATTAAAATTTATCGACGACTTGTCAATAATCTGTCAATTAGGATTAGAAACATAACCTATAATCTGTCAATTAGGATTAGAAACATAACCTATTTCCTTCATTATACACCATAGACAATGATGTTACCATGACACCTTGAATAATCATTATACACTGCTGTCAGTGTATAATGGATAGCATTATGAGTGACCAAACACATGAATAATTGACAGATCATTAAGTAGTCGTGGATAAAATAGCTTATTGTTTGACGACCATTCATATGTTTTATTTAAATCCTGTTGTAGCAATTGACAATCATGATCTTAATTATTTTTTTCTAACACTAATATCTTATACTGTTTCTATGGTGCATAAGAGCTCACTTGTTATGTTGCCTTTAAAATACGCTTTTCTCTATAAAATACGTCGTCAATGACAACGTATTTTATAGTCCTTTAAAATGCGCTTTTCTCTAGAAAATACGTCGTTGCCTAGCAATCTTCGCATTTTGTGTATTGTGACGCTCAAATAGTAATTTATTAAAATATCTGATAATATATTAGTGAAAGAAAATTAATAGCTATAGAAACACAAAAATTATATTATGAGAATGTTGAACGAATTAAACTTTAATTTCAACTGCACATACTAAAAATACTCGTATTTTAAAGCTTTAGATACAACGTCCGTATTTTTTCAAAAGTTTCTTAAAAATGATTTGTATAATTAAACATTTTTATTTAATTTAATTTAATATCGAAACAAAATTAAGAACTGGGGTCGTTAATTTGTACAACTAGTAATGAAAGCAATACTTTTTTTCATGAGTTTGAAGTTTGATGCACGACGGCGAAGCCGGAGTGCATCAATCAAACGAGTGAAAAAAAGATGCTTTCATACGAGTTGTACACAATATTTTTTTGCATTTTGACATCTTAAATCCCTCAAAACAGGTTGGAAGAAATTGCAAAAATATGGCAGTTTTTAGAAAAGTAGCCATAGCAAACTTGTTCTTGAAGTACATTCAAGTATTTGTAAAGTAAAGCATAGAACCTAGAAACAATTTTAGATTAAATTCTGTTAGATTCTTTGATATTCTGACGATATTTAATTATGTTTTCTCAGGTGTGCTTGCAACGCTTTAAGTTTATTCCTTTAGTTCTACAAAAACAGACTGATTTTTTTCAATAATTTCAAAACACTTCAGGACTCAGCGAAACAAATTGCATGCAGAGTCGAGAAATTTGTTATACCTACATCATACGTATTCATGAAAAGTAACGATGTCGAGAAGCTAAACTCATTAATTTAGTGTTATATTCTAATTCGGTTTAAACTTAAAAGGAGAAATTAAGCTGGAAATACTTGGAATGATGTTGATTTTCAGAGCATTTATCATTATAACGTGCAAAATATCGATGTTCTTAATTTTTATCGGATTTCTAGTAAACCTCAAACTAAGAACAAGGATCTGGGTAACTTCGAGAAAGGTCTAAGTTGAGGGTAATCATAATCAACAATTACAAGAATTTTCTACGCTAACAGTGACTCAGGTGCAGCTTTTGGAATTCTTTGAAATAAAGACAGTCCTTGCAAAGTTTTTCAAAATCTTGAACATAAAGATAATCTAGATAACTTCATGAATTCAGATAATTTTAAAAATTCTCTAAGATGAACATTATTCAAGTAATTTAAAGAATTCGCTATCGAGAAGGTAACTCGAACAAAGCTTCCGGAATTCTCACATATGAAAACAATCTTTGCAAATATCTTGGAAGTCTTTAAATTGAACAAATCTAGGTAATTTCAAGAAAGCTCTGTACTGACGGTACTCTGCGTTAATTTAAATAAATTTATACGCTGAAGGTAACTCAGGCGAAACTTTTTGAATTCCTTCAGCTGAAGGCACTCTTTGAAAATATTTCGAACGTCTTTAAAGTGAAAATAATCTAGGTAACTTTAAGAATGCTCTATACTGACGGTAATCTGCGTAATTTAAAGAAATTTCTACGCTGAAAGTAACTCAGACGAAGCTTTTGGAATTATTTGAGAGGAATAGACGATGACACCCCTTGGAAAGCTTTCGAAAGTCTTTAAAGTGAAGATAATCTAGGTAATTTCAAGAATGCTCTATAATACTGAAGGCTACCTGCGTAATTTAAAAAAATCTCTACGAATAACTCAGACGAAGCTTTTGGAATTCTTCGAGTTGAATACACGCATTGTAAAGATTGCTTTAAAGTGAAGATAATCTAGGTAATTTGAGGATAGCGTTATACTGAAGGTGATCCGCGTAATTTAAAATTATTATTTTTGCCTTCTGATGTAGTTTAAAATGTGACGTGGAATAAGTTTAAAAATTGGGACCGTCTCGTCTAAATCAGGCCTGTCTGGTTTAACTTTAAATTCCGCCATAACGAGGAAAAACTAATTTATAAAGATTTTCCGAGATTTTCATATTTTACGACTAAATTTAAGATACAAATGTTTACATGTGTAGGATGATTTCTGCAAGAACTAACTAAAGATTCTCATTTTTAACTTTGTTATTGTTTAATGTGGCTATGAAAGGAATTTTCTGTTTTTATAATTTATTTCTTCGTGAAACTAAACAGTAATTTCAAAATAAAACATCATGGAATTTTCTTTATAACTACGAGTAAGTACAAAAAATAAAACTGAATTTTGTCCTCGCATCCCTGAAAGAAAAACCTGCAATTTAGGATTTAAATTTACTATTAGAATAAATTTAAGAAATTCTGTAGATATTTTTTAGGCTGGAAGTGGCATACTAACAACCCTGACGACCCTACCGCGCAGGGATGCCGCTAGTGCTAAAAGAAGATCGTAGTCAGAAATGTTTTCAATATTTTCTTTATTGTTATTTTTACAAAGATCATAGAGTGAACACCTTTCTACAAAAACCTTTGTAAATTAACAGAAATATCTGGAGTTGTTATAGGTGAGATGAAGTGCGTAGTAGAGGCGGCAGCCTTATTTAGTTATGCCACTGCAGAGCTGCAGACTGGATATTTGATTTTCATACGATGAATTTTAAATTTTATACTATAACTCTAAGTAGTCTAAGTTTAATTATGTGGCATTGAAGTTTCTAATTTTTGGGATTTTAAACTCTTTAATTGCTTTACGTTCGCCATAAAAAATAACTCATTTTTAAGTAATAGAAGATTAGTAATATTTTTCTAAATGAAATAGTAGACTATCACAAAGAAATAAACGTGCCACTTTTCAATTTTGCCAAGATTATCTGCTTACGTAATTTCCTTCAGAGGGTGGTGTACGATTACAATACAGTACTCGCCTGTAGGAATGCTGAATCAACAGCAACCGCGATGTCACCTTGTCACTTCAGCACCGTTCTCAGCACGCAGAACTTTTATCTCCACTACCGATTTAATAAACAATGTACTTGAATGAATTTGTTATTAATAAACTGTTACTTTGTTGCCTACCCAGATTACCGACAGACCCATACAAAGTTGTAATCGTTCGAAACTCGATGCATATAAATGCATCACACTATTAAAATACCGATTAGTTTTCTTAGAAGTCGTTGTTTAATCTGTTCCTCAAACGTACTGTTCTTTATTATGGTGATAAAGGACTATGAAATTAAACATTTAAGAGGAGGTTTTCTTATGCGAATAAATATTTCAGTATAATAAAGCTGATTGTTTTTTTGCTTCGGGGATATTAAGATAGATATTAACCCAAAATAATAAAAAATTCGAAAATTACCAAAGTACTGGTCTTTTTAATCTTAAGAGTCTTATAAATTCGGTACTTCTTATACTTATTATCACGAAATAAGTGCTGTAATTATTGAATTAGTTTTATGCATTTCTTTCATTAAGCGAAATCAAAACGTTAGCCAAAAGGAGTAGAACGTGTTATAAATCTCACGTTACTGCCCTGAGAACTTCAAATAAATATATCTAGAAGCTTGTTTAACTTATTTAAAAGGGGGTTGTTTTTGATATGATTTGAAATTCTGTGAATTTTGCGGTCAGTTATAACTAAATACAGCTCACCAGCGCACTCTTTTACACCTGTAACTCCATACAATTTAAAACAAGGGGCAAAATATTTTAAACATTCTTCAAGGTAAAATAACTGTTTTGAGTTGCAAATCACTACCGAATAACGGTTAGTTTGTTTTTATAACAATTAAAACATTCTGATAATAAAGTTGTTAACCGTTATTTTGAATCTGTATTCGTTATTCAAGGTATTGTGGTTCAACCTATTATAACTTCATTACAGATTCACTGATTTTAACAAAATTTTGACATTTTGCAAACATAACCTTTTCGATTAGGTGCTTATTTTTTGTAACTAAGAATAATTTTGTAAAACTTTACATTCAAAACCGTTTAAAAAAAACAGGTTTTTTTCTGTAATATTAAGCTACCAAGTTTAAGATATTCCAAATACATCGAAAAATACTTATCCCTATAAAATATATTCAAGGATTTTGAACGAAACTTGTTAAATTTATTGCGTTATTATTACAGAAAAAGGTTTCCTAGCTTTAAAGTCGGTGTTTTACAAGTTCTAAGCAAATTTTAGCTTAAGCCAACTTAAATTAGGCCTTGAGCTTTAGTGGGCCCTAGTTTAACTCTCGGTTCCACGTGTGGTTTGGAAATCACACGGTTCCACGAGTTGGGCTTTATAGGCCCACTCTTTACCAACCTTTATTTTGTTGATAAATTATTTATAGGTATTACTGTTTCATTGTATGAAAATTAATCACAAAAATAGTATATTACGTCACTAGGAGTAGAAAGCCCACTTTTTGTGGTGAGCTCAGGTTGCGGCCGAGGCGATAGCCGAGGCCAAGCAATCTGGGCGAAGCACAAGAAAGAGCTTTCTGCTCCGAGTGACATACTATTTTTTCTTCAAGCGTTATACAACTATTTTGCATGTTAATCAATGAAAACGACAGACCATTTCAAAAGTACTTACTTGACTGTCAACAACTTGTGTAGACGCGTACACAGAAAAGATCTTTCTACACAAAAGAAATATCGTTCGAAAATAATTTTCGAAGCGTACAACACGCTTTTGAAGTAATTTTACCTTTTCAACTGCCTGAATTTATCCAAATTTGACAGTTGTAATCAAAACAATGGCAAGTGGCGCCACCACTTGTGACGAGTTGCCCTAACATTATGTTACTAGTAACAAAATGATTTCCATTATTGTACCTATTAGTAACATAATGGAGTATTTTTACCTTGTGTATTCAGTAGCAAAACGTTACAATTATGATACGCTTGAAGAAAAAGATATTTTTTTTTATTCACTGAATACTACAAACATTTAATATTTTTCAAAAGTTATACCAAAAAATAATATAATTTCTTTCTTGTGCTAAACAACAAACATAAAGTAACCAACAAAATAAAATAAAATCAGGTAACAGTTTAGTAGATATACACAAAATATTGATTGTAAAACTCACCATTCTTTTTTCGCGGCGCAGTCTGGACAGCATGGTTGTACATGTTGTAAACATATACAAATGTTACAGAATTTGCAATAATAGCGTGATCTTCTATTTTTGCAATTTTTGCAATGTCCTCTTTTACTTGAAGACGTCTGAGGTTGCTCTCCTTCTTCAGATATCCCCGATAGCTCAGCTGCCAATTGACGCACTTTCCTTGGTAAGTGGGTATTTGTGGCTCGTCTTCTCCTGTTGTTGTGAACAAGTTCATTGCCCAACTTTTCAAGGAATAGTCGTCTACTTTTAGTAAATTGATCCTGAGAAATATTATTGACTTTGTTGGTAACGAAAGCATTGGTAGCACCAACAAACATTCAACAATCCATAAAACATATCAATTGGCCAACGTTTTGTGTTTCTTGCAGTATTATACGATGTAACTATTTTATCTACAACATCCACTCTCATTTTCACTGACAAGTTTTTCAGCAGCAACATCGATGTTTTCTTCCTTTTCGTCTTCTTCGGAATCTTAATGTGTGTCTGGAGTCGGAACATCATTATACAATTCTGTTGATCTTTCAATTTCTCTTTCATAGGTATCCATTTTTTAAGCGTTGCAGTAAAATGACGAAAATACTTCACCAAAGGTTACAAAGTACTAAAATGCAATGGTCTGAATACAGGTGCTTCCCCGAGGCATATAAGTCAAATAAACAGTATTCTTTCATATTTAGGGGAACTACCGGGCTTTTTCTACAAATAAACCCTAATTTACAAAATCACAATGATTGGTAGCAAGTAACACGAATCCACGGGTTTGGGCTTCACAGGCCCAACACCCATGCCATTTTTAAGCAGAACAGGCTAAATTAAAAATAACTGTATACAATTATGTCTTATCAAACACCTGAAAGGTACATAGGAGCTTGAAAAAATAAACTTTTACTTAAAATAATTACAACAAAGTTTCAATTTTGTCTGGTTTCTTAGGCCCCACCCGAACTTGCACTGGAAGTACCTATCCTCAGTATATTTGCATAAGTGGTTTATGGTTTATTGGATGTACTAATTTAGTAATTTTTAAAAAACTAAATATTTAAATAGAAAAACAAAAAATAGTCACGTTATTTTGAAGTAAACCAAATCAAGGTCTTAGAAATAAAGAAGAACAATGTGGCAAATAAACCACATTTAAACTTAACTGTTGTGGTAGTCTACTGTCTACTACTTAACGGATTTTTTTCATTTTTTAAGTTGTTATTTTTTGTAAGATTTTCCAGTTATCCAACAATGACTTATTCCAGACGACCAGACACCATTACACTAATATCAAGTGACTAAAAGGTTGTAGCCAGTGGCACAGCAGAAAACTCCTGGCCCCCTCGCAGGAATATACTGCGGGCCCTTTATAAAAATAAATACATAAATAAATATAATTAACCTGTTGATACCATGTGTTACATATTCAAGATTGAAAATTTATAGGAAACGCGGCGCCTTTTCGCATCTTTTTTTAAAACTCCGTGGGTTTACAGTATCCTACTTCAATATCTACCTAATTTTTCTCTTTGTTTTGTCCTTCAGGGGTTCAGGCAAGTGTTGCTGTACAAAGTCATATCTGATGCAAATATTTTCGATACTTGAGGTGATTTTCACACTTTTAGTTTCAGTTTCACTATCAGCTATCAGGCTATCACTAGTATCACTTAAAAACTTAAATTCTTTATCACTAACCGTAAAAACTTTATCCACATTACTAGAACTCGTACGACTTAGATTATGAGCTGCAATATTTTCATCAAACCGTGTACTTGTCGAAGGTTCAGTTAAACTAAGAAAACGGTCTATCTTTACACGTTTTTTTAACACTTTCCTCCTTTTTCTTGCGAATTTTTTCGCTTTTGAGCTCCACTTAGATTACTTAGAACATTCTTTTTATGCCGCGTAAACTAATTTTTTATAATCTTTAAAGTCCGATCACTACCGAATTATCCTGCGAACTAAAAGTGGGGCGGATAAAATAAAGAAAACAAAACTCAGGATGATTTTCAAATTACCCGGAACGTTTAATAGAAAAAGATAAAATATGTATAACCGCCATCAAATAGCCCTAACGAAAACAGTAACGTCAGTAACTCAAGTTGAATTATTGGTCTCGTAACAAAATCTAAATTTGATACCATAATACCCGAAAATGATAATTTATTCTTTGATTTGTAGATTTATGTTTAAATATTTGTGAATAGGTACAGTACTGTGCAAAAGAGAGTAGCACATATGAAATAATTTAAAAAAATAAGATATATGTATACCTAAACAAAAATAATTTTAAGAATTAAATAAGTAAATATCTGTCAGTTTGAAAGGTTTTCATTTCAGTATTTTGTGTAAACAGGTAAAAAAATGTTTGAAACCCGCTTTAAAGGATTTACGAGAGATTTTCGACAATAACTACGAGTATTATTTCTAATTGATTTGGCATTCTTAGCATTTACCTACTTGATTGCTATGTTTATTTCAATTCGTTTTTGTTTAGTATTCAAATATCGATCTACGATCGAAAATCTCTCGTAAATCCTTTAAATCAGGTGTTACATCTCTGTTAGGTATGTCTTTCAAAATTTTTACCTGTTTACGCAAAATACTGAAATGAGTCTTAAAAACCCTTCAAACTGACAGATATTTGCTTTTTTAATTCTTAAAATTATTTTTGTTTACATATAGTGCCCGGTTTACAGGGGTGTGATTTACGTCATTGGACTTTCTAGTAGATTTAGGATTACTAGAAGTTTCTGTTTAGAGGTTTAGACGGACTTTTTCATTATTGAAGTTGATATTTCTTGTAAGATTTTCCAGTTAGCCAACAATGACTTAATACTTAATGTATTACATTACATTAATATCAAGTGACTATAAAAGGTTCCGACTTTCTAGTGGATTTAGGATTGCTACGTTTCTGTATAGATGGAACAATACCGATTTAAATTTGGGCTTTTGTCCCATATTCTGTTAACTCGATACGCAAAATTCAAATTTTTGTAGAATTTTATTTTTATATTAAAAGAATATTTAACTCTGAATTTAACAAAATTTTTCAGAATTTCTTAAATGCAAACTGAATTTTGAATATTGCAAAAAAATAAGTTGCCTACCAAATATGTCTAAATTAACGAAAAATAAGTAAAAGAATGTCATTCAAACGTAGTTTTTCTTCGCCACCGCGTAAAAGTTTGTCATAAAAGTAAACAATTCAAGTAGCACTCTTTGATTTTAGCTTCTTCCTGTATTTTCAGAAATAAAGCTGTTGAACCAATATTTATTGATCGCGCTACAGAATTACTTATTTTTGAAAACTGAAAGAAGGTCAACATTAATTAAATTTAAAATCGAAGCGTTGATTATTTATCTTGCTAAAAATTCTAACAATTTTGAAATAACTGTTTAAAATTAAGATACCAAAATGGTATTTTTCACGTTTACGCCGCCTTAATTAGAAATCAGTTTTATGTTACCAAAACTTATTACAAAAAATATCAACTTTTTATACACGTAGCATATTAAATCATAACAGATTAGCTGCAAATGTATAATTATTGCAACGCTGAAAAACCCTTAAAACCCGATTAAAACCACAACTGAATGTTAAAAACTTTCTTTTGGCAATTAAGTTGTCATTCCCATAAGGTGACCAGACATCCCGCTCTAGGCGGGACAGTCCCGATTTTTAACAATTTGTCCCGCGTCCCGCGAAGTTTTAAGAAAGTCCCACTTTTTGGAAAAAATATGCTTTCGCCAGTTTACAGCAAAAAATTAAATATACGCATAAAAATAAATCTAAAAATTCACTCAAATTCGAAATATAATTTTGTTTAGGGTTTAGGTTTAGGTACATTTTTAATATTGTCCATTAAATTCCTAAAGTTCATAGAATTCTACTTTTTTCATATGTTTACGGATGTTTCTTAAAATGTTCTGTTTTTGAAATGTTTTTTTTTGCTTTCTGCCATAATGAATGGAAACAATTTGCGTAAAGAGTTTCAAGTTAGGGATTTGGGAGTAACTTTTGTTCCCACATTGAGCTGGGAGTATCACATAGAGCAAGCTGTGTCTTCCTCATTGAAGAATCTTGGCTTTTTGATGAGGAATACAGTTAATTTCAAATCTACTGCTTCTATAAATATACTGTATAATGCGCTTCTCAGAACAAAACTGGAATATGGATCTAAAATTTGGAACTCTGACCTAAATAAATTCAAAAAAAGACTTGAAACTATTCAAAATAAATACCTCAAATTTCTCTACTACAAGAAGCATGGTCAATATCCTGAGTATTCTATGTATCAAAATGTTAGGCAGGAATTTCAAATCATTAAACTCTGTTACCGTCGTGAAATTATTGATGTTTTGTTTATATTTAAACTAATAAATAATCGTATTGACTGTCCCAACTTTCTACCCCTTGTCAGTCTCTATGTTCCGGCTTACAGAACAAGACCACGAGACACGAGATATACTGTATATACCACCCTACCGAATAAATTTGCGTAGGTCTTCTCCCATTGTGAGAATGCTCAGTTGCACTAATAGGTTGGTTTCAGATTCAGATATTAATATATTTAATACGGCCCTTACTACATTTAAAACCCTTATTAAAAATTACTATTATCATCGGTATTTATAATAACTAAAAACTAAAATATTGAGATTTGGTTATCTTGACTAGCGTATATACAGGGTGATTCAAATTCGACCCTCACCATGGGGATCTCCCTTATGAGCAGAGTTATAGGGAATGTTTAAATTCGGCAAAGTTGCTATTTTTTGTTCTCTTTAAAAATCCGCCGGCAAAATTGACTTGCGACAATTGACAATCGAAATATTTTGAAAAATCGAAAAAAGTGGGATTTAGTTTTTTGCTTGTGGCGCTCTTATTTGAATTTATAATTAAAAACTAATAACACATTTTCATAGCCATTTTTTCTCCTCTATCTGATGGTCTGGTTATAATGTTATTAGCACGTTTCGTCTCTTGCAGGCCATCATCAACTTTCTTATTTATTATGGGGGCCATTTTGTTTTTTTACAAATTCAGATGCTCACTTTTTCTCTGATTACAACGATATATGATATGTACGGAAAATATTCTAAATTTAGTGCTTAATTCTCAAAAAAAGCGTATGTAACTTAAAATCATGTCTGCCATGCATTGTTTAAAAACAATGGAGCATGTAGTTAGGTCGCTTTTGTTTACTTGTGTAATTGTTACTGTCAGTGATATCAAAATGCCGTACACTAATGAAGAAAAACGTGATATGTTACATGTTTATTATTCTTCTAATCAAAATTCGACATTAGCGAGTAACTCAAAATTCGAAATGTATCCAGAGAGGCAACAACCACATCGTACTATTTTCCTCCAACTTGATCGAAATTTAACAAAATATGGATCGTTTACTGCACCGCGTAATGCTGGTGCTAACAGAAATTTGAATAATAATGAATCTAACATTTTACAAATGGTAATACTAAGGCCCTATTTTTTTATAAATGTTTTCTCTAAGATATGTTCTTCTAGATAAACAACACTCCTTCGAGATCTACACGTGAAATAGCTCTAGAATTAAATTTACCGCAAACCCGTGTATGGCGAACGTTAAAACGTAATAATTATAAAGCATACAAGATTCATGTCAGTCATACTTTACAACCTGGAGATACGGACAGACGCTTACTTTTTTGTAATTGGTTATTACAATAATGTAATACTGATAACAGTTTTTTAGACAAAATTATTTGGTCAGACGAATCGTAATACCGAGCATTACTGGTCAGTCGAAAATCCAAGGCAGAATAGGGAAAGAAGACCACAACATCGTTTTGGAATTAATGTCTGGATGGGTATACTGCGTGGCCGCTTAATTGGACCGTTTATGTACGAAGAATCTTTGAATGGGGAACGATATTTGAATCTTCTTCGTACCTAAGTATCTGATTATTTAAAAGATGTTCCATTAAATGAACCCCAAAGATTATGGTGGCAACAAGACGATGCACCGCCTCATAATGCGAGAAATGTACGAACTTATTTGCATCAGGAATTTCCCAATCATTGGATTGGAAATGGTGGGGTAGTGGAATGGCCGACGAGATCCCCTGATTTAAGCCCTCTCGATTATTTTCTTTGGGGAGCTGTAAAAAATCAAGTAAACAGAGATACACCTCACAACATTGCCGAACTAAGAGCTAGGATACAGAATGTTTTCAAGATGATCCCCAGAAGAAATAATCAGAGAGCTGTCCAAAATTTAAGAAAACGTGCACAATTATGCATTGATGAAAACGGCAGATTATTTGAATATTTATTGTAATAAATTGTTTTTATTTTTAATATGTATTAAATTTTCCAATTTTGTTCTCATTAATCCGGTATTTTCGTTAGATTAGGTTCATGACGAGCTTCATTATTATAATATTTTGATATCACTGGCAGTAACAATTACACAAGTAAACAAAAGCGACCTAACTAGATGCTCCATTGTTTTTAAACAATGCATCATGGCAGACATGATTTTAAGTTACATACGATTTTTTTGAGAATTAAACACTAAATTTAGAATATTTTCCCTACATATCATATATCGTTGTAATCAGAGAAAAAGTGAGCATCTGAATTTGTAAAAAAACAAAATGGCCCCCATAAGAAATAAGAAAGTTGATGATGGCCTGCAAGAGACGAAACGTGCTAATAAAATTATAACCAGACCATCAGATAGAGGAGAAAAAATGGCCATGAAAATGTGTTTTTAGTTTTTAATTATAAATTCAAATAAGAGCGCCACAAGCAAAAAACTAAATCCCACTTTTTTCGATTTTTCAAAATATTTCGATTGTCAATTGTCGCAAGTCAATTTTGCCGGCGGATTCTTAAAGAGAACAAAAAATAGCAACTTTGCCGAATTTAAACATTCCCTCTAACTCTGCTCATAAGGGAGATCCCCATGGTGAGGGTCGAATTTGAATCACCCTGTATACAGGGTGACATTGAAAAAACTGCCATGCATAGTACCACGCGATAGAGGACCATAAAATAATAAAAAAAGTTCTTATACGCTAATGTCCGATCGCCTTTTGTTTTCAAGATACAGGATGTTAAAAGTTTGTTAGAAATTTTTTTTTTTTTTGTAATAACTACAATGCATAGTACCACGCGATAGAGGACCATAAAATAATAAAAAAAGTTCTTATACGCTAATGTCCGATCGCTTCTTGTTTTCAAGATACAGGATGTTAAAAGTTTGTTAGAAAATTTAATTTTTTTTTAATAACTACAATGCATAGTACCACGCGATAGAGGACCATAAAATAATAAAAAAAGTTCTTATACTACGCTAATGTCCGATCGCCTTTGGTTTTCAAGATACAAGATGTTAAAAGTTTAAATTTTCTAACAAACTTTTAACATCCTGTATCTTGAAAACAAAAGGCGATCGGACATTAGCGTATAAGAACTTTTTTTATTATTTTATGGTCCTCTATCGCGTGGTACTATGCATTGTAGTTTAAAAAAAAAAAAATAAATTTTCTAACAAACTTTTAACATCCTGTATCTTGAAAACAAAAGGCGATCGGACATTAGCGTATATGAACTTTTTTTATTATTTTATGGTCCTCTATCGCGTGGTACTATGCATGGCAGTTTTTTCAATGTCACCATGTATACATATTTTTTTAATGGAAATTATTTGTTAAAAGTTATAATTATTGCTAATTGTCTGGGAATCTTGACAGTATAATTGGGCGTGTGCCCGTTCTGTCAAAATAAATAAATAAATAATAAAATAAAAATTTAGTTTTTTGAACTAATTTCTTACTTTCATTTATAATAGCCCCCCCCCCCGGCCGAGTTTGTCCCGCCTTACCAAAATTAAAATCTGGTCACCTTAATTCCCACTGTAGGTGAACACTCCATTTTCCATTTTCTAACCATTGATTATTACGGAAACAAGCATATTGGCTGGAGCAAATATTGCTGATCAGTAATAATCTTAATGAATGATAAATAAAGAATTAATATAATAAAATTCAACACAAAATTAACCATACAAACTCAAAATAAACAATAAACGCTAGCGGCTTCCGTATTTGGGACCCGCAAGCCTAGATTTTATTCGATAATAATTATACAAACAAATATTTTTGTTGGACGATGTCAGTCAGTTGCTTATTTTAATTTGATTTGATTGAAATTAATTTCTGTGAAGCAAGAAAATATGTGCGTTCATAGCCACTTAAAACTGAAATACTTTTTGATCATACGTTACATAACTTACGTCAGAACATGTGATCAACAATTTTGCATAACTATTCTGTGTTCATCCAGTTCTGGCAGTAAAGCCAAGTTCTTTGATATAATTTTATTATATGGTTGCATTAGCGACCTGCTGGCCACTAATGAAATGTGTTATCCGAATTGCAGATTTTACTGTCAAAACTCGGTGACTACCCTATTGTAGTTAGTTATGTTTTTCTATTTTTTTTTTAATGATATTAGTTACTAAATATTACGCCCATTCTATACCCGTTTGCTGTTAAATAATGGCCTTCATAATTCACATTGTTCAATAATGATTTATGCCTCACAAGCTGTACTCAATCACAAAACTGCGGATCCCATTACTCACGGTTTTCTGCCAAACGCGAAGCTACAAATCCTTTATTTCAAAGTTTAATTATTAGCTAGCAGCTATGCACGGGTACGTCATGTACCATGTACCGTAGTTATTTTATTCATTAAAAAATTGTTGATAGCCGTCGTGAACTGTGCTAATTCGTCGCTTTATACGTTTTTAACCTACACCAAAAAGTAAAAAGTTCTAAAAAATATAAAGTAGTATTTTAATGTGTAATGACTTGAGCAAATTACGACACTCGTCTTCGTTCGTGTCGCAAACTTCAACCACGCTAAATAATAGCTATTGTAACACGCTAATTGAATTATTCTATACAACATTAAATGTCAACAATATGTGAATCACCCAGTATAATACATACAATTTGAAAACCGTAGGTACCTTAAAATGACATTCATATCGTTGTATTTAGTACTGCGGGAGTATTCAAAATAGCATATTTTCATAAGCATGTTGTCTATTTGTTTATTTTCTTGGTCGTATAATACAATCAAAAATGTTTAATGACTTCAGCAAGATGAAGACGAATACGACTTTTGATTCAAACGATCGTGATTTATAATAGTAACGCATTTTTAATTTCAATTTCTGGGTAGTTATTTAACTTAAATGTCGATAGCTTATTGTCCTACATTACAAATAAAGAAATGATTAGTAACATTCGTGCCATCCTAGAAATAATGCAGACGTGTGTTTGGGCAACTCATAGCGCAATAATATTACATCCACGGTGGTAAGGTGAATGACCATAAAATTAAAACGTGATTATTATGCAATTTTTAATTTATTTAATTAAATTATTTAATGTACTTATACAAATACCTTGAACAGAATGCTTTGAAACTAAAATATTTTCCAATTTGTGCTCAGATTATTCTTAAAATCTTACATATCTTACTGTGACTGCTACAAGGAAGAACAAATATTTTTCCGTTTTTGTTTATTGTTGATGAAGGAATTACATTATTTTAAATGTAGAAGAAATGATGATTTATTTGGAAAGTAATTAACTTGTTTTAACTTAAAACTAAAACTAACTACCAGTTTAATAATTCTGTACCAAAATCTAAATTTCTAATCTTTACAACTGAAATTGTTGCTAAGATATAGGATATAGGGTCGCCAAGCGCAATAATTCCAAATTTTCAACTTTTATCCCGCATCCCGATTTCCCGATTCAAACTCCATCGGACGCAAAACCGTTTTGAATTTTAATATCAAATCTTGGTCTGGATGTAAGTTTTGATCTTTGATCAAGTCCAAACTTGAGTTTCTGATCTTCGGTATGGATTGGAATGTTAAATTTCAAACAAGAACTTAATTTTTAATCCTAAATCGCTGGCATTCAACGTGTAACTCAAATCTAAAGTGCTTCTTCAATCTTAAATTCTAAAGTTTAGTTTGAAACTTAAAATCTCAGGTTATTGAAGACATAATCTTTGTATGAATTATTTATTAAATAATTAATTATTGGAAGATGGAAGATATAATTGCGTTTGACACACAAAATATATGAAGGAACCAAATTTGGGCATTAAACGTCAAGCTTTCAAATATGATTTCTAAAAACAAGTTTTGAAATTCGACTCATTAGGTTTTTAAATTATGGGTATGAACTTGCTGCTTGTATAGGTCCTGAAGTCAAGTTCCAGTTTTTGCGGATTCGAATCGTTATAAATTCATACATACGAGGTAGAGTTAAATGAAAACTTTAAAAGTGCCATAAAAAATGAACCGAACAGAATCCTGTCTGTTGGCAGATATATTATTTTTGAGATGTAGAAGGCCTTGTTAATGACGTATCTTAGCAATGATTGAAAATGTTGTTAAGAACTTTTGCCACGATATGAAGCAAAAGGAGATGCCTTTCTGGCAAGGATTGTGATTGGGGACGAGTCCTGGGTACACTATCAACAACCCGAAACCAAGAGAGCAAGTAAGGAATGGCGTCACACCAGTAGTCGCAGGAAAGGTCATGCTGACCCTTTTTTGGGGTGCAAGAGGGGTAATTTTGGAGGACTAGGACTACATGCCTAATGGGGTTACTGTTACTACTGCCACATATTCAGAACTTAAAAAAAACTGTCTTAAGCCTGCTATCAGGACCAAAAGACGCGGATTTCTGAGTACTAGCATTCTTCTACAGCACGACAACGCAGGGCCACATACTGCACAACCAACGGTGGCAACCATCAATGATTTGAAGTTTGAGTATCTACCACATCCTCCTTATTTTCTTGATCTTGCTCCAAGCGATTATTATGTTTTTGGTCCTCTTGTATCCTAGGGTGTCAAGGTTACAAATATTTTTCACTTTCTCATATCTGAAGCTGAGTTCCAATCCTTTTTCTTTTCTTTTAGAATAGCTTCCACAAAGCTGTTCCAAATTCTTCTAGGCTTGCTTCTTCTATTTTTCTCTATTGTTTTTGTTTTCCAAACCCTCTTTACTCGTTTGTCTTTTCCCATTCTTATTAGGTGCCCAATTCAACTCAACTTTTTATCTTCCAATACTTCCTTTGCTGGTTTCTCAGTTTTCTTCTTATTTCATAATTTATTTCCTTGCCAGTTCTTTTTACACTCTTCTAAAGTATTTCATCTCAGCACTCTCAGCAGCTTGAATTCTATTTTCTTGTTGATCTGTCAGTATCCAGTTTTCTCTTCCGTGTAGCAATACTGGTAGGTATACTGATTTATAAATGACCATTTTTATTTTCTCCGTTATTTCTTGGTGTTCTAGAAACTTTTTCTGTAGTGCGTAGAATATTCTATTAACTAACTGAATTCTCTTGTTAATTTCTTCTTCTCTATTTCTCTTGTTATCAATTATACTTCCTAAACAGTTATAAATTCAAGTACTATTAAATTCTTCAACCTCTTGATAGTTTTAGTAAATCATAGTTTTATCAGTAAAATTCGGCAATAGTTTGTTATACTTCACAATATGTATAAGAATTTCTTCTTCTTCTTCTTCTTCTTTCTCTTTTACCCTCATATATTACTTACAGTGTCGAGGGGACCGGGCACACAGAGCGGTCACCCATCCAAGTTCTTGCCAAGCAGACTCTTGCTTAACTTTGTACATTTCAGTATTACGTGCACTCCCACTCTGCCGTACTGTCGGTTGTATATGAATTTCAAAATTTTGAATATCTCATTGCGAATTGTTTTCTGTTTTTTTATACGGTTTTCTTGATTTCCGCAAATGCGTCTATGAATAATCGCAGAACACCAGATTTACAAATTTACATTCTTGGAGATCGATATTTTTAAAAAATTACATTTTCAAGGACTCACTTATTTGGAGAGATAGTTTAAATGTAAGATATTTAAGTAATTATAAAAATTCTGCTGGTAGAAAATTATCTGTTTGGTCACTGATTCAAATCCTTGCGGAGGTAATATTTTTCATGTACAGAATTCGTTAAAATAATGATATTTTTTCTCATTATAATTTATAATACGTCCATCCATGTTTGGAACTTACCTAATTGTATTTTAAAATTTGAATTTTAATATTTACATATTAAGTTGTATATGATTAAAACGAACATACGAGTATAACGATGTCAAATATTATAAAATTTTTTGATGTAATTACAAACTGTAGAACTAAGGCTTGGTCATGAAAAAAATGACAGTTTAAGTATTGTAAATTCTGGGAGGTTGGGGGGATCTTGTATATCGAGTTATTTAAATGTGATTAACGTCTTCTATACTTCAATGTTATGATTTTTGTTAAATACGGCCCGTAATTCATGGAACATTATCAATTTTCTTGTGAGACAAATTTCCAAAAAATATAAATGTTGGTTTTTGCAATATAACAAAAATATCTGGTTTTTATATGTGATATTTGGTTATATTTGAAGGTTGATTTTATCATTTGTTTATTGATTGTCTTAACAATAACAAAGTTACGTGTGAATTCATCTATCAACAGAAGTAAACGATTGACTAATTTTATGACTATGGTATGTTATTATGTCAAAAAGTTATTCAATTTTTAAAGGTAGTTTATGTTGTTAGTGGAAAAATATTAGGAGTTAAGTAATATGCTTTACTTGGCGTGGTTGTAGATTATTGCTACGTTCAGACTACAATTTTTCATGCTGGATAGAGTAAATCTGATTTACCTCCCTTGGCATGTAAATAACTCTTAATCAAGCACAAGGCCTCATAGAGAGTTTTTGTGTTTTTACTTCGTAATTCATTATTAAGTCTGAATAGGCAACACATTATATGTCGCAAGTAAACCTTTAAGAAAGCAGTATGGCTAGTTGCCTACTCTACTTAATGGGTCAGATTGGAAATGGGCACCCTGTATAGATACATTAGAATTGTTTTGAATATTTGACATACTTTAATTTAATATACTGTGACAAATTTTCTTCGTTGAAAACAAAAATGATCTTCCATTCTTTAATATTGAAGCTTGATTAAAAAACAACAGAAGGACAGTGTTCAGGATTTATTCTAAAGCAAAATGTCCCTCAAAGAAACTGACTAGTACACTAATGATTTTGATTAGCTCGCTTAGAGTTATTTATGTGCTGCAAAAGTAAAACATTATAAAAGTAAAATCAAGTTTGACAAGATGATCTACGCTTTAAAAATACCGAAGTTTTAAATTTTTGCTTTCCATTTTGCGTTCAGTTTATATGTATGACAATTACAATAGATACTAACTAAAAATGGGTACTAAATTTAATGTAATTTAAGTTTTTGAACTTTTAGTTTTAAATAGTATATGGCAACTTCGACTTCCTTTTATTACATATTTTTTAAACAGCCGAGTTTATTTATGGAGGCTAATTTATGACTATTTTATTATCAATTCTTTTAAAATAACTAATTTCTTTTATAACCAAAGAAAGGTGCATATTCTAAATTAAAGATAATGCATTATATAAAAATCTTTGGTACTTTTCTGTTAAGGCTGAGCTTTCATTTGGATTTTTAGTTATTTCTGTTTTCAATGTTGTAGTATTTAGAATAAAATTCGCATATTTAAATTATCCTTTGTCAATAATCTATTTCCGAGAAAAAAAGTCAAGATGCAAGCATCGATTTCGAGAAGAAATATTTGAATTTTCTGAGGAGGAGGTAAAACCAGTAGGCTCGGCATCGTCTCTAATTAAGGATCCTTGTTCCGGAACCCAATCCGGATTCGCATTGTAGCGCAGTGTAGACCGACACGATTACAATTAGTGACGTCACGCCGCGAATATGTGTCAACGAGAACGACGAGGGTGAGAATTAGGTTCGTTACGGCGAGGGTAGCTTTGGATTTATCATGTTATTGGAAACTACTTCAACAAACATGATAGCTCTATATATTACGTTACTACTACTTTCTCGCTACTACTTCTGCCAATAATTCCCGAAACTTACTTTTATTGTTTGTTCGATAAATTATTGTTAAGTGAAAGCTTAATTAATTGTAAGGAGGAGCAGGATTGCTAGTTGTTAATTCTCGAGGATGTTATAACTTTGATTTACTTTTCAAAAAAGTCAATTGATAAGCAATAGCTAATTTTGGCAAACGTCCGATTTCCATAAGCAATAAATCTTTTTTGCCCTTTTTGTATTCCAGGATTTTTTTGAAATATTTAGAACGAAGTCCTTTTACAGAAGTTAGTTGCATAATTCGTATTGTAACTTCTTTCATTACCTGAAAACCTTTTTTTCTTGGTCGTAAATTATTTTTACCAAATTTTCAGGCAGTTCCAATGCTTAGGTAGATTTCAGGATTTGCAAACATTTCATTATTTTATGAAAATTATACTAATTGAGAAAAGTTCATATTCCTGATTGAAATATGTTCACTCTGTATTTTTTCAGGCAATCTTAGTCTGTTTTGGAAGGTTCAGATGTTTTCAGACATTTTAGTTTTTCTAGGATTTTTAAAACCAAATGTATTTGGAAATTTTGTTTAAGTGTTACCTTGAAACTATTTTAAGCAGTTTTCTCAAAGAGTAATATGATTACTGGTCATTTAGGTCTAAATACTGTTTTATTAAAACCAATGATCAAGGATTATTTTGTACTTCAATGTTAATAAGCTATACAGAAATAGTGACCCCACTGAAAACGTACAGGTTTATTGTATTTGAAACAAGAAAGACAATGGCCAGTAAATATAAATAAAGTATTTCATTTCGTTTAAAAGAAGAATAGAAATAACCTTTGGTTGAGAGGTAAAAGTAAGTTCTGTTTCTGTACCCATCTATCTGATTACCCACTGACCCTTTTACGAAATCAATTTCGGTCCTTTCAGGGGAGAGTTATCACATGAACATAAGTCAGTCACTCTTTAACAATTTATAGTAACAGCGTGATTAATTAAATACCAGTTAATACCACGTACAACTAACAACGCAACGATAAGCCTCAAATTACAATTGTACTTTCAACTTTATTGTATTTTCCTTTCGTTATTTTACAATAAATTAACAAATATTGAGTCATAAAAAATATTGGTAATCTGCATGCACTCATGAACACAACATAAATATTTAGAAACGTAACGTAATAGCTAGCAATTTAAAATTGGAACAAAACGAACGTGCCGAATGTTCCTACATTCGTACATCGTACGTTCCTAAAATAGGATCAAATAGGTAGATAGCATTAATTAAGTTTTTAACATACAAAACGGGCAGAAGATAAGATATTAATTTCGGAAATTATTTTACCAATATCTATCTATAATCGTTCAAGCATCCGCCGGTTTTAAATTGATAAAATCCATTTATAAAGGACGCTTGAGTTCACTTATACTGTATTAGCAATCGCTTTATGTGATATAGGTCCAAATCCCCTCGCAGCAGTCTATCATACGGGGTGATCCTTTAGGGGTAGGTGCTTCTGGGGAACATAGAAATCACGACAGGCGCCAAAACGATGCAATTTACAGGGGAACCGCCCACCCGTCACTTGTTAAATTAAGAATATGATTCTCCAAGTTAATTTTAATGTCCTAAACTGAGACTCTTAATTGCAAAACCTTTCTAAAATTGTCTCGTTTTTGATAGGGTGTGTAAGAGGGCGACGTGATTTTTACCAAATTATTTGGATGGAGAAGATATTTAACCTTCTGAGTATAAAGTTATGTTTTAATGGTTGTTTGTTGTATTACTTTGTCATTGCAAAAGTTATGTTGTTAATTATTGTTTTTGTTATTTACAAAATAAGAAATGTTACGCAATGCGTTCTATAAACATAAACTAATCTTTTGTGGTAAAAATAATTTTAATGTGGATATGCAAAGCAATGTCATTTTTAAGTTTTAACTTAAAAAAGTTCTGGAAAACCTCTATAATCAGCTTTTTCAAATAATTTGGTGAATGAAGAACGTATTTTTATGGGTTTTTGATCAACATTTTTTAGTAAGTCGTTTAAGGGAAATCTCCCCAAAGAACTTTTACAAATTTGTTAGCAGTTAGTTGTTAAAATACATATTTCTGGCGTTTCTTATTTTTTAAAGATGCTTTTAGGTTTCAATTAGATAAACTTCCATTTTAGATTTAATGCAACATTACTCTTCCATTATACTTTGAAAATTGGAAGGCGAGTAATTGCCGATTTAAAATTTTGGACGGCGCGGCGCTGCAATTGTTTAACGTTGGATCACAATACTTCTGCATTTGGTTAAACTGTGTTGTCTTTAGTGTTGCCTATGTTAAGTCGTAAATTAGTAGTTTTTATTAAACATATAACATACATACATAATTAATACATTATTATTATTTATTTTACTATCACACGAAACTAAACTATTTCCTTTTGCAAGAAAATCATTCAAATATGACATGTTCACGTTTATCCTGCTGTTATTAATCAAAAGTGGTTATTGATGTGATACTAAAGTTTGGCTTCTTTTTTCTTTCAATTTTTATTTAGCAGTTTTGCAATAATTATTCAAAATTTTTGTCCAATTTAATTACTAATTTTTAGAGTTTTTAGACCTTAAATAGAAAACATTATAGAATGGGTTAGCGCAACTGCATTTCAGATCTGAAACACTAAACCGGAAATGTAATAAGCAAAAATAACTAAAAATACACAAAAACAATATTATAATGTTAAGCTACAATTTATTTCGAAGGAATTATCAAAAATTATTTAAAAATATCTTTAGAATTAGGCAGTCAAAATCTACGAAATTAAAATTATAGTATATTACATTACAAGTCATGAAAGTGAAACTTTGCAGAAGAGGAGGCTTATTGAAGAGTACGAGGACGCGTAGCGTCCGAGTATCTCTTTAAAGCCTCCGAGTCAAGCAGAGACACTTTCATGACCAGTGATGTATTATATTTTTTCTGAAATCGTTTTTCTAAAAACTAAAAATAGATTTAAACTGAAAAAATATATCAACATCAGAGTCGTATGAGAAGTTGATATCCATGACAATGAATTGTCAACAAATTTTTTAAGCGTCACAATTTGTGTTGTAAACAGTTGTAAAGTGCTTTATAATATGGAAAACACTCTTCCCACTGGAATAATTGAAGAAGCTGCTGCTGCAGTGGAAGAATTGCTTCCGGATAAGTCCAAAGAAAGATATGAGAAACAATATGCAAAGTTCAAAAGCTGGTGTAATAACAAAAAAGTTAATCAAGTTACGGAAGAAGTGATGCTGGCTTTTTTTGCTGGAGAAAGTAAAATTTACAAGTCTTCAAGCCTCTGGAGTATTTATTCAATGCTTAGAGCCGTGCTGTTAATTAAAGAAAACATCAATATCGCAAATTATTTAAAGTTAAAATCATATCTGAAAAGAAAATCGGTAGGATATGAAGCAAAAAAGTCCCGAGTATTTTCAAGAAATGAGATAAACGAGTTTCTTCGAAAAGCTCCCGATCACGACTTCCTATTGTTAAAAGTAAGTAGTTTTAATAAATAAATTATAAAATAATCTAAATTGGCGGCTTATATTTTCAGGTTGTATTAATTTTTGGACTAGCCGGAGCATGCCGTTGCGATGAGTTGACGAAGATGACTCTAGATGACATTGAAGACAAGAATGATACTCTCATTGTGAACATTCCAGATTCGAAAACTCACAAACGAAGACGATTTTTAATTTTGGACGATGTTGGCGAACCCGGAAATATTGCCTTATATAGAAAATACCTAGCACTTCGCCCTGCTCATACACCACACCGGCGTTTATTTGTTTCATATAGACAAGGTAAATGCAGTATTCAGGCTGTAGGAATTCATACCTTCGGAAAGATACCTGCTAAAATAGCTGGTTTTCTTCATTTACAAAATGCAGCGGAATATACGGGCCATGCCTTGAGGAGAACATCAGCAACTTTGTTGATTGATGGTGGAAGTGGCATAGAAGACCTTAAAAGACACGGCGGATGGTCTTCTACAGGAGTAGTGGAGGGCTATGTAGCCGAATCATTAGAAAATAAAAGAAAAATTGCCAAAAAGATACAGCAAGGTCAAGGTGCATTCACGGAAAATAGCGCGAGTGAAATTCCTTCAACAAGTGCATTTGATCAGACTGCTGTAGCTGACAATGTTAATATTCCTAACATGGATGTCAACGAAAAAGTAGTGTTGTCAAACATAGCTAACGCAACAGAAAACAGAAATAATAATGCTTTGAATTATATACCTGGAATAAACTTTTCTAATGTGCATAATACTAGTGTCGGCAGCATTAACATTAATTTTCATTTTAATAGTTCTAATACCAATTAATAATTTGTTGTATTTCATTGTTAGTGTTTTTAATTATATTAAATAAACGTTTCATAAGATAAGTGACGATTTCTAATTCAATTGCAGTCTAAAAATGACAGATGAGTCTTGTAAAGTGACAGATGAGTCTTGTAAAAATCATGAAAGTGACTAGTCTTGTAAAGTGACACTTTCATGACCAACTTGAGTTCTGTCATGACAAGCTTTCTTGACGATTTCAGAAAAAAACAATTTACTGGAAAATTGTTTACAAATGACTAAAAATAATCTTGGTTTTGGGTATTTCATGTTTTGAGAACGTTTCCATCAATTTTACAATTTTTAACCTAAATTTTCATCGCAATAAAGACGAAAGGACAATTTTATAAAAAGTTAACATCCATCCGGAGACACCCTTTGACTCTTTAGTTTTGTTTCTTACTTCGTGCAATAAATTAACAAAGATTTCTTCTAAATTCTATTTTCTATTTCTTACATACTGCGTGATAAATTGTCAAGTAAAACTTCATAATTATAATCTTTACGTGAACTTAAATATCTACATTAATGAAGTGATAGAAAAGGGAACTTATAATAAATCGCAAAAAGTAGGAATTAGCACCTATAAATTAGCTAATCGCGTTGGTCATACATTGGAAGTGAAATGAAAAGCATAATAATAAAAAAATGTTGAGGCATCCTACTAGCAGAAATTCGGAGTCCTTCCAAGAGTGTACGTATACATACACCCTATTCTTGTTCTTTTATGAAAATTTTCTTAAACATCTAGAATAGTGTTTTCGTAGGAATATGGGAATTTTTTTAAATTCCTTTGTATGGCGAATACTTTCTTCGAAGCCCCGACTTTCTAGACTGTTTCAAAATTTTTGATAGCCATACCAAGGGGAACTTCATAAATCAATTTCTTGTTAGGGTGGATTAATCTCTATCTTCCCTTTTGTATATTACACAGTCTTTTATGCGATTTGGCTTGTTTAACTATATATACCCTTCCATGTTTTCCAAAGCTGCAGTTACTAATCCCCATTCTCAGAAATATTTAGATGTAGGGTTAATTATTAACTAAAATAAAAATAATGCAGAAAGCTCAAATAGTTACTTTCCCAAGTCTACTGAATAGTAGAAGTGGGCAGCATATGACCGTGATTTCGCAGTATCTTGCTGCCCATCAGGTACATGCAAAAGAGGGAAAGAACTAATAACTAATAAAATAGTTCCAGGGGACGAGAGGCAACAATGGCCCCATCCATATTAAGCCTGCTGAACGGTGTGAGTTGGTTGCGTATACCTGATGAGTAGCAAGAGTAGACTTCCGAAAACATTTTTTTATCTTTTGGCTTATTCTTATTTTCAGTTACTAATTTCCAATTTACATAGATCTTTCATCGCTTCGTTCATTCATCTTTTCTTTGGTTGTGCTCTTGGTCTGCAGTAGGTCAATAGGTTTCCATTTGGTAATTTTCTTTATAGCTCTATCATCCAGGGCCGATTTATCCATTAGGCAAGAAAGGCAGCTGCCTAGGGCGGCAGTCTGATGAGGGCGGCAAAATAAAAATTAAACATTGTGTCTTAGAAACAATAATAGATAGGTGAAAGAAATTGTTCCCAGAATTGAAGTTTTATTTTGTTAATAAAAATATGCTGTTATAATTTTATTTTTTAATTAGAGGGGGCGGCAAAAAAAATATGCCTAGGGTACTAACATGCCTTAACGCGGCCCTGCTATCATCTGTGGCTCTTAACATAAGTCCTAACCAAATTACCCTTTGCGCTGTGATTGTCCATACTATATGTTTTCCCTCGATATCCTCTGATATTTTATGGTTCATGTTTCTTCTAAATTCATTTACGCTTATTGTTATTGCGCGGACCCAATCAAAAATTAGCTGGCCCGCTCTTGTGCCCATCCAAGCACACATAATAAATTAAAACCGTTGCCTCTTTTATAAAAGATCCTGATTGTTTTGTGTGTAATTATTGGTGAATGGAAATATCCACCGATCCACCCTAAAATTGTTCAGACCCTGTGTCTACCTAAGTGTCTAGTTATGTAAGTTCCTGGAAATATTAAAAGTAATTTCTCTCTTTCTGCTTACATAACTGCTGATCGTATCGTAGTTTTCTAAATATTCAGTTTAGTACTTTGGCTAATATTGTTACCTTTGGAATTTTTTATACATACATGTTGTCCCCCGAAATTTTGAATACGGGCATTTGAATGCATTGCTTGGCGCTTAGTTACCACGATCGATTTTTGCATAGCTGAGTCAAATATTTTAATTCGCTAAGCAACGGGAAATAATTAACAAACACATTACATTACTCATATTCAAAATTTCAGAGGACAACGTGTATAGTCAGAACTCTTTACGATACAGGGTGTCCCAGGACGTACCAGAAATATCTTAGGAATCAATTGGGTAACTCATTTGAAGTCAAAAAGTCTATATAAACGTATGTCCTAATGACAACGGCTAAGGAGTTATTCTTTATTTTACAATTTGTGATTAACATATTCATAAAAGTAAGTTTAGGAAAATAAACTTCTTAATATTATACTATCATTTAATTATGTATAAAAAATGTTCGAAATTATCCTCATTGTGATCGATTGTTGGGTTCTTAATAAAATTTCTGGCCTGTTTCGAATAGTATTTGCGGACTGTTGTATTCTACGACCTAAATGCTCTACAGTTTGCACTTTGGTAGCATAAACTAACTGTTTTATGTGGCCCCAGGGGTAGAAGTCCATGGGAGTGAGGTCTGGTGAACACAGTGGCCAGACCATTGGACTACCTGTTCCAATTCATCCCCCTGGGAAATGTGCGTTAAACCAATTTCTTACTCGTATACATTTCACGCCTAATATTTAGCGGGATTTTCTAAACATCCTCGTAATTTTCAGCGTTCAAACGTTGTAGTAATATAAATGATCCAATTAAGGGATCATTTAAGATAGCAGCTACCACATTCACACTAAATCTGTGTTGGAAACGAGAGCGTTGCCTTAAATGAGGATTTTCTCCTGTCCATTCATGGAATGCCGACATGTTCTCTTAACTGTTGATATGAATTGGTAAAAACTTCACGAGTGGGTAATGTTCTATTGGAATACCTTCTTCTGTATTCTTCTGGCGCCGCTAAAGCATTGTTGTCACAGAAACCACACATATACACAATATCCGGCACTGGCGTGCGGTCCATGGAAGCAATGGAAGCACCGCTTCCATTGCCTTCATTCATAAGGCAAAACAATATAATTTATTAACATACTGCTGAAACGCGGAATATGCCGATGTTCACGGGGAGTATCGGCATATTCCGCGTTCGAAAATAATCTCAGCATTGTTAGGGAAGTTAACAAACCGTTTTAATACAACAATTGCAACTATTTAACTTTTAAATATGTTGATAGTTAACTCTAAAAACAATATGTCAACAATAACGTACAATTGTTTCGCAATTGAATAGTATTCTTAGCCTAGGTGATGTTCCTCGAAAAATTATAAAATCAAGAATAGCTCCTTAACGGTTGAGTTTATAATATGTTTATACAGACTTTTTGACTCCAAATGAGTTTCTAGCTTCTACCATTTCGATAGTTTATCTGCCTAGACAGTTGAAAGTTCAGATTTATTACCACCATTCCCCTCTTTGAAGTTTTGTCTTTAACAGTTTCTAGATTTTGCCCCATTTTGTTTTTAATATAGTTCTCGCCGACTACTATATTATTGGCATGTGCTAGTATTTCAACCTCCCTTCTTATCCGTCGTTATGTCTATAAAGAAAATGCAAATTAACCTTATGTTCATAAACTTTTTCTATTGCTTGCGTTGTTATATAGATAGCACCGATGGTTGCTATTAGCGTCACGGTATCAGTAAATTCCAGACAAAGGCGGACTATCAGTAAAGTGGATTCTAGGCCAATTATAATTATGCATCCCTTCATTTTAATTGCGAATTATCTGTATCGTCTACACAAGTAGGACTACAGATCAATACTTCTAAAACGAAAGTAAACACGGGACAACACTTAAATATAGTAGTGAACAATGGGACCCTAGAACAAGTGGAAGAATACGTATACCTGGGCCAGTAAATTAAACTGAACAAAGGAAATTAAGAAGCAGAAATTAAAAGAGAAATAAAATTAGGTTGGGCTGTGAGTGGTTGGTAGACTGAGTCATATACTGAAAACCAAAAAAATTCCCCAATACTTTAAAACAAAAATATTCGAGCTAGTGTCCTGTGTGTTTTAAGTTATGAAGTCCAAATGTGGACGTTAACCAAGAAAAATATACAGAAACTAATAGTCGCACTTCGCACAAAGTGCAATGCAACGAGAAATCATAACCATAAATGATAGAAAACGAAAACCCGGATAAGAGAAAAAATGAAGGTCAATGATATGAGACGATAAGTGTCATAATTAAAATGGCAGTTTTCCCGACAAAAGGATGCTAGAGCTTAGATGGAATTCATAAATGCTGAACTGGCACAAATGGATGGGCGTGATATGCTATAGGCGCCGGCCTAATGTGGAAAAGGAAAGCCCAAGGTAGAACAAACACAGTGGAACGAATTGATTGAAGAAGGTTAGCAGAAAAAGAAGCAGAAAAGCTGTACCGTCAACCTCCTGTACCTTTTTAGTGTTGATTATAATTTTCTTTCTTAAAAAAAATTTGTTTACTCCTTTTGCTCTTCCAATATAAATATTAATTAAACATAACCAGAACATTTTGGCTATACACTTTAGTCCAATGGCTAATCGGCCTCCTGATTCTGGATTCCAGATATTTTACATGTTTTGTAAAAAGTACATGTGATGGAGCGACTATGCTGATACTTATTGGTACGGAAATTCAAAAAAAAGGCTAAATTTAAGTAGAGCAAGGAGTGTCCCAAGTGCTAAAACATAAGAAAAACCAAAAGCGACATCTGACAACGTTACAGAGGTTTTTTCTTGAATGCTAACTTACGTGAACAAGTTAAGAAACACGCCTATTTCGTCTACAAAATCAAACTGAAGGAAAATCAGTGAGCCGAGAAATTACGAAGAAAATTGATTTGATTTGCGGAATCTTCGATGGATTTCAGTTTCTGTATTTCAATTACACATATATGGTTGGGAAACAATTATTAACACAGCTAAAAAGGTGTATTATTGAAACTTTTTGCAAAAAGCTGGCAGTGGAGCCAGTGATGCTGGAAATATTTCTAGGGTTATCAGTTATCAGTTTTCAGAGCCAATGTTCATTAGAAGTAAACAGCATAACTTCTACAATTTTTTGTTAGTTTAGACATATTCAATACCTAGTGTATTTTGCTGTAATTCTTAAATTTACATGACATGTCAATATCTACAGCTTCGCCACAGGGCAGCGACAAAACTTAGAACTAACTACTTAGTTATGTAAAATCTTAGAAAGAAGTACCTACATTCTCTTATGGAGCATGCTTGTCTTCGTTCAACCTGATCTCGATCATAGAATCTTTTTTAACAAAATAACGTTGTCACTCTTATTGTACACACAATTATTGTGCGATTTAGATGCCTGTAGATACTATAATGTTGAATATGGTAACACTATTCTCCATAAGCCTTGTACGTTTAAGATTAAGACGACTATAACCAAAGAGTATAAATATATATCTATTATATATTCTTTGCTATAACCGAATATTAAAGACATCCCAAATACATTTGCGCGTAATTTTTAATCAAATTTCTTTCGTGTTTTATAAGAACTTTTCACATATTAACAGTGTGGTGGCAAATATTTCCTAACTTTAATTTTCAGCAGTTCGATTTGCATGTCTAATATAATACGTATTTAGGCATTATGAGAAAAATTAGTTAGCCAAACGGCCAATGTTATATGGTAGCGCTTGACATGTTGGTACTAAGCATTTATAATACAAGTACATGCTGCTATTAGTCCTTAGTACCTATATAAAGTCGAAGGCTGCAAAATTCTGAATCGTTTTACACTGAAGACATTAAACTGTAAATGTTGTGTGTTTTTTTATCTTCAATTTATTTATCATTAACATGTTGAAAAAATCTATTAGTATAAAAGTAATTTTCATCAAAAATCTGCATTGTGTTTCAACTTAAGCCAAACCAAACTACGTATCACACGCCTGAAATGAGTTAGTTATGCTAAGCAAGATGGGAAAAATAGTTTTCTGAAGACCCAGATAAACTGAAAGAAACCTAAGACATCTGGGATTTAACAAATGATATTTCGCCGGCTTAAAGAGAACGGTGGATAGGCTGGTATCATAAAGGTAGAGATCTGGAATGAATGAAAATCAGATGGGTTATTCGGTTATTTAGAACTTTTTTAACATTTTTTGAAGAAGGTATCTTTGAGCTTTATAGATAATTTTTTATAAAATTCATACGTGTTCTTTCTTTCTGTATACAGATCATTTTAAGTTTTCAAAACTCAAGAAGTTGTTTTAAAAACTTCTATTAATAATGTACGAGTAATTTGGCTTTAACCTTGTTGCATTTAACTAACATGAATTGAAGATGTAAATTCTTCTTCTTCGCTTCCTTTTTAAGCCATTTATGTTTTGGATATTAATTATTAGTATGGCAGATTATGTTTTCTCCGGCTAGCTAGCAGATCCTCCCTGTTTCAAGGGTTTTTTTTTTCTTCGACTTTACTTGAATATAGCCAGAAGAAGCACTAGGCAAAATGTTGGCTCTGCTTATTTATTAGCTGTCTATTTCGCGAATAACTTCTTCTTCTAAACTATGGTTATTTAATCGACCTATGGAATTTTAAAATTCGTTTAAAATACTCATGTAAAAAGGTTTTATAGTTCCGGACTAACAACATACCGGTGTTCGGTGTCTCCTATTGCGAAAATACGCTATAAAGTCCAAAAGTTTCCAGCCCAAGGGTACTAAAGAGATAACAGAATCAAACAATATTTTTAGTGTTTAGTATATGGTTATCCTTTATATCAATACCAGTTTTTACAATGCTGAATTAACTTTTCTGTGCCATTGAAAAACTAATATAAATTTTTGTCCTTAATATTGCTTAAAGCATTCCTTCTTTAAGCAGATTCGATTTCAGTTTTGAAAAGGAAAAATAGTCGCTATGGACTAGATCGGGATTATAGGGTACCTAGGTGATTTAATTCGTAGAAACCACATTGCTGAGTAGACGCCTGCGTAGTGAAATAATCTCGCTTCCTGCGGCAATTGTTTTGAGCGTTTTGCTTGAATGGTATTGTACTTTATTCACGCATAATATTCACCAGTAATTTAGTATTTCATTTCATAAAGTTAATTAGTAGAATCCCTCGAAAATCCCGATAAATGGCGGCCATGATCTTTTTTTGGGATTTTGTCACATTTGTTCCTTTTGGCAGTGGGGATCGCCATAAATTTTCGATCAAGCAGGGGATCATGACAAAGAATCATTTATTCTAGTAATTTTTGTTGAATTCTCGCCTGTTTTGGCAAAAATGTTATGACCGCAAGATAATCAAATTTAAACATTTTAAAATAGTGGGTAACAACACTTCTATCAGCGACGCTAGCAGGGGTGCTATTAATGCTAGAGACGTAAAATTTTAACTGCAGTGAAACAAAACATAGGGTAGAAGGTTAAACCTGTTAATTCCTTTTCTAACATGTTCAGATGGGAAACTTTTGGACCTTATTACGTACATCAGCATTGTTGGTTTTCACTGAAGGTTTTGAAGTGCAAGGTCATTTTGGAGATGAGTTTTGTCGATTGACCTTCTATAGATATCTTCGTGATTCTTGATAAATGTTGGATAAATATTTGTATAATATGTTTAAAAAATAAAATTTTTCTTGTAAAATAAAATACAGGATGATCCAAAATTAAATAAAATACCATCTATTGTGATGGGAACTTTCCGTTTGTGTTCTTTATAATAGAATTTTATTGTAGATATTCTACTGTGGCTGAAATCGCGAAACGATTTCATAAAAGCGTTTCGTTTAGTTTCGGGTAATTGCTTCTCTACAAGTGTATTAAGATAAATCCAAACTTTTATAGGATATTGGCTTCCGTTTGAGTTACAGATATGAATTTGAGCGTCTGAGATTTGCAATAATCAATATGCCGTAGGATTTAGATCCCGTACAATAAGGAACAAATAGAGCGTGCGGCTAGAGGATAGACTCAATAAAACAAATCCCATCTGCGGAATACGGTGTCGTGAGTCCCGAGGGAGGTCCAGGCGAGGACATCGCCATCATGCCGGATAATAAATGTCCAAAAACGCAAATACGGAGTAACATTTGCTCGTAACGGCCGTCTAAGGCCGTCGTTTTATTATTATGCGGAAACAGTAAAAAAGCAGATGACGGTCAGTCTCGGGCGGTCAGTGGGGCCTTCTTTATGTGCGGCGCATCTAATTACGAGGCATCGGCTGATTATTGCCATCGACCCCAGACGTTCGATCGACGTAATGACAAGAAGTCGTATTCACATATTGTGTATTCCGCCTCCGGCGAGGGCCGTAATGGCCCGGGGCCGGCTTTATCGCAGCTATCGGAATGAAGCTCTCCGTTAGGTGCCTCGCAGGAAGGTGGCCGGCTATTTATTGACTGGACATCGCCCATAAAATATATCGGATCCGGGTCCGGCACATAATGTCTGTTGTCGTAAAAAGTTAGCGTCGCACCGAGCCATGCGTCATTGCGACACACACACTGATACAAACAGCCAGCTCCTTATCTACTACGGCTCGTATTTTCCGAGCCGCCTTTCAACTGCAGCTTTTTTTCTTCCTTGCGCCTCCTGCGACTGACGTTTATAGTAAAATTGACGTATACGTCGCACATAAAGGCCGTATAATGCCGCGGTTTGCCCACCTTGACCGCTAACGACGGTGTCCGGGGGTCGCGGCCCCAGCCCCATTCTTCTCGTAGCTAATTGAGCGAAGGCGATCACCGGACCTCACAATAATGAAGTTACGTTGGTGTCGCTAATGGCCACCCCCAGATAAAGCGGTAAAATAATGATCACGCACCGGTGCTGAATTTATCACGGTTGTAAATAACTGGACGCTTTGTCGCCGCGATTAGTGTCATTAAACGCAATCATCGCTCTTTATGGGGTGTAAATGTTGTAGGTAATATTTTGACCTGCTGGTTCTTATATCTTCGTTTATGAATGTTTTAAATCACCCTTCACGATTTTTTCTTTTTTCTACTAACATTTTTTCCCTTTTTTCATAAACGTATTTTACCTGCAGGACGTCGTACTTTTGAAATTCAATAGGTTAACTAAAATGTTATTTATAGAACATATTATATTGTCTTACTACTCTTTCGTTTCATTTTGACGACAATTACTGAGAGCAAAAATAGACATAGAATCAATTACCCTTTTCATCTTATTCAGTACCATTTATTTAGGGCCGAGAAAATAGGTAACAAAGTACACTAGCTTAGTTGATAACATTCTAGAAAAGATGTCCCCATCGAAGCTTTACGTTTCTTCCATTTTAAAGAAGAAACATGTTCGCGTAGTTTGAATTGGTTTACGCAATAAACGATGTTTTAGTTTTATTTGTCATTTACCGTTTCATCAGTACCTTAATGTAGCAATTCGCTGAATCTTGGTAAAATAGAAGGTTAACATTGAAAATACTATCAATTGACTTTTGACAATGTTAGAAAACAGAATGCTTGATGGATGATGGATTATGTTTGCTTTGAAATATATTGGCAGAAATTTAGTCAGTTGAGAGAAAAATGCTTCTCAAGACAATTGTCTTATAAAAGGTCACAGTCGGCGTTGCTGCGAAAATTCTTGTGGATAAAACTAAAAGAAAAACTACCATACATTGTCAACCAAACCGTGAACAAAGAAAGAGTGAAGATAATGAGACAATGAGTCGGATTGATGATGAGCATTCTCAACGTGTCTCTGGTTCGGTAATGCTATTTCCTGACCGGTACTCGGTTAGGCCAGTCTCCGGAGCCTCCGGAATACCAATAGGTCCGTGCCCGGACAAAGACATGAGAGGCAGCCGCGAGGCTGAGCGCGCCACTTAACCACGGCCCGGGGCTCGAGTTGCCCGCCCCTCGCACATAACTGTCAAGAGTTGTAAAGGGTGTTAGATAAAGTATAGTATCGAACTCTAATATAATAACGGCCGGAACAAGCTCGGCTATAAAGTATAAGACGGGCATAAATCAGCCGGATCCGGAGCGGGCCAATATGTATCATACGTGCTAAAATATGTGGAGCTTCCGGTGGCACGATGCGGCGTGAATCACGGTCCATCCGCATCCCTCGGGCCCGAGGTTAAGCGCTCGATTTGTCGCGCGGGGTCATTAAAGGCCGGCGGTCCCCTGGCGCTCGTCAACAGGATTACCCTCTAAACGTAATCCAATCACACGAACTTGACTTTATGTGACGCTATTGCCGCGGGGCCTACCTACGTCTTGTATCAGTCTCCTAGAACACCGACTGCACTTCCGGATAATGCGCTCAATCATCGGCCCTGCCGGACTCTACGGCCTGTATTTTGTCCGTTTATTTGTGACAAGAATCGCAATGGTTAGGGGTCGTTCGGACGGATATCGATTTGCCGCTATCGATATAGAGAGACACGACTCGGATCGCCTATTTACTGGAACGAACCCACATTTGATTCTGATTGCGTTCATATTTGTAAGCTTTGAAGTGGTTCTGCGGCGGAGACCGGATTAAACTAAACAAAGTATCAGTTAAGACGGACTCCCTAATCCTCAGTTACTGCGATTCCATTAAGGACATCGAGGGTGCATCGCTGTGCTATACTTTAAACTTATTATTAGATATGAGAAAAATCAACGCTATCATTTCCTTACTACGATACTACGAACTTTCAAATTTTAAACAGACTAGCTAAATGGTAGACCACCCAAGGAAAGACTCTTCTGCTTGTTAATCTAGCAATATGGAGTCGCTACATTATGCATGCATTCCTTATGCAAGCTATTTCGAAAAAAAATTCCATACCACAACGTTCACGGGCGCTGCCACCAAATTGCATTTGCTGCTGCGTTGTAACTTACATTGTTTACAAGTATGTATCTTAATTTTATTGCATTTGTATACTTGTTTTTCTTAGAAAACTAGATATCAACAGCTGAAGTGTACATATTCAAAACTTAGGGTATTGTTTCACACATTAGCGGAGTAATGCTATAGGCAAAAATAGAGTGTTGTCTCGGTTTTTGCTACACGTAGGTAATACCTTTGTAGCAAAAATAACGTTCTTTTAAGAGCTACAATTGAGGCCGGATTATTGTTTTCCGTCGTAAAAAAGGTAGTTTCCCCAATTTTCATATCGATATTTCGAAAACTTTTGAAATTACAGAAGAAAATTAAAATTAAAATTTGACACCCTGTATCTCCCTAAATATTAACTTTTGGACTAAGGTAATTTTAGGTAAATCGTAATACATATTTTCGCTTCACGAATCTACAGTTGGTATGTGTCCCATTACTTATGGACCACCCTGTATAAAATTAATAAATTTATTAAATGAACAATGATCGTCAACTTTTAACCCACAAAGGTTTTACTATTTTATATGTACGACGTCTAAAAAAAATAATTCAAATCGGAGTAGTTTGGATCACTTCCGAGATATAAACTATTATAATCGTAAGGTTACTCCACTACCACTACATATACTTTCCAGAAGCAGCAATGCAATACAGCTTAATATGAGAATGTTATTTATTTTTTGAAGACATTGAAAAAGTATAGTTTTAATGGTGTATTCGATATTCGATGATGTTGCGGATTAAGGCCGGGCTTTCCTTTCCTGATAAATTTAACTTTCAGACATTGACTGCGGAAACAATTGTATTAAGAAAGGTTCCCAAGGAAAACATCTGGAAGTTAAATTTATTAGATGGAAAGATTGGTCCTATTACTGTGGAAAAATGGTTTAATATCACTTCATCGTCATCCTCATCAATATAATCATCATCATCGAACTAAAACTACATAAATTATTTTGTTATTGATAGTAATCCGTAAAATGTTTTTTACATCCTGAATCTATCTTTCAATGTTTCATTCCACTAAAGAATTTGTTAGTAACAGCAAGATCGAACGAGGGTAGATGTATTCCCCAGTGACTACTAGGAGCACAATACTGTCATTAGTAACCACCATACCACGGTGATCAGCGCTCCAATAATAGTTAACATTCGGTTAATTTCCTCACTATTCGATCGTTACTTTTACTGGGAGGAAACAGCTAAAATGCATCGATCACGAGCGGTAGTCGCGGTTTCGTCGACTTGAAACAATGTCGTTAGTTGCCCGCATTTCAAATCAGCGGTAGAAGTGAGAACACACAGAACGGCACGGAAGAGCACCCCCTGTTCCGGAAATAATAGCGTATGCAGACCAGCTCTGTTTAAACGAACTCGTGATAGGGTCCGACACCGTTTTTGGATGCCGATGGTCATCAGCATTCGCCTCGGTGCTGTGGCAACCAAAGCGTGGAAATTGCCTATAAAGCCGACTGTATCTGTTAAGACACATGGGGATGATCCCGGACGATGTATCATGCGAGTGATGTGCAAATGCCGAACCGTAGGAGTCGATCGGCTGATAGCTGTCGCCTATAAAACCAGCGTAGGGCAAACAAACAAACAACAAGATAAAGAAAAGAGCGGATCGTATCTTCGGCTGTCGATGGCGTGTCACCCCTAACATACTGCCCTGGGTCCGCAATCCAATAACAGCCCGCGTGGACTGCATTATATTTAATTTGTCCTGTTTCAGTTCGAATATAAATATTCGATTCATATAAATCTGAACGGACGTGGGTCTCGGGTGTGGGTTTGGCCACAGTAAATCTTTCTCTGCCACCGGCTTTCCTACCGGATCTAAAAGAAATATTTCTTATTTTGCTAGATATATTAGAAAAAGCCTTCATGGCCGAATTTTAATTAAAGTATCCGCCCCTAAACCAAGAAACTAGTTGATAAATATTAAACAGCCAGGATGTAAACTGATTGGGAAATCGGGATTTCTACTTTGTTTCTGAAAATTGTATGTTTCTGTAAATGTGTAGCTGTAACATCATCTAGAGGTATAGCTTTTAAGTCAGTTTTGAATGACCTGTATTTAGACATAGGAATGTTATAAAAAGTTTAATTAAATCATTGATTTAAATTATAATAAATCATCATAAAAAAATACAACAGTATTGGATGTTTTTGAAGCTCCTTTCGGGCAGAATTTACAAAAGTGGTTGCAAAGAATTTTACTTTCCCTCTCCTTTCTTTCTTATATTTAACATTTTTGAAATATACTGTAACATACTGTAATTTGCAGATTTAATATACAGTATCGCTAATCAAATTTGTGATTTAAATAATCAAACAATAATTAACTTTCGGTAGAAATGCTTTCCTGCTTGTTTTACATTGTAAGTTAGAAAAGTACGAGCTTACAAGTGAAATTTCAAAAAATATGTGTCTTTAATTTTTAGCTTTAAGCACTTTTAGTTTGTTATTAATATAACATTGCCATCAGAAATCACCCCAATTTTTGGAAAACTTCTTTTGAAACACCAAACTTTATTCGTGAGAGGGAGAGAATATGTCAATCAAGATTTTCTTGTTGTTGATGATTAACAAATTTTTGCCAAAAGCAGATTATGTTGTTTATTTAATATAAACTCGAAAAATTACAGTAGGAAATAAGCCAATTATTATAGGCGCATTTGGCGGAGGCACTCGAGGCAGGGATGAATGGGGATGTTTGGTTTTATATGTGAACTACTTTTCAGTAGTAAATAAAAAACGTTTTTGGCTTTTAAAGAACTCCATTGAGTTGTTGCCTGTTACGCAGTGTTTATTTCAAATTTATATTCAAATTGAAAATGTGTAGTTTTATACTTGATTTGCTAAAGTGTTTAATTTACTTATTTCCATGGTGTATTTTGAAACGTTTACATATTTATTTTTATTCCACTTTTAAATCTTTTAAGAACTGTAAAAATTTGGCGAGTTAACCAATTTGTAACTTAAATCTTGTAAATACGAAATTCGCAGAATTATAGATAAACGTAAGAAAATCGAAGAATGAAAATTTTTAGCATAATAAGAACTACATATATGTATATTATACTGTTTGGCTCAAGATTTTTCTTAGAATTTTAGAGCTCTTATATTTGAAAAACTAGTTCACTGCTTCTTTGGGCAATAATTAGAATAATTCATTATAATTTCAGTTTACAGTAAAGGTTGACAGCCTGTAATATTTACGGAAATATTTGTTCTATTTTAATTGGCAATATTTCTATAGCTTACTTAAACATTTCAAAATTCCATATGAATCGATTCGTGAAAATTATTTGTCCGTATTTGTTTAACAATAATAGTCAATTAGAAACAGTAATCGCAGTAACTATCTGTAAAAGGTGAAGGTGGCTCTAAAATTTTCCATCTGTTCTTTATAATACTTGTATCCTCCTCGATCTCGATAATTTCAGTTAGGGGAAAACGAGAATCTTCAAGCTTCGATGCTGAACTGTTAAAGCTACATCTCCCTCGAGAGTGTCGTTAAAGCAAAGCTAAATTCTTTGGAACTAAAGTACCACGTTGCTACTTTATTTAAACTCATAGAAGTACACCTTTGTTCCTTTTATAGTTTATTTATTTACACAGTTGATGACATGCTCCAAATCGCTACATATTTGTTTTGTATTATTTATTTATGTTACATTATTATAACGCAAGTTAAAATGTCACAAAATGAATATTAGGCATTTTAGAGCATTCCTTGTTATTCTATAACGGTTTGAACCAAGAGCTGATAACGTTGATTAGATTTTTAGAAATTAAAACTTAAGAAAAAGCAATTCTGGTGGAGGTGCCTCATTAGCATTCGGTTAAGTTCGTGCTAAGAGAGAAATTCGGTTCCAATTCGCTTTAATTCTGGGAATGCATGCATTATTTATTAATATTTTACCATGAAATGCATTGACTTAAAAATTACACAAGTTAAAACGGTGTACAAAAGCAACTTACGTGTACAAATTACGAAATTCGCTTAGAATTTAGAATTTAGCACAACTTAAAGGTAAAGAAAACGTGAGAAAGTAAACATCCGTTAAAAATGAAATTCTTTTTAAAAGTATTTATATTAAATGTAAATTTTCACCCGAATGTTCTTGATGGAGGTATCTTAAAGTGTTAGAATTTCTCCAAAAAAGCTGATTTGATTTCCTGAATGAATTCGAGGTTTATATTCACTAGAGTGCGCTCAGTTTAAAACTCTGAACTTCAAATTCTGTAAATAGGTAACGTACAGTGCAACGCACAGGCGATTTCAGATTTTCACCTTAAGGATATTCCCTATAGAACCTCTGCTAAGTTTACAGCTTCTATATTTACTCTTTGGCTGATATGAGAATTACAGGTAACTATTTCAATTACAACTTCGGGCCCTTCATTCGTATCTTGTTCTACCCTTATATACTTTTAGTTTTGAAAATTGCCCGTACTCTTTGAAATTCTCAAGAACCATTGTAAATGTTTTATGTGTTGGAATTTGTCTAACTGAATAACGTTGTACGTACAACTCAGCATTTTTGAGACATTCGCCCCAAAATTAGAAGCATATCCACTTTTTTAGTAGTATACTATATAGGTTGCAGATTTTACCATCAGAACTCTGTGAATACAGTACAGACAAAAAAGGAAAAAATCGAGTTTCTACAAAATTTAACGGAGACGCTAGCATCAGTCTAACACTTTAAATGCCTTTTGAAGGGATTGTTTGATGCAACTGATACGTTTCTTACAAAAACAGATATTTTTCTAATGGACAAAGTTGCCCTTTTATAAATGTCTACGTATTTTAAAATGAGATAATTTTGTCAAAAATCCATAATTATTAGAATCTGAGTGTAATTAAGCATTTTTAAATGTAAAAAATACATATAAAAAAATACAAGATTCAAATGTATTTATAAAATCTGAGGTGAAGAAGCTCAAACTGAAATCGATTCAGAATAAGTCATCGATGTTTTGAAGAGTTTGTGTATGAAGGAAATTACCTTTGCAGACATGAAGCTTATTAAATCGTAAATGTAATTAAACAAATTTGGCACTTGTAAAACCAGAAATAAAAATGACATTTGGTATTATAGTCTTTACAATATGTAATATTCATGTTGACTCCTTACAAAATTATATTTCCATTGTCGCCAGTGATATTTGGTGGAGGCGCCTTTTCAAATTTCGCTTTATTAATTCAATAATTTTTACAGTGAATTAAAATTAGCTTATTTTAGATGAAATGTTTAAGAATTCTGTCCTTTGCGGACACATTTTTAAAAATTAAAATACGTTAACCTATTTATCTTCTTATTTTTTTTTTTTAATAAATAGGTATTTCACTATAAAGCATTGTGTTACACTTCAGTTAAGGGAATGTTAAGTAAAATAGAACAAACGTGAACTTATGGTGGAGGCGCCTGATTTCGTATCCTGCGCTGTCTATTTTTTTAAAGATTATTTTTTGGTTCAGTGTTTAATACCTTCATCTTATACTGTACGTTCAAATAAAAATGCATACAGGCTGCCTATGAATAATAACTCATCCCAATCGATAATATCATTTGTAGCAACTACAATTACTTCGGTTAAATTTCAGTGTAAAACCTTATCTAATAATTATAAATTAGCCCTGGTTTGTTATCCATTATCAACCCTTACGTATTTTCTGTTTGAAAATATGCTACTACCTTGAAAACATATTTACGTCGATTTTATTAAAAAACTTTGTTTCGATAAATATAAATTACTTAAATCTTTGGTAACTTAAATTAAGTTTTGGAAATATAAAGTAATTTGAAGGTTTGTATTTATCCCTTGGAACATAAAATCTGAATTCTCCGAAATTCTGTATATGTAATTAATGTCCGGTATCAAAGTACCACTGGACTGCATCACAATAAATCAGATGCAATTTCGAAGCAACGGAGCGTAACTCCACAATTACTACAAAGATTTATTAGTAATAACTTGTACTGATACATCGAGTGCGGTCATAATTAAAACAGAGCGACTAAAGTGAGGTCTCTTTGGGTTGATTAATGAGTCGCGGGGGTGATGCGCTACCGCGAGCACACAGACGTCTAATTCTGCTGAATCAGGTGAATTTCAGCGCCGTAACCGACCGCAAACACCGCGCTCCGTTCACTAATTATTCGTTTATTAGAGAGCATTTATTCGCGTGTCAATATCGTGGCGATCGCGGAAGTTGCTTCGAGTGCGGACGTGACGTATCAACCATCTGACCGGAGCGTTAAACCCGGACCGCTCATGTCCTTTACAAGGGTGCCCGAACCACCCTCGTTAGATGCTTGTGTGATAAAAAAATACACTTTTTATTTTGTTGCGCTGGAATACACATCCCTAGGTCGCAACCAAATTGACGGGGGCTAAAAATCACAAAACGTTCGCGTTTGATTAAGGGCAAGGGGATGAAGATGACCGGCCGTGTCCTTAAAGGACATTAGGGGGTAGTTTATAGAATACTCCCAGGATAATTACGCTGAAAGAATAATTGAACATAAACATGTTTTTCACACCGATTTTTATACCGTACTTGTCATGGTTTATGTTAGACTAAAAGCAATCAATAAATCCAAGATATTGATTTTAATTTGCCCCTCGCCATTCCTTAAACTTAAACGTGAGGTTACCCTAATTAAATTCAACATTAAAAACTTTTGAGCTTCTGTTAATCAGAATTGACAAGTTTTTAAAAATTTGGCCACTGGTAGATAATAACTTTACTATTTTTTACATCTTTCCTTTTGTAGTAAGATCAATGTTTCAGCAAAGTAAATGAAATAATAAAGATTGCTATGTTTGATTTTTCACTAAAACGCAAATGGTGGGTAGAAAATACAAATACAGGGTTCGGCAGGGAGGTGTAATGCCATTTAAGAAACATAAGGCACAAATAAAAAGAATGTAATTCAGGTGTGAAAAATGACTCCATCCAAGTGGCTACCGTTCTTGTCCAGACATTGTTGCAGGCGGGTGGAAAAATTTTCCATACACCTTTCAAGCATAGCGCGTGGAATTGCTCGAATTTCTCGAGTTATGGCTTCTGAAAGAGCTTCAAGAGTCCGTGGATCTTTCACCGTGTGATTATTTCTTATGGGGCTACCTGAAAGCTCAGGTTTACACGGAAAAGAAAAACCACGGACTCTTGAAGCTCTTTCGGAAGCCATAACTCGAGAAATTCGAACAATTCCACGCATATGCTTGAAAGGTGTATGAACAATTTTTCCACCCGCCTGCAACAATGCCTGTACAAGAACGGTCGCCACTTGGATGGAGTCATTTTTCACACCTGAATTACATTCTTTTTGTTTGTGCTTTATGTTTCTTAAATGGCATTATATTATGTAATGTTTGAAAAAAATAAAAATTGAAATTTGTTCAAAAACATCTGTGTTAGAGTGTTTTAAAAAACGTAACACCTCCCTGCCGGACCCTGTATTTGGTTTAGTAATAATCATTAGTTTAATTTGGAATTTTTTCAAATCTTCAGCGCAGAATATTCGCACCACGCGATTCTGCGTTGAAACCTGGACAAAAAATTGTATAACTGTTTTAGGCCAAAACGTGTAGTTTTTGAAAAATTGTTAATCAAAGTCTTGTAAACTTAGCAACACTGTGTGGTCAGTCATACTACGTCACCTGCGATATCAACAATTTGATTTAATATAATTGCATTGTACATCGTTGCAACACTTATGAAAAGCACAAGCACTGCAAAAATTTCAAACATCGGCTGGAAATTCTAATTAAACAAGGGTATGTTGAATACGATTACATATTAGTTATTTCTTTTGTTGATTAAACTACAGCTAAAAATCATTACTTACATTACAGAATACGACTTAAGGCTGCTAATAACTCCATAAATTGGTACTGGACTTTTTTGCTTGGATTTTGTGACGTAGAATCGCATGATATAAATATTCTGCGACATTTTTAATACACCCTGTATATAGAAAAGCATGGCCTCCGCTTTTTGTCAATACTTTTTTCAACATGCAAATTTTTATAAATTAATCCAAATTTATTAAAAACATGCATCTGAAGGACCCACTCATACTGCTAAGGTTTCCATAATGCCTGAAAGTATTCCTGAATTTTCTTACCTAAATGAGGGTGTCAAGCTCACGATAGTTGGATTTTTATCTTTTCTTTGTTCTAAATTCGTTCTATTCTGTGAAACAGGAGCACCTATAAGTGGGTTAGCTCGTACCACGTACAATAGTCATATGTAGGGAGAGGCTATAGACCACATATGAGCAACTCCCGGGCCTCTACTTCTGTTAGTCGGATTTTCACGAAATTATAAAAACAAGACGCGAAATAGCTCCTAGCAGTTTTATGACACTAATAATCAGGGCTTTAGCATAGCATTTAAGGCACCTGCCAACGTAGAGCTTTATACCAGAGCATTATATTATACATAAATGAAATAAGAAGTAGCAACTTGCTTTAATTCATTTAATATTAATTTATTTTATTTAATAATTTGGTCCGGTCCTTGACTCGGAGACAAAATGATAATTTGGCCCCAAAACTAGGAAAGGTTCCCCATATCTGCTATACACCATAAACTACCTCATGAAAATATAAATCGCATGGTTGAAACAAGATTAATAAGGCAAATTAAAAAATATAATTCAAGCTGCTACGGGTATAGATAAAAATCGAGGAAAAGATAGTTGCCATACTAGGCTGTTTAGAGTGTTCAGTCTAATCCATGAGAGTAGGAAGAAGAGGAAAAAATGACTCTTTAAAAATTCAATCTTTAGGCAATAATCTGAGGTTCTGAAAATCTGAAATCAGGAGAGAATTATCCATTAGGGCCCTTCCAACGTTGGAACATGTTGCTATTTCAGACATCACATTTTAAGAAATCAATCTTAAAGGAATTTTGGTAAACAAATATTTGTTAGATATTAGTATATAGTCTAATTTATCCGTAATATAAGTTATCTTTGATTTTATACGATTTTTAAATTGAAACATCAAAACCAAAGTTTCTTATCTCTGACCTATTTTATTGGCTATTTAGCCCTGTCTTAAATTTAAATTTTGAAGTTTGTCTTGAGCAGCAAATTGTCACATGTAAAAGGCTCTACGTATTCCCTTGACCGGAGAAATCCACGCCAGAATTTATAGTAGCTTGTCTGCTGCTCTTTCGGTGAACGTTGGGTCCCATTAATCCACTGGCTGTGATTAACGTCGTAACCAAAAAATTTGCTAGCCTCAATGAAACGCTATCTATTTGGCAAACATGACCTGTTTGGTTTCAAATGTTACATTAATAGAAAAAATTATTTAAACTAAGGTATTGAGGCGATTAAAGAAAAAAATCATGACTTTGTTTGACATATCCAGCACTCTCCTGATCGCAGTGACAATGTTGATAGATCTTGTTCTCTTCCCATCAAATGTTAGCCCTCTATTCAGCATGTACTTAAGAGGGGACACAGAATTTGCACTGTATGGTAAGTCGCCAGGCCATTGGCCTTGGCTTGGGCTAAATATGAAGAACATTTCAGTATTTTTTCTTTTACTTACTAGGTCACATCTGCGCTTTCCCAGTTGTCCTAATTTCAGCTTACCATGTGACAATAGTATTATATGTATTATCCTTACCTTCAATTTCAAATGTTTCGGAAAACCTGTACAGATATTCTACGTCAGCAGGATCTACATTCCTCTCTATTGGTTCTGTGAATTCATTAAACTCGAGTAATGCTTTGGGCCTCACCTTTCCATTTTATTTTCGGTCTTTCTTTATATTCTTTCCTATTTTTAAGTGCTATTTAGTCCAAACCCGAAAGTTTCCCATTTAATTATGGGTCAAGCTGGGTAAAACTTCGTTATCAATCAGTTACCTTTTTACAATATATCCCGCCAATTGCTATTTGAATTCTTGTTCTTCTTCCGTTTTGTTTATATTCAGCCATTAGCCTTTTTATTCTATAATTGTGGGCTCAGAATACTTCTTTGCGTTTTCTCTGGTGGTGACCAGGAGTTTTCTTGGTATAGAGCATTCATTTTACAACTTAGTGGTGGATTATGAGATTTAAATACAACCATTATAAATTATAACTAGACCCGACTCGAAAATTTTTACCTGAACACAGAAGAATTTGCTTTTAAAATTTTAAATCAAATTCTTCTGTGTTCAGGTATAGCTGTAAAAATCTTCGAGTCCGGCTCTCATAATCCACCACTAAGTTGTAAAATGCCTCCAGCAAATTGACACAAGTGAGATGAGAGAATCGACTATAACAATACCGGCGGTGACCATGATGTGTCTAATTCGTATGTAGGTACTTAATCGTGAACACTATGCTTTGTTTGAAAACCTTTTTTAAGTCTTTTTACGGTGAAATTAAAGGGAAAAAACAGAATCTTCAATTTCTAAATTAGTACACACATATTCCTGTCCTCTTGTATCTTGCAGTGTTGAGGTTGGGTTTTCCTACTCTTCCGTACTTGTCCGTGGGCCTTGAGTGAGCTTTTTCCATTCTTTCCTACTTCTGGCACTTTTCTGCACTTCTCCTGTCCAAACTTCAATTTTGCAAGGTTTTTTATAATTAACCATTCTATGTCCTACGGGGTCCCCCTCTGTGTCTCTTAATATCAGTTCCAGCTTTCCAGATAGCTTTCACTTTCCTGTCTTTTTGCATCCTTACTAGATGTCCCCACCATTGCAGCTGTCTTCTTTCTATTCTGGTCTGTAAGGGTTCTACTTCTAATCAGTTCCTCATTTCTTCATTCCGGTATTTATCCCTTTTTGTAACTCCCGCTACCATTCTTAAATATTTCATCTCAAGAGCTTGTAATTTGCTTCTTTCTTTTTCATCCAATGTCCAGCTTTCACATCCGTATGTCAGTATGGGAATGTAAACACTTTGGTATACCGATACTTCCTTTTCCTCACAAATGTATTACTCAAGCAACTCAGCAGCCTACCAGCTTCTCCTATTCTATTGATAATATCTCTTTCCACGTCCCTTCTCCAATCGATTATAGCACGGAGGTATTTGAAATTTCTCACTTGTTTGATTTTTTCATCTTTTATATTATCGACAATAAGCTCACCACTTGTTATATTACCTTTGATAATATCACCGCTTGCGTCCAATCTCTTAGCACCCTTTTGCTTTCCCATACCGCATTTGATAATTTATGAAGAAAGTGTATTCCGATCTCACCCATATACGTATTTTAACATCTCAGCTTTTACACCATCACTTCCAGCTGCTTTGCCATTTTTCAGTCGTTTTATTAATATTTTCATCGGCCAACTGTCTCTCTTCTTCATTTATTTGTACATGTTCAGTTGCTTCAAGTTTTCCTTTGACGCTTATAATTTTCCGTCTTTATAGATTCCGTCCTGCCTACCATTCTAACTCTCAATTTTTTGAAGCAGTTTTTGTCGTTCTGTCTTCCAAACTCCTCTCTTTATTTATATCGGGTTCATGGCGTGCTATCTTTTTTTGTCTTACTCCATATATACCTACTGTTCATTATCTATTGTAATTTTATAATAACCAACTTTCACTTTTCTTCCTTTCTCTTGTGTAGGCATTGCTCTTAGTTCTTTTTGTACCATTCGTTCTTTATAGGTCATGTCTGAGTTGATAAAGCTTTATATGAATTTGACAGTCTAAATATAGATATATAGATTTAAAAATTAAGGTTGCAGTTCGATTTGGAAAACCCCTGAAAACCATAACATTATTTAAAAAGCAAAAACACATTTCGTCAATAAAAGTGGTCTCAGTGGGAGACTTTTTGACAAAGCTGGTTGATATTTGAAGATATTCTGGTCACCAAATTACAAAAGATTAATAAGTTGCTGTTGGAATAAGATGCGTTTTTTTATCGAGCCTTTGAATCTGATAAAACTATGGCCTTTTAGAAAATTCCTGCTAGGGGAAAACACCCCCCCCCCCCTTTGGGCCTGTCACCAGGAATTTTATTTCAATAAACTTCGTTTTTCAATTTGTTGAAGGAAATATCTTTAGAGACTAATTTCAGCCAAGTTTTTTGAAGAAGCGTCTCTGTGTGTCCCTGCGGATGGTAACTTAATGACCGAAAACGTATTTGACCCTAAAAAAAGTGTTGATGTTTTCAGGTTTATTTCTGGTTTTTATTTGGTTTTAATATTTATCAGCATTTTGGGAGAAAATATTTTTCAGTAAACATCAAATCATATCTTATTTATAAAGTATTCGCTTTTAAAGAATGTTATAAATTTATTATAATTAAAAATAATCCAAGATATTTAGACTGGTTTCTTTGATGTTATTTTTTGTTTTGACGGAGTGCGATTTTCCTGAAATTAAACTCCCTAAATAAGATCTGTCATGTACTTAATAGTATATTCAAATTTTAAGCCGTCTCGGAATAACTTTTTAATTTCAATTTCAGTACAGAGGCTGTTCCACTCGCAATCTCTAAAATTATGAGAGCCATCTTAGGCGGGTGGTATTTAAAAAGGTTGCGGCTTAGTTCGACTGAAAGGGAGCAATAGAATAGTAATAGCTTTATATTAACGTCTGCATGGCTGTGATTACGCCCGCAGCTGATAGAGGTTGTGTTTTCGCGTTTGCTATTCGAGGGAAAGGGATGGAAATAGTTACGAGTTCTAGAAAAGATTAGGTTTAAAGCGGAAACTTGAACGTAAACGACTTGAAAATAGCCAAATTGTTAAAATAACCCTCTCGGCTTCTTTACCTTTGGCACTCGCTTTGTGCGATTATTCCCCTTGTTATGGTCCTTTTATTAGTTTGTCTGACCTACGTTTGGGAAGATTTTCAAATCCCCCGTTAAGATTATAAAACTCACTGAAATATATTTAATTATTCGAGCATATTAAGACTTCCCAAAAAATTGTTAGAAATGGATAGGAATATGATCACAGTAAGCTTTCGTAGAAAAAGACGTGTCACTCGAAAGATTTAGAAGAAACTCGCAAAGAGGAGCCACACTGGATCCATATAACTAATTAGATGTTACTTTGGTTTCGGTAATGATTTTAACAATAAAAGATAATATGGTAGGTCGCAGTTTGAAAATAGCTTCCTTTCATAAACAAATAGCAGGAAACGATAACCCTAAAAAGCAGTCCAGGGGGGTCTTTACTTAAATCAATTACTTGACCAACGATCTTCCTAACTGCCGCCATCCGTAGATATATAAAACTATAAATCGTTTAGTAAAAATCCGGTTTTACGCCACAAAAACCGTCTTTGTCCATTTTATTGGCATATTTATGAAGTACGAGAGGGATAAAAAGCTGCATTAGGGTCGGAGGAGATATCCCAGATTGAAATGGAAGGCAATATGGATTGACCGACAATATACATATCGAGCACATGTCAAGGGAATAAATAATGCCAATATAGAGGTTGCTGCATAGGCAAAAGTTTCCGGAGCACGTTCCACGCACACCTCGCGCACGGACTCCGGAGTGCTGGGTTGGAAAAGTCGAAGAAGATGTAGGTGATTTCATGCAAAGCGGGGTTGTTATAAAGCTATTTTCCTTGAGTTAAAGTTATCGTAGTTCGTTTGTCGTCTCTTTTGTTGTACCATTTTCCACGAATTCACTACATTAGTCAATCTTCGGCCACGCATTCTTACGATTTGTAAAATGTTGCAGAAATTCTAAATTTCAAATACTGTAATAAATTTAACGCGGCTGTAAAACGAACAAACCAAAAATTTAGAGATTAATGTTCTTACGCTTTATTTTTTAAAATACTATCTCGGCGCCTCCACCAAAATATAAACAAACTAAATTCGAGCTGCTTATGTGTAGAGACACTTTTTTATTTGTAATTTATACCTGATAGTATATTATTAAGATGTCAAAGTATCAGCCTAAACTTTAATATAAATTACTCCTCAGATTTATGTATCATTTTTATAGCAACTGTTCTTTTCAAGCGATAAACAGAATTTATGCGCGTAATGATCAAAAATTATTATTAACTCAAATGTTGTATTTTTAGATTGTCAGTCTTGACCTACATTTTGTAAAATAGTTAAAAAAGTATTTGCAAAAAAGTATTAACCTGCAAAATATTTTCAAATGTTCAATGGTTTTACGTGGTTTCTAATTAATGTACGTAATTTAATAATTAGCTTTGAAGTTATTGCTTGAAATAGTTGGTACCTATATTATTTAACGTATGAAAAGTGAATTATTTTCAACACGTAGGCGAATTTCAGTACAAGCCGTAGAATTTTAGGCACTGTTTTAATTGTGGAAAAGACTGTTGTAAAGACAAATTATAAAAAATCTTAGTTTACATGAATAGCGCATGTTTAACAAAGATGAATAATACACAAACAAAAAAACAAATAAATCTAGACAAGAAAAGAGAAGGCAGAAAAACAACGAAGTTATGTAGTTTTTCAACCCTGTTTTGTATTTACTAAGTATTGGCCAGACTTCGAGTTTTTTGTCACAAGCTTGAAATGTTTACGTTCTTAGTTTATGTATTATTTATGTTAAGGATGCTTTATTCTAAAAAACCAAATAAAAGGCAATGTAATAAGACGATTTCATGTAATGGGACATTCGCTGCAATATTTCTAAACATACGTGCATGAAAAATAATATGAAATTTAACTGAAAGAAATGTTATTACATCATTTGTTATTTACAAACAGTCTCACTTTAATGAATCCGAAGACTTCCACGGTTCATCAGGATGAAAAAGGGGGCACCGAAAGATCACGGTAACTCAACGTGTCAACCACGCTAGAGGCGAAACTCTTTTAGCAAGAGTGCCCCCTTTTTCCTTCTGATGAAGCCCCTTAAAATTGTGGGCGTTGAGTTCTTCAGTCTCACATTGTCTTTTTAAACGTTAAAACACCTTGAAATATAATTTTTTAAAAATTATATGAGCTTCGTTGGGCTTTAAATACTAACTAAGGTATATTACATTTTAGAGTTTTAAAATTGGTAATACGATCCAGTGGTGTTAAAGACCATAGCAGTCAATGTGCGTTGAGATACTTGACGCACATAAGTTTACATCTCACTCAATAAACCAACAAACAAAATTTTAAAAATGTTAGCAAATTTAGAATTTTTGAAATCCCAGAAAAATTTAAATCTTCTATTAATTTATACAGCGTCATCATAATAGTATATTGCGTCATAAGGGAAGATATAGGCATATTTCATCCCGAAGATTTCTGCTGCACGAGCGAACGTAGTGAGCGAGGGCAGCAAAAGCCGAGGGATGAAATATGCCGTTAGATTCCCGTGGGGCACAAGCTATTTTTCCGCATCCATGAGAAGTTCGTATTAAATAAAAATAGTTATAATATAATACGTACCTACGTTTTTGACATATAACCTCAAATTACACATGTCCAATTTTCGTATTAAAAATAACTTCTATAATGAATTTATGTAAAAAATAATCGTATTTGCTTGAATTTTAAAAAATAATTACACTTATCAATCACTTAAATGAAGATTTTTGTATAATCAAATAATAATTTTGATTCTAAATTCTATCGGTAGATGTCACGTCGATAGCATGCACGGTAAAAACCCGCAAATGTTCATATCGTCCCGCTTTTTCATATTTACCCGCGATCCGCTATTGTTAACCTCAAATGAGATAAATAATCTGTCAATTACATACCATGGATACGGAAAAAACTTTTAAATATGGGCGTCTGTGGAAAACAAAGTATTTGTATCAGATTAGTTCATACACTTACCTATATAATTATTGCATGCAACTGTAGATATAGAATATGTTATACCGTGGGTGGGGAGTTTCAAAACGGAACATAGCAAAATTGCACCAGAATAATTTATTTTAGTTAAAAATAATATACAAGTTAATTTTAGCTGCACCTGTTTTTGAAGATAAGATACAGGGTGGATTCTAAACTACGGATAATATTTGCAGTCTGTGGGGTCTCAAGTTGCGACATCTAGGTGAGCTAGGTACCCCAGTCCAGTACGATCAGCAGAGTTAAGCTTCGTTGTCTCCGGTCAGTACTGGAATGGGTGGCCCGATTGCCCCGTTAACGCGGCACCTCTCTCCCACGAGGCTCGGTCACTATGAGCACAGAATAAACTCTTAACAGAAGCGACAAGACCGCGCGGCACTTTGATGTTAATGTTGCCAGCACAAGGCGGAGCTACGTCGGTTCAGAAAGTAACTTAGCGTATGGTTTTCAATTTTAATCGTTAATTCAACGAAAATTGTTGAAGAGGCCTAAGCCCATCCAGAGCTGTAGCGCCACAGGAAAAAAATGCAGTCTGTGATCCGGCATGAATAACAGGGTAAAAAATTTTAAGCTCACATACGTAACTTTTAAGGGATTGTTAAAGTTTTGCAAACTTAACAACATTGAGTGGTGGTCCTATCATCTAAGTCACCTATGTTATGTTATGTTATGAGTCATAAAACTTAGCAATACGAAATCTTTAAAGGTAACCTAGATACTACCATAATACAACATTGCAATATTTCCTAGCACAAGCGTACGGTTTTCAAAAATACGGAGAAAACTGAAGGTGAACGAGGGGCGTGACAAGCACAACTGCAAATAATGTTGTTGTTTAAACGGTGCCTTAATGTTATTAGTTGACAGGTATATGCTATGATGGCAAGCAAACCAGAATAAAGCTTAAGTCCGCCGATAACTCCTTAACTAATTAATAATAAAAAAATGCGTCTGCTCGGTATTTAATGTAGAATTGCATGGTGTAGAAATTATCCATTAATTACGGTTCTTTTTCATGAAGTGGAGTGCCGTTTACAGGGCATTGCCGATCTTCTTTCCATATGTCTGTAGTGTACGTGTGCGGCCTACAGCCTACATATATGTATGACCTACAGCTTAACGTGAGCTCCGAACCACGGAAGTGCTTGCACTTCTATTCCAGAGTGGACTTACTAGGCAGAAATACCTCGGTAGTCTGCCATTGCTTTCCTGAGGGAAGCTGTTGGGTGGTTTCAGTGTATGTGCCATAGAACGCACGTTGAACCAACTGACCCACGACCGCGACAGTTACGGTTCCCCCTGTGTATATTTTGGAAATCACGTATTAAACAGTACCTAAATATTCTAAATAGAATAAAAGAATATTAAATTAAATTAAAATAAATAGTTGGGTTTTCTAACATAATCTTGTTGCAAAAAAAAAAAGAATTTCGAAGCTTGTTTAAGTGTTCGAAGACCTTTAATAAAATCGAATAGATAATAATTATAATACCAATTTAATTTATGTGTATAATTAAATTATCAATTCGTTTCTTATGGTTATTGATCTTTTTTGCAAGATTGAGTATTTTGAAAATAATTGAACTACAGTTAAACTTGTATAATACCGATTTTGGTTGAATTTAAACAAGGTAAGTCGATCTCCAATCATTGAAAACTTACAACCATAACTTAACCACATTTTTTTATAATCACACTGTAGCTGCAACTCAGAATTCGCGGTTTCCATACAATGCTTTCAGTCCGTAGTCTTCATTTCAATCGATTAAGTTTCCATTGATTTAAGTCCTTTAGCTAAGTAGAGCTTTAGTTGAGTTAGATTTCGTATAACTTAAAGAAAGCCTTTCAAACTTTTGCTATAAATAAGCATCAAGATGTCCTTTTTGACCACGTTACATACAGAGTTTAGTTTATTTAAGCTTCTGTAGTTCCGGTGGAAGAAAAGGGAGCGTTAGAAGTAAAAATAAAAATTGATTATCATTTTGATTTCCTATTGATATAACTTGGTTGTCTAATATTAATACGAGGGCTGCTCTCTTTCCGCTGAGCCTATCTATTAGGGCCACTAACATTTGCAACCAATTTTGTTTGACAGTGGAAGCTAGTTGTTTACAAGTTTAATGACACTGACGGGTGACAAATATACTTGAATATTTTAAAATACATAAGCTGAAAGTAATCCTTTTCGCAAGAAATCATGGAGTTAAACAAAGAACATTATCCGGCTCTGATTTTTTACAATTACAAACGTGGCTTAAGCCGTAAACAATATTTTGAGGAAATCAATGTGTGTGAGTATTTGGTGACAAGTCGTGTTCTTTGACTATCATAAAGCGGTGGTATAATGAATTTCAACGTGGTCGACTTTCCTTAAATGACTGTTTTCGAGCTCCTAAGCCAAAAACACATGTTACTGTAAGGAGTATTCAAGCAACTGTAAAGATTGGTGTGAAAGCAATTAACACCATTTTACACAAACATTTGAAGGTACATAAGCGTTGCCCCCATTGGATAATGCTCGGCCACACACGGCTGCTCCAACGATACTTTGAAAAATTATAAACAAATGTTTTTTATCAATAAATTGCCTATTACTTTACTAGGCTCAGCGGAAAGAGAACATCCTATGCAGATCAACGTTATTTATGAATTTGTAACTTGGGTTGCCTATTCCAATTGTTAAGGGGCACGTCTTTGTGAATCACTCAGTATATATGTGAAAGGCCTTTAGTGAACTGTTCGTACTGTAATTTAATTTTGATTGAAAATATTTACATTTGATTTTAATCTTTTACTAATTGAAATCTCTTCAGCAGGCTTACTTGCCACGTGGCGCCCTTTTCAACTATGTAACCCATCCCCATGCTGTAATAGTCGGTATTCAAGAAAAGGGGCGTCGCAGTAAAAATGTAATCTTGTTCTATATAAATGATTGACTGAGACCAAATATTGCACGCAACTGGAGCTATTTCTCTTAACATTCTCCACTGTTTAAAGACAAATTAGTTTAAGCCAACGGGAATTAGTAGTCGTTTACATAGCAAAAGAGATAAGTGAGAATTACCCTATTAAGTTTGGAATCTTATAACCATGCAAAACAGATAGAGAAAATCATTTAATTCTCATGATGTGTAAAATATTGTTTCCACTGTCGATATAAATTACCACAGTACTTGGATTTTTATTGTCTCTAAGTTAATCTTTTTTACGTCACAAGGGATGTAAATTATATGATAAAATTTACTAAATGGAAAGTGCTAAAAGGGTTTATTTTTTATTTTAGTCGATTAAAACACTTATTTATGATGTAGGAGTTAAAAATAACATTGTATTTTATGAATGGGGAGATTGGGGAATGAGGGTTAGCGATTGGTGCAACCTGACGACCGCTTCAATGTAGTACAAAATAGATAAGTTAAAATTTTGTATAATTTGTCTTTTTAACAGTTTGACAAATTTGACTTTTTTAACAAATATCATCTACATGTGTCGTGGAGGATAGCAAAGTGCACTTTATTGCCTTTTATACCCGAGCACTTGTAACAATACTGTTCTAAATATTTTTAACGCGCTAAATTATAACATTCAATTCTAAATTAAAAACTCCACTTTTAACCACAATCGCACCAAAAAATTTTTACTTTAAGTGTTGGTTATATTAAGCTATTGTATGATCAAAAGTCCTATGCACGCTAAACATTTTACATTCTTTTTGAAGCCTTTTTAATTACAATCACTTTTAAAGGATTCCTAGTAAACGCCAATGGCATAATAGTATATTCTGTAACAAGGTTAGAATGAAAATTCGATACGAGTGGAAGATTCCGAACGCGAGCGTTAGCGAGCGTGAGGAACCACGAGTATTTTCTCCACGACCGGAAAGTATGAATCAAAAACAATTAAATCTGAACAAGTCAAGTTATTTATTGAAACAATTATATTACATTGTATTAATATTTATATTTACATCTGACACTGACAGTTTTGAAATCCATGGCAATCTATGTATTTCGTTGAGCATAATTATGGAATATTCATTCTGTCACTTGTTATAGAATGAAAATACATGCAAAACACATAAGAAGCAAGTGTTTCAGAATAAATATTCTAGCTCAAGAGTGAGAATTTTTACTTTCTATTATTAAAAATGATTTCGGAAAAATTACATTCACAAATGGCCGTGGAGAAAAATAATAAGAGTATAGTTATAATTTGAGAGATGACTTAAATTCCACAGCAACCGCGATCCAAGGACTTTTTGATCATACTGTACTTTTTCTGCTGAAAGTCCAATGGAAACAATTTAATAATAAAGAGATCTAAATTCTACTTAACACTACTTTTTTACTATAGCTTATTTATAATTATTATATGTGTAAGACTCGAAGGTGTTTAAGTTTAAAGGATATACATATGTGTGCGTTTCAATTTCATTTTCAGTGGTAAAAGATTAATTATACACATTACTATTTTGTCTACTTTACAATTTTATTATTAAGGTAAGGTGGGGTAAGTGTGTATCTGGGGTACGTGTGTAAATGACGAATATTTTTCAAACCTTTAGTCAAGGCCAACTGTATCAATAAGAACTTCGTCCCTTATAAGGGACTTCTTTTAAAGGCACTATTGTAAAATTAGGTAATAAATAATGCATTTTTAGACTAAGAATGTTATTTTTAGGTTAATTCACCATTTGTCAATAATTATTGGTACTAAACTCTTGCCCCTAACATAATCTGACAGGGGAAATTGTGTAGCATGTCACGTGAGGTAAGTGTGTAGCCCTTACATTAGAAAGTAACATTATTATTATTTTCTAATAATATCTCATGCGAAATTGTTGATATATATTCCAGAGAAAAAGCATACACAGTCTCTTCCGTAAACTTTTTATTGTTTAAATAAAATTTATGGAGAAGACTCTGAAATCAATTATGTGGAACCATTTATCAAAATGTTGAAATAAATATTTATTTTTAGTAGTGATGGTAAGAAATTACGTGAGAAAGAGTGAAAGAGCTAAATCAATCACCAGAGAAACTCTAGAAATAGCATTTGATGAAATAAAAAATGGATTAACAACTGCTTACGCAGCCAGTAAAAAGTACAACGTACCACAAATGACACTGAGTAGGTACACACCGAAGAGGTGGACTAAAAAGTAAAAGCTTTAGCAGAAGCACTGCTATACCTTATGATGACGAAATCACATTGGCTGACGGCATAAAAGGCTTTGAAAAATTAAGAAGATCTGAAGTCCTGAGACTTGTAGGAGAATATGTGTCTAGGAACAATCTCAAGACTCCGTTTAAAAATGGTATGCCTCAAGAAGGCTGGTTCCTAGGATTCTTCAAAAGGCACAATTTGTCAATAAAAAAGACCCAGTCAGTGGAATTTGCTGGAAAAAAAAACATGGATCCTTTCATAATCAATCAATATTTCCAAATCCTGAAAAATACTCTAGAAGATCTAAATTTAACTGACAAACCGATGCAAATATGGAATCTGGATGAAACCGGCTTCTGCTTAGATCCATCCAAGACAAGACAAAAGTGGTAGGTAAAAAAGGAGCTGTACTATCTAGAACAGCAGGATGAGTTAGAAAACATAACAGTACTAATGGCAGGGAATGCGGCAGGTCACAAAATCATACTTAAGGGGAAAAACATTTGGGATGATGAGTTGCTCCTGAAGGTGAAGACATTCCCCGTACAACTTATGCAGCTACTTCAAACGGGTGGATGGAATCCAACATATTTTTCCGTTATTTTCAAAAAAACCTTTCTTAAAGAAATTGGCGATACTAGGCCTGTTTTACTCATCTATGATGGTCACGTTTCACATGTGGATGAACGCCTTATAAGATGTGCAATTGAAAACAATGTAACCATACTGAACTTCCAACCTCATTCAAGTCATTTGCTGCAACCGCTTGATTTATGTGTCTTGTGTCTTCTGTTCCTTAACAACAAGATGGGATGCATTGGTTGTAGAGTGGCAGAGACGAAACTAGGGCCAGAAAATTCCTAAGAAACGATTTAGCACATTAATAAGAAAAATATGGAGTGAAACAAATTCAGATATCATTTCAAGCGGATTTAGGAAGGGAGGAATATTCCCCTTCAAGCCGGAAGTCATTTCATCGGATCACTATGATTCTCTAGCTTTAAGAAGATGGGAAAAATACCAAGAGGAGTGCAATAACGCAAGAAAGGTTGCTGTATCTCAAAATGGTGATGCTGTTCAATCATCCAGCATAGAAGCTATTCCAGGACCTACTACAGAAACTTTCCAAAATGTTAACGCCATTTCACAACCCAGCATAGAAACGAACAATCAGATAAGCAAACAATCCACTTCAGTTTCAATTGAAGAGCTTTTATTGGCTACAGTAAAACCAGCCGCTCAAAAGGAAAAAAGAAAAGAAAATGGATTGCTGGAGAAGCTGAACTTGTAACAACTTCAGAAGTTGTCCCCCGTTTACAAGAAAGTGGAACTAAGTTAACAGTGAAGAAAAAGATAAAGAAAATAAGCAAAACTGTTGAAACGGAAATAGAAAGTGACGAGAGTTCATAGGAAAAATCAGTGCTCTATGCGGACAGCGATGACGATTATCAAGAAGAATTTAGAGAAGCCAACGAGTTAGAGGATTTTGTGGAATAAATAACTAGAGTAGGATCATCTGTTGTAAAAGTGAATGATTGGGTACTTGTTCAGTTCGCAACAAAAAAAAAAAAACGCGCCGTTGTTATGTTGGTCAAGTAATGTCTACTAACGAAGATAGCCTGGATGTTAAATTCACACGAAAAGTACAGTCCTTAAACCCTGCAATAAGTACGTTTGTTTGGGCAGAACCAGAAGATTGTTCAAATGTACCAAAAGAAGATGTGTTTAGAATACTTCCGACGCTAACTTTTGGTAGAAGAGGTCTGATGCGGTTTTATGTGTTTTTTGGAGGTTATAATATCCTCTATAGTCTAAGTAAGTTTTAAATGGCGGTTGAACGGATTTTTGTTTCCCCGCCCTATGCCGTCCACATCCACGCCGTGATCCATTGACAAAGACAACGTGTCCAGTTCTGACTCGTGAAATTTGTCATGCGTTATATTTTGTTGCAACTAAATCTGAAACTGCATAGGGCGGTGAAACAAAAACCCGTCAGCCGCCATTTAAAACTTACTTAGACTATAATGTGTTTTTCTATAAGTAAAAATTCATTATCTATTGTTTTATTTTGTTATACTTTACGTTTCCTAAAAAATAAGTTTTCTTCGTTAAAATATGTCCTCATTTTTATTAAATAAAAAGTTCATAAACATTATTTATTTTATTCAAGTTCTGTAAGAAGCCACTTGCATAAAAAATATTGCCGTTTTATGCACTAATCCCAGTACGTCACTAATAGTTAGGCTACTATTCAAAACTGTGGAGCCGATACACACTTGCCCACAGCCTTCTGTAGAGAAAGCTGTGACTTGCCCCATTTTCCGGGGTAAGTGTGTAGTGGGGATATAAAAAATAAAAAAAAAATGTTAAATCGAAAAAATTAAAAGATTTTATTCTGGCCTTGTGCCACGCTTTACCCCACCTTACCTTATATTTATTACTTGTTTTTTCATTTTCAGGGTTAAATCTAAATTAATGCATAATATTGAATAGTATAATTAGCAAGAAAATTTGTAAAATAATAATATGCAAAAATATAGAGTCACTCACAAATGATGACGCCCCTAACCGAATTCGTGTATGCAACACGTATACACCTTCATAGACTTCCAACTCTTTTTTTTAATCTGAAAATGTTGCACAGCAAAGTAAGTAAGAAGAAAATACATTTTAACCAATGTCATTAATTTACGATCAAATGTCAATTTATAAACAGTTAATTTATAATAAGTACAATAATTCAGAAACCTTAAACAGTTAACATACAAAATTATGTGCATCAACAATGAATTAACTAAGCATATGTTCAAAATGTTCCCCGCTATATTTGCCAGACTACGAAAAAACGAAATCGCAGTAAACTAAATTTAAATATGAATTTTTTATTACAAAATTTTCTACTTGCCGATATACTGGGCGATTGAGATAAGACTTAACAATTGGAACAGGCAACCCAACTTACAAATTCGTAAACAACGTTAATCTATGTTATTCTTTAATTAAATTTATATCAAGTTTATAATTTCAACTGACAACTAACGTCACCTATAATTAGGAAATTAAGAAACATATTATCAATAAGCAAAATAAATGTATATAAATTATTAGTACAAATATATACAAGAGGAACATTACGAAAAAAATCCTAAAAGAATAACAATTTTTTATAAAAGTTACGACTAGAAATTTTTAACCGCCACTTTCAATGAATAAGTATTCGTGGACATATCAACTAGATCAAATTTGGTTTCTTAATTTGTTGATATTTATAGTAGCTTTCGAAATATGCATGTTGGGTTATAGGGGCGCGTCTTACGTGAATCACACACTACGTATGTAAATATTATATTATCAATTAAGGTGCGTTATTATTCGTGAATCATCCTGTATAGAATTTATATGTATCGAAGGGCAGTAACATATGCTATTAAATCTTAGTTCAAAATAAGACATTCAGTTACTAACTATAACATTGAAGATATACATATTTAAAAACAAGAACATAAATATTCGAAAGGAAAATATAAGTCGAAAGTAATCTGCAAAAAATTCGATAACAAAACATATTTGTTAACTTGCTAAAATGTGAGTTAGACATATACATAGGGCATGTTTTGATATGCTTAAATATATACCTACATACATGCAGATATGCACTATGTGTTAAAAGTATTTAAAATGTTTTTCAGGCGCTAATAATTATTAGTATTTATGTTCGAATACGGAAGAAAGCGATTTATAAGTTTCATTTCTTGAAATGTAACGAGGGTGGAATTACATATGTATATCGAAGAAATATTTAATTTTAATTTATTTATTACATATGTGGACAATCTTTATATTTAGTATTAATTATAGGTAGTAATTATTATAAAACATTTAGAATTAATAATTTGCAACCCATACTGTGTTATAGAAAGAATGTAAAGATTCGGGCATGTAGTTTCGTTTCAATTTTTCACAAACATCTTATTACAAGAATGCTTTATGTAAGTTACATAAAAATAGAAACAGCATGTAAATTTGTACGTTAAACCTTCCGAAACATTTAATTTTATTATCGGTTTCTATAAAAGCTGGCACATATGAAAGAGCATTATTCGAACACGAACCAGAAAAAGGGAACAACCTTTATAGATTTATAAAATATGCTGTGCGAGCACTTTCCCCGTCCTTCGTCCAGTTTCCCAAGTCCGTTCTTTGAGCGTACGGCATCCGTGTGCGTCCATCTCGACGTGAAACCCCCTATCATATCCGCTTGCTCGACATCGGTATTATCCAACAACAGATAAGTGGCGTCTGTGTACTCTGCTTTCATTAATATGCATAAATTGACATTGTTCGAGTCAACTTGTATAGTACGACCCGATATTAATGCAAAAAACTTTTGAATGTTAATGTGTTGACACGAATTCGATGAATATTAGAAGGGCTCGCCGTTGAAAAGCCAAATATCCCAGTTCTGATCTACATGTGGGCATATTTGAACATGGAAATCGTTATGGACTTGTGATGTTTGAATTGCTTTTGTGGCTGACCAGAATTTCGGTCAAAGATTATGGGGTGATATTTATGGAGTTTGCATTCTACGGCTCTGTTTGATAATAGCGACCCTGCGTATAGAACAACGGTCAAGTCCACTTCAACACGTGCATTATAAAGTGTAAAGCACTTTCTAGATAAGGGACGTCCATAAACACTGTCACATTTTAAATGCACAAAAATTACCGTGTAGACGGAAATTCTCCTGCATTTCTACACCAAAGTGCTTTGTTTTTATATATTTATTTAATTATTTCAGTGTTTGTGCAAATTAGGACATACTCGGAATTCGTTGAAAACCAACATATTACTACAGTTTTCTATTCAGATAGAATTGCAAAAACAAACAGAATCAAAACGTTCTGTGAATACACCACGCAGAATTAATTAGCACGCTTGGCGCCTCCGCCAAATGCATAAAAATAGAGCGCAAAAATTAACAGTTGCTCGCTCGTATTTGTTCCAGCGGCAGTTATACTTTGATAATGAAATTTTTACAAAATCTGTGTTGGAAAATTGTATTATTTAAAACACTAGATATAAATAAAACGAACAAAGCAAGACAGTTATTTTGGCTGCGTTCTATGTATCTTTATAACGAGGCCAACTTGTATATTACAAATATCACATGCTTTGTTTTTTTACACTCCAGAATAGCTTACGGAATTCTCCTTTGCAGTAATTCCAGTAGTATTGGCTTTATTTAGATTCTTCAGAAAATGTGTATTTAATTTAATAACTCGCCATGCAGACCATTCTTCATACAATACTACAGTCCCACTGTAAATTAAATTGCCACAAAAACTATCACTCCATCCGTATTAAGAAACAAACTTAGTCGTTCTCAAATACAAGACAGTCCTAGAATTATGTCCTTTTACTAAAAACAAAATTCTCTACCAGCACTAAGCGATTCCATCACCAAGCTATCAAGATTTACAATCATCTTCTAGATCGTCTAAAAACTAAATCATTAACTCAGTTCCAAAAACCAATTGAAACATTGATTGATTTATGAAAAGAATATTTATTATTTATACTACAGACGAATTTTATGACATTGCATTTATATACGTAATTATTTTGTAGTTTTCTATGCTGTATTAAGTTCTTATTTTCTTTTCAATCAACCAAATCAGCGATTTCGCTTTACATGGTTGAGTTTATAGTGTTGCTAGTTAATGTATGAAGCTACAATCTAGAGGCAGATATAATTAACGAAATGGTATTTGACATTATATTTACTAGGAAGGCGTTTTTTTTTGTTATCTACCTAGTCATGAAACAAAAAAGCTACGATGTTAAACTAATAAGTATTTTAAAAAAATAGCTGGGACATTTAGAAGTACAATATGTTAAGGTGTGTTTCATTTGTGCGGTTTACAGAGATTTGGGAAGGTTTACTTCTCGATAAAATGAGTGAAATTAAGGTGGAACATCGCAGTGTCATAAAATTTGGTCACGTTGGAGAGGAATATAAATCTTTCTTCTTGAATTATTACCGGGGATGATACTTGAGGCACATCATTGGGACTCTCCTACTAAATAGGAATCAATGCAGTGGGTTTATAAGGGCTCTCTACCACCAAAAAAGCCAAAACACAATTTCCTGAAAAAAAAACTGATGGTAACAGTTTTCTGGGATGCTAAAGGAGTCTTGCTCAGGGCCGTCTTATCCATAAGGCACTTTAGGCACAGTGCCTAGGGCCTACGAGAATTTTTGGGGCCTACGAAAATTTATGGGGCCTACGAGAATTTCATACAAAACAAATATAGGTAATATTTAAAAATATATTTAATATTTCATGTTATAATATCATATATTGTAATTAGGGCAGAACTACTTTGCGGCAAAATGGATAAATATTGATATGCTCTTACTAAATTAAGATAAATGCATACAATTATTTTAAAATTCCAGCTAGCTCAGTTTGTTAATTAATTTTTAATAAATTTTCAAAGATCTCCTAAGTCAAGGTCGTCAAAGGGATCGCATTCATGAACTTCAAACTTTTATAAAAATTCACAAAGTTAAATTTTAAACACCTTTAAAATTATGCAAATCTTTACAGACAACAACAATAAATTCTAATAATTAAATAAACACTTTCTAAAATTAATAAATTTACAAAAACAACTCGTACAAATACACTTTCTGCCTTGACTTCCAATTCACCAAGCGCTTCTCTAACTTCTTTCCAACAAAATACTTTCCCCTTTTGACTCTAACTCCACCAAAAATCTGCCTTATCCTTCAACCAACAACACACTTCCCCTCTTTATTAAATTAACACTTTACCAATATCCAAATTTATAAAGCTTCAAAAATAAATTTTACTTCATAAAATGTTTACTTATTTAAATCCAAAATTATATCTTCATATAACAATAACTTTCTTCATACAGTATTTTAATTAATTATATTTTTAATCTGCTTTTAAAATATTATTTTGTGGTAATTAATGAAGTTTTTTGATACTTTTCAAAAAACCAACTTTCATTTACCAAAATTAATATTCAACTATTTATTTATCTTTTTATTACCTTGGTTATATTTAATTTCTTATAAATTAACACTACAAATTTTTTATTATGACATATTTTTTAAATTTACTCTCTAGATATTCTAATCTACTTATATACAATACTAAATCTTTAACTTAACAACTGCATATTTACATTTTCTAACATTAAATTTACATTCTTTTAAAGGTGTTTACTTATTAACAACTTATTTTATTAAGAGATCATTCAAAACACTTCATATCAATATATTCGAATATATTTGTGGTTTTCTTTCAATTTGTGCTGACAATAATTCTGAGACTGTATTGCACTCTGCGAATAAAAAAATTTCCACAAAAGAGTCTTCCGTATCTTGTTTGTAAATTTCAATTAGATTTTTGCTTTGGAGACAATTTCATTTTCTGACATTTATTTATTAAGGAGAAAGCTAAATTTATCATTTATTCAGCTCCATTATTAATTTATCTATAATTGGATAAAACACTTGAATTCTAAATTTGTCTGAGGGTACCAAAATTGTTTGATCATTTTCATCATGAAATATTTTTCGCTTCCTTTGCCTTTCAAACGATTTAAATTCCGATGTTGGCGCAATTGTTTTGGCAGAATTTACAAATTCAGAAAATTTATTTTGAGTACTTTTTAAATAAGATAAAAGACTATGATAGAGGTTTGTTGTAAAGCTGTATTTACAATATTTCAATATTGATATTTTGAAGAATAGGTGTCTTTCCAAAGAACACACATTAGAGATACTTCAAAATGGTCAATTTTTTTTAAGAAGAGCATTAGTTTCATGTTTGGTACTTAGTGGTTGTCTATTACATTCAGTTATACTTATTAGTGCTTTCTGAATTCCGTCATACTTATCATAAAATGCTTTAGTAGCGTCGTGTTTAGCTGACCTGCTGACCATCTAGTTTTAGACAAGCTATGTAATATATTTGTATTTTGTGAAGCCGCAAAGAACGAATACATTTTCTGCAAAACTTTCTGCCTACCTTTACGTCGAAAATTCGAATGAATATTCTGGGAGGTAGTATTTTTGGCGTAATAAGTTCTTAGATAAGCTGTTGCGATCCATTCAGATAGATCATTGCCGTATTTCATTTTTAAAATGGTAACATTATTTGTGTTATCTTTTTTTGGTAGTGATCCGAAATTATCTTCTATTGGACGTCTTAGTGTGACCGGCGTTGATTCCTCTTGTTTTTCTGTTTCTTGCATATCAGGATTAATTTCTAAGAAACTAAGGGACTCTTGATTTTCTGGTAGTTTTAATGAACAGAAATGTTGGGGGGGGGGAGGTCTGGTGCCTTAGGGCTTACCCTACCACAACCTCAATGTGGCCCCGAGTCTTGCTTATTGAATATAAGGGGTTTACCATAAATGCAGAGGACTATGTAAACACAATTCCAAATTTAAAAACTGCTCTGGAAGAAAAAGAAAAAACTTGTTGCTGCACGAAAATTGTGGGGTTCATAAGGCAAACAAAGTCCAGTAGGAAAAAAGATGGAATAAGTGTATAAATAAGTATTTCACTGCGCTATCTACTGGATTCCAATTGATTTGTTGTTTGTCAATTGTGATGTTTAGTGGTAAGGTTGGTCTACGTAGACGTAGAGTAAAGATCTTGGTTTCGCATTTTGTGGCATTGAGTCTTATGCACCATTTGTCAACCAGTCCAAAAAGATGTGAGTGTAGCCTTGTAGGCAACGAACAGATATTAGAATATCAGTAGGACGGTGTCAGAGATATCGGATACTAGGATATTGAAAAGCGTTGGTCCTAAGATGGAATCTTGTGGTACTCCGCATGAATATTTATTCTTGCTGATACCGAGCTATTAATTCTGACTGAGAACGTGTAGTTTGCAAAGAAAGACTTAATAATGCATATAAAGTATTCAGACATATTTAGTTTCATTAGTTTGTACAATTAATTAAGTTCTATGATTTATGTTCTATTAATTTTAACATGAGTTTTGATATGTTTTACATCCTTTTCTAGTATGACAAATATAATAAAGTATATTAAAAATTCTTTCTTTCTTTCTCTTTTACCCTCTTATACCTTTTTATAGTGTCGAGGGGACCGGACACACTGAGCCGCAGAGCGGTCAGCCATCGAAGTTGTTGCCGAGCAGGCCCTTGCTTAACTCTCAATATCTCAGTTTACGTGCACTCCCACTCTGCCATACTGCCGGTTTATATTAAAAATAAAAAGTATAAATTAGATTATAATACAAATTGATTAACCAACTGAGTGATCGATTTCTTAATACAGAAATGTAATTGTGAGGTAAATAAATGATTCAATGATTGTAACTGTAATTTACTTACAAGTTATGTAACTTTACCATGTATGTATTATATGACAAATCAGTAATACGCCTTCGTTGTCTAAAAAAGGAAATAAACTTTATTATTATTATTAATTGCACATTTAATAAAGAACATCTACATAGTTTGATGTACGAGTAATAATTAAATATTTCGCTGTTGAAAGATTATTTATAGGTATTAACAAATAAAGTGTATGTCTTAGAATTTAGTTAGTAACTTTTTAAAATGAGGGAAATTCAGAATTTAAATTTATTTTACTGTAAACTGTAGTGGATAATTTTATTATATTTTCCTTCAAATTTTTCAAATTTACTTGTCCTGCCTTCTGATTTGTAAGCAGTGCAACTTTACTGACTCATACTTGGCTATTTTTATTTAATTTTTTTAATGTTATATACAGTGTGTCCCCGGATCGACGCATGAATAGGTGAAAAAGTCTGAAAATGTTTGAGTTGAAATTCCATCTTCGGGGGTTGAGCCCTGCTTGAATAGAAACTAATTTGTGTCATAATTTTAGTTTCGAAAAATCAAGTATGATTGGGAAATTTACAGAAAAGTTATTTTTCCCACTAGTAAAGTGCGTTTTCTGTACTAGATACGACAAAAAGGTATTAAGAAAAGTTGTTCAGAATGTTACATTATGCTAGTGTACTAAATTTCAACAAGATTTATTGCTTCAATATGTTCATTAGACATTCAGATAATCATAAGTGATAAGAATACTACAATAATAACAAAACACAAACAAAACATAAACAAAATACAAACAAAACACTGTGTTGAAAATATCAAAATGTCGCATGTGTGGCGGCGGTACAACGAAGACGCATAGTATGCAATGAATATAAGAAAATAAGAGTCAAACAAACTGTGCTCTCAAATTGATCTCAAATTTCGAAGATACAAAAGTTATGCTTACTCTACCAGCACGGATCTACGTAATTCAGTGTTATGGTATTGGGGAATTATCTATTCCAGCGGTTACTAGACTATTTAATCTGAAGTATCCGAACACAGTATTGGTCCAATCTACAGTATCCAGACTAGTTAAGAAATTTATCACTACCGGAAGTGTACATCTTCTTCTTAGAGTGGCTACCCTTTACAGGGCGTTGCCGATCCTCTCTTCATATGCCTGTGGTGTGCGTGTTAAGTAGCCTTCAGACATAGGGGACCTACAGTTTAACGTGGGCTCCGAACCACGGAAGTGCTTGCACTTCTACTCCAGAGAGGACTTTACTAGTCAGAATACACCTCGGTGGTTTGCCATTGCGTTCCGAGGGGAGCGGCCGGATATTTTCGATGTATATGTGACCCTGGGAATCGACCCCGGTCCATCTCAGTGGTCAGATGCACGCTAAACCAACTGAGCCACGACCACCTTTGAAGTGTACATAATATACCAAAAAATTAGAAGAAATTTGATGAAGATGATGTAAGTACTTTGGTAGCAATAGCTTGAGTACGCGAACAGCTCAAACTGTCACTAAGAAAGCGGGCCGAGCAGACGCATTTGCAACGCGTTTATAAAGCAATTAAGGTAAAACCATATAAAAAGAGATTTCTTCACACACGTTAGAAGAAGGCGATGAATCCCGAAGGTTAGAATTTTGTCTAACTTTGGGTGAGAAAATTCTAGAAGAGCGAAATTTTCATAAAAATATTATTTTCTCTGATGAATCGACTTTCACTACCAATGGTGTACCTTCCTCACAGAATTGTAGATATTGGTCTGAGAACAATCCCGATTATGTAATAAATTGTAGGCGGAAATATTTTAAAACAGTTAATGTCTGGCGTGCCATTTCCTATCATTGTGGAGTAATTGGACCATACTTTAGTGAGAGAAGAGTTAACCAGCATACTTATTTAAATGTTTTGAATCAGTTTGTGGACGAACTCCCATACGAAGCAAGATATTTTTCATATTTTCAACATGACGGTTGTCCTGCTCACTCGACTTTGCGAGTATGTGAATGGCTGAATGAGCAGTTTCAAGAAAAATGGATAGCCAATGCTGGTCCCATTTTGTGGCCGCCCAGATCTCCGGATCTAACAATCATGGATTTTTACTTTTGGGGCCGAATAAAACAAATAGTATATTCGAATAGGCTTCCAAATGACGCAGAAGTGTTAAAGAATCGCATTAGAGATACTATAAATTCTATTCCCCTTGAGGAGATAAGAGCAGCACTCACTGCATTTCGAAAAAATATTGAGAAATGTGCAGATAAAGGTGGCGGACTTATTGAATAAATAAATGTTTCTAATTTTTGGAATTTTTTTTTTTACATTTGCAACTCAATGATTTGTTTGTATTTTGTTTATGATTTGTTTGTGTTTTTTGTGTTTTGTTATTATTGTAATATTTTTATCACTTATAATTATCTGAATGAATGAACATATTGCAGTAATAAATCTTTTTTAACTGTACACTAGCATAATGTAACATTCTGAACAACTTTTCTTTCTCTCTTTTTTAACTGTACACTAGCATAATGTAACATTCTGAACAACTTTTCTTAATAACTTTTTGTCGTATCTAGTACAGAAAACGCACTTTACTAGTGGGAAATAGTAATTTGTAATACAAGTGTTGAAAGCTTGCGTTTGCCACACGAATGTGAAGTTTGCAGCACGAACGCTAGTGAGTGCTGCAGTCACATGAGTGTGGCAAATACAAGCTTTCAACACATGTATTACACACTATTTTTTCTACAACCACAAAAAATTTAAATATTTCTGCAAAATCAAATCTGACATTCATCAAATGTCATTTATGACATTTTGATTTGCGTGCGGAAAGTAAACAAATTAGCGTGTGGAAAGTTTACTTTCCGCACGCAAATCAAAATTTGAGTGTGGAAAGTTTACTTTCCGCACGCAAATCCAGATTAATCCAGATTTGCGTGCAGAAAGTAAACTTTCCGCACGCTAATTTTCACTTGTTCGGCAAACACTCATTTTCAATACTCGTATCTATGGAGACGAAGTCTGAAAATCCCACTTTCCATGGTGGTTGTAGAAAAAATAACTTTTCTGTAAATTTCCTAGGCATACTTGATTTTTCGAAACTAAAATTAGTTTCTATTCAAGCAGGGCTGAACCCTCGAAGATGAAATTTCAGCTCAAAAATTTTCAGACTTTTTCACCTATTCATGCGTCGATCCGGGGATACACTGTATATTCAGTTTAATTATTTCACTTATTTTCCAAGTACCACGTATCATGCCGCTTGGGATTATTAACAATTTCTAAATAAATCTTTAATTGACTAAGGTAACTAGCTGTTTAGAAAATTCTATTACATATTTCCAATAAAATACATACCGGGTGTGATCTGACATGTGAGACATAGGAGAAATACATGCGATTTTGATAATTGCTTAATTTTATCTCTCCAGCTGAACCATTTAGCTTTTGTACGTTCTTGTTTGGATGAATATGCTATTAAGCAATTGATTCTTAACTAATTAGGAACATTTAGCTCCTCAACGTAAAATAAAGCAGATAAATATTTTAAATAAAAAGTCACACATGCACCTTATGACATCGTGCTTAAAGCCTGCTGGGCATCATTTGTTCGTACTAAATTCTGAAATTTTCATAGTGATGCTGCAGCTTATCAGAACAAGTCTAGTTGATCAAATTCTTGTAGAATTAATATCGGTCTAATAATCAGGAAATAATACGATTTCTCCTTCATTTCAGATAAATTTTGTACTATAATCGACTAAAAAAAAGTACTTTTCGATTAATAGCTACAACGTAAGCAACAGTTAGCCAAGAAGATAATATTCACATATGTTCAATTTCCCATGCATTTCTCCTATGTCTCACATGTCAGGCCACACCCGGTATATGTATAGGTGTTTTTTATTAAGGTGTTTTGTAAATGTTAATTTTATAACAGAAATAATTGCCTGTTTATTTTCATAGTATATACATTGTTTTTGTTTTGCAGGGAAGTTCAAAAATTATATTTCTTAGACTATTTTGAAGAAAAGGGTTGATAAGTTCTCAAAACATTATTTTAGGAAAAACCATGACAGAAGGTCTATAAATTTCTTGAGTAGAATTTTATGTCCGAATTACTAAATTTTATGGATGACATTCTGTAAACCTAATTCTAAACCTTAGTTTTAAAATTGAAATGCAATTCGTTGTTCTATCTTAAAAAATAAAATTCACCCCTTTGCAAAAATAGTTTTAACGAGTCTGAATTCATTTTGAAAAATCTATGTATAAAAAAAATCCCTGAGGAGGATAAATTTTTCTATACACAATTTTCAAAAATTAATTCTTAGCACTGCGTTTTTAATTTTCAGCCACAATATAAACTATCGTAGCAGTTCCCGAATGTTAGGGTTAGCGTTCTTTGATTCTTTGATTTGAAATTAAACATTCCTTAATTCTGTTACTTCTACATTATTTATCTCAATTATGCTTTCTTTCATATTTGCAGAATATTATTTGAAAATTGTGTTCTCCAGTTTTAGAAATAAAATTTCTAATAGCTTTTATTTTCATTATGAAAGTTTGGTACAGAGAGGTACTTTTGAAAATTATAGTACATATGTTTATAAGCGTATAAATTCTTGAATACTATATGCTTCATTACCATTTCAAGCTTTAGTTTTTACTGTTTAATTATAGTTTAAGAATTAAATTTGAAGCTATGAAAATGACTTCATAACAAAGAAAAATAAAATAATTTTCTAAAAATTTTAAATGCAGTTTTTATATTTTTGATTCTGTTTACTAATTATGGGTTTATTTTATACTGAATGTTATTTCAATATTTGACTTTAGTTAACTAAAGAGTAAAATATTGGATTATCCTGTTATCGATGTATTTCCATTTTGCTTTTAACTTTTTAAGGCGACATTTCAAAAGTCAGCGTCGGGATTTTGAATCAACAGCTTCTCGCAGTCATTTCGGAATTCTAATTTCCTTCTTGTTCTTTTCTTCTTCTTTTTCTAATTCTTTTTTCTTTTTCCTCTTTCCCTCTTCTCCTTCTTTCTATCCATAACTTTTTTCTCCCATTCTTAATTTTCCTCATCCTCCTGCTCGTCTTCCTCTTTTTATTGTAATTATCGGTCCTTTAAATCAATCACGTGTATAATTAATTTTAGTTTCCATCTTTCGAATTTTCATTTAAATTGTTTCTGATATAACGAATATAAAACACTTATTTAAGGTTTCAAACGATAAAATCCGCCAAAACTAACAAAAATCAGTATTAAAAATAGCATCCCAATATCAACCCCATAAAAATAATTGCAACAATAAACCACGAAAGAGAACCGGAACCCCAAAATAGAAAACCACAATCAGTGTTTATAACTTCATAAAACACAAGGACGTGGATTGATTGAGTGAGGCTGATTGAAGGTGAATTCATTCATAGTGCGACTCACAAGGGGATGTTCGTGCTCGTCATGGTATGCTAGGAACGAAGGGTGACAGTGGGTGATAGGGTGGTGAAGCGCACTTTGCGTGGAAAGGGGGCACCAGATCACTGCCTTTAGCGGCGTTACACTTCAGTAATTGAAAATCAATTGCTTCAGCTTTATAGCAGTACCTGAACTTTAATCGGGGTGGAATCTTTTAAACTTCAAAGTTATGGACGTTCACTCGAAGATTCGAAATGTTTACTCTCTCTGTGACCTTTATTCTTTCAAAGGCTTGAAATTTATCGAGAATTTTTCAGTTTTCCTAATATTTATTCAAACGGATAAATGTCTAGGACGTATATTCAACTGAATCTCTAATTGTTTTCAAAATTCACACTTATGTTACGCTTCTGAGGAAAACCTGAAGTCTTAGGTATTTATCATTTATGCTTAAACGACGCGTACAATTTTACAAAAATAAGAACGTATGCAAATCTGCGTCCTTTTCTGATCTTTAAAATTCAAGTGTGAAGTATTTCCTTGAAGTATGAACAGAAACGAAGAGCGGCGAGGGTGTTTTCAGCATATTAAGTCGACAAGTGCTAGGGATTAACTTTCCCAGTCAGCAACAGTAAGTGATTAATAGTCACTAACCTAAGAGCAAGTGTATATAAACCTAAGTTAATTAATAACACATCACTTTCCCAACTGATATCTGTATTGGGATGTTTAAACATGAATTATTCATGAACGTAGCGCCGCGAATTTAAATCTCAAGATGCATAGAATAGATATGCGGCGAAACGACACTGTTGAAATTATTGCTCGGTTTTCCTATGTCTTTTATGTTGAAGATGACGTTCCAAGATACTACTTTCGATGAAATGTTTTTCGTTATTATTCTGGAAATTCTAGAATAGTTCAGTTTAGCAGTTTAGGTTTCAAAAGTTGAAATTGCTATTTGAAGACAGGCAAACGACCTACATCAAACTGTATTTAGATTCCGTCATAACGCCGATGAAGGAGTGTGTTCTTCTTGAGATCTTGAGGTAAAAAATAGCACACTGAAAACAAATTAAATTATAAATTTTTAAATTTCTTAAATATAAATCTTCTATTCTATTAGTTATTTGGGATATAATTTATAATTTATTACTGCCAAATTATTGCAAAATCAAGAATTTTTAAGGTATGCAGGAAAAGAAAAGAAAAATTACCTTTTAAATTCTGAACTTGCGTTTAGGGAGTACAATGTTCGTTTAATTATACGAGGTAGCTGTTATAAACTATCATCACAACTAAGTTTTTCTTTATCAGTTGGAAATTAGAACAATTTTTTAATATATTATATACAGTCAAGAAATTATGTAAATTTAATTGTTCTTCATATCAGAATTTTCACTTATGTATAACAAGATTAGCAGCAAAATTAATACGGTGAGAAAGGATAGTCAAGTAGGAATGCGAACATAACAATTATAAGAAACGAGCAGCACGGGTGTATTAGGCGCAGTAAACAGAAAAAATATGTCATACTAATAGAAAGACAAATTGAAGAAACAGTCAACAACAAAGAAACGGTTATATTTGTGGGTCTTGATGTTATTAAGGTTAGTATAGCTACCTTATAAGCCTCAGGTTCAATTTCAGTTTCAGTTTGATGAGAAAAATCTGAAACTTGTCCTCTTTTTGTATTAATGGTCTTCTACGATGGAAGACTTTTGGGTTTGGCAAAACTCCGGTCGGGCACTGCTAATAACTATAGCAGTCGACAAGCGTTGAGATTCCACACAATCGTTCAGTAAATAAACACACAATACACTTGATACTACTAGAAAGCAATGAAATAGCGATAACTGCAAAATATAAAAGGTTAGATAGAAAGCAAAACAAAAGACCATCAATTAGAATAAATTAAAAGAAATAAAAATGTGCGAATATATAGATCAGTATACAGCAAATACAGGAAGCCTAGTATGGAAAACTCCCCACTAAACCCAGAACCACCATAAACAGTATAACTGATCAAGACTGATCCAGTGGCGGCTCGTGGGTCAAAAAATAGGTGAAGTCTATTGTGTGTTAAAAACACACACTTATTGCTAAACAAACACACAAACAACAAACACCAAAACAAGACAGCAATTTCAATTATTTGAAATCAGCGATAACCGACACGCGCCACGATGTGGATGTAGTGAAGTGGTTCGTCGATACAAAACTAAACACTTCACTCTAGCGATTCAACATGTGTCAACGAACCGCTCGCAGGTGGTGATGACGTATGCGTTACCATGGCAACGAGCAGAGTTAAAGCCAGTTAATTCCAACTCTTCCCTTCAGGCGCATTCGTTTCATTCGAATGCGGTGTAGACAGGGACAAAATAGACTAGTGTCCAGTGGCGTATATTATGGTAAATAATATGCATTTATAATAAAACAAATCCCATCAATACGTAGTATTGAAGTGTCGATAAATATAAAATAATTTGGATGCACAAATTTTAGGTGAAGAGGCACTTCACGTACTTCACCTGGCGAGCCGCCACTGGACTGATCAGAATATTTCAGAAACTATTGGTAGAAACACCCCCAGAAGTTCGAACAAGAACGCTTTCAAGATGTAAAAAGATACAAATAACTTGTTTTACTAACAGAACTGAAGAAAATCCCTCGGCTGAGTGGTATTTATGTTAAGTTTTATTCGCTACGCCCATATGAGAGATGTATTAATAGCATCGTATATAACGCCAATACATCGAACAGACTATAGAGATGACCCAATCAACTGTAAGTAAGAATAAGAAAACATACATACCTTCAAAAATCAGTAAGCCGAAAATAACCAAAAGAGTAGGAGTATTCTCGTATGAGTTAGTCCTCAGTAGAAATGACAACATATTTACATTGAAGTTATCACTAAAAAAATAATTCAAAGAAGCCCAGAGGTATATGTAACCCTAACTGATTTAGAAAAAGTCTACCATAGCGTCTCAGCACTTAAGAATATAGAGATAAATACAAGAACTTAACATAGGTAAGGTAAAGGTACCGGCACTTACACTCCGCGAGAAAGTATGGTCAACAACTGGCCTCCTAAATCGTTTTCAGATCCGGTTGTCTCACATGCGAAGTATACGGGGTGGTGTGGTAAGCATCATGTCTTCGACAACCGCCTACCTTCCCTACTCTATTACTGTGTTTCGGTTCCCAATTATTTTCAGTGACTGTGTAAGCCACCCGCCAGGCATCCGATTCGGATTTGATCCCGCGGCCATCCGCGCTAAAGATTAAATGCCTTAACCATGAGGTCACTCCGGCGATAATTTAACAAGTTATAAGATTTTGCGCAAGAATAAAGAATGGGAAATACATTCAGAGATAATCACTATAACGAAAGATTCTCGGTAGTGATATCTTTATTCTATACTTTTTAAAATGTATTTGGACTTTGGACATAGCCTTTCTAAGGTGGACAAAAAGAATGTATGAATATGAAACAAGGAATGGAATTGCAATTACTAAATGACAAAATAATAATTGTTGAAAGTCAGGAGCACGTAAGTGACTTAGTTAGGAAACTACAAGAAGAGTATAAAAACGCAAGCTTAGCCATAAATATGAAAAAAATCGAAATATGTATCAGTCACCAACAGTAGCATAAATATCCTACCCTTAAAAGTATAAATACTTATAAGTTATACAATTTTTTTAAAGTTTAGTCTTTCAAAAATCAAGCAGCAGCGGTATCATAAATCAGCGGGTTGAAGAGATGCCAAATACTTTTACTCAGCGGCTGTCGGCTAAACACTAACATGTCTATTGGAAGATTCTAACCAAGTACTCGTATAACGTAAGCCAGTGCGTTATCCTAGCTTCTTTGGAAGGAGTGAAATAAGATGTCTAAATTCGATAGTATGAGCTAAAATACTTATCAGAGAATAAACGAAAAAGTAGATCTTTAAAAATATGAAAATATCGTACATAATGTAATTATTTACTAGATTATTAGCTATTAGCTACTAAGAATCGAGACCATAAGGGAAGCGTGAGTATGGAAATGTAATTGCAGAAAAAGCCGAAGAAAGGTAATTGAGTACAGATTCCAGAATGGATTTTACCTAAAAAAGAGTAGCCGACCAAGAAGGAGTTGGACAGACGACATAGAGAGAGGGGGAGAGCGATAGAGAGAGAGAGAGAGAGGGTATGAGTTTAAGAAGTCTGAATGAAGACATTTGCTGTGATAGGAATAAAATTGAAACTTTAGACGAAAAAGAGGTTACAATCATACATTAGAATTTGACTGACAAGCTTTTATTATTATAGAAGGTGTCAAAAGCTAAAGTAAAGCCGCTAGAAGTAACAAAAAATACTCTTAAAATAAAGCTAACAAGAGCGTGGATATATGTATTACTTATTTCTTCTTCTTCTTGTATTAGGGCATTTGCCCTGTCGTTTCCTAACTTTTCCTTTTAATTGTCCTGTGACGTAGATATCCAGCAGTTCTTCCATCTTTTCGGTGGTCTACCACGCGGTCTCGTTGTTTGTGGCCTTTCAGTCATGGTTATTCTTGTAATTCTGTGGTCCTCCATTTTATCTATATGGTCCCTCCATGCTCTTCTTATACTTCATACCGATCTTACAATATCTTGAACTTTGCTTCTATTTCTTATTTCTTGACTTCGCATCCTATCCCTTAGTGTTAAGCCGCTTATGGATCTAAGTATTTTCATTTCTATCGTTCTTAGTAGTCCTTTTTGTTTTTGTAGTGTCGGCTCTGGTTCTCCAGCGAGCGTAAGTCATGTTGGGTCCGATTGATGTTTTGTAAATACGGGTTTTGCTCTGTGTGGACATGTGTTTGTTTCTCTAGATCTAGATAATTCATTTAACGCCCCTGATACCTGATACTGCTGCCGCTTTCGTGGTTTGGCTCCTAACTTCTTCACATAGGTATATGTCCATTACTGGAAATAATTGCTCCTAGGTAGTTAAGTGCCTTAACCTGTTCTATTGGTTGGTCGTCCACTACTAGTTTGAATCTAAGCGGTTTTTTTGATACCGTAAGGGATTTCATTTTGTTCGTTGATATTTTCATATTGAATGTTTCTGATATATTTTTGAATTTAAACAGTATTCTCTGCAGGGTCATCCACTATTTCTGCCACTAGAACAACGTCATATGCATAAAATATTACTTTTATTTCGTTATTTTTTAACTTATAGCCCTTGCCGGTTATCCTTATTTCTTTAGTGATTTGGTTCATTATCAAACTAAATAGTGTTGGACTTAGGCTATCGTCCTGCTGTATTCCATACTTATTTCAATGACAAGATTTGACAGTTGCCTTCTGTAATTGTTGGCAGGCATTCTGTTTAGTCCAGTTGAGTAGTTCACTTTGGTTGCATATTTTAAGATACATATTTTGAAACAACGTTCGTTGACAGGCTTCGCGTCTTTATTATACGTTTCCTAGTCGGAGTTGATTTACAAAAGTGACTCTTGATAGAGTGTAGTATATCTGATTTTTCTACATTAATCGACTTCACTAAACTCTTACATCATTTACATAGGTTTACGTAAGTTTTTATAATTTTCTCCCGCAAGGACTTGAAGCACTAACTTCAGGCTATTATACAGGGCGTGACAGGTATGAATAAAAAAATACGACCCAATAGATTTCCATAAATAAAATTCGCATTCTTGAGATTCAACAAGACAAAGTTTTAGGCTTTGATGTTTGAGTAAGAGTTAAAGTAGACTTATTTGTTCTGCGTTTCGCGATTCTTCATCAACGTATTTGAGACAAGACGTCTACTTTTCTCGCTCTGTAGGACAAGCATTACTGCGAAGAATTGCAGCATAATAGGTATATCGAAAGTGGGGGAGGATATCTGAGCAGAATTTGTAAAAATATTTTTAAATAATAACTAATTTCATTTTCTGTTGCATTGTAATATTGAAGTTATTTTTAATGTACCTAAACAGTTTTCACAGGTAATTATAAAGTTAACTAAATTGTTGTCAATTCCCAGTATATCTGCGGTTCTCAGACATCAAAACCTTCAATGTTGTCTTGTAGTATCTCAAGAATGTTTAGTTATAAAAAAAATTCATGCAGCACCTCGAAATCTATTAGCTTCCATTTTTTTCTATTCATACCCGTTACATCCTGTATATGGATATAATATTCTTCTACATACAGGGTTAAAAAAATCATTTACAGCGGGTTGCACAAACATGATGCTTGGTCAAATTAATCATTCAAAATTCAAATGCATATGGCAAATAACACATTAGTAGACAAAAAATAATGCTCTTTTGTCAACTTTGATCATTGACAAAACGTCTTCCAGACAGAAGAACTCAACGTTTCGCCCATTTTTTTTAAGGGGCTTCTTCGGGAGGAAAATGGGAGCACTAAAAGAGCACGTTGGGTTACCGTGCTATTTTAGTGCCCCCATTTTCCTCCAGAAGAAGCCCCTTAAAAAGTGGGCGAAACGTTGAGTTCTTCTGTCTCAACAATGACAAAATGACATGGTTACAATATAATACATCAACTAATTACAAATCTGTTTAGATTTTTAAGTACCTTTATCAAACTAAATGATGAAATGAGAAGTGGATTAACCTTATTTACAAAAATTTACCACGCACCTATAATATTTGTGTAGTTGTTTATTTATATGAATAATTCCTTATTGTGTTCTATTTTTAAATAAACTACTCAAAAATGAATAGGGATATTTTATGTATTGTTGTTTATGTAAAAATTATCCCTATTCATTTTTGAGTAGTATAGATAATTTTCCCTTTCATGGCTTGAATCTAACTTTTATCAGATTTTATTTGTGTTAAACGTACTATAATAATTTAAAGAGTCATTTGCTAAATAACTAGAAATTAGTTTCTTTTATGAATTAAATAATAAAAAGCTTTCCATACGATGTCCACTTTTCACTTCAATGTCAATTTCAAGAAAATCGCTCTTTTAGAGTACGTCATTGTGAATTCCGACCTGCACTATTCTAATCGTGTGTAGGATTTTACACTGAGAAGAATTTATGCTTTACAAATTTTTCTAAACAAAAATATTTTGCTTAGTCTTAATATTTTTGGATTAAAAACCTTTATTTTTTAAATTGTTGTTATAAACTTTGTCAGTGGTTACTTTAAACAAAGTATTAGGGTATCTAGAGGTTTTTAATTATCTAATGGTTGCTCAATATATATTTTTATGAAATATAAATGACATCAAAAAATATGCAAACGATAGGTGTTTTTAAAGCTTAATTTGCTTGATTTTCAGGGTTTGTTGAGAGCCATATGCTCACATTTAGTATAATTTTCGGCATTTTAAAGCGTGAACTATAATTGTATTACTGTTAATGTGTTTAAGAAACCTGGCGTTTAAGTGGTAAAATTTCCTTACTCAATTATACCGTACGTTCTGTTTCAAAACGCAATATAGGGAAATTACATGTAAAATATTATATTTCAGTTTCAGAAAAGAATTCTGAACACGTTTCGTCTACTTGTTCCCACTAAAATTCACAATAAAGAGAGACACTACAATTTAAGAATTTACATGTTGCGTTTTGAAACAGGACATAGGATATAATCAAAATGTATTAATTTTATTATCTAACAACGTAGGTTTACTTTCCTTAAGTTTATGCTAAGTTAAACTGTTGTGCTGATTTATATTTTTGCTTTATATGTATGCCGGTTATTAATATAATTTAAACCTTTGTTGTTTATAGTATCCAATAATACAAATTGTTAAAAAACAAAATCGGAAAAACAGCTCAAACTACGAGCAGTAGTCAATTGAGAAAAACGGGTGCACCAAATGTCTGTAACAGTTTCCGCTTCTCGGATGCAAGTTCTTTAATCTGCAATCTTAAAACTGCAGTGTTATCTGACATTCAAAATGCATGAGTTTTTTGCTATTTTTCGATTCCTTTGCGATTCCCGCTTTTTCCCCGGTTTACTTGTTCAGAAAATGAGACTTATCACAAGCAAGTGGAAAGCCTAGTTGTTGTTTTTATTTATTGGTAATCATTTATTATATTTATTTATTACAAACATTAAATATAAAATAGTAAAAAAAAAACGTTTAACTAATATTAGTTAGATCTTCGTAACTGTAGTCCTCTTCTTTTTGCAAATAAGGGAATTGAGTTTTAAGTGGATTATTATTCATGGCGGAACCTTCTCGGCATTCGAATACTTCAGAAAAGTCGTCAGAATTCGACATAATGTTTTCCACTCTCAAGGAAGCCGGTAATTTTTCTGTTTCGAATAACTGTTGCATATATTCGGACATGTCGGTTTGTTTACAATATTCTAAAAATGAAAAGGGTTTAGTTTAGTTGTACTTATTTACGAACTTATTTACCTTGTGCGACGCTTATATAAAATATTTTTTCTCGTGAAAAAGCCGTGGATATCCACGGTAATAGGAAATCTGTGCGATTGAAGACATCGGAAATCAGTCTTAATCCTGTGTTGTCGGCTATTCGTTCGTTTGCTGATAATTTGCTGTCCGCCTAAAAATTAAAGAATTTTATTTTATTTATTTATACAATTTTTGCCCTTAATTTTCTCCGAATTTTTTTCCATATACTAGACTGATTGTTTTTTTATTATTATTTGTTGGTTATTAATTTATTGCATATTTTAATTGGCTGTTATGTTGAAAAATGATAAGATTCAATGTGGACTTCCTAGAATAATACAACCATATTAAAACAACTTGACATACCAAGACAAATAACACGCATCATACGCACACTTAACACGGAAAACTATACAAAAATACGAAACAAGAACGAGCTAACCGAGGACCTAAACATAAACTGTGGGATAAGACAAGGCGATAGTTCACCAACAAGATGCAAGGTAGAAATAAACGGTGCAGTAATAGAAGAGGTGATGACAGTCTCCTATCTCGGAGCAAAAATAACAAGCTGCGGAGACCTGCGAAGGGATATCCAATAACAAGCAAATAAAGCAGTAGCCGTGTCTGGAGCATTAAGAGACATATTTTGGAGGAATAAAATCATGCACATAGAAAGCAAGGTAAAGATATACCTGTATTAGGCCTATATTAGCATACAATATAGAGACAAGGGCAGACACACGTAAAAAAACAAATTTTAAGAACAAATAAAATGAAATTCCTGAGATCTATAACCGGAAAAAAATTAACAGACCGAGTGCACAATCAGCAAATAAGAGAAGAATGCGGCGTGGAAGATATAGTAAGATGGAGAAGGACAAGAAGGCGAAGATGGAACGAACACGTGCAACGAATGGAGGACCACAGAATTGCTAAAATATGCAAAAACGACGTACCCCGCAGAACACGACCAAGAGGAAGGCCACCAAAAAGATGGAAAGACTCCTGGACCTCTGCATCGCAAGAAGCGGCTTAAAACTTGAAGTAGAACAGGACAAAATCCTAATAAGAAGAAGAAGTAAGTTGTATACAAATTTCCCCAATCTGTCTTCAGTGAATTGATTTTACATTTTTAATTTTTAAATACGCTTTTTATAGTATTTTTCCAACTTCCTGCATATCTCTGATTCCTCTATTGTCTGCTGAATTTTCCTTCTACTGCATTCCTTATTGCCCAGGGCTTTAGTTTTCACTTCATATATCTTTCCCACCTTTTTTCAGTATTCTTAAACGCATATTCAGCATTCTCCTCAAATTACAAGTAACACCAATCCACAAAATTACGACTTTACTTCGATAATAATCACTCTTCAACAAACAATTCAAGCACAACAAAAGACAATTAATGAACTCACCACACAAATTAGACTCCTTCGGGAAGAATTAAAAAATAAAAATGGCTCCAATATATAAAATAGCGGAGTGGAACTCCAACGGCCTTCCAAATCATAAACATGAGCTAGAAACCTTTCTCCTCCACAACGAAATAGATATCCTACTTGTCTCAGAAACACATTTTAATAGCAGAACTCATTTCAAAATACACAATTATCAACTTTACTTCACAAATCACCCAGAAGCAGACAATCATGCCAGAGGTGGCACGGCCATTCTAATCAAAAAACACATTAAACACCACATGTTACCTCCCTATCAAAAGAAATTCCTTCAAGCTACATCCATAGAGATAGAAGACTGGAATGGCCCACTAGTCATATCAGCCTCATACTGCTCCCCAAATTATGCCGTCAACAAACAAGGCTTCATCGAATACTTCGGATCACTAGGTAGTAGGTTCTTATCAGGTGGCGACTTCAACGCAAAGCACACGCTATGGGGTTCCCGAATCTCCCCACCTGGCAGAGGTAGGGCGCTGCAACAAGTAATACAAGAACTCAAACTGGGCATCCTCTCAACATACGAACCCACCTACTGGCCTACTGACCCAGGTAAACTACCTGACCTGCTGGACTTCATTATAACTAAAGGAATCGCTTCAACCTACCTTAAAATTACATCAAGTCTTGACCTAACCTCTGACCACACGCCAATTATAGCAACTGTGAGTAGCACGATCATTGCTAGAGAAAGTGACCCAAAATTGTACAACAAAAATACCGACTGGAATTTTTACAAAGATATCATTCACAATCGCCTGGACCTGAAAATCTCGCTGCAAACTAATAATGAACTCGAATTAGCCATACAAGATTTCACAAAAATAATTCAAGAAGCTGCCATCGAAGCAACACCAAAAATTAATAGCAAAAGACAACAAGAAAGGTGTCCCATTATAGTAAAAAGAAAAATAGCTGAAAAAAGACGGCTACGACGTATATGGCAGACTACAAGATACCCATCCGACAAGAGACGCTTAAACCAAGCAACAACAGAACTCAAAGAACTTATCAAAGAGCTAAAAAATGAACATTTCCAAGAATATCTCACAAACCTGAGTGCAACAACAGACACAAACTATTCTCTCTGGATGGCTACCAAAAGAATAAAATCCCAAATACAGCCTACTCCTCCCCTGAAACAGCCAAATGGAACATGGGCACGATCAGATCCAGAAAAAGCAGAGCTCTTCGCACAGCACCTTGAAAATGTTTTCCAACCAATCGCTTCACAAATTTCTATCGAAGAAGAAGCAGAAATACAAAACTCTTTAGATATACCATATCAATTAGAATTGCCGTTGGACTGCTTCACAGTTAAGGAAGTAAAAAGAATGATCAGATTCAATCTCAATCCCAAGAAAGCTCCTGGCATTGACTTACTTACTGGCAAATTACTAAAAGAACTACCACGCAAGGGTCTAGTGTTACTAACTATGCTTTACAATGCAGTTCTGAGACTGGGGTACTTCCCGGTCCAGTGGAAAGTAGCGCAAGTAATTCAGATACTCAAACCTGGGAAATCAGCATATGAAGTTACCTCCTACAGACCCATTAGTTTGCTGTCAGTGGCAGGCAAAGTATTGGAAAAACTCTTAGCTGAAAGACTAACTTCCATCCTAGAAGATAGCAACATAATTCCAGACCATCAATTTGGGTTTAGGAGGGAACACTCTACCGTACAACAGGTGCATCGAATAGTCGATAACATAAATCAAGCTTTTGAAGAGAAGCAATACTGTACAGCTGCTCTTCTTGATGAAAGCCAAGCTTTCGATAAAGTGTGGCATGCTGGCCTCATGTATAAACTCAAAAAACTACTACCTCACCCACTTTATGTTATTCTCAAATCGTACTTGGAAGAACGTTATTTCAACGTAAAAATTGGCCAATACCAATCGACGCTCCATGCCATCAACTCTGGGGTTCCTCAGGGTAGCGTCCTTGGTCCGATTCTATATCTCGTGTACACAGCAGATATACCAACTAGTCCGCACGCCCTCACTGCTACCTTTGCCGATGACAAGATCATAATGACAAAACATACAGATCCAACAATAGCTGCTCAACTCCTTCAACAGAGCTTAAATCAACTGACTCAGTGGACCAAACGATGGCGTATTCAACTCAACGAAGCTAAATCGTTTCATATCACATTCACCAAGTGCAGGGGAAATACACCACCAGTCCTAATAAATAACATTCCACTAACCCAAGTTAATGAAGTTAAATATCTGGGCTTACATCTCGACAAAGGCCTAACCTGGAAATCTCACATATGGAAAAAAAGAAAACAACTCGGCATATTGTTTAGTAAGCATTACTGGCTATTAGGCAGGAAATCAAAACTATCACTAACAAGCAAACTCTTAATCTACAATGCGATCTTTAAACCCGTATGGACATACGGCATACAACTTTGGGGAACAACGGCTAACTCTAACATTCAAATAATTGAGAGATTTCAATCTAAAGTGTTACGGTCAATGTGTAATGCACCATATTTTGTGAGAAATATAGACATTCTGAGCGACCTGAAAGTAGACAGTGTAAGAGAAGTGATAGTTAAGTTCAGTGCTAAATACCTAAGTAAACTAGAACATCACCCAAATTCCTTGGCTATTAACCTACTTGATAATAGTGAAACCCTACACAGACTAAAGAGACATAAACCGCTAGACCTACCGAATAGATTCGATTAAACTAACATAATGTAGTTCGTAGTAAACTGTAAATTGTAAATCGTTGGATTTCAATAATGTCATTGTTCATGTCCAATAATTACTAACATACATATATTTTGCTTATTGTATTATACAGATTGCAAAAAGTAATAAAATATCAAAATATTCAGCATTATCTGTGTTAATCAAATGTTTTTATCAAGTTGACTTTCCTTTTTATGTATGTGTAATGTTAAAATATTCTACCAGCCCTTTGGGATCCTATTCGTCCTCTATACTTATTTGCCACATACTCTATACATCAGTATCAACTTCACCCCAGTTTGTAATTTTTTGAGTTAATTTATTTTTGCTTTACATATTTTTTCTTGTGTCCATTTTTCTAGCCCGTTTTTTCCTAGTTCATTTTAAACTATGCTAGATTTAAGTCTACGAAATTTGTCTTTGGGAATTGCTTCTACATTTCCAATATTTCTAACCTATTTATTATGTTTTTCCTTTTTTTTTAACATGCTTTCAGAAAATTCTTGAATTTGGTCACTGTAATTTTTAGTTGCTCTGTGAATTCTTTCTAGGATTCTCCCTTTTTTCAAATTTCTTTTTGACTATTTCACAGTAAGGTGATTTTACATTTTTATTTTAACATTCTACCATAAAATTTTAATTATAAAAAATCGCTTTATGTTAATTATAACTACAATTATACAAAATTTACATGCCAATACCTTATCATTTCCTCTGATATTAATTAATTTTTTAGTCGTTTAATCTACTAACTAGAGCTTTTTTTCAGAAATCTAGAGACGATTAAATGCATCAAAGTCTACTATTAATTTTTTCTCGGTTTTTCAGAATTTTAAACGCATTATATCTTAATAGCAGTTTAGATCTGTACCTACTTTTATGACGTTTTAGCCAAATTAGTTTTAAGAGTTTAAAATATTTTAGATACAAATATTTTTAAACATATAGGGAAATGAAATCAAAATGAAAATTTAAAAAAATATTTTTATTAATTTAAAAAATTCGAAAATATCTTGCTAATTTAATGAAGAATCCACATACGCCTTTATGAAACGCAGAAAAATTAAAGATCGCTATTTCCCTTTTTCTCGGCCCTTTATAGGGGACAAAGCTATATTTTTAGGGCTTCGTCAACTTTATTTTAACACCATTTATAAAAATTATGCTCGAACAAGAAAGTAAGTTAAGAAGTTTTTTATAGTTAAAATAAGCTAATTACAAAATTTCATACCTGAAAACTGACGTCTTGTTGTCCAACAGCTCTTTTAACATGTAACAATTCATCACTTTCCATATTCTTTTCCATAGTATCGTAAGAATGTTGTGAACCAGGACTTAAAGTCATTCCATATCGTATTCCTACGGGATCAAAATGACGACCGATTTCTCTCGCTAAGGATAATCCGATTCGTGCCATTGTTATATATCCTGGAAATCCTCTCACAGGTTGTTTCACCATTCCGAGAGGAGCCACTGAAAATTTATTTGCGTTTACAACATTTACTTTTTGTTTTTCTACAACTCATACTTATTAAGGTCTTCGAATAAAATGATGTGGGGGCGTCATCGTATGCATTCAAGAAAAAACTCCATCTAAAAGTTAAAAAGTTTAATTTAATGTTAAAAAGGAAAGAACGAGCTTACAAGTAATTAATAGAATATGGCTTTCCTTGAAGTCCATACAAAAGAATCCTTTCAGTTTCCAACATTTTAACGGCGTTATACAAAAAGTCATCTGATTTTAAAGCGAGGTTGTGATATTTTAAATTTAAATAAGTTTCGTTGTTATAGAGATCTTCCTGTTTGTTAAAAGTTAAGCTCATTTTATTAGCTTTGGATGAAATTAAAACTTTGGAATCGTCATCTAACCATTCGACTTTCTGCAGAGCCGCTTTTAAATCCCCTTTAAGCGAATCGAAAATTTTGGTTAAAAACTTCTGCGAATCTTCCATTTCGATTTTTGACCATGTTTTCATGTATATGTTCGAAGAAATATCGTGGAAGAGCTTGCTGGATAACTTTATGCAGTAAGTTTCTCTTTTGTGCCTTGCTTGAGGTATGACTAGATTTTCGTAGAGCTCATGTGCGTACATCGCAACTAAAGCGTTGTTAATTTTCCTGAAAGTTTTCGATATTTATTTGGTTTATTTTGTTGGTAATTAAAATTAATCTTACCATTTGTAGCGGTGATTATTAAGTCCTTGGAAAAGCTCAGTAAAGTAGTCTCTAAAATACACTTGAATTAAGGTGTTGCTTTCGAATTCGTGTCCAGTTATTATCTTGAACAACTTCTTCCATTCTAAAAATGGATAATGAACTTGTAAATCCGAAACTTTTTCTATAAAGTAATTCTTAAGAAGGGTCGCTTTTCTAATTTCGTTCGGCGGTGGTAACTTCTACAAAAATTAATAAAAAGAAATAAAACAGAAGAGGATTTCTTACGCGTATTTTACATTAAGATACTCCAGGATGTCCCATTCGATGGTGGTTCGGAGATCTTGTATTTGCTGAGTTTGGTTGTACGTGTCGTTCAAATGCGAATAAAAGCCGAGGGCTCGGACGACAGTTTGTATAGAATTCAGATATATTGCGTAGTTTTTCTGGCACGTTAGGTAAGAGTCATGAATTTTGTTCAGATCTAAATTTGGTTGTTGTAGTTCGTTTCGTTGCTCATCGAGACAACGCTTTTGTCCTTCTGACAATGCTGACCAACGTCCGCTTTCTTTTAATATTGATGTTTTCTTAGGTAAAGTTAACTGAAAACAAAAATTTACTTCTCATTTAAAAAAATGTATTGATTTATACCTTTAATATGAATTTTGAACTCTGCTTATCTATGTCGACGCCAACATCCATTATGGGGAGAGATTGACGGAGGATTAATTTAGCAAACAATTCTGTCATGTCATAACTATCAGCTGGTGGTTTATTGTCGAATATTTCTCCTACTTCATTTACTAACTCAAGAACTGCAAGAAAAATGAAATTAAAAGTTTTAAAATTAATTTTGATGCTACGGTACAGAAACAATTTTAAACCTTTTAATATTTTTGAAAAATTAAAAAAAAAAACGAATTTAATACTGAAACTAGAATCTTGAAGAAAACCACAAATTTTCTCCTATGAAACATAAATAATTCAAATGATTAATAATAGTATATTATGCAATGAGCATTTAATGATAGCTATTAAGACACGAGTATGAGAATTAAGACACGAGCCGCAGGCGAGTGTCTTAATGAATGCGAGTGTCTTAATAGCCATTAAATGCGAGTTTCATACACTATTTTTTCTACGACCAATTATAATAATGAAAAAATAGGCACCTTCTGAAAAGCTGCCACCTAACCTTATTTTTGACAACAAAATACTTTGCTGCTATTGGTTATCTCAATTAAGAAACATCAAGAACTCGCGTAACTATGGTTACCAAATAAAATACTTTGCTGCTATTGGTTATAAACTTGTATCTTAATGAAAAATCTATATCTTAATGAATCTCATTAAAGTACAGGTAATAAATGCTTAATAAATCAATTAAAGTATGGGAGTAGAAAAAGTAATTTTATAAAATGAAAAAGTAAACATTCAACTAAGTTTCCAAAATTGCCTTTGAAAATGGAGTAAATTATTTTTCAATCTGATTCATTTTCTTTGTCAGTTATGCAAATAAAATATCAAGCATGGATTTTTCCCAAAATTAACTTTTTGTATTTTAGAGAACTAAAGAACTTAAAAAAAAGATTGAAAATAAAAAATATCCAAAACTCATGCCAAGGAGATTCAAGAAAATAAGGTTCGACAAATACCGGGCTGAACTTAGATACGTATCTGGATACGTTTTTCACGCGTATCTCAGCCGCCGTACACTCCCCGGCGTACGTTTTGCGTAAAATTTAATTCGCTTTTCCCATGATTTCTTTAAGGTTTTCCTCAACTATTTTCCATAATAAGCATCTACAAATGATAATTAAACAAATCCATTAACTAAAAAACGGTTTATAAATTCGAAACACCTTTAAAACGCACAAACTGGCGCACGATAAGATTTTTTTTTTTACAAAATTACACGAGTTGTCGGCGGTGGGTTACCTATGGGTGTTGTAGAGGACCCCTAGGCCTACAACCCCTACCGAGCGGTTTTTCGAAAAGTGACGGAAATTCGCTTCCAGCGAAGTCGAAAGTTTATTAAAATGCGTATCTGAAAGACACCTGGAGCACCAATTTTCGATGTTTTTTCTCTGGAATTGCAGGAGTTGTCGGCGGTAGGTGACCTATGGGTGTTGTAGAGGACCCCTAGGCCTACAATCCCTACCGAGCGGTTTTTCGAAAAGTGCCGGAAATTCGCTTCCAGCGAGGTCGAAAGTTTATTAAAATGCGTATGTGAAAGACACCTGGAGCACCAATTTTCGATGTTTTTTCTCTCGAATTGCAGGACTTGTCGGCGGTAGGTGACCTATGGGTGTTGTAGAGGACCCCTAGGCCTACAACCCCTACCGAGCGGTTTTTCGAAAAGTGCCGGAAATTCACTTCCAGCGAAGTCGAAAGTTTATTAAAATGCGTATGTGAAAGACACCTGGAACACCAATTTTCGATGTTTTTTCTGTCGAATTGCAGGACTTGTCGGCGGTAGGTGACCTATGGGTGTTGTAGAGGACCCCTAGGCCTACAACCCCTACCGAGCGGTTTTTCGAAAAGTGACGGAAATTCGCTTCCAGCGAAGTCGAAAGTTTATTAAAATGCGTATGTGAAAGACACCTGGAGCACCAATCTTCGATGTTTTTCCTGTCGAATTGCAGGACTTGTCGGCGGTAGGTGACCTAAGGGTGTTGTAGAGGACCCCTAGGCCTACAACCCTTACCGAGCGGTTTTTCGAAAAGTGCCGGAAATTCGCTTCCAGCGAAGTCGAAAGTTTATTAAAATGCGTATGTGAAAGACACCTGGAGCACCAATTTTCGATGTTTTTTCTCTGGAATTGCAGGAGTTGTCGGCGGTAGGTGACCTATGGGTGTTGTAGAGGACCCCTAGGCCTACAATCCCTACCGAGCGGTTTTTCGAAAAGTGCCGGAAATTCGCTTCCAGCGAAGTCGAAAGTTTATTAAAATGCGTATGTGAAAGACACCTGGAGCACCAATTTTCGATGTTTTTTCTCTGGAATTGCAGGAGTTGTCGGCGGTAGGTGACCTATGGGTGTTGTAGAGGACCCCTAGGCCTACAATCCTTACCGAGCGGTTTTTCGAAAAGTGCCGGAAATTCGCTTCCAGCGAAGTCGAAAGTTTATTAAAATGCGTATGTGAAAGACACCTGGAGCACCAATCTTCGATGTTTTTTCTGTCGAATTGCAGGACTTGTCGGCGGTAGGTGACCTAAGGGTGTTGTAGAGGACCCCTAGGCCTACAACCCTTACCGAGCGGTTTTTCGAAAAGTGCCGGAAATTCGCTTCCAGCGAAGTCGAAAGTTTATTAAAATGCGTATGTGAAAGACACCTGGAGCACCAATCTTCGATGTTTTTTCTGTCGAATTGCAGGACTTGTCGGCGGTAGGTGACCTAAGGGTGTTGTAGAGGACCCCTAGGCCTACAACCCTTACCGAGCGGTTTTTCGAAAAGTGCCGGAAATTCGCTTCCAGCGAAGTCGAAAGTTTATTAAAATGCGTATGTGAAAGACACCTGGAGCACCAATTTTCGATGTTTTTTCTCTGGAATTGCAGGACTTGTCGGCGGTAGGTGACCTATGGGTGTTGTAGAGGACCCCTAGGCCTACAATCCCTACCGAGCGGTTTTTCGAAAAGTGCCGGAAATTCGCTTCCAGCGAAGTCGAAAGTTTATTAAAATGCGTATGTGAAAGACACCTGGAGCACCAATTTTCGATGTTTTTTCTGTCGAATTGCAGGACTTGTCGGCGGTAGGTGACCTATGGGTGTTGTAGAGGACCCCTAGGCCTACAACCCCTACCGAGCGGTTTTTCGAAAAGTGACGGAAATTCGCTTCCAGCGAAGTCGAAAGTTTATTAAAATGCGTATGTGAAAGACACCTGGAGCACCAATCTTCGATGTTTTTTCTGTCGAATTGCAGGACTTGTCGGCGGTAGGTGACCTCAGGGTGTTGTAGAGGACCCCTAGGCCTACAACCCTTACCGAGCGGTTTTTCGAAAAGTGCCGGAAATTCGCTTCCAGCGAAGTTGAAAGTTTATTAAAATGCGTATGTGAAAGACACCTGGAGCACCAATTTTCGATGTTTTTTCTCTGGAATTGCAGGAGTTGTCGGCGGTAGGTGACCTATGGGTGTTGTAGAGGACCCCTAGGCCTACAATCCCTACCGAGCGGTTTTTCTAAAAGTGCCGGAAATTCGCTTCCAGCGAAGTCGAAAGTTTATTAAAATGCGTATGTGAAAGACACCTGGAGCACCAATTTTCGATGTTTTTTCTGTCGAATTGCAGGACTTGTCGGCGGTAGGTGACCTATGGGTGTTGTAGAGGACCCCTAGGCCTACAACCCCTACCGAGCGGTTTTTCGAAAAGTGACGGAAATTCGCTTCCAGCGAAGTCGAAAGTTTATTAAAATGCGTATGTGAAAGACACCTGGAGCACCAATCTTCGATGTTTTTTCTGTCGAATTGCAGGACTTGTCGGCGGTAGGTGACCTAAGGGTGTTGTAGAGGACCCCTAGGCCTACAACCCTTACCGAGCGGTTTTTCGAAAAGTGCCGGAAATTCGCTTCCAGCGAAGTCGAAAGTTTATTAAAATGCGTATGTGAAAGACACCTGGAGCACCAATTTTCGATGTTTTTTCTCTCGAATTGCAGGACTTGTCGGCGGTAGGTGACCTATGGGTGTTGTAGAGGACCCCTAGGCCTACAACCCCTACCGAGCGGTTTTTCGAAAAGTGCCGGAAATTCGCTTCCAGCGAGGTCGAAAATTTACTACAATACTTTATGTAAAGGCACCATTTTAATTAATTTATAACTTTAACAATTTTTAACTTGTTTTGTGTTGGACTTTTATTAATTTTTTTTTAACAAATCGACTTCTTATTTAAAAGGTGCATGTATGGTTAAACTTTTTCGGATAAGATGTGTTACACCCTGTATACTATACAGGACTAGCATCCCTGAATTTAAATTGATGCTAATGAAACGCCGTTTAGGCACCCTATATTCCGTTA